>JAZKJV010011190.1:0-600000 GCA_037367405.1 Ottelia alismoides | reverse complement strand
GCAGACACTGATCGACATCAGAGACCAGACCCTGACCTCTCTCTCTAGTCAGTTAACTATTGTTCTTCGCGATTTTAGATTGCTCGTCTAAGGTCGTTTTCTTCTTTCATCATTTAGATTAGTTTAAATTCTATCTTTACTTTATGTGCGGATCACCTTGCATGTAGAGTGTTGGAGTCAGGTACGCCTTCCTTACTTTGCATGCATCATCGTGTTTGATTGCGCATCGGCTTTTTCGACTTCTCCCCCTTATTTTTGTACTTAAAATAATCAGGAGATCGAAAAATTCGTTAAGCATTTGTTTGATTATTAAAAAATACCCTAAAAAGAGACAACTATTAAATTGGGATTGCTAAACAAACTTGATCCTAAAAGACACCTCATTTAAAAAACAATGGGAGAGTCATCCCCTCATTGTTTGGTTTGTTTGCGCAAGAGAGTGACCCGCACACTAGGCTAGAGCCACACCTGAACTCTCATTAGACTACTGATCTTGGGGTTAGTCGTTCTCCAGTGAGGATCGCTCCGGTCTCTGGTAAAGTGGGCTGCGATATCCTTAACAGAGCGAGTTGATCGGGTAGCTGGTAAAGGGTTCGCAACTTGTACTGACTAGGAAAGATCTAGCTTTGGAATTGGGCCAGTCTCTTGGGAGCATCGGGTTCCTACCAGCTCGCTTAATCTCCCTGCTAGACTGCATTATCACCTAAATAAAATTGATAAAATAAATGACCGAACCTTCACGAACATTAGCTCTACGTTTTGTAGGTGAAATTGGGGATTTGATTGACGATCTTGTTTGTTTCCAGATCCCATCCGCCTTTCTTCTAGATCACGATGATGGACCGAAGGTCCCTTATGCAGCCTTTGGCTGCACCGCTTTCGAGCACTCCGCCCCACTCTTCTAGGTAGGTTCGAGAGAGCCTAGACCCGTTCTCTAAACCCGAGTTCGATTCCACCATGTTCCCCCTAGATCACCCTTCTTCCAGTCCCGAGATGCCTGAGCAGAGACCAGCACATATATGTATTCATTTGACGGCACCTGAGTTCGGGTCTTTTGCCTTTGCAGAGACCCAAGAGATGGCCAACAGTGAAGAGCGCACCGATGGACAGCCCCAGAGTACCACGCACATTCTAGACCAGGGCACAATCAACAACACCTTATTAGCCTCCCTGGAGACAATGCAGAGGCATATTAGAGACCAGGGAGCCTTCATGGCAGATGTGCGTAGAGAGATGGCACATATGCGAGTGGAAAGAGGAGAGCCAAATCGAGCAGGCGGTGGAGAGATTCCAGATTTTGGAGGAGGAGACGGAGGACATCCAGGAGCCACAGGATCCAGTCCGACCAGCTAGGCCGATGAGGGAGTTGCACCACCCTGGTGTAACTCTTACACACCGTTGGATTCAGCTTCCAGCGATTCTGGGAGATTTCAAGATCCCTCCTCAGACTATTCAGCTTTTGCCCAAGTTCCATGGGCTTGCCGCCGAGGAGCTGCATCTACACCTGTAGGAGTTCGAGATGACCTGCAACACTGTCCATGACATATTCGTGGATGAGGATACCATCAAGATGATGGCATTCCCTTTCTCCATGGTTGACAGAGCAGCCTACTTGCTGAAGCATTTAGGGAGATATGTGACTTCATGGGAACAACTCTGGACCAAGTACGTGAATAGGTACTATCCACTCGGACGGACGGACGCAGCACGAGCCTTGAAGGACATTGCAAACTACATGCTCCTTACGTCGGAAGTTATTTGAATTTGCTTCAACCTAAGTTGGGATGACTGTTTTTGTTGTGGTGAGGTCATCCAACTTCTGGCTCATTTCATTAAGTCTTTTCACCAACTACGCCAGGCAGTCGAGTGTGGGATTCACGGGAGCTGCCTCTGAATTCTCAACGTGATGAGAATGTTGAGGTTGGTATTAGTGTTGGTGCTGAGGCTGATCGGCCTGCAACTTCTCCATGATCCCCAACGAGCAGTTCCATGAGGCAAGGGATCGATTCCATGAGCTCATTGACCGGTGTCCACATCACAATATTTTCAAGCCCAACTTAGTACATAGCTTCTTTTGTGGGCTGACATCGGAGCTACAAGGGCTAGTGAACGCTTCTTGTGGGGCTCCTATTTCGCCAAGGACGAAGACCAGGTCTGGGCCATCTATGAGGAGATGGCCGAGAATTATACAATGATGTCTCAGACCCAGATCTACACTCAGGGGAAGCCTCCACCCCAGATTGTGACCTACCACATGATATCACGGGTTGATGCGGGTCCATCCACCTCTTCTTCTTAACAACCACCACACATGAAGAGTCGGCCGCTGATATGGGCATTATCAGCGAGAAGTTGGACCGTGTCAAGATAATCGAGAAGAAGTGGTGCTAGGGTATGACTCAGATAGACCAGTTAGCACATACCCTGAGTGACCTGAAGACCCAGATCATGTGTCTCTAGGAGGCACAGACGGCTTCTCGTCCCCGTCTCAGGTCACGACCTGATCATAACAGTAGCGGCTCGACCCAGCACTCCGCTCATTACAGACAGGTTCATCACATCCAGGTGGAGCCATTCCAGTAGCTGCAACACCAGTACCCTCAGCCACCGCCATCTCAGGACATGTAGATGGTGGTGTATCAGCCACTGACAGTTCTTCCTCCATCCCCCTATGAGCGGGAGCTATTGATGGAAGTCAACGAGATTTGGTATGACCGACAGCAGCCTGGAATCCACCGAGATCATCCCAAATTCAGGTGGTCGACCGGAGGTGCTTCATCCCAGCAGCATCCTCCAGCTCAGGGTGGACAGATCGGCTAGCAGCAGCAGCCCCAGTTCCCTCACTAGCCACACCATCAGCCATCCCACCAATACCAGTCGAGTTATCATCCCTACCAGTAGGGACAACGGTGAAGGCAACACCAACAGTAACCTCAGCAGTATTCCCAGTCCCCTCGCCAGTTCTAGCAGCAGCCTCACTTTCAGAGAGGCAACCCGTCCGGTTCTCATGCGCCAGCCTATGAGAACCCAACCCTTGATGATCTACCCCGACTACTCTCAGACCAAGAGGTGTCCTTTAGGCAGGAGATGGACAAGTTTCATCAGGAGATGAAGGAGATCATCAAAGAAAAGTCCGCCATACCCGCTCATATCGATCCCAACCCGAATAACCTCAAAAGGAAATCTGAGCAGGTACAGTTCACAGAGACCACCACTCCTAGTGATTTATTGGGTGACATTGCTTTGTATACATTTGATGCTGATTTTATGTCACTTAGGAGTGGTAGGATGCCAGCCGGCGGTGCCTCGTCTGAGCGACGACACCACGAGGATGCAGGAGCGCCTGATGAGGAGGATAGTGGTATTGATGCCTCTAAGGACAATGATGACGGTGGTGCTGATGCCACCAAGGACGTTGATCCATTAGACGGTACTGAGGCCATCGTTTCTCCAACCACTTAGGGTGGTGCTCACATCACCAGATTCCCAGATGTTGAGCCAGAGTGGTGTGCTGATGTCGCGGGTGGTACTGAGCCACCCCTTCTATTCCAGTTGTGTCACCTCCGATTTTTGTATCTCAGGACTATTTGAAAAAGAACAAAAAAATTAATAAAGGAGAGGTTTCTTCATCTTCGAGTCCATATGTAATGCATAATGATATTTGTATGGATTCCATGCCTTCTCAGCATCAGGAACATCTTCCTAGCCCTCTATCTAAGGAGGGCCCAACCATCCCCTTTCCTCAATCACTTCGATTGGTGAAGGGGAATAAAAAAGAAAATCTAAAAAAAGATCAGCAGTTAGAGTTCAGCCAGCATATGATTGATAGATTCCATATCCAGTTGACTCTACAGGAGGCACTTTGAGCACATCCCTCTCTTCTAGAAGAATTTGAGAGAGAAGACCACTATCTGCAAGAAGAAGTGGAACCATCAGGCAGAAATCCATGTGTTGATCCGTACCACTTGCTTCGTTATCCAGAACCGTCTGCCAGCCAAGAGGCCAGATGCAGGAGCTCCCTATGTTAGATGCCATATTCATGAGCAGAAGTTCGACTGTACTCTATTAGACAACGACTCTTCTATCAACCTCCTTTCGGTAGCCTTACTCGACTGATTTGAGTTTGGTCCTCTTTGATAGAGCAGGACAGTCCTTCAGTTTTCTGATAGATATGTCAAGATGTCGAAGGGGTTATTAAAGGATGTGGTCGTCACAATTCAGGGTTTGAAATTCCCCGTGGACTTCATTGTGTTGGACAGGAGATCCCTGAATGTGTGATCGATAACCCCATCATTCTAGGATGACCATTCTTGGTCACAACCAAGGCGGTGTCCGACCATGATAGTGGAAAGGTATACTTTCATGTCGAGGGTGAGAGTATACAAATAGAGACGATCGATGAGACCAGTGCGTGAGAATCAGCTTGCTCAGAGCAGTTTAGTGATGCAGAGCATACGACAGAGGCAGAGCGAGACGTCCACCAAGAGTGCAACTTTATGATCACTGATGATGAAGTCGTTTGGTCCGAACCCATTTCATGACCTTTCAGAGGCCATATTTACCAGGTCCCAGTTGCCCTGAAGTGAAGCCTTTTCCACAGTCGCTGAAGTATAGATTCCTTACAGGTGAGCATGAGATGTACCCGGTTATTATCTCAGCAGATTTGATTGGAGAACAAGAATCTCGTTTGATGGAGGTTCTTTAAAGGAACTGCAAGGCGATAGGATGGAGTGTAGCTGATCTCCAGGGGATAAGTCCGGCCTTGTGCTCCCACCATATCTATCTCGAAGAGGACATGAAGCCGCCGCGTGAATTCTAGCGATGCCTGAACCCGAATCTTCGAGAGGTAGTCATGAAGGAAATATCGAAATGGTGGAGCGTCAATTTTATCTACCCATCTCCGACTCCAAGTGGGTTAGTCCATTACATGTGGTGCCCAAAAAGACGGGCATCACTACAGTTGTGAGCGAGTCTGGAGAGGAGATAGCTACCCGGGTACCCACTTCTTGGAGGGTCTGTGTGGACTACAGATGATTGAATCAGGCCACTAAGAAGGATCATTTCCCGCTGCCTTTTATTGATCAGATTATAGAGAGGCTAGCTGGGAAGAGTCACTACTGTTTCCTTGACGAGTACTCCGGTTATAATCAGGTGGCCATAGCATCCGAAGACTAGGATAAAGCGGCATTCACCTGTCCGTTTGGGACTTATGCTTTCAGGCAGATGCCCTTTGGTCTATGTAACGCCCCGGCGACATTCCAAAGGTTCATGTTGTCCATTTCCTCGGACATGGTGGGTGACTGTTTAGAGATCTTCATGGATGACTTTCGATCTACGACGACGGATTCGACGCTTGTCTTGATTGCCTAAACCGCGTTCTTCATCGCTGCATAGAGGTTCATCTTGTCTTATCTTGGGAGAAGAGTCACTTCATGGTGACTCAAGGTACGGTGTTTGGTCATATCATCTCCAACAGGGGCATGGAGGTTGATTGATGACCGTCCGAGCGACTAAGGTAAAGGTACAGAAATGGTCGTTGTGACCTCAATCACTCAAACTAGGTCGATCAAGAAAAATCGAACCACTAAATAAATCAGAAATCAATCAAGCATGAAGAAGCGGCCCTGCTATATGTTTAACCTGGCATAGCACCCAGGGTCGAACTCGAGGAGCACGGATTGGCCGAAGGCCTACGAAGTAGTAAAAAAAATAAAATAAAAGATAAAATATTTTTTTTGTGGTAATTATTTTTGTATTTTTTTTGGATTTTTAATATGTAAAGAAAATAGTAAAAACAAAAACAATCACACTTTGACAAATTATTTAAGGTATCAAAAATCAAGCAAAAATTCAAACAAAAATATTTTTGTGTTTTTTATGTTTTTTAGTGTTTTTGGTGAATTTTTGACAATTTTCTGATGTGTATTTTATTTTCTAAAAATCAAACAGTGCTAAAAGCAAGGGGTACTATCCAGCCAGGCCAAAAGTCCCTAGATAAAATATCTAAGGGCCTTTCAAGGGCCTGGAGGTAATTTTCCTGTAAGGTAGAGAAAACAAGGAAAATTTGGGTACCAAGTTTATTATTTTTGGGTTTTTAATTAATTTATTAGAATTTTTATGGGTTTTCGAGTGTTTTTAAGTTTTTAGGGTTTTTAAGCAGTGAAAAATAGCCAAAATTGGCTAGAAAGTCAAGGAACACAAACTAAACAGTGGCTAATTTTTATAGAATTTTTAGGGGAGTTTTTATATTTTTTTATGATTTTTCAATCTAGACAGTAACAAAAATGATGGTTTTTGAATTTTTAAAAACAGCAACTAAAATAAAAAATGTCCTCAAAAATCCTTGAAAATCCTACACCATGGCAGGAGCCATGTATCAAATTCTCATTGGATTTGGAGGTGATTTGATATTTTATTCAAAAATAACAAAGGGGTACTGTGCACGGGGACTAGAATGCAAATACCCAAAGTTCTGGGGGTCCAGGTGCAATTAACCCAGCAAAACACGCGCCAAGCGCGTGCCTGGGGCACTCAGGGACCTATTTGTAAGGAAAATAAGTCCCGAGGACCTATTGGTAACTCGTACCAAAAGTCCAGGGGGCTCGGTTGCAAATAACCCAAAATAAAACGCACATGTGTAAAACAACCACACACAGGGGTACAAATGCAATTAACTCAAAACTTTCATTCATTCCATAACAACCGGAACTATAAGGGCATAAACTGCAAATAACCCAAAACAACACGTGACGAAGCACGTGGCTCACAACAGGCAGGGGTATATATGCAATTACACTAAAGCTCAGGGTCCTCTATGCAATTAAACCTAAAACTAAACAACGTATTTAAATATTTACAGGACTAAAGCTAAATAAAAACAGAAGCGGGGCCTAAGGGTAAATTACCCTTTATTAAGCGGGGGCTCTGGATGCGCTCCACGTGGCTGATCTGACGAGTGCGGCTGGTGGGCGCTCCAGATGGCGTCTCCTCGGATCGAACGCTCAAGACAGCTCCGGAGATGGACGGCTCAGATCAGAACTGGAGCGAGGAGGCACGATCAACGGCTCTGGAGGATGCTGGAAGAACTGATGGCCGGCGAACTTCGCCGGCCTCGTAAAAGCGCCTCCGGCCTCTCCTGCTGCGCCTGAGTATCGGAGGAGCTCCGGCGTGAAGGTGCGCAGCTGCTGATGTCCTCCGATGCCCCAGCTGAGCTCGGGGGAGCTCCGACGAGGGTGGCAGAGGTGAAGCTCCTGGGCTGAATATCGAGAGGCCTCAGATGGCCTCTGCTGGACCTGCAAAACCCCTCAAGAGATTCGCGGGTCGAGGGCAAAGTGCCTCGACCCAGTTAGGCGTAGTGGGGATGGTCGGTGCGTCGGGGCGGCGGGCTCCGGTTAAGGTGGAAGACGGTGGAACCCGGTTCCTAGCTCCTGTGCGAGCTGGGTTGAGTGAGTGGGTGCAGAATGTGCGGCGGAGGAAAGCGAACGTGTGGGTCGGGTCCGATGGTCGAACGGTGGTCAGAACCGGGGTGAATCGACGGAATACGATGGTGGGACGAATTGGGGCAAAGCTGAAATCGAACGAAATAGCTAAGCTAAGGGGCTACATGAATGATCGATGAGACTGAGGAAGAGCAGGGGGTGCTCCTGGTCTTGGCCTCAAGGGTCGTCTCGGCCCGAGGCTCGAAGCTCGCCCAGGTGGCGGAGCTGCGGCGGGTGTATCGCCGGATCAGTGGGTTCCTCCTCCTCGCCTCGCTGCAACAGGCAGAGACGCTCGCTGTCGCTCGTGCGGTCACTCTGGAGCTCACAGGGAAGAAGGGGAATGGCCAAAGATGGATAAAATGGGTGGCGGAGCTCGCTTATGTAGGCTGGAGGGATCCGAGAAGAAAGGCTCGGGTAGGGTCATGGTGGTGCGCGGATCCCGAGGTTGATGCCCGGCGAGGGTGTCGGATGCGGGAGGTGCAAAACGGAGCCGGGGTTTGGGTGATAGGCAATCGGGTTGAGCGGGGAAAAATCCGAGAAGTTGGGTCCGCCACTCAAACCCGTGGGAAGTGGTCCTGGGGGGGCCAGTTGACCGGGCGGTCAACATCCCCAGGAGCCAATGCGGTTCGGCCACGTGGCTGAATCTTGAGATGACAAATACACATAGCTAGGGGCCGAATCTGCAAAAACTCAAAATATGAAATATTTTTATTTTATTTTTTTCTATTTTTTGGTGATTTTTAATTAATTTTTGGAAATAAAAATAAGGTATTTACATTATATAGCTATATATAGCTATATACAATATATACAAGGTTTTGATTTTTGATTTTTATTTATTATTTTTATACAATTTTATCCTTATTTTATATTTTATTTATTTATAGAATAAAATAAGGAATAAAAGGGTGTTTTTATTTTATTTTTATTATTTATGTACATAGGTAAAATAAATAGATATGTACATCTATATACATGGTATATGTACAATGTATTTTTGTATTTTTAATTTTGTTATTTTTATTTGATTTTTGTTTTGATTCTTTTTATTTTATTTATTTACAATATATAGCATAGAGTATTTACAAAAAGTTTGGAAAATAACTTTATTTATTTACAAGGTTAAATAAATGTAGAAGCATGGTTTATGTACATGATGAAAGGGTACTTTTGATCTTTTTGATTTTTAATTTTTCTTTTGTTTTTATATTAATAAATATATATATATATACAAGTATTTACAAGTGTATTTTTGGTGAGGAAAACATTTTTATTTTATTTACATAAATATTTACACAAGAGCCCCTATCTCCCTCTACTTTGGCTTTTATGCGGTCAGGCCCATGCTGAGCCCTCCCTTGGGTTAGGTTGCTCACTATTTATTCTAAATATTTCCCTCTTTTTCTTTTTAGTCTTTATTCTTTTATTTTTGCACAAAAACATGCTAATTATAGATTTTTACACAATGCATGCTTTTGGTAATTACTCCTATTTACACATATCTACATGCATTTGCAAAGGTTTTTGTAGCTAAAATTTAAGAATAAAGAGTGATGAATGGGTATTCATCACCCCCCTATACTTAACTTTGCTAGTCCCTTAGCAAACACTTATTTGAAAAAGAAGTGAAAAAGAAAGCAAGAGAAAGAAAAAGAGGATGTACATGGATCAAGGTTGATTATTAAACTTGCCTTCATTAAATTGGGGTATGGAGCTCAATCAGATCTTTGGATTATTAATGTGTCGGAACCTTATTTAGACTTAAGCTTAAAACCTAACAGCCTCTAAGTTCCACTAATCTATAACCAAGACTCCTCAATGCTCCAGATCAGAACAAGTCATCAATCACAAACCCTGAAGACCATGAATCTTTTCTTGTCCTGTGAATGTGAAGTCTAAGCTCTCCACCTCAGAAATGGCAACTTGACAACCCTCCCCAACAAGGTAACTCTATGACCTCAATCTGGCCACTCTTTCCTCGAGGAGCGGGGTATTCCCTTCTAAGTTCAAGTACAACCGGCTCAAGAAGAGGGGGAAGAAGAGAATGGGTCAAGGCCAGTGTAGCCAAGTACCCTTGGGAGCTTGACCAGTGTAGCCAAGTCTCCCTGCTGCAAGCTACAACAGGTGGATCATGAAACCAAGCTTTGCTTATTGCACTCTATATACATACTCCGGTGGGATTATCATTTTCTCTCAGACCCACCACTTTTTTGGAGTTCTTTTCTTTTTGCACACATTTTTTTTTCAAGTGCATCTGTACAACATATACATGTGCAGCATATATACAAGGAGTTTTTCCTCTTGAGCCAGTAGACTATCCCTCTTTTGAAGCTTTATTGCAACCCACAACTCCCGTCGTTAGACCTCATGGCAACCAGACCAAGTTGAGACGCACTTCCTTCACTAAAAGAAGAAGAGAGGTTCCGCCTAGAAGTACTACCCTCATATGCTACCCCAAGTCAAGGAAGACTGCCACCTCATCCGTAGAGAGCTCGGTGCATAGTGCTGGTGTCCAAGTAAAGCCATAATCTATATGAGTCATGTGTTGTTGTTAAGTGCTCTACTTAGGCTCATTGAGATGACATGTGACCATAACCTAGTGGACTCAAAGAATTAAGTCACCATGGACCGGAAAAGCCTAAAACCTAAGTCCTATAAGGTTCCTCTTAGAAGTTAGGTGGATTAAGATCTTAATCAAGCTCCATTTCTCAATTTGATTCCAGGCTAGTTTAAATGTCAACTATCATCCAGAAAAACTATATACTAATGTACAAAAAGATGCTTATTTACACAATATTTTACAATCATGCAAAATTTTTGAAAAATGTTTTGAAATCATGTATGAATGATGCATGAAGTGCAAGTTTTGCAAAAAGATATTTACACACATTTACACAAGATTTTTGCAAACTTTTGATTTTCAAAACATTTTGGAAAAATTTTGTACTATATACATAATTTTGATACAAAAATATTTACACAAGCTTTACACAAAAGATTTTTGAAATCATTTTTACAAAAATAATTTGTACACTAGCTATGTATGTGCAAATAAAAGAAGATTATGTACATGAAAAATTTTTTTAATTTTTGTGGTTTTTAGCCATTTTATTTATTAACACACTCACACAAAGTACGAGTTATGGCTAAAGTATATATGAAATATATACACACCCCCCTATACTTAGCTCGAACGATGTCCTCAGAGTCAAGAGCGATGAAGAAGACATAACTCGTGCTAGGTATAGGAAAGTGAAAAGAAAGGCTATACAAAAAGGAAATGAAAAGTCAAGAGGGACCCAGGTCTCCCCCCTATACTTAGGATCAAATAATCCTAAGTATAGCAGGCTGTATACTAAGGGAAAACCTGAGTGGAGAATGTATAGGGTCTACCCCCCCCCCATACTTAGGGTGAAATATCCCTAAGTATAGGCAGCAAATCAGGGGTAGACAGAAACAAAAGAAATACTCAAAAGGTCTCACATCCCCCCCTATACTTAGGGTAAAGTGCACCCTAAGTATAGCATAATCACAAGATGAAGAAAGGGATGTGGGACTAAAGAATGTAGTGATATGGACATCTGGATCTATATACAGCGGAAGATCAGTGAAACTCAGGCGTGAGATGCATTAGATGTGAGTCAAAGACCACATCTCACGCAAAGTGAATAGGGGCAAGATCAACGACCCGCGGCTCATGATCTAGAAATGGCTTGAGCCGCTGGTCGTTCACTCGAAAGGTACTCTCAGAAGACAACTCGGATATATCTATGCTACCGTTGTCGTGTACGTTTCTAACCAGATAAGGTCCCTTCCATTTGCTCTGTAGCTTCCCTGGAAATAATCGTAGCCTCGCATCAAACAGCCATACTCTCTGTCCAATCTCAAAATGCTTGTGGCTGATATGAGAATCATGCCACTCCTTGACTTTCTCCTTATAATGTAGGCTGCTTGAGAAAGCTGCATCTCTAAGCTCCTCCAGGGCAGCTAGCTCTGCCCTCCTCTGGTCTCCCATACCATATGGATCCATCAAAATGTCTGTAACTGCCCAAAGTGACTTGTGCCTCAGCTCAACAGGTAAATGGCATGGCTTTCCATACACGAGGCGAAAGGGAGATGTGCCCAACGGTGTCTTGAAAGATGTCCTATATGCCCACAAGACCGAGTCCAAAAGCTGTGACCAATCCTTTCGGTCAGGGCGGACGACTTTCTGCAGAATAGTCTTGATCTCCCTATTCGACACTTCGGCTAGACCATTCGTCTGTGGATGGTAAGGTGTAGCAACACGATGGTCTATGCCGAACTCGCTAGCAAGTGCCTTCACCTGGTCGTTGATGAAGTGAGATCCCCCATCAGAAATCAGAACTCGTGGAACCCCGAACCGTGTGATGATGTGCTTCCTCAAAAATCTGCAAACGGTCCTCGCATCAGCGGCTCGGGCGGGGATAGCCTCCATCCAACGACTCACATAATCAACGTCCAACAGAATGTACTCAAATCCCTGACTCTTAGGGAATGGACCCATGAAATCGATGCCCCATGCGTCAAAAACCTCACAGAAGTGACTGGGCTGCATCGGCATCATATCACGCTGTCCACAAGTGCCCATCCTCTAACAGTCAGTACACCTCTTCACGAACTCATCAGAGTCCTTGAAGAGGGTAGGCCACCACAAGCCGGATTGGAGCACTTTCTGCGCCGTTCTCCTCCCAGAATGATGTCCTCCTGCCTCAAGCTTGTGGCAGTAAGTGAGGACGCTATGGTGTTCCTCCTGAGGAATACACCGACGCCAGACGCTATCCCCTCCTTCGTGGTAAAGGATGGGATCCTCCCAATGGTAAGACTTGGCCTTCGCAAGGAAGGTCTCAAGCCTCTGCCTGGGCCAATCTTGTGGGACTTTCCCAGCAACGAGAAAGTTCACAATATCGACGTACCATGGGAGTGAGGTGATAGCAAGGATCGCCTCATCTGGGAAGGTATCTCTAATAGGGTCAATCTGCTCAGAATCCTCAGGCTGCTCTAGTCGGGAGAGATGATCCGCCACCACATTCTTGACTCCAGGCTTATCCTTGATCTCAATGTCGAACTCCTGGAGTAGAAGGATCCATCTAGTCAGTCTGGCCTTGGCATCCTTCTTTGCCATGAGGTACCTGATGGCGGTGTGATCTGTAAACAAAGTCACTCTAGATCCAATGATATACGATCTGAACTTATCCAGGGCAAACACTACGGCTAGCATCTCCTTCTCTGTGACCGTGTAATTCCGCTGGGCGGAATCCAATGTGCGGCTAGCGTAGTGTATGGCAAACGGAACTCCATCCCTCCTCTGTCCTAGCACTGCCCCTAAGGCAAAATCGGAGGCATCCGTCATGATCTCGAATGGGAGAGACCAATCAGGCGGCTGGAGGACAGGAGCCTCAATAACACACTGCTGGAGAGTCGCGAACGATGAAAGACACTTGTCATCGACAAGGAACTCGGTGTCTTTCGTCAAGAGGTCAGTCAACGGTCGGGCAATCCTGCTGAAATCCTGAATAAATCTCCTATAAAATCCAACGTGCCCCAGGAATGACCGTAGCTGCCTCAGATTGGACGGCGGTGCGAGTTTCCTAATGACATCAACCTTGGCTGGATCAACCTCCATGCCCCTGTTGGAGATGATGTGGCCACGCACCGTCCCTTGAGTCACCATGAAGTGACTCTTCTCCCAAGATAGAACCAAATGATACTCAATACATCGCTGGAGTACTCGGTCTAGGCAGTCAAGACAGGAGTCAAATCCGTCGCCGTAGACCGAGAAATCGTCCATGAAGACCTCCAAACACTCCCCTACCATGTCCGAGAAGATCGACAGCATGCACCTCTGAAAAGTCACAGGGGCATTGCATAGCCCAAATGGCATGCGTCGAAAAGCATATGTGCCGAAGGGACATGTAAAGGTGGTCTTCTCCTGATCCTCAGGAGCGATGGCCACTTGGTTGTAGCCCGAGTACCCATCCAGGAAGCAATAATGGCTCTTCCATGCCAGTCTCTCAATGATCTGGTCAATAAAAGGCAGGGGAAATGGTCCTTCTTGGTGGCCTGGTTGAGTCTCCTGTAGTCAACACAAACCCTCCAAGAGGTGGGTACTCGTGTAGCAATCTCCTCTCCCGACTCACTGATCACAGTCGTGATGCCCGTCTTCTTGGGCACCACATGCAAGGGGCTGACCCACTTGGAGTCGGAAATGGGATAAATAAAATCTGCGCTCCACCATTTTGATATTTCCTTCATCACGACCTCTCTCAGGTTGGGGTTCAGTCGTCGCTGGAACTCACGCGACGGCTTCGCCCCTTCCTCGAGATAGATATGGTGGGAGCACACTGATGGACTAATCCCATGGAGATCTGCTACGCTCCATCCGATCGCCTTGCGGTTCTTTTCAAGAACCCCCATCAAACGAGATTCTTGCTCTCCAGTCAACTCGGCGGAGATGATGACTGGGTACATCTCTGGCTCGCCCGCAAGGAATCGATACTTCAGCGAAGTAGGGAGCGGCTTCAGCTCTGGAATGCTGGGTGCTGGCAAATCTGGCTGTGGAAGAAACTGAGTGAAAGCTGCTAAATCTGCCAAATCTGCCTGGGAAAGTGAAAGCGTACTCTCGCAAACTGGATCGGGAGAAGGCTGCTCAACTGCACTGTCTCTGGTCTGCTCTGCATCTGCCTCCTCCTCATCTGTAGGCTCAAGTGGAATCAGGTCTGGCATCTGATCATCACAATCGGCCCAATCAGACTCTGAATCCGAGGGATCTGTATCAACCGCGGTGGCATCAGTACCACCGTGAAGCAAGGTGGCCTCAGCACCACCATCACTAAACATCGTGTCGCGATCAAGGACCGGCTCTGCTGCCTCTGTGGTATCCTGAACCAGGGTTGTGCTCTCCAGACTCTCCTCTGCTCTCATCTCGGCATCAGTTGTATCTGAATATGAGAGGATGGTCTGTGCTACCGGATCTGCCCAAGCTGCCTCATCGTCTGTGATCACAAAATCACAGTCCTGGTGGATGTCTGGCTCTGCGTTTGTCAGCTGCTCTGAATCGGTACTGGCATCTGAGCGGGCTCTCTCTCTAGCTCTGTAGTCCTCGACCGTCTCTATTTGTATACTCTCGCCCTCGACGCGAAAGTACACCTTCCTGCTGTCATGATCAGTCACCGCCTTGGCTGTGGCCAAGAACGGGCGACCAAGGATGATGGGGGTATCGGTCACTGATTCAGGGATCTCCATGTCCAACACTACGAAGTCCACGGGGAATTTCAGGCCCTGAATCGTGACGATAACGTCTCGTAACAACCCCTTCGGCCTCTTGACAGATCGATCAGCGAACTGAAGGACTGTCCTGCTCTGTCGAAGAGTGCCCAACTCGAAGCGGTCGAGAAGGGCTGCCAGAAGAAGGTTGATCGACGATCCGCTATCTAGAAGAGTATGGTTGAACCTCTGCTCACTAATCTGGCATCTGACATACGGGGCCCTTGAATCTGGCCTCTTGGCTGGCAGTCGGTTCTGGATCGCAAAACACGTGGCTTTCGTCAGCAAATGTATCTCTGAAGTGTGGTTCCTCCTCCTCCTCCTGACTATAGTCCTGTCTCTCAAAGAACGCTGGAGCAGGGGGATGTGCTGCAAAGCCTCCTGGAGGGTCAGCTGGATGTGGAATCGATCGATCATGCTCTGGCTGAACTCCTCAAGCTCTCTCTTTTTTGGATTTTCTTTTTTCTTCCCCTTCCCCATCTGAAGGGCTCTAGGGAAGGGGATCACAGGGTCCTTCGCAGATGAAGGACTAGGAAAAGGCCTAGACGATTCGATGATCGGATCCACACATACATCATGCACCACAGTGGGACCAGAAGAAACTAAACCTTTTCCTTTATTCAAACCAAAGTCCTAAGATACATCAAGGCGGGGAAAGACAACATCTCTCTCTATACAAACACCGGTGGCCTCAGTACCACCATGGGCTGGCTCTGCTGCTGCTGCTGGTAGACGTCTCGCGGCATCAGTACCGCGGGCTGGCTCGGCTATCCTGGTGGCGTCAGTACCACCTCCTCGATCTGGTGAAGCGGCGGCCTCAGTACCGCCGGTGGGATCAGCATCCTTGGTGGCTTCAGTGCCACCGTCATCATCTGGAGCGGCCTCAGTACTGCTCTCCTCCTCCTCATGTGGCGCCTCTGAAGTATCCTTGTGGTGAAGCTCAGATGAGGCGCCGCCGTCTGCTGGGGTCCTACTGCTCCTAAGTGTGACAAAATCAGCATCAAATAGATCCGAAGATGTATCAACAAATGGGTCACTAGGAGTGGCAAACTCAGTGTGTACTACCTGCTCAGATTTCCTCTTGAGGTTATTCGGATTCGGCTCAATCTGGGCTGGAATGGCGGCCTTCCCTCTCACCAAGTCCCGCATCTCCTGGCGGAACTCGTCCATCTCCCGTCTGAATGTGGCATGCTGGTCCGTGAGGAGGCGGACGATGTCATCCAAAGCGGGGCTCTCGTGGGAGCCCGACGGGTAGCCTCTCTGGGGGTGAGGCTGCTGGAACTGCTGCTGGTGGTAAGAGGGGTATGAGGAAGGGTGCTGCTGCTGAACTGGGTGAGCCTGCTGCTCACGTCTCCACGACTGTCCCTGCTGCTGATAGGGACGAGGAACGAAGGATGATGGCTGGTGTTGCTGGTATGCTGGGGGCTGCTGCTGCGACTGCTGGTGATCTCTCTGCTGGGAGTACTGCCCTCCCTGACCTGACGGCTGCTGCTGGGGCTGGGCACCACCACTCCCCCACCTGAATCCGGGATGGTCTCTTCGGATCCCAGGCTGGGGGCGGTCATACCAAATCCCGTTGACATCCATCAACGGCTCGGCATCGTAGGGGGCTGGTGGGAGTACTGCCAGAGGCTGGTCCGGCTGGTAAACCACCATCTGCATCTCTGGAGATGGTGGAGACTGGTAGGTGGGCTGCGGCTGCTGGTACGGCTCCGCCTGTACAAGGTGAACCTGTCTAGGCTGCACAGGGGTGCTGGAGCGCTGGGACGAGCTGCTGCTGCTGCCAGAGTCACCTCGCGACTGAAGACGGGGCTGAGAAGCCGTCTGTGCCTCCTGGAGACACATGAGTTGTGTCTTCATGTCGCTCAGAACATGTGCCATCTGTTCCATCTGAGTGATGCTCTGGCACTGCTTCTTCTCAATCAGCTCCATGCGGTCCAACTTCTCGCTGATAATGCCCATGTCCGCAGCTGTCGACTCTGCCTGTGCTGCTGCGGCTGCGGACGAACTGGATGGACCTGCATCTACCCGTGCTATCCGCTGGTACTGCACGGGTCCTGGCTGCTGTGGCTGGGTCTTCTGAGTATACAACCTGGTCTGGGACATCACCATGTAGTTTTCGGCCATCTCCTCGTAGATGGCCCAGACCTGGTCGTGGTCCTTGGCAAAGTCGGACCCGCCGCAAGAAGCGTTCACCAGACCCTGGAGCTCTGGCGTCAACCCGCTGAAAAAGCTCTGAACTAGGTTCGGCTTGGAGATGTCGTGGTGCGGGCATCGGTCTAGGAGCTCTCGAAACCTCTCCCATGCCTCGTGAAACTGCTCGTTGGGGAACATGGAGAAGTTGCTGATCAGGGCCCTCGCTGCATTCGTCCGCCCGAGTGGATAGTACTTGTTCAAGTACTCGGTGCGGAGCTGCTCCCAGGTGTAGACAAACCTCCCAAGATGCTTCAGCCAGGTGGCTGCTCTATCTGCCAGTGAAAACGGGAAGGCTATCATCCGGATCGTGTCCTGGTCCACATGGCGATCGTGGACAGTGTTGCAGATCACCAGGAACTCCTGGAGGTGGAGGTGGGGCTCCTCAGTGGCAAGTCCGTGGAAGCGGGGTAGCAACTGCAAGGTGTTCGGGGGGAACTTGAAGTCCCCCATGATCGCCGGCACCACTACCCAGTGATGCATCAGAGTAGATCCGGGATTGTGTAAATCCCGCATCGGTCGTGGTGGTCCTCCTGCCGCGGCGCCTCCCGCTGCGGCGGCTGCGGCTGCTGCTGCTGCGGCTGCGGCTGCTGCGGCTCGTGCCTCTGCATCAGGTATCTCCTCAGGCTCGCTCTGCTGGTCTCGCTCTGCTCTGAGCCTCTCCAACTCTCGCCTCATCTCTATCATGAATGCCCCCTGATCGCATAACTGTTGCTGGACTGTCTCAAGTGATGCGATCAGGGTGGAGTTGATCGCTCCCTGGTCAAGTACAAAATGCTCGGGCTGACGGGAGTGATCATCTGAACTGCCGGCTCCGGTCATAGCGACGTCTGCAAAATCAAACGAGCCCAACTCAGGTGCTGTCAAATCAATCAGTCTCTCCTCGGGCTCGTGTCTCTCAGGTAGAACAGAAAGGGGGTCGAGGGGGAACAGGGTGGAGTCGTACTCGGGCTCGGAGAGCGGGTCTGAGCTCTCGCGAGCCAACCTAGATGATGAGGTGGACGTGCCCGAAAGCGGTGCAGCCAGAGGCTGCCTAAGAGACCGTCTACCCATCATCTTGATCTGGCGAGTAAGGCGGATGAGATCTGGAGCAACTATGATCACAAACAAACCCCCGGTTCACCAACGCAACGCGAGTTGAAGATCGTAAAAGTTCGGTCAATTTATCTTGTCAATTTTATTTTGGTGAACACACAAAATATCAGAGCGCTTACGTGACCTGTTAGGATATCCGATGCTACCCCAACCGACTGGCCCGCACAGAAAATTCGGTAATCAGTCGGGACTAGCACTGGGGGGCTCTACCTAGGGTGCGGGTCACTCTCTCGCGCATCCAAACCATACAATGAGGGGGTTGCTCTCCCCAAGACAAAGTTTTTAGGGTGAGCGGATTTTAAGATCAATAGTATTAACCAGTCCCAATTTTATGGTTTCACTTTTTAGTATTTTTCAAAGCAAACAAATGGCCTAACGAATTTTTCAGTTCTCCTGGTTATTAAGTCCAAAACAGGGGGGAGAAGACGAAAAAGCCGATGCGTGATAAATCAATGATGCATGCTGAGTAAGAAATACGGACCTGTCTCCAGCACTCTACATGCAATATGATCCGCACATAAAAGTAAAGACAGAAAGAAAACTACCTATATGATGCAACGGGAAAGCCGAGTCCTAAACGAGCAATTTCTAGCGAAGAACCGTCTAACCGATCACCGACCTCCAAGCCAAAGAGTCCGGTCTTGGCCCGTCCCTCCTCTGTCCGATAAATCGGGGGTAGGAGTAAGCGCTTTACAGGACGGGCTGCGGTACGTAGGCTACGAAGGCAAATGAGTCGGTTATTTTTATTAGTGATTTTTAAGTAGGTCCAATTAACGATCTATGGGAACAGATAAGCAGTTAGGTGTGTGGATCCTACTAATTACGGCACAATCACCAGAAATTCCTAAGTCTAGGGGCTCGAGCAAAAACCGCGTAAACACCGGAAAAGGCTGAAATAAAAGGAAAAGAAAGCCGCGTAAAAACCGCGAAAAACTGCTAAGGTCCTAAGGGTCCCCCGAGCACACCGGTGCTCGGTGAAACAGACCCGCTAAGCAATCCACAAGTGTCCAAGTCCAAGTCCCTGTATTATTACAATAATAATAAAGCAGAAATGAAAGTCTACCCTAAACCTCACCACTCAACTCTCTCTCACTCTCTCCTGCAGCTCCGTACAGAAGGGAGCCGCCTCCGAATCCCGCGGTTGCGCCGGCTTCTCGAGAGTAGCCGCCTCGGTCCTCGGGCCCCTCGCAAGAGAAAATAGAGTGGTCAGAACCAATAATCAAATAATAATAAAGGAAAAAAAGGGAAATTAAAAATAAGGGTATATGTGCAAAAATGCAAAATAAAATAGACACACAAAATAAAAAAATAAAAATAAAAGGAAAAGACAAAGAAAATAAAACAAAAACAAAATATGAACAAAAACCGCGAAGAGCCGCAAGCTCTGAAAGAGCCGCGAAAACAAAAAGGAAAATGAAAAGAACTACTAAGCCGTGCTCCCCGGCAACGGCGCCATTCTGATGATCGTCCGAGCGACTAAGGTAAAGGTACAGAAATGGTCGTTGTGACCTCAATCACTCAAACTAGGTCGATCAAGAAAAATCGAACCACTAAATAAATCAGAAATCAATCAAGTACGAAGAAGCGGTCCTGCTATATGTTTAACCTAGCATAGCACCCAGGGTCGAACTCGAGGAGCACGGATTGGCCGAAGGCCTACGAAGTAGTAAAAACAAATAAAATAAAAGACAAAATATTTTTTTGTGGTTTTTAATTATTTTTTTATTTTTTTTGGATTTTTAATATGTAAAGAAAATAGTAAAAACAAAAACAATCACACTTTGACAAATTATTTAAGGTATCAAAAATCAAGCAAAAATTCAAACAAAAATATTTTTGTGTTTTTTATGTTTTTTAGTGTTTTTGGTGAATTTTTGACAATTTTCTGATGTATATTTTATTTTCTAAAAATCAAACAGTGCTAAAAGCAAGGGGTACTGTCCAGCCAGGCCAAAAGTCCCTAGATAAAATATCTAAGGGCCTCACAAGGGCTTGGAGGTAATTTTCCTGTAAGGTAGAGAAAACAAGGAAAATTTGGGTACCAAGTTTATTATTTTTGGGTTTTTAATTAATTTATTAGAATTTTTATGGGTTTTCGAGTGTTTTTAAGTTTTTAGGGTTTTTAAGCAGTGAAAAATAGCCAAAATTGGCTAGAAAGTCAAGGAACACAAACTAAACAGTGGATAATTTTATAGAATTGTTAGGGGAGTTTTTATATTTTTTTATGATTTTTCAATCTAGACAGTAACAAAAATGATGGTTTTTGAATTTTTAAAAATAGCAAATAAAATCAAAAATGTCCTCAAAAATCCTTGAAAATCCTACACCATGGCAGGAGCCATGTGTCAAATTCTCATTGGATTTGGAGGTGATTTGATATTTTATTCAAAAATAACAAAGGGGTACTGTGCACAGGGACTGGAATGCAAATACCCAAAGTTCTGGGGGTCCAGGTGCAATTAACCCAGCAAAACACGCGCCAAGCACGTGCCTGGGGCACTCAGGGACCTTTTTGTAAGGAAAATAAGTCCCGAGGACCTATTGGTAACTCGTACCAAAAGTCCAGGGGGCTCGGTTGCAAATAACCCAAAATAAAACGCACATGTGTAAAACAACCACGCACAGAGGTACAAATGCAATTAACTCAAAACTTTCATTCATTCCATAACAACCAGAACTACAAGGGCATAAACTGCAAATAACCCAAAACAACACGTGACGAAGCACGTGGCTCACAACAGGCAGGTGTATATATGCAATTACACTAAAGCTCAGGGTACTCTATGCAATTAAACCTAAAACTAAACAATGTATTTAAATATTTACAGGACTAAAGCTAAATAAAAACAGAAGCGGGGCCTAAGGGTAAATTACCCTTTATTAAGCGGGGGCTCTGGATGCGCTCCACGTGGCTGATCTGACGGGTGCGGCTGGTGGGCGCTCCAGATGGCGTCTCCTCGGATCGAACGCACAAGACAGCTCCGGAGATGGACGGCTCAGATCAGAACTGGAGCGAGGAGGCACGATCAATGGCTCTGGAGGATGCTGGAAGAACTGATGGCCGGCGAACTTCGCCGGCCTCGTGAAAGCACCTCCGGCCTCTCTTGCTGCGCCTGAGTATCGGAGGAGCTCCGGCGTGAAGGTGCGCAGCTGCTGATGTCCTCCGATGCCCCAGCTGAGCTCGGGGGAGCTCCGACGAGGGTGGCGGAGGTGAAGCTCCTGGGCTGAATATCGAGAGGCCTCAGATGGCCTCTGCTGGATCTGCAAAACCCCTCAGGAGATTCGCGGGTCGAGGGCAAAGTGCCTCGACCCAGTTAGGCGTAGTGGGGATGGTCGGTGCGTCGGGGCGGCGGGCTCTGGCGAAGGTGGAAGACGGTGGAACCCGGTTCCCAGCTCCTGTGCGAGCTGGGTTGAGTGAGTGGGTGCAGAACGTGCGGCGGAGGAAAGCGAACGTGTGGGTCGGGTCCGATGGTCGAACGGTGGTCGGAACCGGGGTGAATCGACGGAATACGACGGCGGGACGAATTGGGGCAAAGCTGAAATCGAACGAAATAGCTAAGCTAAGGGGCTACCTGAATGATCGATGAGACTGGGGAAGAGCAGGGGGTGCTCCTGGTCTTGGCCTCAAGGGTCGTCTCGGCCCGAGGCTCGAAGCTCGCCCAGGTGGCGGAGCTGCGGCGGGTGTATCGCCGGATCAGTGGGTTCCTCCTCCTCGCCTTGCTGCAACAGGCGGAGACGCTCGCTGTCACTCGTGCGGTCACTCTGGAGCTCACAGGGAAGAAGGGGAATGGCCAAAGATGGATAAAATGGGTGGCGGAGCTCTCTTATGTAGGCTGGAGGGATCCGAGAAGAAAGGCTTGGGTAGGGTCATGGTGGTGCGCGGATCCCGAGGTTGATGCCCGGCGAGGGTGTCGGATGCGGGAGGTGCAAAATGGAGCCGGGGTTTGGGTGATAGGCAATCGGGTTGAGCGGGGAAAAATCCGAGAAGTTGGGTCCGCCACTCAAACCCGTGGGAAGTGGTCCTGGGGGGGCCAGTTGACCGGGTGGTCAACATCCCCAGGAGCCAATGCGGTTCGGCCACGTGGCTGAATCTTGAGATGACAAATACACATAGCTAGGGGCCGAATCTGCAAAAACTCAAAATATGAAATATTTTTATTTTATTTTTTTCTATTTTTTGGTGATTTTTAATTAATTTTTGGAAATAAAAATAAGGTATTTACATTATATAGCTATATATAGCTATATACAATATATACAAGGTTTTGATTTTTGATTTTTATTTATTATTTTTATACAATTTTTCCTTATTTTATATTTTATTTATTTATAGAATAAAATAAGGAATAAAAGGGTGTTTTTATTTTATTTTTATTATTTATGTACATAGGTAAAATAAATAGATATGTACATCTATATACATGGTATATGTACAATGTATTTTTGTATTTTTAATTTTGTTATTTTTATTTGATTTTTGTTTTGATTCTTTTTATTTTATTTATTTACAATATATAGCATAGAGTATTTACAAAAAGTTTGGAAAATAACTTTATTTATTTACAAGGTTAAATAAATGTAGAAGCATGGTTTATGTACATGATGAAAGGGTACTTTTGATCTTTTTGATTTTTAATTTTTCTTTTGTTTTTATATTAATAAATATATATATATATACAAGTATTTACAAGTGTATTTTTGGTGAGGAAAACATTTTTATTTTATTTACATATATATTTACACAAGAGCCCCTATCTCCCTCTACTTTGGCTTTTATGCGGTCAGGCCCATGTGAGCCCTCCCTTGGGTTAGGTTGCTCACTATTTATTCTAAATATTTCCCTCTTTTTCTTTTTAGTCTTTATTCTTTTATTTTTGCACAAAAACATGCTAATTATAGATTTTTACACAATGCATGCTTTTGGTAATTACTCCTATTTACACATATCTACATGCATTTGCAAAGGTTTTTGTAGCTAAAATTTAAGAATAAAGAGTGATGAATGGGTATTCATCATTGATCCGACCAAAGTGGATATCATCAAGAAACTCTATCCACCGTCCAACCTGCGACAGTTGTGATCTTTTCTGGGACATGTCGGTTTCTACCGACATTTTATTCATGACTTCAGCAGGATTGCCTGGCCGTTGATTGATCTGTTGACAAAAGACACTGAGTTCATTGTAGATGATAAGTGTCTTGCATCATTTGAGACTCTCAAGGGCTTAGTTGTTAAGGCTCCTATCCTTCAGCCGCCTGATTGGTCTCTCCCATTCGAGATCATGATGGATGCCTCTGAATTTGCCGTAGGGGCTATGCTAGGACAAAGGAGGGATGAAGTACCATTTATCATTCATTATGCTAGCCGTACATTAGATGCCGTACAACGGAACTATACTGTCACGGAGAAAGAGATGCTAGTCGTAGTCTTCGCCTTGGACAAATTTCGATCATACATTCTGGGATCAAAAGTGGCTATCTTTACCTATCATACCACCATCAGGTACTTCATGGAAAAAAAGGATGCCAAAGCGAGACTGACTAGATGGATTCTTCTGCTCCAGGAGTTTGATATTGAGATTAAGGATAAACCTGGAGTCAAGAATGTAGTGGTGGATCATCTTTCATGTTTGGAAAATCTTGAGGAATCTGAGTAGACTGATCCCATTACAGAGACCTTCCCAGATGAGGCGATCCTTGCTATCGCCTCTCTCCCATGGTATGCCAATATTGTGAACTATCTTGTTGCCAAGAAAGTTCCACAAGGTTGGCCTAGGAAGCGAGTTGATACCTTCCTTGCAAAGTCCAAGTCTTACCACTAGAAAGATCCCATCCTTTATCACGAAGGAAGGGATATCGTCTGGCGTCTGTGTATTCCTCAGGAGGAGCAACACAAACTCCTCACATACTACCACAAGCTTGAGACAGGAGGACATCATTCTGGGAGGAGAATAGCATAGAAAGTACTTTAATCCGGCCTATGGTGGCCTACCCTCTTCAAGGATTCTGCTGAATTCGTGAAGAGGTGTACTGATTGTCAGAGGATGGGCACTTGTGGACTGCGTGATATGATGCTGATGCAGCCCATTCACTTCTGTGAGGTTTTTAATGCATGGGGCATTGATTTCATGGGCCCATTCCCTAAAAGTCAGGGATTTGAGTACATTCTGTTGGCTGTCGATTATATGAGTCGTTGGGTTTGAGGCTATACCCGCCCGAACCACAGATACTAAAACTATTTGGAGATTTTTTAGGAAGAATATCTTCACGGTTTGGGGTGCCTGACGAGGGGTCTCACTTTATTAATGACAAGGTAAAGGCCCTTGCTAACGAGTTCAGTATAGACCATTGTGTTTCCACTTCATATCACCCTTAGACCAATGGTCTTGCTGAAGTATTGAACATGGAGATAAATACGATACTGCAGAAGGTAGTCCGCCCAGACCGAAAGGATTGGTCACAGCTTTTGGACTCGGTCTTATGAGCATATCAGAATTCCTTCAAGACTCCTTTGGGTACATCTCCCTTTCGACTCTTGTATGGCAAGCCCTGCCATTTACCTATTGAGATTAAGCATAAGTCACTTTGGGTTGTCATTGATATATTATTGGATCCAGAGAGTATAGTTGATCAAAGAAAGGTAGAGTTGGCAGCCTTGGAGGAACTTAAAGACACAACCTTTTCAAACAACCTACAGTATAAAGAGAGAGTGAAGATATGACATGATTCTCATATCAGCCATAAGCAGTTTGAGCCAGATCAGAGAGTATGGTTGTTTGATGCTAGGCTTCGATTATTTTTGGGGAAATTGCAAAGCAAGTGGAAAGGACCATACCTGGTCCAAAAGGTACATGACAATGGTAGTATAGACATATCTGAGATGTCATCTGAGTCCACCTTTCGCGTTAACAGTCAGCACCTCAAACCATATCTAGATCATGAGCCACTTATCGTTGACGTTGCCCCTATTCATTTTGCATGAGATGTGGTCTTTGACTCACACCAGTTGCATCTCATGCATGATTATCACTGTCCTCCGCCTTGTATAGATCCAAATGTCCATATCATCTCATTCTTTAGTATAACACCCCATATGCATCTTGTGATTATGCTATACTTAGGGTGTACTTTACCCTAAGTATAGGGGGTGTCAGATTTTTTTTACTATTCTTTTGATTCACCTTTGTTTTGCTACCTATACATAGGGAGATCATACCTTAAGTATAGGGGAGGTAGACTCTGTACATTCTCTCAATCGGTTTTCCCTTTGTGTACAGTCTGCTATACTTAGGATTACTTGATCCTAAGTATAGGGGGAATCTCCGAGCTCTATTCATGATATTCTTGTATTCTTTGTTGTAGTATAGCCTTTCGTTTCACTTTCCTATACTAAGCACGAGTTATGTCTTCTTCATCTCTCTTTGTTCACTCTGAGGACATCGTTCGAGCTAAGTATAGGGGGTTCCGTATATAGTACATATATACTTTAGACATAACTCGTACTTTGTGTGAGTGTGTTAATAAAAAAATGGCTAAAAATCACTTATTAAAATTCACAAAAAAATCAAATTTTTTCTTGTAAATAAAATTCTTTCTTGCACATACATAGCTATTTATAAAAATTATTTTTGTACAAATGTTTATAAAAAAATGTTTTGCTTGTGAAAAGTTTGTAAATATTTGTGTATTCAAACTATGTACATAGTATAAATTTTTGTAAAATGTTTGAAAAAGAAAAAGTTTGCAAAAACCTGTGTGTAAATATTTGTAAATAGTTTGCAAAACTTCTGCATTCATGCATGCATTCAAACATTTTCAAAAATTTTGCACACTTTCAAAAACTTTGCATAAAAATATTTTTGTAAATATTTGTATATTCTTCTGAATCATAGTTGACATTTAAACTAGTCTGTAATTAAATTGAAAAATGGAGCTTGGTTAAGACCTTAATCCACCTAATTCTAAGAGGAACCTTACAGGATTTGGGGTTAAGACTTTTCAGGTCCATTGGTAACTTAATTCTTTGAGTCCACTAAGCTATGTTCACATGTCATCTTTATGATCCTAAGTAGAACCTTTAACAATGCACACATGACTCTCACAGATAATGGCTTTACTTGGACTAGCACTTTACACTCATCTCCACACGGATGAGGTGGTAAGAAGGCAGTTTCCTTTGGCTTGGGGTAGCATACGAGGGTAGTACTTCTAGGCAGAACCTCTCATCTTCCTTTAGGGAGGAAAGTGCATCTCAACTTGGTCTGGTGGTGTTGAGGTCGAAAGACAGAAGTTGTGGGTTGCAATAATGCTTCAAAAGAGGGATAGTCTATTGGCTCAAGAAGAAAAAGTCATCATGTATATATGTTGCACCATGTAGATATGTTGTACATATACACATCAAAAAAAAGAAAAGTGCCAAAGAAAGAAAAACTCTAAAAAAGTGGCAGGTGTGATAGAAAATGAAATGCCTGCCAGAGTTTTTATAGCCAAATAAAGCAAAGCTTATGTTACACCTTCTCATCTCATGAAGCTTGCAGCGGAAGACTTAGGTACACTGGTTGGGCTCCCAGGGATACGTGGCTACACTGGCCACTATCCATTCTCTTCTTTCCCCCTCTTCTTGAGCCGGTTGAACTTGAACTTATAAGGGAATACCCGTTCCTCGAGGAAAGATCTGCTAGACTAGGGCATTAGAGTTACCTTGCTGAGGGAGGTTGCTGCCTTGTCATTTCTGAGGTGGGGAGCTACATATCACTTACACCATACAAGAAAAGATTCATGGTCATTAGAGTTTGTGTATGTAGACTCGTTCGGATCTGGATTATTGAGGAGTCTTGACCATAGATTGGTGGAACTTAGAGGCCATTGAGTCTTAAACCTAGGTCCATATAAGGTTCCGAAAAAATAATAATCCAAAGGTCGGACTGAGCTCCATACTTCAATTTAGTGAAGACAAGTTTAATAATCAACCTTGATTCTCCTTCTTTTTCTTTTATCCTCTTTCACTTCTTTTTCAAATAAGTGTTTGATAAGGGACTAGCAAAGGTAAAGTATAGTGGGGTGATGAATCCCTGATTCTCACTCTTTATTCTTTTATTTTAGCTATTTATCTTGGCAAAGCATCGTGTAAATAGGTCTAAATACAATAAGTTAGCACTCAACGTGCATATGTTAAAATTGTATATTTAACATGTATTTGTGCAAAAATAAAAGAATAAAGGAAAAGAAAAATGAAGGAGGTATTTAGAATAAATACAGAGTGACCCGAACCCCAAGAGAAGTTTAAGCCTTGACCTTCTCTTGGGGTTCAGGTCACTATGTATTTATTCTAAATAGCCTTGACCTGATCACCAAACAAAATAAGTAGAGAGAGATAAGGCTTACTTTATGTTATACATATTACCTATGTATATAAATAATTATTTTTGATAAAACAAAAATAAAATATTCTTTCTACCTCCTTATATATAGTCCTAAAAATAAAAAAATAAAATAAAAATCAGAAAAATAAAAATAAAATCCTTTCTCACTTGTACAAAATACATGTATATAGGTCAAATTCCCTATTTATTCTACACTCATAAATAAAGCATAAAAATAAAATAAAAATTATTTTATACTCCTAAAATTATGTTGTAAATAATTAAAAAATAAAATTAGGGTATTTGAGTAAAATTAACAAAATAGAATAAATGTATAAAATACATAGGTATATTACACATGTTTATAATACTATATACTATATATAGATTAATTTATTTTCCATAAAATAATCAAAAATTAGAGAAAATCGTTTGAAAAATAACAAATATTTTTTTATTTTATATACTTTTTATTTTGAAGGTACTAACTATTTTTTATTAATTTTAGAAATATTTTGTAAATTCTTTTTTATTGGTCGGGACCGGGTGTTGACCTCTGGTCAACGCCCTCTTACAGGCTTGACGCGACCCGACCCCTCTCACCGGAGCCAGTTCTCCCCTTTTTCTCGGTCGGGTCGAGCCTCCTTCTGATTCGAATCTTCGCCCGCACCTCCTCCCAAGATCCAGCACCTTCGCGAATCCTTAGGAAGGCGTGCATCTTCCTAGGGTTGCGTGCCTTCGCCCTATTCTCTCACACCCCTGGGAAGCCTATATATCATCTCCTTTGACCTCATGGCACCGTAACTCGTTCCTCGCCCCTTCCTTCACATTTAGACATCCCTAGATGAGTGACAACAACTGGGAGACGCCTCTGGAGAGGAGTTTGGTGGCCTGAATCAGTAGCTCACCCTTCGCGGTCGGAGATCCGCTGCGAACAGCTTCCCCGCCTTCCACAGCGAGGTTGAGGCCATTACCCCGTCGACCATCTTTGGTTGGAGCTCAGGAACTAGTTCCAATCTCCAGGTATCCCTCATATTCCCTTTATTTCTTCGTTCGATTCGCTCCTTCCATTTTGCACCGCTACACGTTCATTTGATCTGCCTCGGTTGTCGGAGCCTCATCTCACCTCCACACTCGTATCGATCAAATCCTCTACGAATGCTCATCTTCGCACCGTACCCTTATCATCCTTAAGCTTGACCTCCTGGTCGGGATTAGGTCCGCGACCCCCTTCTTTCACCTTCACCAGGAGTCAAATACCATCCACACTCATTTCTTCGAGTTTCGCCAAGCAATAACCCTCGTCGGAGCTACGCCTCCGAGCAGAGCACCCCTTGTAGGTCCGGGATTGTGCGGAAGACCCTCATTCAGTCCTCGACTGCTCAGGCGGAGCAACTCCAGACGCACTTCCCTGCAACGACCATCCGGTCGTTCTCCTTCGCATCGGAGCTCGCCACCAGATGCGGAATACCTTCACGACACCCCAGACCTCTTGGGTGAGCTCATCGACCAATGGATATCCTCCAGTTGCCGATCGAATTCACCTGGAGGGTGTTCTTCCTCCATCCTCATATGTCATTGGATATCCATGCCCCTACCATATTACATCACCGTCGTCTGACATAAAGTTGCAGCGGGCGTTAGATCAGAGTTGCAGTTCTAGCCGCACGTCCAAGACAGAGTCTGCACTGTCAGATCAGCAAGTGGCAGCCATCAGAGCCGTACGTCCACGACCTCTTCCATGTGCGCTACATGCCCTGGCATGGGTATATTTCACTTGTACCCTTGCACTTTCATGTGTAGCTATTTAGTCCATTAAATAAATTTGTAGTTTAATTAGTTTACAATTTGGTCCTCGAACTTTAAAATTTTGCATTTTAGTCCTGCTCCACCGAACTCACGTGTTGTCTCACGTGCTTGGATGGTGTATTTGCATGTTATGCCCCCGTGCTTTTAACTGTTATGCTTTGAATAGAAACTATTGGGTATTTGCAGTTATACCCCTGTGCGCGTTAATATTCTGCATGTGCGTGAATTTATTGGACAAATTGCAAGTAGTGCCCTGATTTTTTAATGCCTGTTACGATTTGGCCCTAGAACTTTGTTATATTTGCAAGTAGGTCTATGTGTGTTGTGTATGTTGTTTTTAATCAAATAATTACTAAATTAACTCCAAAAATTCCATAAAATTTACGGTTAGCTCCTACAAATGTGTAATATTTATGGTAATTTTTGTGACTAAATTTAGTTTTATTTGTTATTTTCTAAATATCAAAAACCCCTAAAAAGTGTCCTATCTATTTTAGAAAATACATAAAAATTATAAAAATAGCTTTAAAAGTTACAAAAAAAATTATGTGTGTGTTTTTATATATTTTGTATTCAGTAGATTTTTGTTTGAAAATCTTTTATAAAAACCCTAAAAAGCTAAAAACCATAAAAATCTTTTACAAATCATTAAAATTTCTAAAAAAATCAAAAAAATAGGATTTAAGTTGTTGTGTGTAGATAATTTTATTTGTTTTTTCATAAAAATTACACCCAGGACTTTAAGGTATTTTTACTATTTAAAATTTGCCTTTTAGTCCAGGATGTACATTATTTCCTTGTTTTGATTTTGTGTTTTTTTTAAATCATATAAAAATCAAAAAATACCATAAATCACCAAAAATATCTGTATATTTGAAGAATATAAAACATTTTTAATTCTAATTGTTGAGTATTTTTATTGTTAATAAAAATTATTAAAGCTTGTTTTTCCTTGATCTTTCATTTGTTTTCTCATTTTGAAATTATAAAAAAATTGCAAATTAAAAACCACAAAAATATGCCTTTTATTTCTGATTAGGACTACTTCGTAGGTTTCACTCATGCTCCTTGTGTTTGACCCTGGTCACTATACCAGGTTAAATAAATAGCGGAGACCGCTAACATTCTCGTATTTTGGTTGATTTATTCTGAGTGGTTTCTTTATTTTTCTTATTGATTGTGCTTCGCGGTTTGGGTTACAACGACCTCTCGAGATTTATCCGATACCTTAACCCGAGTCGCGAGGTGCAGTCATCACCTACCTATAATGAAATTCGGACATTAATTTAACACTATTAACAAGGTAATTTCACAGTTCTTCACCTGGAGCGACCGAAAGCAAGCTCACGGCAGAGGAGGTTGCTCATCTAGATCAACCTCGATTTGACTCTATACGCATTCTATGAATCTTCTTAGGAGCTCCTGCTATCACCAGGGTTCGCTAGATGCGAGAGGATTAGGGCTTTAGTGGCAGAAGATGGATCAAGGGGTAAAGGAAGGATGAAAGAGATATTATATACAAGGTGACTTCATCGGGAGAATGCACTCGATTCAGAGGTTCTCAAATAGAAGAAATGATCTGGCATGAAAAGTCATCGATCGAGGCGAAAGTTTGTAGAAAGAATTGAGCCCAAATAGTGAAAGAAATGATGGGGGAAATTGAGGAAATATGGGTCAAACGAGGTCTGATGCCTGCTAGGGCTTAGGTCAGAGACTTGACCGCGGTCAGCGAACAGTCGTCCTACATAGGTCCACGTGGACCGCTAAAGGATAAAAATGAAACAAAAAGATAAAATAAATAGAAATAAAATAATAGATGATTTATTTATTTATTTATTTTATCAAAACATGAAAATGTTTATTATGTAATATTTTATTATGCCTTTTATTTCTTTTAACAACTTAATTCATTATGGGTTATCTTTTACATGTATAAATATATGTATAATGACCTATGTTTTGAATATTTTATTTTTATTTTTTATTTTAAATTTTATTGTTTTATATAATTATTTTATATAATTATTTTATATAATTATAACTTATTTAAATATACATAAATATTTTTTTATTATATTTTTCTGATATTACTTGTACACTTAAATAAGTAGATATATTTATTATATAGGTGTATGTATAGGTAATTCATCTATGTGTTTTATACATTTATTTATTTTAGTGTATTTTTAATGGTTTTATTTTATTTTAAGTATGTACATGTATTACAAATAGTATTTACAGAATTATAAAAATATAAAATAATGAAAATATAAAGAATAAATAAAATGAATATTTTATTTAGGTATACTATATAATAAGATTCCAAAAGCTAACTTTTACATCTTAACTCTAAATTAAATGAAATCAACTTCATTAAATAGATAATAAAAATTTATATACAATTAAAGGTTTTGATGAATTTTGAGTTCATATGGAGAAGATATGGGTCTGAGAAATTTGGATTTTGGATTTTTATTCTGAATGTAGAATGCATAATATGAATTATTTTTGTATGAAATAAATTTTCTATTTTTTATGTATTTTTATCTACACCTTTCATGTACAAATTTTCTTGATTTGAGGTATAAATAATAAAGAATAAATTAGATTACAAAAATATATTATTGGGCATTTATGGATTAGGGTTGCTTTTATTTATTGGCCATTATCTCTCCCTACTTTATTCCTTATCGACCCAACCATCATGATGCTTAGGTCTCACGGTTTAGGATCATAAAATACCTTTGGCATTTATTTATTTTCCTTTTCTTTTCTTTATTCTTTTATTTTGTATTTAAATATTGTATTTAGACAATATTTATACAATAAAAAGTATGTGTTATTTTCTGCAAAATAGTGATATATACATGCATTTTAGATATGATTTAAAGGCCAAAATGAAATAATAAAGGAGATGAAATGGAGATTCATCACTCTATCGAGGTATGGGCAAGCACATGTGTTCTCCCACGTCCGTGCAAGCACTTGGCTAACAATCATGCTTGCATGTTCCCTCGCTCCTTTGTAATTCGGATTTGGTTGGTGTTGGTGCCTTAGAATTCAAATGGAGGAGCACATGGTCTGCACACATGTTCGTCCGTTGTACTCGCTCATTTGAATTTTGACCTAGTGGCACGTGGCGCGACAGTTTTGGTAGATGAGCACTGGGCATGCACATGATGTGCTCGCCCATATCTGTAAGGAGAACAATTCAAGGCATTTCTTTCTAATTCATTTTGACTTGAGCTACCAAAACCCTTCCTCAAGCAACCCTTCCTCCACACACACCCCTTCTGGTGACTAACGTTTGCCTCATTCGACCACACACATGGCTTCCTTGAGATATTTCCTTATATCCTCTCTCTTTGTTTTCATTATTATTGTATATTTTGGTGTATACTCATATTTTAGATTTTCAAGATGTTTGGTAGAGTAATCATATTTATTTATATTTTTAATGCATAAAATTGTTGCTTATGTGTCATGTGTAGTAGATTAATATGTATTTATTATTGGATTTATTGGTTGTAGTATAGTATATGTGAAATTGTTCATGCATGGAAGTGTACAAAGAAATGACAAAACCAATTTCATGTTTAGAAATGTATAAGATGTTTGAAAATTAAATAGAAGTGTCATCTTAGTTGTCGTTAGAATACATTGTTGATGATAAAAAAACGATACACGTGGGAGATAGTATTACCATGTCATGATTGTGATTTATTATACATAAATAACTTATGGTATAACCTAGGAGTTACTTGCTAATTAGGATTAGTTTACTTGATAAGGGCAGTATATAAGAGAGGGAGAATATACATGTAGGTTTCCTTTAGCATGGGAATGGGGTTGTTTTGGTAGATTTCATGGGAGAGGGGCATGTGGGTATGTTGAAGAGATGGTACATATGAGATATGGCATATGAATTTAAGGGGGTGGTTAGATGTTAACAATTAAGATATACTTTCTATTATGAACATTATAAACTACAATAAATAGGTTATATTATGCAAAATAAATTCATAACTTATTTTTCAGTAATAGACATAAATATTAAAATTTAATTAAGCATAGTGATATTCTTCCATTATATAATTTTACAATACTACTAATTAATTCCAAAAATAACTCAAAAGTTATTAAAGATAATTAAATAATAATATTTTATATATTATAATGGAAATAAAAGTAGTACATAACATTAAATTTTAAAATGATGAAGATTCTTTCGGATCCCGATGTGTAAAATACCTTAAATTTATTTAAATAAATCATAAAACACATTTTAATTTTATTTAGGTAAATATTGAAATATGTAAAAATATGAAATACTAATAAATACAATCATAAATTTTTACATTAAAGTATTAAAAATGCTATTAATTCTCCTAAAATCAAAAAATATTTATATTTATTTTTTCGTATTAAATCTAATTATACATATGGATATTCTTCCATTATTTAATTTTGCAATATTACTAATTAATTCAAAAAATGACTATAAAAAATATTAAAAATAATTAGATATAAATCTTTTATAAATATATTGATATATTATAATGGAAATAAAGTAGTACATAACACAACATAAAATGATGAAGATTCTTTTTAATCCCGAAGTGTAAAATAACTTACATTTATTTAAATAAATCGTAATACACATTGAAATTATTCAGTACTTTTATTTAAGTAATAACATAAATTAAAATACGAAATAATAATATATATAGTCCGCAATGTTTTACATTGAAGTATTAAACAATGTTATTAATTGTCGTAAAATCAAAAAATTATTATATTTGTTTTGGTAAATATTAAAATATATGAAAATATGAAACCTTTTGAATATATAGTTCATAAATTTTTATGTTAAATTAATAATAGAATTTACAAATTTATAATATAGATATTATTGCCTTTTTTGTGTATTATAAAACAATATTTATTCAACTGAGGCTATGTGCTTCTTATTTTTTTCAAGTTAAATAGTTCTCTCATGATTATTTATCGCATTAGAGTTTAACTAATGTGGACTTCTATGCCACATTAGTTTGTAGTTAGGTATTTAATAGGGTAAAAAATTAAATAACTATGAAATCACACAAAACAATAGATACATAGTGTGCCCCTATACACCTGGCGATGTGTGGCCTTGTACAAACGGAGGCACGTGCAACAAATTGGAAGATTTCATCACTTCCAAATTGTTATGTTTTTATTTTTTTCATAAAACTATTGGACTCACTTCGGGATAAGATATCCCGGTCCAATGATAAATTTTGATGTGTGTAGGTGTAAGACATTCTTTTTGCAGGTACATTCCCAATATTATAATAATTATTAGGAAAAATATTAGGATCACATAGATCCATATCCAATTGTAGACGAGTCAAATCTATGTAAATGCTCGGTTACATAAATGTATATATTATAACGGTATCTTGAAGTCCTCATATGTAACACTTGCATATGAGAGATGCATCTAAATACTCTGACTATGTAGAAGTTGATGAGGTTGGATTTGATCAGCCAAATTCTCAAATGCAATAGCGTTGTAAATAACCCAGTTGGTAATCCAAAACTGCAAAGGATCATGATTTTTGTTTTAAAACTTTCGATTTATTGTGCACTATCTCCAGAGCAGGCTACCTGTCACATGTAGCATCTCTATTATTTTTTACTTAAATGTTAAAAATTACGACTAAATCAGCATGTCATTGTGACCCTGGTGAACGCAATGTGGTGGTAAAATAGTAGCAACACGTGGTAGCATTTAATCAGGTGCCTAGTTTTAGTTTCAAATGTTAGTTCCATGGTTACATGCTAATTTTATTATTTTGTTGATAACGAACTTCGTAAGTACAAATAGTATGGCATATTTCATTACAACTTCACTCCAAGTATGAAGCATAAAGGAGCACCTTTATGGAGAATGAAGGACAAAATCAAAGCTATTTAACTAATGAAGCATATGTTTTCACATGGGTGATAAAGTCATATTGGTCAAGCTAAAAGCTGTGGACACCGTAAAGAAGAAGAAAGAAGAATTTTGTAATAAGTATATGTAAAAAGTCTCGGTATATATGCATGTGTATCATGTAGGCATGTTAAGTCCAAACTACTTTTGATCGATGAATAACCCTAATCTGATCGATCCAGAATCTCTGATCGATCACCATTTATTTGATCAATCACTTCCTGATCGATCAAAAGTTTCTTTTTGATCGATCAACTTTGATCGACCACTTTCTAGACTTGATCGATCATTTTTCAAATCATGTTCAAGTATTATCTAACATCTACTTTTGATCGATCAATTGAGATCAACTAATTGATCATTTTTTATTCAGGTCGATCGATTTGAATATCCTGATCAATCAGTTCAGCAGAATATCTTTTATTCATTCTTGCACCAACATCTATATCTTTTAATAGACAACAACCACAGTTATAGATAGAGCCACAAACCAGGGACGAAGCCAGAAATATTTGCTTGGGGGACCAAGTAGAATAGAAAGATTTTTTAAATATATAAAGATTTTGGTTACTTACATTGCAAAATTTATTGACTTTATATTATACCTTCTCTAAAGATATTAAATAATTTGTATAAACACTTCACAATATTTTAAAAAATGAAAAGGAAACTCGAGTAAATAAAATTATTCATAAACTTACTACGTTGAAAGTAAGATTTGGATACAAAAGTTTTTCATATAAAATTATAAATGCAAGTATCCATTCATCTTCTTTGTAATTTAAAAATTTTCTTTATAATTTAGAATTGTTCCTTAAAGTAACTTTTTTAAATCACTCTACGAGTATTGTGGTTACTAACTTGATGGAGATTACAAAATTCTCTCTATTTTTTCACTAATTTAGTACATCTAATCAAGTTTTGTTATTCTCTTTTTCATTTGATGTGGATTGGTCGGCAAAAATGCAAATGTACAAATATAGATATAGGTGTTGCTATATCATTATCTATTTTTAAATACGAATACGGATGCAGATATAGATATTAACGAATATAAAAACTATGTTATCTTCTCCTTAAAAATAGATAGAGATGTATAAACGATACCAATCACTTACAAATGTTCCATATATTAGCTTAAATAAACATGCATCAGATGGAATATAGATGATATAAATATATTAATTATACTTGTATCGTAGTAATTCTATCAAATATGATGAAAGAAGGTATAAACAATAGATTTCATCATTTGTACCCCTATTCGAATATGCAATATCAATTATGCCCCGTTCTTTTTTGTAATATTAGTTGTGCCCATGTATTCTTATAAAATGCATAGTCTTATCCTTTTGTAATATCAGTTATGCCTCTAGTTTACCATAATAGAAGGATACTTCAGTTTCGTAAGAACATAGGAGAATAATTGATATTACAAAAAATACATGAGCACAAATTATATTGCAAAATCTAAGCAGGACACAAGTAATAAAACATTAAAATTACGTTATCTATGTTTAAAATAAATTTGCTATTATGTTTATACAAGAAAATGGATATTCGGATATGGATACATATGTTTGAGGATATCAAAGTGACATCCTTATCCGTGTCCATTTTGAAAAGGGAGGAGAATAGGCGGGCTTCGGCCAATGCCGTAGAAATTAAAATTGAAAAACTGAGAAGTTCAAAAACGGAAATTGTCTATTGGGAGATGCGGGATTACATCCTCTCGTTCCTGCACGTTATTTAAAATACGATGGGAATTAATCAATTTTTTTAACTTATTAAATTGACCACAATCTCATGTGATAAGCAATCTCATTTACCTAAAAAAAGTAGGGGGGCCAATCCTATTTCTCTTGGGATATAGGGAGGAAAGACGAGAAGGAACGGGGAGGCCTGGCCCCCTCCCGTCCCCCCTCCCTCCGTCCCTGCCACAAACCTCTGGTATAGGCACATATCCCAATATGTTCCCTCTAGCGTCTCCCAAATCTCCATTCCAGACATGCTCTCCACTCAACCATTCAATCTTGAGAGTCATGCTCGATTAGCTATTCAATCTTACAATATATTAAGCCACGTCGACTAGGCACTGTTCATCACACTGTTCATCAATTTAATTTTTGATTTTGTACATTTAATTAATATTGGACAATCTTGGTGAGTGGCAGCATGTCCGGTGCTTACTCTAATAACGTGTGTTTTCCTGTCTTTCCCTACAACGACATGTCAAAGCAGTGAACGAGGGCTTTATCTCTTCGCTCCTTTTTTTGTTGTAACCTTAAACCCTTGCCTTCGTTTTCCTTGGTCGGTTGGATCTGCGCTCCTCTTCTCTTTGCCTCCTCTCACGATGGGATCACCACAAGCGGACTGTAGGAATCATAGGATTGCTAGCCACATGAAAGATCGGGTTGACGAGTCTCCTAAGGTTTGCTACAGCCAATCAACTGCTTTGTTTGATTTATTTGCTCCCGAGTTTTGTTCTATTTGCTCATGGGTTTTCTTTTCAGCCAAACACCTAAATTGTAAACTTCCTCCCTCCTGTTCTCCGTCAGTATGGATGGGTTTACTCAATTTCAATTGCGATAATAGCGGGTTTACTGTTGACAGAGGATGATGCGGTGATAATTCCTCCAAGTTTTGGTGCAGCCCATTGCTATTTTGTTTGTTTAATCCATGGATTTTCAAACCTACATTAGATTATATAAAATATGCTCAATATTATATTTAAAAATACCTGATTAGGCATAGTCACGTGAGGATTTGCTAACTCCACGAACCATGTTACTCATTGAGTGAAGGGATAGTCATTTCTGAGTTTTTTTCACATTCTCACATTTACGACTCCTGCAATACATTAAAGCCCATGATATCATCGTTATATGGATCGTTGCTAATGATATAACAACATATATACTATTCATCGCTAATTTCGAGTATAAAAAATCATTTTGCAACAAATAATATCATCGTTATATATTTAACAATGACTAATTTAGTGACAGATTGTAACGGAACGGATCGTGACAATCGGCAGAAGCAGGCGATAGTTGATCGCACGACCGACCCGTTATAAAAATATCAATAAATGGCATACAATGAGTAGAGATAAATATCAATTCCATAAAATGTCAATCCGAACTAGAGTTCCATTATTACAACTCTAAACTGGGAAAAAAACTATTCTAGGAATTAAAATAACATCTCGGTAGTTCCTGTGGGCATACAGATATCCACTAGATTTTCACAAGATAAGTCGTACCACGTCAGAAATCTCAATGAGTCAGTAGCATGATCCAGAAATATGCAATCAACCCTGCTCTTCACCTGAAACTGGCAAACATAATTTGTATGAGCCTAATGCCCAGTATGTATCGGGGTCCATGCATGGGTCTTAACGGCCCTTGATCCGTTATAAATCATATACTTGGATTTTCATGCATGCACAACATTTCGTGCCTAGATATTTCCCATGCATGTCTAAGTTCGATCCCTATCATGTTTAGTTTGGCTTCTTTCATAAACATGGATATGCATGTAAAGTAGGTAAAATGCATAAGTAGGTATGATAATCATTTATTTCTACTTGTGGGTGTATTTCATAACATACCAAGCAATTTACATACTTATAAAATATATAAACCACTTTACACATTAGCCCCATGACTTTGATGGTTTAACTTTCTTAAACCAATTCTTGTATAATTTGTGACGGTTCATTTTCTTATTAAACCATTTCTTACAACTTTCATGATGGGTTTCCCTTATAAACCATTTTCTTGCATAACATTCATTTACGTATCTTGTTATACGTTTTCAATCGCTGGCACTTGCGGTTCATGGTATGACATGACAATGTAGCTACAACTATAGAGGACTTAGCTTTTGCCTCTGTGGTTCCTTGCAACCATACGCCTCTTGCAGCATTGCCCCTTGCAGCTAACACGACCCCTTGCGGTCGTTCATGTGACTCCTTATGAGTCTGTGCCTTAACCTTGTTTGAGGTTATCAAACTATCATTATACACATATTTATATACTATGTATAATACCTCAAAACGTACCTTTTATTCAAGCGCATGTATCCCTGAATTTATCATTATTAGTTTATTTCATGCAAGCCCATCTTCATAACGAAAAAAATTCTAATGTAGGAGATCTAGATCTACAGTAGATCAAAAAAATAGGGAGATAGCCTTTTGTTGATCAAGAATCTGTTATACACTAATAATTTTTGTTCTTGATTCAATATTAGTTTTCTTTGAACTTCCATTCACATGCTCCTAATAAATAATCTGTCATTTACTTGATAAGTACCGAATATACAATGTACTAAACATTAACCGTGCTATGTACACATGTGATTATCTACAGACCAAAATATGCATGCAAACATTTTTTCGTTAAGAGTATACTTTAATGAAAATACATGCATCTGGTAATAATGTTATGGAATCCTTTTTTTAATCTCACCCATTCATCACCAACGAAAATGATGAGTCATATGCATATTTAATTATTATTATTATTCCTTATATTTTACCAATATTTTGGTATCTCACTATTCGAATTACATAACAATTTGCTCATATAACTAATGTGCAAGGAACGTGGTTCTCAAAAATGAAATGTTAATGCAAATACTTGCAACTTAATTTACAAGATACGATATCATGGAATCCTAGTTATTCATTATAGCGTGTATTTCTTAACCTCGTTATTCAGTGCATATTGCATATTTATATCAAGGCTTTATGGATTGTTGAAAACATTATAAAATGAATATAACACTATATAACAATTATTATATAATTCCTTGAAAATATTACAAAATTATTATTTTATTCGTTGCAAACATATACAGCCAAAGATATTCGGCATTAAAAAAGTAAGATTCCTATTAGAACACAACCCTCACGTATTTTAGTAAGATTAATCATCAGTAGTCACAATAATAATAATAATAATATCGTGTGTTTAATGTACTTATATTGTTACGTGGAAAACGTCTTAATTTACATGTATATATAAAAATAAGAAAGAAGAAAAAGGAAATAATATTTGGGATGTCGGCAGTAAATATAAATATAGGGTTCAGCATTGACTACGGAGACATATAGTTGTGGTGTCATTAAGTAAGATATTGAAATGTCGTCCCAATTGGAGATCGCACCATGTGGGATCATTTGTTCTTTTATTCACGTAGAAATAATTGATGACTAATTTAAATTATTGTGGTAAATTAAAATACGAATTTTACGCCTATCACCCTAGTAACATTGATATATTTACGTTTTAATCTCTACATTTTTCACATTTACATTATGACCCCTATTAATCCTTCATCTACACATTCGTAGCATTACAGGAGGTTTTGTATGGAAATTATCCAAAAAGGGATTTATAGGGAATTTTTGCATTTGAACGCCTTCAAACTTTGTCAATAGCATAATTAAGCATCTTTATTGAAAGTTCACTCTTGTCCCTGATTTTTGTGGATCAAATTGTAAGAGATAATGGTGAAATGATTAAAATGAATTAAATATTCTACAATTTTCTTATATTTATTTTTAGTCGTCTTCGTATCCTTTTTTACATTTTTCTTTCTCTTCTCTCTCATGAGGTCTAGTGAGGCAGGATGTAACAAGTCGAGGGGGAGGAAGGCATCCATCGAGGCTCATTCCTCTCCCTTACCTTTTTATGTCATGTCACACTACATCTAGGGTTGGCTATTGAGTCACGGCTCGATGAGTTAGGATCGGGATCAGCTTGATAACAACTCGTGAGCCTCTCATTAAGCTATTGAGCTGAGCTTGAACCAAAATTTTGAGTTAGATAGTTTAACGAGCCGAGCTTTGCTGGCTCGATAACTTGATAAGGTGTTCGATAAGGATATATTTATGTGTGTATATATATATATATATATATATATATATTATAATACACACAAGATGAGTTGCATGTTCAACAATCGGTACCTATATATATAGTTGTAATTGTTTACATATGTAGTAATTAAATATGTATACTATACCAACCAAATTGTAGATCAATATAATTTTGTTTCATGTGTATCTTACAAATATATATGTCCATATATGTGAATGTGAATTCCAACATAATAATGTCTCATATATATTATATTGTAGACTTAATTACGATCTCATGTTATTATACACTTTTAAATAGGAACATGTTCGATCATATATATTATCCATTAATTATGCCTATATTTATGTTTTTCTATGCTATAATTAGTAACATAGTATTTTTTATTAGCAAATAAAATATTACAATATATAACATAATTTAGCTTTTGAAATATAACTCAAATAGTGACCTATTGGTAAGGAAGATTGTCTTTAAAGTAAAGGTTGTGGATTCAGGTTAAGGAAACACATTTTTGTACAAAAAATTGCCTATTTTCCTTGACAAGCATGACTTAGCTCGAGCCCAGACCAGCTCGATAAGAGGCTCATCGAGCCTGAGCCAAGGCCTGGCTCGGCTCGTTGGGCTCGATACCCAGCCCTAACTACTCCTCATGAGAGAGAGAGAGAGAGAGAGAGAGAGAGAGAGAGAACGAGATGGGGGAGAGGAAGAGAGAGGAATAGGAGTGCAAAAATAAGATGAAAATGATGACTAAAAATTGATACTACATGATAGATTGTTATTAGAGTTTTTTTTTGCAATATTAGTCCTTCTAGCATCTTCTATATCTATTTGATCTATTTAAATTAACAATATAAATAGAAGTCTTAACAGATATGCTTTGGAAAAACTTCCCCATGTAGTTATAAAAAAGTGGAGGCATTACTACTATTATTGACGAAGTTCAGAAACGCACAAAGTGCAAAATACACTAATGTTAATATCAAATCGGCACCACATTGTCGAGTTGTTTATTTTTTTGGTTAATCTTGGGGTAGGGTCCCTTATAGGGGTTTCTAACGGGGAACATTTCTAGAAATATAGATTTACATGAATATAATGAGATGAGATGATTTTTAAACTTGTGTGGTGTTATCTAATACTACAAGAGTTTGGTTATTGAATATGACTTATCTCTAAAATATGTTTCTCCCTCGCTGGTATTTTGTTTTGCATGTTTAATAAAGTGCCTAAGTAAGATTTGGGTACCTTAATTAGATGTGGGATCTGTCTCCCAGATCTAGGGTTTTGTCTTTTTTTATTCCAAAGATTCCTTTTAGTTGGAAGAACTCAACTAATCCAATCATATGAGGAACTTGATATTATAATTATCGACGACAATATGAAAAAAAAAACCCAGTACTTAAAGATAGATACAATTGTTTTTCCCCATAAAATGGGTAAATATCAACATGGCCTTTTTGAAATAAAGTGTGACATTTAGGTCTCTGAATTTCAGTTCTATGTATAACACCGATGACTGTGGCTTCTTAATAAAATTAGATTATACACGAGAAGCATGAGAAGGTTTGTATTGATAATCAACATGTTATTCATCTCTTTTGATTGGGATATCTTTGGGTTCTTGGCAACTGAAGCGGTAGAGCTTCTAAAAAAGGTCCAAAAAATTACACATGGCAATGTTATGCTTCCTAGGTCTATGGATGATGTGTTTTGAATAATTGGATTCGCCATCCGAAAGGGATTAGTGGCGCAGCTTGTTGTCCGTCTCCCATCGATCTCTAAGCAATATTAAAATTATGAAAATGCAAGTAAACAAGATTATGCGATGCTTTGTCAAATAGATATATGCCACGTCAAGAAGTTCGAGAATTATTTTAACAGATAAATCCATATTTCAAAGATACACGGTAGCGAATCGGATGCGGATGTATCTGTATCAAGTTGCATAGCTACATGTGGTACTATAAAGATGAGCACACTTGCATAAACGTGAACTTTTGACATTTGCTCTATCGCTTTCAATGGCAAGAAAGAAAGATCATGTAGTAGTTAGGAACATAATGTTAGGGGCACATAGATTCCATTGGTTAGTTGGCATTAGATGCCCCATAATTTCGTAGAGAAATCGTACCACATGGACCTAGCTAGGTGGAGCCACATTAATCAATTGGTGCCCGATTTTCCGAGATCGAGGACCATCCATTTTATTTAAAAGGTAGGAATCGGTAAACTTGATGACTAAAGTCTTCATCGCGGAGGTTTCGATGTTAACTATCGAGTTGAACGAGTCTAATAGAGCTCATTTCTAAACTTGAATTCATCCGCAAAGGACATTTAGTATGTTTGTGTGTGTTTAGTTGACGAAAATCGTTTACTTCTCTACCTGTGTGTATGGCGACGTAGTTTTTGCGATGCTACCGCTAACTTCCCTCTTGACTTTAGCAAGAGATCCGCACCGTCCAAAGCCATCGTACATATTTTACAATTACATGTCAAAACCATTAGAAAAATGTCCTCGTCGTTCACATCACATGCTATAAATGTCAAAGAATTTAAAGAAGAAATATTTTACTCAAAAGTATTGTAAAGATTTATAAAAGATAATGCTCATTACAATCTTAATGAGACATATGCTCGTTGGAGAAAACCCTTATATACACATATTGCAAATACAGAATTTGTCCATGGTGTACATATTTTGGAATTTGAAACTATATTGTTCATTGTTAGATATGTATGAATGAATATCATTCATATTGCAAAATCATTACTTGTACTTGAAATCCATGACAAATGATATATTTGCTTCTACATGCTAGCGGCAATTGATATAGTATCAATTTTCTATTATTTTATCATCAAATTTTATAATAATTATTGTTAAAAGTAACAAATATTAATTTACATTTTGTTGAGAAAGTCAATGGATAATGATTTTAATTATCACTAGAGATATAACAATTGTTATATCACTTGTGAATTTGAAGTATAAAACATGATTTATTAATTAATAATATTTATTATTATATATATAATAGCAATAGATTCTGAAATAGGATAACACATTTTGTTACAGTAGTCAATTTAAGCGCAGCATATACGTATACATAAAAATACAAATGAAGCATAAAAACACAAATGAAACGTTTCACTGGTTACCTCCTTCCATCGCAATTGTGAAATAAGAAGATAATGGTGGCGATGAGAAGATGATGAAGATCCTTTGTTTTTTTCTGATGTCCTTAACTCCAACTGCAAAGACTCTCTCAGATGGTAGATAGTTGAGATGATGACTCTATCTTATTCTCCATTCAATATATTGCGTGATAAGCCACCACGTTCCTTTTATAGGGGTAGGGTTGAAGGGTTTATTCATGTATACAGTACTGTTCATTTGATCACTACAGGGATGAGCCCAATTCGGAATATGAACCAAAAGAAAACACCTATTGAACTTATCACAAAAATTATTCATGTTCAAGCGAGTTTCAATAATATCGTTGTAACTGTTACAGATGTACGAAACCAAGCGGTTTCTTGATCCTCCACCGATAATTCTGGTTTTGAAGGCATAATAATGGGACACCCTTTGCCGTCTAAGTTGCAATAATAAACGATATTCATACTGTAATGGATCAGGGTATGCAATGAACTAAAGTTACAAAGGATAACAAAATTACCATTATCAGCTCCTAATAACTCATTAACCACCAAAATGAGTCACTGTAATTTGATTACGTTTTATTCATTGACTTATCAAACTTATATTTATCGTCTTAACAATATTTCATATGAATCACATACTAGAATTTCTTTGCCAAAAATACGTATACATACATACATACAAATAAATTTAAATGAGGTTACCCCCATCAAGTACCTAACCAGCTACCCCGCCATTTTTTTGGTGCTTACGGAAGTGTATATTCACTTGATTTTTATTGTCATGAATTAATAAAAGAAATAAATATTTCAAATTTCATGTAAATCAGATATTTCTAACATGCTCATCTACAAGGGCTAGATTCGAACATTATTTAGACCGTTAAAATGATTGAGTTGAAATGAATGACACCATGCTCATATCATACGATCTAAAATCCCTAAGAGTTGAACATGAACATCATTTAGAACATTATCTAGTTGGTTGCCTGACTGAGTAGCCTCATATTTCATCCATAAACATGTAGATGTCACCATTACTATCTTATAAAAATAATAATTTTTATACTTGTGCTTTTCAAGTTTTTCCAATAATACTTTTACAGTTGTACCCCTACTAATTTTGCAATTATGTGTGTATCTCTGTAAATTTACGATATTCACAAGGTCCTCCTTCAGTTAGTGCTATATAGGGGTACGAGTAAAATATCGGAAGGGCACAGAAATCAATCCCGTAAGATTATAAGGACACAAATGTAATTGCAAAAAGTTAAGAGCGTAATTGTTATTGGCCAAACTTGGAAGGACACGAGTAGGGATGAAAACAAATGTGAATATATTCGTATCCGATCCGCTATCGTATTCGTTTTGTAAATATTTTAACATTCGTATTCGTTTTAAAATGGATGTGGATATGGATATCACTTTGACATTCGCTAATATTCGCATCTGTATTTGTATATTCGTTTTCGTACATAATTATAGTAAGAGGAAAATGGGGTTGCCCCTTAGGGGGAGCTAACTTAGCTCCCCCCGCCTTATTTTCTTCAAATTTTTTATTTTTTTTAAATTTTTTTCCGTGAATACTCATTACTATATCCAAATATTATGGCATAAAAATTTCGTGTGAAACAGAGACTCCTACGGCCTCCATCCAGAGAGTCATTTTTTTAACGGTCTCAGGATTTTTTAAATCGACCCCGTCTGGATGGAGGTCGTAGGAGTCTTTGTTTTGCATGAAATTTGAATGACATAATATAGGGATACAATAATGAATTTACATAATTTTTATTTTAAAAAAACATGCGAAAAATGGGGCGGGGGGGCTAAGTTAGCTCCCCCAGGGGGCAAACACATTTTACCTATATAGTAATATATTTATTTATAACTGTGTGCAATATTTTATGATTGCATTCACCATTGTTGATATAATTGTTATGAAATTACTATATCTAGTGTACCTATTTTATGTGTAAACCATCCTAAATATGTATATTTTAGTTAATCTATTAAAAAATTATGTTATTATTCATATCCGATTCGTATTTGTTTCACATTCGTATTCGTTTTTAAGGATATAGTAACACATTTTTCACATCCATCAATATTCGTATCCGCATTCGTATTCGTATTTTAAAATAGATAAGGATATGATTATACATATATTTGTATCTGTATCCGACCGTTTTCATCCTGAGACACGAGTGTATCCTATTATATACGGACGTATTCCTAATTATATTTCCATTATTTAATTAGAGCTACAATTTTCCTCAAAGGAAGAACTGATATTTGGATTCCGTCGATAATGAAGGTTACATTCGTGTTCTTTTTGTACTCATTACATTTCAATCAAAATTTGATTTTACAATGGCCGGCGAAAGGGACAATGAAAACTGTAATTTTCTTCTCCTTCTTCTTCCATCATTTTGTTTTGTTGCATAAAGTCCTCTCGAAAATTTAAGTAATCCCAAAATCAGGTTTCCGTCGCAATCTAAAACGTCAATTGTTTCGGCCTTCAATGTTTCGAAGGCTGATGGAAATCGGCATTCACGAGACTCGTGAAATCTATATTATATATATTATTATTATTATTTTGACTTTTCTATATAATTAGAGATGTTAACGTTTATGGATACATCAGAATATTATGCTTATATATTCGAAAAATCACTGAATATGAACCGAATATGGACGTGTATATTTATAAAAAAATCTAGGATGAGAACAATATAGAGAGAGGAAAGGGAGTCTACTTCATGAAGTAGATAATCTTACCTACTTTATTTTTAATAGATTTTTATAATTATATCCTTCTAATATGTCATTCAAATTTGTCAGAAACAGAGACAATATACCCTCCATCCAGAACAAGTCGATTACAACAAATCTAAGACCGTTAAAATTAATGTTCTAGATGGAGGGGATAGAAATCTCTGTTTCAGACGAAATTTGAATGACATATTAGAGGGATATAGTTATGAAAATCCATGGTAGTATTTTTCATAAAAAATAAAAAATAAACAAAAATTAGACATAAAGTAGGTAAGGTTACCTACTTCATGAAGTAAGCTCCCTTTCCTCGCATATATATATATATATATATATATATATATGGATTTAGTGGGGCTGCCCCCTTCAGGCAGCCAACATGGCTGCCCCCGCCCCTTATTTCGGCGTTTTTTTTATTTTTTAATAGCAAGCTCGGTAATTTCGGCGAGATGATCTAATACTTGCCATATGGCATTTATGGCATAGAAACCTAGGGTTTGTCCGAAAGAACTGCATTTAAATGCCCATCTTGTTGGGACCTGGCTAACACCAATAATGGATATTGGCATAGGAATTCCGACACATGTCACATCAGACATGCAAGGAAATGTACGGTTTAGAATAGTCACTTCTTAATTGGATTTTCGTTCGTTCGATAATAGTTCAAAAAATATTTATTTCAAAACAAAACATCCAATACGATGTCTTCGTCGTGAAATAGTATATTTCATCTGGACTATCTTCACCTACGAAAATCTTTTTTTATTTCTTATTTTTTTTGTTCTATTTTTATTTTAAATTTTCACGGATTTGATTAACTAAAATGTACATTTAGTTGAGTAGGAAAATCCATAATTAAACAAAAAAACATACATTTAAAAGAAAGGTATCGAAAAATGTGAAGATCAAGGTGATCAAGAAAGATTTTTTCTTTAAAAGTTATCATCCCCTCATAATAACGATGTTGTTTGAATGGATCCGATCAACAATACACAAATAGAACAATGATCAAATAAGATAATCATGTACAATCTTGGAACACATGCAAAATCAAAAATCAAATACGGATAAATAAAATAAAAACTAATATAAAGTGGGATCTAGAATATGTTACAATTGAAGCGTGTGCTTTAAAAACTTGATGTTGAGATATCTTGAATTCAAATCAGGAATCAAATATCTATTAGGAACTTATCGCCGTTACAATACGGATTTAATGGCTCTAACAAAAAACTCTTAAAAAACATTATTCACCCGGTCTACTAATCCAGTTTTTTGATATTCCCATTATCGTTGCTAAGTGAAGCATGTCTCAAAATAGTATCATTTAGCTTGACTTAGTTCTAGCTGTCACACCCCAACACGATAACGGATGCATGAGCATGATTGATGAAGTTTGACTTTAGGAGGAGTCTTGGTATTTTGGATGTTATCCACGAAAGTCTGGAGGCTCAATCGTACGTGACAATGAAGAAGCGTCACACAGGACACTGGCTCGGTAGTAGAATGTCGTGGAGCTTGTAGTAATGCAAGCAACGAGTACAAACAACAATGCAAGACATGACGGTGGATGCACGCAACAAATACGTACGCGAGCACAGAAGGGAGGTATGTAGTGAAACAGTATGCATTGAGGAGAAATGCGGTATGGTCACAGAGGCGTACACACGAAGGCACAAGTTATCAGTATCGATGCGTGGCGATTCAAGGAGGCATGGAGCGCTGCAGTTGTTGATATGAGCGTTGAGTTGTATGGAGGCCACAATAGCGAAGTTGTGGAGGATTTCTCCTTAGCATGTAGAAAGTTAAGGAAGGGTTTACCACACGAGGGTCTAGAGATCACGGGTTCCCTTTGGCACAAAATCGAGTGGTCGGTGGCACTCGATGAATTACGACAAAGCTGTGTCAACAAGCATTGGAGCTTGAGTGTGCTAATGACTGGGCGGTTGATGTGGCATCAACCGTAGGGGAAAATGAAAGGACTATGAGGGAGTCAAAGAGATAGGAAGACAAAGAGTTGCTGTAGAATGCGAATGGTTGCCGAAGAACTCAAAGGATCTTTTGTGTCTTTATGTGTCATTATTGTAGATGTAATAATGAGTGTCCCTTGGATTGCTTTGAGTCTTGTATATAAACAGGGTGGTGGCTCATTTGTAAACACACAGTGTACACACAAGTGTAGAGTGTCAACAACCCACCCCATATCAAGTCTCCCCTTCTAATAAGAGAAGAGCTTTGTGTCTGTACTTGTGTGATCGTGTGGTTGTGTTTTTTAGCGTTCTTGAGCGTGTTCTTGAGAGTGTTCCTGAGCGATCTATAGAGTCATGTTTCTGCCTGTGTTTGAGCGTCAGTGCGTGAGTGCCACGACCCCGATTCTCAGGCCGTCGGATCCTCCCATATCCGGATCGAGTTACTCAATAATAATTTATTCAGCAATCACAACTAACATTCAGAAACAGACTGCAAATAAAAATACTCAGAAGGAAGTATTTCAACACTTTTCCATTCACAAAATACAGTTCACGTGATTCATTGTCCCACTACAACCATTACATGTACATCACCTGGAAGGAAATACACGGAAAGATTACTAACTACCTTACAAAGAAAAGCTATTGTGGTTGGCTCGATGTCTACTATGTAAGCTGGCTGGATTACTAAAATCCTTTTGATGGCTCACCGACACCTGTTGGGTTTTCTATAAATCATAGGATAAAAAAATTAGAGAATGCTAAGTAACGAAGAAGAGAAAAGCAAACAAATTGTGTAATTTTTCAAAACTTGTTATCACAAAAAACTTCATTCCTTCTCATTAATTTAAGTCATATTCATTTCTATTCCACGTCAGAGATTAGTCCAAGGAATTACCTCACCACTATATGGACTCCGAAGCTGTGGACACTTTGGGATTGGAGATTGCGTTGATCTTGGTAAGCTTATGCCGTCGCACGTCACCTCAACCAATCCTTCAATACTGCCCTGATAATTTCCGTTTCTTTTATTAATCAGGGTCTCAAACCCTCAGCTTGGAAAACAAAGGAGCACACTTTCCTCGAGAAATCAGTTGCTTAAACCTCAGGCTAACATTTAATCATATAACCTAGCAGCTTTAAATACATGTTATCGTGACCCAGCCGCTATTGAACCACCCGTGCCTCCACATGGCACGACCACATCTTCTGTCGTTCAACTCGAATATATTGGCTCCTGGTACCACGCGTTGTAAATCATTTATTTCGTGTGCACTTATCATAACAGGGCAACCATGTACCACCTAGGTAGGGAAAGGCCAATACGGGTTCCTTCCGACAAACCTACAGGTTGCATGCCCGATATGTAGTTCTACTCCCAATCATTTCTTAGCGTAACACACAATCCTTTTCAGGATCCAACTCAAAACACATCAATTCCCATGATGTAATTCCTCAGTTAAGTCTTAGATTAGCGTAACCATAAGTACTGAGTATAGACTTACACATATATTAATTCATATATTTATATACTCAATTTATGCTCTTTTTAACTTCCAAACTCTAACTTTCCAAACCACTTTATCCATTTGATGCTTAGACCTTATTTTAGTTGAAATCACAAAGCGACTTTTCATACTTTCTCAAAAATAGTCAAATTAGGGTTCTTCGTAATAAGGAGCGTAAATACAAAAATCTCAACGATCTTATATGAAAATCCAACAGTAAAAAGGAAGGATTTCGTTACCTAATCGATCTCTTTCTCGTATACAGTGCTTTATCGTGATTCTTTTTCAACAAGATGATTTATAGCTCTTGAAATGATCGAATTTCATTTTCATATCAAAAACACTAAGAACGTGCCAAGAACGTGAAGAACGAAGGAAGAATACGAAAAATGCCAAGAACACGCGAAGAACACGAAGAACGCAAAGAACATATTTTCTTGTGAAATTTCAGCAGAGCTTCCCCTTATACGGGGTAATATTTCTAGGAAAATTTCGGCAGAGTTTCCCCATATATTGGGACATATTTATATGAAAATTTCGACAGAGTTCCCCCTTATATTGGGACATATTTATATAAAAATTTCAGCAGAGTTTCCCCTTATTGATGAGCGGTCGAGCGATCAAGCTAAATGATATCAAAGGTCGTTGCGGCCTCAACCACTCGAGCCAAGCTCATTAAGAAAAATAAGACCACCAATGAAAAATAATGAAGCACGAAAATCAAAAGAAGCGATCTCGCTATTTATTTAACCCAGTATAGCGATCAGGGTCGAACACAAGGAGCACGGGCTAAGCTTACGAAGTAGTCGAGAAATCGGAAAATAAAAAAGGAAATTTTTGGTGGTTTTTAATTTTGCAAATTTTTTGATTTTCTAATAAGAAAATGAATAAAAAGAATCGCACAACAATGATTTTTATTACGGCCAAAAAATTCAAAAATTCAAAATAAAAATATTTTTATATTTTTAAAATATGCAAGTGTTTTTGGGTATTTTGTGGGATTTTTCAGATTTATATATATTTCCTAAAAATGAAAGAAAGAATAAAAATCAAAATAGTGTACAGCCTGGATGAGTAGGCAACTTTAAAATATCTAAAGTGCCCAAAACTTCTTGGTTACAACTTTTTGTGAAAATAGGTAAAAATATCTAACTACAGAAATTGAAAACACATTTTTTATTTTATAGAATTTTTAATAATTTTTAGAAGATTTTTAGTCTTTTGTGATTTTTAGGGGTTTTATAAAAGATAATGAAACAAAAATACTACTAAAAGTAGAACAAGTCAAAACAAGCACACATGAATTTTGTAGAATTTTTAGGGGTATTTTATATTTTTTGGATTTTCTAAAATTGGCAGATATGTTTTTTTAGGGTTTTTGATTTTTAGAAAATAGCAAATATAATCAAATTGTATGACAAAAATTACCAAAAATACTGCACGGTAGCAAGAGCTACTAGTAATTTTGGGGGAATTTTTGGAGTAGATTTGATATTTTTCTTACTGAAAAACCAAGCACACAGGTTGTAAGGACCTAAATGCAAATAGTTTACATTTCTGGACTAAACAATAACACACCTAAAAAGTTCGACGGTATCACTATAAAATTCCCACAAAATTCAAGCACCTGCGCAATACGACGTTCACATGAGCATAAGTGCTAATTCAGAAAACTTTTCATTCAGATATTAACCATCAAAAACTATAGGAGAAAATATGCAAAAATACCATAGTGCACGTGATCAGGCACGTGTTCGCACACAGGGTGGCCTAATCAGAAACTTTAGGGACTAAAGTGCAAATAGTTCAAACTACAACTTTATTTAACAAACTAAAACATAACGCATAAAATGTGTAGGGGGGAAAGTGCAATATACCCTCGAGGCACGTGAGGAGCACGTGGGAACACGTGGCAGACGCTGGTGGAGGCGTGGAAGTGCGGCTCTAATCCACCGCAGAGGTCAGATCTGATGCCTTAGAAATGGTCGGAAACGTAGGTGCAGATGCGTCAGATCTGTCATCCAACGGTCTGAAAATCTTGTTGTGTCGGCGGCGTGGATACGATCTGGAGAAGACCGGTTGATCCAACAGTGCGAAGGACGTCTGGAAGAATAGAGCTGGGATGAACTTCACCAGAGCCAAGGAGGTGATCCTCAGCTCCGATGGTCGATCGGAAGGCACAGGAGTGGTCGTGGAAAGCTTCCGCGTCGACTAAGCGGGTCCGATGGAGGAGCCATCGATCGGATATATGTGGCGATGTAGGAGGCATGGAGCTGCTTTGGAGAACCTCTGATGGATGAAATAGGGGGTCCCAGTATGCGCTAGTACCTGCAAGGGAAAGCTGGGACTCGGCTATGCTCCGGTCAGGGTTATTGGAGCTAAAATCCAAATAAGTAGAGGGGGAGATGATCGATCTCCGGCGAAGGTGGTAGGGGAGATCTAGGCCTTAATCTCGACCTGATGGTTGAGGCTAAGGGTGGTCATATTGCGGATCAAGATGGAGGGCGACTCTGCGGGTCGATCGAAGCGGCTGGGTGTGGAAGATGGGGCTCCGACCAGCTAGTCGGAGCAGGTGAACACGCGGTGGCGATGAACGAAAGGATCGAATCGAACATGGAAATGCGATGTATATAAAGGGTACCTGAAGATTTGGGATTTCTCCTGAGCTCCAGACGAAGATCACCGTCGGGGTGATGGCCTCAACCTCGATGCGAAAGGTGGGGGAGGCTACTCGTGGCAGAGGTCTGGCCACAAAGGTTGAGCATCGGCTCTGCTGTACCAAACCGAGCTCCGAGCGATGCTACGCGCATCAGTCACTCAGTTGGAGGTTGCTAGGGTTCGAGATGGAAGCGAGGCACGAGCTGCCTCTCCTGGGAGGCAGATGAGAGATTTTATAGAGTTTCTAGGAGGCTGGAGGAATCGGGCAAGGGCACACAAACCGAGAAAGATCCGCATCTTCCTAGGGATCCGCGAGGGTGCTGGATCCAAGGGGAGAACACGAGCGAAGAATCAAGGCAAGGGGCTGCATGACCCGATCGGGGAAATTCGGAGAAAAAATGTCCGACGAAGAGATCGGGTCGGTCAAGCCCTGGAAAAGGGAGTTGACCCGGGTCAACATGACGTGGACTAATTGGAAAAATAGAATATACAAAATACTTACAAATTAAATAAAAAATAGTAAATGATTTTAAATCAAAAAGGTATAACATGAAAAATGTTTGTTATTTTTCAAACTATTTTTCTGTGATTTTTATTTTTTTTTGAAAATAAATTAGTCTATATACAATATCGTGTATTATATATAGGTATAATATACCTATGTATTTTGTACAATTATTTTTTTTGTTATTTTTACACAAATACCCCAATTTTATATTTTATTTATTTACAATATAATTTGTGAAGTATAAAAAAAATTATTTTATTTTTATTATTTATTTATAGCTATATAATAAATAGAGAAGAAATCATATATATATGTATTTATTACAAGGGAGAGAGAATTTTATTTTTATTTTATTTTTCTATTTTTATTTTATTTTTAGGAATATTTATAAGGAGGTAAAAATAATATTCTTATTTTTATTTTGGCAAAAGTAATTATTTATTTACACAATATAGAGTAGGCCCTATCTCTCTCTCTCTCTACTTATTTTATTTGGCGATCAGGTCAATGCTTGGCCTTCTCTTGGGGTTCGGATCACTTTGTATTTATTCTAAATACATCCTTCTTTTTTCTTCTTCTTTATTCTTTTATTTTTGCACAAATACATGCTAATTATGTAATATTAACACATGCATGCATAATGCTAACTTATTGTATTTACATGTATTTACATGATGCTTTGCCAAGATAATTAGCTAAAATAAAAGAATAAAGAGTGATGATCAAGGATTCATCACCCTCCTATACTTTACCTTTGCTAGTCCCTTAGCAAACACTTATTTGAAAAAGAAGTGAAAAGAGAAAGAAAAGAAAAAAGAAGGAAAATCAAGATTAATTATTAAACTTGTCTTCACTAAACTGCAGTATGGAGCTCAGTCAAACCTTTGGATTATAAGTTTGTCAGAACCTTATTTAGACCTATGTTTAAGACTCAACAGCCTCTAAGTTCTACCCCAGTATGGTTAAGACTCCTCAATAATCCAGATCAGAACAAGTCTACATACACAAACTCTAATGACCCTGAATCTTTTTTTGTACTGTGTAAGTGATATGTAGCTCCCCACCTCAGAAATGGCAAAGTAACAACCCCTTCAACAAGGTAACTCTAATTCCCTAGTCTGGAAGCTCTTTCCTCGAGGAGCGGGGTATTCCCTTCTAAGTTCAAGTTCAACTGGCTTAAGAAGAGGGGGAAAGAAGAGAATGGACCATGACCGGTGTAGCCATGTATCCCTGGGAGCTGATGAATCCACTTTTCGTCATGTTTATTCTATCATTTTGGCCTCAAAAACCCTAGCCAATGCGTGTAAATAGCATTAAAACCATCATCTTAGCATTCATGCATGTGCATGTAAATAGTGTATAAAATACTGTAATTAAAGCTAAAATTATAGAATAAATAAAAGAAAAGAAAAAGAATAAAATATTGTAAATATTTTATGACCTGAAACCCCGAGACCTAGGCATCTTGATGAATAGGTCGACAAGGAATAAAGTAGAGGGAGATAAGGGTCAAATACAGTATAAATACCTATGAAATTCCTTCATTCTTTATTCATTTTGGGACCCATTTTTGGTTCCACTTTTTATAACTCAAATAAAGAAACTTTGTACATGAAAATTGTAGATAATGTTATATAGAAAAATACAAAATTGATTTCACTGAAAAATAATGTACAGATAAAAAGTTATGGTCTGAATAAAAATCCAGAATCCCAACTTCCCAGACCTGTATCTCACAAATAAAAACTCCAAATATAGCAAACTCACCTTTAATTGTATGTAGAATAAAATAAGCTATTTAATGGCGGTGGTTTCGCATTTGGTGGAGCTACGGTTTGAAAGTTGGATTTTGGACCCATATTGTATACTTGTACAGATTAAAATATTCAATTTATTATTTATTCATTATTTTTGTATTTTTATATTTTTATAATTTTGTAAATATTATTTATGATATATATGTACATTAAAATCAGAATAAAAACTCAAAAGAAATCCAAAATAAAATACTTGTATATATCAAATACATAGGTATTATACCTATAAATATACTTATATAATACATACTTTTATTTTATTTAATATGCAAAACATATCAGAAAAATAAAACAAAAATATATTTGTGCGTATAAAAGTATTTTATGATTTTATAAAATACTAAATAAAAATAACAAAATTAAATACACAAAATAAAAATAAAAGAATAAAATATATAGATATTATACCTATAAAGGGTATAAAAGTAAACTTGTAAAAATATACATCATAAAAATTATTAAAAATCAGAATAAAATACTACATAAAATAATAATTTTTTTATTTAATAACCAGATTTTAATTCGGCCATTTACTATTTAAAATGAATTAATAGATCTTTTTCTAGGGATTTTCCCTGATTGGTCCACGTGGACCAATCAGGGGACATTCAAAGTTGACCTTGGTCAACTAGCTGTCCTAGCCCTGTTAGCTTGTCAGAGCCTTGGTTTTGACCCATTTTTGTCGATTTTTCCAGGCCTCTCCTTGCATTTTTTTTGTGTCACTCTTTTCACAACTTTTTCTCCTTGTAGAATGGGCATACTCGCCCTATGATTGTCTAGAGGAGAGCGTCGTCGATTCACCCGATAATCCTTGGTCTTTGGACCACCCCAGCCATCAAGTCAAACCACATATATGGAACCCCATGACTTCTTCTTTGAATTTGAACCCCTCATTTCCATAGCCAAGCTCCCCTTTCGCGCCTAATCGATCCAGGGAGGTGACAACTCCCTTCAGCGAGCCTCAGGCGGGTCGAGCAAGTCTCGAGGCGGCTTCCACGACCTCCGCCACCTTCGCCGACGTCGAGGTACTTCCCTCCGGTCACGACCGTTGATGAATACCCATTCATCACTCTTTATTCTTATATTTTAGCTACAAAAACCTTTGCAAATGCATGTAGATATATGTAAATATAAATAATTATCAAAAGCATGCATTGTGTAAAAACCTATAATTAGCATGTTTTTGTGTAAAAATAAAAGAATAAAGATTAAAAAGAAAAAGAGGGAAATATTTAGAAGAAATATTGAGCAACCTAACCCAAGGGAGGGCTCAGCATGGGCCTGACCGCATAAAAGCCAAAGTAGAGGGAGATAGGGGCTCATGTGTAAATATTTGTGTAAATAAATAAAACTATATTTTCCTCACCCAAAAATATGCTTGTAAATACTTGTATATATTTATAAAAATATAAAAACAAAATAAAAAGTTAAAAATCAAAAAGATCAAAAGTACCCCCTTTTCATCATGTACATAAACTACACCTATATATTTATTTAGCTTTGTAAATATATAAAAGTAATTTTTATAATTTTTATAAATAGTCTATGTTATATATTGTAAATAAATAAAATAAAAACAATTAAAAATTAAAACAAAATAAAAATAGAAAAATTAAAAATACAAAAATACATTGTACATATACCATGTATATAGATCTATATGTATTTATTCTACCTATGTATATAAATAATAAAAATAAAATAAAAACACCCTTTTATACCTTATTTTATTGTATAAATAAATAAAATATAAAATAAGGATAAAATTGTATACAAATAATATATAAAAATCAAAAATCAAAACCCTATATATATTGTATATACCTATATCTAGTACATATTATGTATATAGCCTATTTTTATTTCCAAAAATTAATTAAAAATCACCAAAAAATAGAAAAAAATAAAATAAAAATAATTCATGTTTTAAGTTTTTGCAAAATCGGCCATTTGCTACCTAATTTTTGAGCTTCAAAGTTTAGCCACGTGGCCTGATTCCATTGGGTCCTGGGGATGTTGACCGTCCGGTCAACTAGCCCCCCCCAGGACCACTTCCCACGGGTCTGAGCAGCGGACCCGATTTCTCCAATTATTACCCGCTCAAACCGACACCCATCTCCTTGAACCTCGGGTCCGAATCATTCCCCTTGCATCCGACACCCTCGCCGGAGCCGCTCCCTCAGGATCCGCGCGCTCCTGAGCTTGCCCGGACCCTTCCTTCTCGGACCCCTAATCGTATTTAGCTGCAGCTCCGCCGCCTTCTCTTTCCATCTTTGGTCATTTGCCTCCTTCCCTGTGAGCTCCAGAGAGACCGCGAGAGTGACAGCGAGCGATTCCACCTGTTGCAGCGAGGAGAGGAGGAGGAATCCACTGATCCGGCGACGTAGCCGTCGTAGCTCCGCCACCTGAGCGAGCTTCGAGCCTCAGGACGAGACGTCCCATGAGGCCAAGATCGGGAGCTTCCCCAGCTCCACCACAGTCTCCACGACCATCCAGGTAGCCACTTAGCCCCGTCATTTTCTTTGATTTTCGTTTATCCCCAAATCGCTCCGCCGTCGTATTCCTCTGATTCCGACCACCCGTGACTCTTCTCGATCATCGGAATCAACCACCATCACCGCCTCCCTCCGACGCACCTTCTGCACCCACTCACTCAACCCAGCTCACACAGGAGCTGGGAACCGGGCTCCTCCGTCCACCACCTTCGCCGGAGCCCGTCACCCCGACGCACCAGTCACCGCCACCTCGCCTAACTGGGTCGAGGCACTTTGCCCTCGACCCGCGAGTCTTCTGAGATACTTTGCAGGACCTACCGAGCCCATCTGAGGGCGTCGGTCATTCAGGCCAGAAGACCCAGCTCCGCCGACCTCGCCAGAGCTCCTCGAAGCTCGGCTCGATCATCGGAGCCCACCGGTCGACGCGGGAGCCTTCCGCGATTCTTCTCCGACGTTCAGAAGGCTCCAAGGAGGAGCACCGTGCACGCCCGAGCCCGACGAGTCTCGCCGGGGCCTTGTTCTTCCAGCATCCTCCCGCGCCGTCGATCTTCGTCCCTCGCTCCAGTTCTAATCTGAGCCGTTCATATCCGGAGCAGCCATCACCGTCAGATCCGAGGAGACGTCATCTGGAGCGCCCACCATCCGTAGCCGTCAGATCGCCACGTGGAGCGCATCCAACGCCCCCGCCTAATAATGGGTAATTTACCCTTAGGCCCAGTCTTTAGTTTTATTTCGTTTTAGTCCTGTAAATATTAGAATCAGTTGTTTAGTTTTAGGTTTAATTGCATAGAGGACCCTGAGCTTTAGTGTAATTGCATTTAAACCCCTGACTGTTGTGGACACGTGCTTCGACACGTGATTTCTTTGGGTTAATTGCAGTAGATGCCCTTGTAGTTCTGGATGTTATTGCATGAATGAAAAATTTATTTTAATTGCAGTTATACCCCTGTGAATGCTTTATTTTTGCATGTGCGTTTTATTTTGGGTAATTTGCAAGTGAGGCCCCTGGACTTTTGGTATGTGTTACCAATAAGCCCTCGGGACTTATTTTTCTTACATTGAGGTCCCTGAGTGCCCCAGGCACGCGTATGACACGTGTTTTGCTGGGTTAATTGCACCGGGACCCCCAGAACTTTGGGTATTTGCATTTCAGTCCCTATGCACAGTACCCTCTTTTTATTTTTGAATAAAATATCAAATCACCTCCAAATCCAATGAGAATTTGACACATGGCTCCTGCCATGGTGTAGGATTTTCACGGATTTTTGAGGACATTTCTGATTTTGTTTGTTATTTTTAAAAATTCAAAAACCTATATTTTCGTCACTGTCCAGATTGAAAAATCACAAAAAAATATAAAAACCCACTTAAAAATTCTAAAAAAAATGTCTACTGTTTAGTTTTGTTTAGTTTGATTTTCTAGCCAATTTTGGCTATTTTTCACCACTGGAAAACACTAAAAACTTAAAAACACTAAAAAACCCATAAAAATTCTAGTAAATAATCTAAAAACCCAAAAATAATAAACTTGGTACTTAAATTTTCCTTGTTTTACCGACTTTACAGGAAAATTACCTCCAGGCCATTTTGAGGCCCTTAGATATTTTATCTAGGGACTTTTGGCTTGGCTGGACAGTACCACTGTTTTTAGCTACTGTTTGATTTTTAGAAAATAAAATAAACATCAGAAAATTATCAAAAATTCAGCAAAAACATAAAAAAATATAAAACACATAAAAATATTTTTGTTTTGATTTTTGGTTGATTTTTGGTGCTTGAAATAATTTGTTGAATTGTGTTCTTCCTTGCTTTTCTTATTTTCTTTATATATTAAAAATCCAAAAAATATAAAAATAATTAAAAACCACTCAAAATATTTTGTTCTTTTATTTTCTTTATTTTTACAACTTCGTAGGCCTCTCGGCCAACCCGTGCTCCTTGAGTTCGACCCTGGGTGCTATACCAGGTTAATCACATAGCAGGACCGCTTCTTCGTTTTGATTGATTTTATTCTTCGCGAGTGGTTCATTTTTCTTGATATACATGGTCTGATCGCTTGGGTCGCAACGACCCTATTTCTAATACCTCATACCCGAGTGATCGGACTCGTGTTATCAGAATGGCACCGTTGCCGGGGAGCACGGCTTAGTAGTTTTATTTTTCCTTTAGTTTTTATTTTCGCGGCTTTTCGCGGCTCTTTCAGAGCTCGCGGCTTTTCGCGGTTTTTGTTCATATTTTATTTTTGTTTTTGTTTTATTTTGTTTTATTTTCTTTTTCTTTTATATTTGTTTTTATTTTTTATTTTGTGTGTTTATTTTTATTTTGCATTTTTGCATATATACCCTGTTATTTTTATTTTCATTTATTTTTCCTTTATTATTTGATTATTGGTTCTGACCACTCTGTTTTCTCTTGCGAGGGCCCGAGGACCGAGGCGGCTGCTCTCGAGAAGCCGACGCAATCGCTGGATGGCTCCTTTCTTCGTGGAGCCGCAGGAGAGAGTGAGAGAGAGTTGAGTGGGCGAGGCTTTTTATTTTCATTTCATTATTATTGTAATAATACAAGACATTCTCAGACACTTGGACATTTGTGGACTGCCGTAGCAGGTCTGTTTCGCCGAGCACCGGTGTGCTCGGGGGACCTTAGGACCTTAGCGGTTTTTCGCGGTTTTTCACGGTTTTTCACGGTTTTATTTTATTTTCTTTCTGCCTTTTCCGGTGTTTACGCGGTTTTTGCTCGAGCCCCTAGACTTAGGAATTTCTGGTGATTGTGCCGTAATTAGTAGTATCCACACACCTAACTGATTATCTGTTCCTATAGAACGTTAATTGGACCTACTAAAAATAATTAATAAAAATAACCGACTCATTTGCCTTCGTAGCCTACGTGCCGCAGCCCGTCCTGTAAAGCGCTTTCTCCTACCCCCGATTTGTCGGACAGAGGAGGGACGGGCCAAGACCGGACTCTTTGGCTTGGAGGTCGGTGATCGGTTAGACGGTTCTTCGCTAGAAATTGCTCATCTAGGACTCGGCTTTCCCGTTGTATCATATAGGTAGTTTCCTTTCTGTCTTTACATTTATGCGCGGATCATATTGCATGTAGAGTGCTGGAGACAAGGTATGCATTTCTGACTTTGCATGCATCATTGATTTCATCGCGCATCGGCTTTTTCGTCTTCTCCTCCCTGTTTTGAACTAAATAACCAGGAGAACCGAAAAATTCGTTAGGACGTTTGTTTTTATTTGAAAAAGACTAAAAAGAGAAACCATAAAATTGGGACTGGCTAATACTATTGATCTTAAAATACGCTCACCCTAAAAATTTTGTCTTGGGGAGAGCAACCCCCTCATTGTATGGTTTGGATGCGCGAGAGAGTGACCCGCACCCTAGGTAGAGCCCTCCGGTGCTAGTCCCGACTGATTACCGACTCTTCCGTGCGGGCCAGTCGGTTGGGATAGCATCGGGTATCCTAACAGGTCACGTAAGCGCTCTGATATTTTGTGTGTTCACCAAATAAAATTGACAAGATAATTTGACCGAACTTTCACGGTCTTCAGCTCGCGTTGCGTTGGTGAACCGGGGGTTTGTTTGTGATCATAGTTTCTCCAGATCTCATCCGCACTACTCGCCAGATCGAGATGATGGGTAGACGGTCTCTTAGGCAGCCTCTGGCTGCACCGCTTTCGGGCACGTCTACCTCATCATCTAGGTTGTCCCGCGAGAGCCAAGACCAGCTCTCCGAGCCCGAGTACGACTCCGCCCTGTTCCCCCTCGACCCCCTTTCTGTTCGACCTGAGAGACACGAGCCCGAGGAGAGATTGATTGATTTGACAGCACCTGAGTTGGGCTCGTTTGGTTTTGCAGACGTCATGGCCGGAGCCGGAAGTTCAGATGATCACTCCCGACAGCCCGAGCATTTTGTACTAGACCAGGGAGCCATCAACTCCACCCTGATCGCATCACTTGAGACAGTCCAGCAGCAGTTACGCGATCAGGGGGCATTCATGATAGAGATGAGGCGAGAGTTGGAGAGGCTCAGAGCAGAGCGAGACCAGCAGAGCGAGCCTGAGGAGATACCTGATGCATAGGCACGAGCCGCAGCAGCAGCAGCAGCCGCCGCCGCCGCAACGGCAGGCGCCGCGGCAGAAGGACCACCACGACCGATGCGGGAGTTGCACAACCCCGGATCGACACTCATGCATCATTGGGTAGTAGTGCCAGCGATCGTGGGGGACTTCAAGTTCCCCCCGAACACCCTGCAGTTATTGCCCCGTTTCCACGGACTTGCCACTGAGGAGCCCCACCTCCACCTCCAGGAGTTTCTTATGATCCGCAGCACTGTCCACGATCGCCACGTGGACCAGGACACGATCCGGATGATAGCCTTCCCGTTTTCACTGGCAGATAGAGCAGCCACCTGGCTGAAGCATCTCGGGAGGTTTGTATACACCTGGGAGCAGCTCCCACCGAGTACTTAAACAAGTACTATCCACTCGGGCGGACGAATGCAACGAGGGCCCTGATCAGCAACTTCTCCATGTTCCCCAACGAGCAGTTTCATGAGGCATGTGAGAGGTTTCGAGAGCTCCTAGACAGATGCCCGCACCACGACATCTCCAAGCCGAACCTAGTTCAGAGCTTTTTCAGCGGGTTGACGCCAGAGCTTCAGGGTCTGGTGAACGCTTCTTGCGGCGGGTCCTACTTTGCCAAGGACCACGACCAGGTCTGGTAGATGGCCGAAAACTACATGGTGATGTACCAGACCAGGTTGTATACTCAGAGACCCCAGCCACAGCAGCCAGGACCAGTGCAGTACCAGCGGATAGCACGGGTCGATGCAGGTCCATCCAGTTCGTCCGCAGTCGCAGCAGCACAGGCAGAGTCATCCGCTGCGGACATGGGTATCATCAGCGAGAAGTTGGACCGCATGGAGCTGATTGAGAAGAAGCAGTGCCAGAGCATCACTCAGATGGAACAGATGGCACAAGTTCTGAGCGACATGAAGACCCAGCTCATGTGTCTTCAGGAGGCACAGACGGCTCCTCAGCCCCGTCTTCAGTCACGAGGCGACTCCGGCAGCAGCAGCAGCTCGTCCCAGCGCTCCAGCACCCTTGTGCAGCCTAGACAGGTTCACCTTGTACAGGCGGAGCCGTACCAGCAGCCGCAGCCCACCTACCAGTCCCCACCATCTCCAGAGATGCAGATGGTGGTCTACCAGCCGGACCAGCCTCTAGCAGTACTCCCGCCAGCCCCCTACGATGCCGAGTCGTTGATGGATGTCAACGGGATTTGGTATGACTGCCCCCAGCCTGGGATCCGACGAGACCATCCCGGATTCAGGTGGGGGAGTGGTGGTGCCCAGCCCCAGCAGCAGCCGTCAGGACAGGGAGGGCAGTACTCCCAGCAGAGAGATCACCAGCAGCCGCAACAGCAGCCTCCAGCATACCAGCAGCACCAGCCATCATCCTTCGTTCCTCGTCCCTATCAGCAGCAGGGACAGTCGTGGATACGTGAGCAGCAGGCTCACCCAGTTCAGCAGCAGCACCCTTCCTCATACCCCTCTTACCACCAGCAGCAGTTCCAGCAGCCTCACCCCCAGAGAGGCTACCCGTCAGGCTCCCATGAGAGCCCCGCTTTGGATGACATCGCCTGCCTCCTCACGGACCAGCAGGCCACATTCAAACGGGAGATGGACGAGTTCCGCCAGGAGATGCGGGACTTGGTGAGAGGGAAGGCCGCCATTCCAGCCCAGATTGAGCCGAATCCGAATAACCTCAAGAGGAAATCTGAGCAGGTAGTACATACTGAGTTTGCCACTCCTAGAGGCCCATTTGTTGATACATCTTCGGATCTATTTGATGCTGATTTTGTCACACTTAGGAGCGGTAGGACCCTAGCAGGCAGCGGCACCTCATCTGAGCTTCACCACGAGGACACTTCAGAGGCGCCACATGAGGAGGAGGAGAGCGGTACTAAGGCCGCTCCAGATAATGACGGTGGCACTGAGGCCACCAAGGATGCTGATCCCACCGGCGGTACTGAGGCCGCCGCTTCACCAGATCGAGGAGGTGGTACTGACGCCACCAGCAGAGCCGAGCCAGCCCACGGTACTGATGCCGCGAGACGTCTACCAGCAGCAGCAGCAGAGCCAGCCCGTGGTGGTACTGAGGCCACCGGTGTTTGTGTTGAGAGAGATGTTGTCTTTCCCCGCCTTGATGTATCTCAGAACTTTGGTTTGAATAAAGGAAAAGGTTTAGTTTCTTCTGGTCCCACTGTGGTGCATGATGTATGTGTGGATCCGGTCGTCGAACCGTCTAGGCCTTTTCCTAGTCCTTCATCTGCGAAGGACCCTGTGATCCCCTTCCCTAGAGCCCTTCAGATGGGGAAGGGGAAGAAAAAAGAAAATCCAAAAAAGAGAGAGCTTGAGGAGTTCAGCCAGAGCATGATCGATCGATTCCACATCCAGCTGACCCTCCAGGAGGCTTTGCAGCACATCCCCCTTCTCCAGCGATCTTTGAGAGACAGGACTACAGTCAGGAGGAGGAGGAGGAACCACACTTCAGAGATCCATGTGCTGACGAAAGCCACGTGTTTTGCGATCCAGAACCGTCTGCCAGCCAAGAGGCCAGATTCAGGGGCCCCGTATGTCAGATGCCAGATCAGTGAGCAGAGGTTCGACCGTACTCTACTAGATAGCGGATCGTCGATCAACCTTCTTCCGGCAGCCCTTCTCGACCACTTCGAGTTGGGCACTCTTCGACAGAGCAGGACAGTCCTTCAGTTCGCTGATCGATCTGTCAAGAGGCCGAAGGGGTTGTTACGAGACGTTATCGTCACGATTCAGGGCCTGAAATTCCCCGTGGACTTCGTAGTGTTGGACATGGAGATCCCTGAGTCAGTGGCCGATACCCCCATCATCCTTGGTCGTCCGTTCTTGGCCACAGCCAAGGCGGTGACTGATCATGATAGCGGGAAGGTGTACTTTCGCGTCGAGGGTGAGAGTATACAAATAGAGACGGTCGAGGACTACAGAGCTAAAGAGAGAGCCCGCTCAGATGCGAGTACAGATTCAGAGCAGCTGACAGACGCAGAGCCAGACATCCACCAGGACTGTGATTTTGTGATCACAGACGATGAGGCAGCTTGGGCAGATCCTGCAGCATAGACCATCCTCTCATATTCAGATACAGCTGATGCCGAGATGATAGCAGAGGAGAGTCTGGAGAGCACAGCCCTGGTTCAGGATACCATAGAGGCAGCAGAGCCGGTCCTTGATCGCGACACGGAGTTTAGCGATGGTGGTGCTGAGGCCACCTTGCTTTACGGTGGTACTGATGCCACCGCGGTTGATACAGATCCCTCGGATTCAGAGTCTGATTGGGCCGATTGTGATGATCAGATGCCAGACCTGATTCCACCTGAGCCTACAGATGAGGAGGAGGCAGATGCAGAGCAGACCAGAGACAGTGCAGTTGAGCAGCCTTCTCCCGATCCAGTTTGCGAGAGTGCGCTTTCTTTCTCCCAGGCAGATTTGGCAGACTTAGCAGCATTCACTCACTTTCTTCCGCAGCCAGATTTGCCAGCACCCAGCATTCCAGAGCTGAAGCCGCTCCCTACTTCGCTGAAGTATCGATTCCTTGCGGGCGAGCCAGAGATGTACCCAGTCATCATCTCCGCCGAGTTGATTGGAGAGCAAGAATCCCGTTTGATGGGGGTTCTTGAAAAGAACCGCAAGGCGATCGGATGGAGCGTAGCAGATCTCCATGGGATTAGTCCATCAGTGTGCTCCCACCATATCTATCTCGAGGAGGGGGCGAAGCCGTCGCGTGAGTTCCAGCGGCGACTGAACCCCAACCTGAGAGAGGTTGTGATGAAGGAAATATCAAAATGGTGGAGTGCAGATTTTATTTATCCCATTTCCGACTCCAAGTGGGTTAGCCCCTTGCATGTGGTGCCCAAGAAGACGGGCATCACGACTGTGATCAGTGAGTCGGGAGAGGAGATTGCTACACGAGTACCCACCTCTTGGAGGGTCTGTGTTGACTACAGGAGACTCAACCAGGCCACCAAGAAGGACCATTTCCCCCTGCCTTTTATTGACCAGATCATTGAGAGACTGGCAGGGAAGAGCCATTATTGCTTCCTGGATGGGTACTCGGGCTACAACCAAGTGGCCATCGCTCCTGAGGATCAGGAGAAGACCACCTTTACCTGTCCCTTCGGCACATATGCTTTTCGACGCATGCCATTTGGGCTATGCAATGCCCCTGCGACTTTTCAGAGGCGCATGCTGTCGATCTTTTCGGACATGGTAGGGGAATGCTTAGAGGTCTTCATGGACGATTTCTCGGTCTACGGCGACGGATTCGATTCCTGTCTTGACTGCCTAGACCGAGTACTCCAGCGATGTATTGAGTATCATTTGGTTTTATCTTGGGAGAAGAGTCACTTCATGGTGACTCAAGGGACGGTGCTTGGCCATATCATCTCCAACAGGGGCATGGAGGTTGATCCGGCCAAGGTTGATGTCATTAGGAAACTCGCACCGCCGTCCAATCTGAGGCAGCTACGGTCATTCCTGGGGCAAGTTGGATTTTATAGGAGATTTATTCAGGATTTCAACAGGATTGCCCAACCATTGACTGACCTCTTGACGAAAGACACCGAGTTCCTTGTCGATGACAAGTGTCTTTTTTCCTTCGCGACTCTCCAGCAGTGTGTCATTGAGGCTCCTGTCCTTCAGCCGCCTGATTGGTCTCTCCCATTCGAGATCATGACGGATGCCTCCGATTTTACCGTAGGGGCAGTGCTGGGACAGAGGAGGGATGGAGTTCCATATGCCATACACTACGCTAGCCGCACATTGGATTCCGCCCAGCGGAATTATACGGTCACAGAGAAGGAGATGCTAGCCGTAGTGTTCGCCCTAGATAAGTTCAGATTGTATATCATTGGATCTAGAGTGACTTTGTTTACAGATCACACCACCATCAGGTACCTCATGGCAAAGAAGGATGCCAAGGCCAGACTGACTAGATGGATCCTTCTACTCCAGGAGTTCGATATTGAGATCAAGGATAAGCCTGGAGTCAAGAATGTGGTGGCGGATCATCTCTCCCGTTTAGAGCAGCCTGAGGAGACTGAGCAGATTGACCCTATTAGAGATACCTTCCCAGATGAGGCGATCCTTGCTATCGCCTCACTCCCATGATACGCCGATATTGTGAACTTTCTCGTTGCTGGGAAAGTCCCACAAGATTGGCCCAGGCAGAGGCTTGAGACCTTCCTAGCGAAGGCCAAGTCTTACCATTGGGAGGATCCCATCCTTTACCACGAAGGAGGGGATAGCGTCTGGCGTCGGTGTATTCCTCAGGAGGAACACCATAGCGTCCTCACTTACTGCCACAAGCTTGAGGTAGGGGGACATCATTCTGGGAGGAGAACGACACAGAAAGTGCTCCAATCCGGCTTGTGGTGGCCTACCCTCTTCAAGGACTCAGATGAGTTCGTGAAGAGGTGTACTGACTGTCAGAGGATGGGCACTTGTGGACAGCGTGATATGATGCCGATGCAGCCCATTCACTTCTGTGAGGTTTTTGACACATGGGGCATCGATTTCATGGGTTCATTCCCTAAGAGTCAGGGATTTGAGTACATTCTGTTGGCCGTTGATTATGTGAGTCGTTGGGTGGAGGCTATCCCCGCCCGAGCCGCTGATGCGAGGACAGTTTGCAGATTTTTGAGGAAGCACATCATCACGCGGTTCGGGGTTCCACGAGTTCTGATTTCTGATGGGGGATCTCACTTCATCAACGACCAGGTGAAGGCACTTGCTAGCGAGTTCGGCATAGACCATCGTGTTGCTACACCTTACCATCCACAGACGAATGGTCTAGCCGAAGTGTCGAATAGGGAGATCAAGACTATTCTGCAGAAAGTCGTCCGCCCTGACCGAAAGGATTGGTCACAGCTTTTGGACTCGGTCTTGTGGGCATATAGGACGTCTTTCAAGACACCTTTGGGCACATCTCCCTTTCTCCTCGTGTATGGCAAGCCATGCCATTTACCTGTTGAGCTGAGGCACAAGTCACTTTGGGCAGTTACAGATATTTTTATGGATCCAGATGGTATGGGAGACCAGAGGAGGGCAGAGTTAGCTGCCCTGGAGGAGCTTAGAGATGCAGCTTTCTCAAGCAGCCTACATTATAAGGAGAAAGTCAAGGAGTGGCATGATTCTCATATCAGCCACAAGCATTTTGAGATTGGACAGAGAGTATGGCTGTTTGATGCGAGGCTACGATTATTTCCAGGGAAGCTACAGAGCAAATGGAAGGGACCTTATCTGGTTAGAAAGGTACACGACAATGGTAGCATTGACATATCTGAGTTGTCTTCTGAGAGTACCTTTCGAGTGAACGGCCAGCGGCTCAAGCCATTTCTAGATCATGAGCCGCGGGTCGTTGATCTTGCCCCTATTCATTTTGCGTGAGACGTGGTCTTTGACTCACATCTAATGCATCTCACGCCTGAGTTTCACTGATCTTCCACCTTGTATAGATCCAGATGTCCATATCACCACATTCTTTAGTCCCACATCCCTTTCTTCATCTTGTGATTATGCTATACTTAGGGTGCACTTTACTCTAAGTATAGGGGGGATGTGAGACCTTTTGGGTATTTCTTTTGTTTTTGTTTATCCCTGTTTTTGTTGCCTATACTTAGGGATATTTCACCCTAAGTATAGGGGGGGTAGACCCTGTACATTCTCCACTCAGGTTTTCCCTTAGTATACAACCTGCTATACTTAGGATTATTTGATCCTAAGTATAGGGGGAAGACCCGAGACCCTCTTCACTTTTCTTTCTTCCTCTTTATATAGCCTTTCTTTTCACTTTCCTATACCTAGCACGAGTTATGTCTTCTTCATCGCTCTTGACTCTGAGGACATCGTTCGAGCTAAGTATAGGGGGGTGTGTATATATTTCATATATACTTTAGCCATAACTCGTACTTTGTGTGAGTGTGTTAATAAATAAAATGGCTAAAAACCACAAAAATTAAAAAATTTTCATGTACATAATCTTCTTTTATTTGCACATACATAGCTAGGGTACAAATTATTTTTGTAAAAATGATTTCAAAAATCTTTTGTGTAAAGCTTGTGTAAATATTTTGGTATCAAAATTATGTATATAGTACAAAATTTTTTCCAAAATGTTTTGAAAATCAAAAGTTTGCGAAAATCTCGTGTAAATGTGTGTAAATATCTTTTTGCAAAACTTGCACTTCATGCATCATCCATTCATGATTTCAAAACATTTTTTCAAAAATTTTGCATGATTGTAAAAGTTGTGTAAATAAGCATCTTTTTGTACATATGTATATAGTTTTTCTGGATGATAGTTGACATTTAAACTAGCCTGGAATCAAATTGAGAAATGGAGCTTGATTAAGATCTTAATCCACCTAATCTCTAAGAGGAACCTTATAAGACTTAGGTTTAAGGCTTTTCAGGTCCATGGTGACATAATTATTTGAGTCCACTAGGCTATGATCACATGTCATCTCAATGAGCCTAAGTAGAGCACTTAACAACAACACATGACTCATATAGATTATGGCTTTACTTGGACACCAGCACTATGCACCGAACTCTCTACGGATGAGGTGGTGAGGAGGCAGTCTTCCCTGACTTGGGGTAGCATATGAGGGTAGTACTTCTAGGCGGAACCTCTCTTCTTCTTATAGTGAAGGAAGTGCGTCTCAACTTGGTCTGGTTGCCATGAGGTCTAACGACGGGAGTTGTGGGTTGCAATAAAGCTTCAAAAGAGGGATAGTCTACTGGCTCAAGAGGAAAAACTCCTTGTATATATGTTGCACATGTATATGTTGTATAGATGCACTGAAAAAAAATGTGCAAAAAGAAAAGAACTCCAAAAAAGTGGTGGGTCTGATAGAAAATGATAATCCCACCGGAGTACGTATATAGAGTGCAATAAGCAAAGCTTGGTTTCATGTTCCACCTGTTGTAGCTTGCAGCAGGGAGACTTGGCTACACTGGTCAAGCTCCCAAGGGTACTTGGCTACACTGGCCTTGACCCATTCTCTTCTTCCCCCTCTTCTTGAGCCAGTTGAACTTGAACTTAGAAGGGAATACCCCGCTCCTCGAGGAAAGAGTGGCCAGATTGAGGTCATAGAGTTACCTTGTTGGGGAGGGTTGTCAAGTTGCCATTTCTGAGGTGGAGAGCTTAGACTTCACATTCACAGGACAAGAAAAGATTCATGGTCTTCAGGGTTTGTGATTGATGACTTGTTCTGATCTGGAGCATTGAGGAGTCTTGGTTATAGATTAGTGGAACTTGGAGACTGTTGAGTTTTAAGCTTAAGTCTAAATAAGGTTCCGACACACTAATAATCCAAAGATCTGATCGAGCTCCATACCCCAATTTAATGAAGGCAAGTTTAATAATCAACCTTGATCCATGCACATCCTCTTTTTCTTTTTCTTTCTTTCTTTCTTTTTCACTTCTTTTTCAAATAAGTGTTTGCTAAGGGACTAGCAAAGTTAAGTATAGGGGGGTGATGAATACCCATTCATCACTCTTTATTCTTATATTTTAGCTACAAAAACCTTTGCAAATGCATGTAGATATATGTAAATATAAATAATTATCAAAAGCATGCATTGTGTAAAAACCTATAATTAGCATGTTTTTGTGCAAAAATAAAAGAATAAAGATTAAAAAGAAAAAGAGGGAAATATTTAGAATAAATATTGAGCAACCTAACCCAAGGGAGGGCTCAGCATGGGCCTGACCGCATAAAAGCCAAAGTAGAGGGAGATAGGGGCTCATGTGTAAATATTTGTGTAAATAAATAAAACTATATTTTCCTCACCCAAAAATATGCTTGTAAATACTTGTATATATTTATAAAAATATAAAAAACAAAATAAAAAGTTAAAAATCAAAAAGATCAAAAGTACCCCCTTTTCATCATGTACATAAACTACACCTATATATTTATTTAGCATTGTAAATATATAAAAGTAATTTTTATAATTTTTGTAAATAGTCTATGTTATATATTGCAAATAAATAAAATAAAAACAATTAAAAATTAAAACAAAATAAAAATAGAAAAATTAAAAAATACAAAAATACATTGTACACATACCATGTATATAGATCTATATGTATTTATTCTACCTATGTATATAAATAATAAAAATAAAATAAAAACACCCTTTTATACCTTATTTTATTCTATAAATAAATAAAATATAAAATAAGGATAAAATTGTATAAAAATAATATATAAAAATCAAAAATCAAAACCCTATATATATATTGTATATACCTATATCTAGTACATATTATGTATATAGCCTATTTTTACTTCCAAAATTTAATTAAAAATCACCAAAAATAGAAAAAATAAAAATAAAAATAATTCATGTTTTAAGTTTTTGCAAAATCGGCCATTTGCTACCTTATTTTTTAGCTTCAAAGTTTAGCCACGTGGCTTGATTCCATTGGGTCCTGGAGGATGTTGATCGCCCGGTCAACTAGCCCCCCAGGACCACTTCCCACGGGTCTGAGCAGCGGACCCGATTTCTCCAATTATTACCCGCTCAACCCGACACCCATCTCCTTGAACCCCGGGTCCGAATCATTCCCCTTGCATCCGACACCCTCGCCGGAGCCGCTCCCTCGGGATCCGCGCGCTCCTGAGCTTGCCCGGACCCTTCCTTCTCGGACCCCTAATCGTATTTAGCTGCAGCTCCGCCACCTTCTCTTTCCATCTTTGGTCATTCGCCTCCTTCCCTGTGAGCTCCAGAGAGACCGCGAGAGTGACAGCGAGCGATTCCACCTGTTGCAGCGAGGAGAGGAGGAGGAAATCCACTGATCCGGCGACGTAGCCGCCGTAGCTCCGCCACCTGAGCGAGCTTCGAGCCTCAGGCCGAGACGTCCCTTGAGGCCAAGACCGGGAGCTTCCCCAGCTCCACCACAGTCTCCACGACCATCCAGGTAGCCACTTAGCCCCGTCATTTTTCTTTGATTTTCGTTTATCCCCAAATCGCTCCGCCGTCGTATTCCTCTGATTCCGACCACCCCGTGACTCTTCTCGATCATCGGAATCGACCACCATCACCGCCTCCCTCCGACGCACCTTCTGCACCCACTCACTCAACCCAGCTCGCACAGGAGCTGGGAACCGGGCTCCTCCGTCCACCACCTTCGCCGGAGCCCGTCACCCCGACGCACCAGTCACCGCCACCTCGCCTAACTGGGTCGAGGCACTTTGCCCTCGACCCGCGAGTCTTCTGAGATACTTTGCAGGACCTACCGAGCCCATCTGAGGGCGTCGGTCATTCAGGCCAGAAGACCCAGCTCCGCCGACCTCGCCAGAGCTCCTCGGAGCTCGGCTCGATCATCGGAGCCCACCGGTCGACGCGGGAGCCTTCCGCGATTCTTCTCCGACGTTCAGAAGGCTCCAAGGAGGAGCACCGTGCACGCCCGAGCCCGGCGAGTCTCGCCGGGGCCTTGTTCTTCCAGCATCCTCCCGCGCCGTCGATCTTCGTCCCTCGCTCCAGTTCTAATCTGAGTCGTTCATATCCGGAGCAGCCATCACCGTCAGATCCGAGGAGACATCATCTGGAGCGCCCACCATCCGTAGCCGTCAGATCGCCACGTGGAGCGCATCCAACGCCCCCGCCTAATAATGGGTAATTTACCCTTAGGCCCAGTCTTTAGTTTTATTTCATTTTAGTCCTGTAAATATTAGAATCAGTTGTTTAGTTTTAGGTTTAATTGCATAGAGGACCCTGAGCTTTAGTGTAATTGCATTTAAACCCCTGACTGTTGTGGACACGTGCTTCGACACGTGATTTCTTTGGGTTAATTGCAGTAGATGCCCTTGTAGTTCTGGATGTTATTGCATGAATGAAAAATTTATTTTAATTGCAGTTATACCCCTGTGAATGCTTTATTTCCGCATGTGCGTTTTATTTTGGGTAATTTGCAAGTGAGGCCCCTGGACTTTTGGTACGTGTTACCAATAAGCCCTCGGGACTTATTTTTCTTACATTGAGGTCCCTGAGTGCCCCAGGCACGCGCGTGGTGCGTGTTTTGCTGGGTTAATTGCACCGGGACCCCCAGAACTTTGGGTATTTGCATTTCAGTCCATGTGCACAGTACCCTCTTTTTATTTTTGAATAAAATATCAAATCACCTCCAAATCCAATGAGAATTTGATACATGGCTCCTGCCATGGTGTAGGATTTTCATGGATTTTTGAGGACATTTCTGATTTTGTTTGCTATTTTTAAAAATTCAAAAACCTATATTTTCGTCACTGTCCAGATTGAAAAATCACAAAAAAATATAAAAACCCACTTAAAAATTCTACAAAAATTGTCTACTGTTTAGTTTAGTTTGTTTGATTTTCTAGCCAATTTTGGCTATTTTTCACCACTGGAAAACACTAAAAACTTAAAAACACTAAAAATCCCATAAAATTCTAGTAAATAAATTAAAAACCCAAAAATAATAAACTTGGTACCTAAATTTTTCTTGTTTTACCGCCTTTACAGGAAAATTACCTCCAGGCCATTTTGAGGCCCTTAGATATTTTATCTAGGGACTTTTGGCTTGGCTGGACAGTACCACTGTTTTTAGCTACTGTTTGATTTTTAGAAAATAAAAATAAACATCAGAAAATTATCAAAAATTCACAAAAACATAAAAAAATATAAAACACATAAAAATATTTTTGTTTTGATTTTTGGTTGATTTTTGGTGCTTGAAATAATTTGTTGAATTGTGTTCTTCCTTGCTTTTCTTATTTTCTTTATATATTAAAATCCAAAAAAATATAAAAATAATTAAAAACCACTCAAAATATTTTGTTCTTTTATTTCTTTTATTTTTACTACTTTGTAGGCCTCTCGGCCAACCCATGCTCCTTGAGTTCGACCCTGGGTGCTATACCAGGTTAATCACATAGCAGGACAGCTTCTTCGTTTTGATTGATTTTATTCTTCGCGAGTGGTTCATTTTTCTTGATATACATGGTCTGATCGCTTGGGTCGCAACGAACCTATTTCTAGTACCTCATACCCGAGTGATCGGACTCGTGTTATCAGAATGAGTCGAGGCAGCCACCTTCCTCTTTAATTTCTATTGCATTTTAATCGCCTTAGTCTTAAGAGTAAAAGCCCTCTCGAAATTTTGTCATTCATCGATTCACACACACACTTGTTGATCTATCCTGCCTTGCTCCCTGTGTTCGAACTCTCTACGTACTTGCATCTATAGGTCTTTTATGTAGAGTTAAAAATAAATTTTAACTTCACATCTATTTTCATTGTTTGAATATTTGATTGTGGGTTAATTGTTGATTAAATACGGGATTTTCTAGTGGCCAAGACTTCGACTGCGGTTTCGCCTTGTGAAACCGTACGACCCTCGAATTCCGTGTTTATCAAATGGCGTCGTTGCTGGGAGCAACAGCGAATAAATCACATTTTTATCTGATTGTGTTTATTTATCTACATTATTGCTTGCTATTCCAAATCTCTTATTTTTGATATATATCTGTGAGCTCTCTAATCATTCTCTTTTCCTGTCTTCTTGCGAGGGACCGCGGAGCGAGATGGATTGCCTAGGGGATCCGGTGCAACCTTGGGAAGCGGAGTCAGCTTTTCTAGCCTAGCCGACAGGAGAGAGCAGGAGGAGTGAGAGAGAGATTAGTTAGATAGCTTTTATTTTATTTTTGTGAGAGAGAGACTTATTTAAATTTGTAATAATACATGTGCAGGGACACTCAGGACTTCCGGGCCTAAGTCTAGGTGTTTGTTCACCTGGGGGCCCACCGCGGTTTTCTTCGTGTTTTGCTGCTGTCATTTGCCGGGTTTTGATTTCTTTTTCATTTCTTTGTGGATTGAGCCTTAGTTCTAGGCTTTTGCTTGATCGATTAGATTAGGTCCAAACATCTTAACAACCATTGCATGTACCTATAGCTCGTATTTGGACTTAGTTTAATTAAACAGTTGATTCGCCATTTTTCGATCCGCCGCGCCGCGAGCTCATCCCGCCAAGCGCTTCTCCTGAACTCGATGTGTCGAGAGGAGGAGGCGTGAGCCTAGACCGGACTTTAGGATTGGAGATTGGTGGTTGACTTGTGGTTCTTCACGTAGCATTTGCCTGCTTAGGACGATTTCCGCTTGCATTTCGGCATATAGCTTAGGTTTAAAAATTTTTGCTTTGCATTCCACGTGGAGAGAGCTGGAGGCGCTGTAAGTCATTCTATCTTTGCATTCATCATTTAGGCACAAAGGTGAGATTTCCATCTTGGTGCCGACTTGCACGGCTTTTCCGACTCTTTTCTCCCTCTGTTTTTGGACAAAGTAGGAATCAAAGAAAATACAAAATCGTTAGGCACTTGTTTGAATCTACTCAAAAGAAGCGATAAACACCAAAAAAAATTAAAAAAGGGACTGCTAAGAAAACTTTGACCTAAATAAAATTGGTAATTGGACTCATTGATTGGGGAGAGTTACACCCTCACTTGTCTTCAGGTTGCATGGGAAGGTCTCCTTCCAAGAGAGCAGAGTGTTTCGTAAGGATTAGAGCCAAAAACCCAGCTTGTGGCTACCTTGTGTATCGCCTGGATTTCCGAAGTATTGGCTCTACTATCGTACGTAGGCGAGTAGTGCTTGGTCTCCATTGGTGACTCACTATTGTGTGAGCATCAACCTTGTCTGAAGTACCGAGCATAGGCCATGCCTTCACGGGTGTGTCTGTCTCACCGTTTGCGTCCGAGTAGGATCTTGCACGCTCACGGGTGGATTCCGTTACGAGCGAGTTCCGAATTATCGGTTTCGCCTATTAGCTTCCTCTCTCTTCTTCTTTGGCTGAGTAGGGATCGAGGAAGGGTTACAAGGACCTCAAAAAGCGCAAGCTACAGGTTACACAGGAGGAGGACAAGTACGGGAATACTTTTCCGGCAGTACTCTCTCTCCTATAGGCATAGCGCTCTAAGGACTCGTTACAAGATAACTTCTTGAAAACAAGCTAAAAATTATAAAGATAAAAGTCGAACCTTCACGGCTTCATGTGTTGAGTTGGTGAATCTCCTTGTATTGTGTTTGATTGCTAGTTGATTTTAGGTCAAGATCAAAAATACAGCATAATTGTGCGCAATTTTGCTTCTCCCTTCTTTCTTCTTCATTTCTCGACCTTGCTCTTATCAATAATCAAGATGATGGGAAGGAGGTCTCTTAGGCCGACTTTGTCGGCACCGCTATCCAGCACTCCTCCCCATTCATCTAGGACGACCTCGGAGAGTCCAGACCCACTCTCCGAGCATGAGTTCACTTCCACCATGTTCCCCCTCAACCACCCTTCTCATTCTCCTTCCATCAGTCCAAGAGTTTCAGAATTTAGTGCATCACAGAGCTCAGAGCATTTGACGGCACCTGAGATGGGTTCTTTTGCTTTTTCAGAGAACCCAGACATGGCTGACAGAGGAGAGCATCCTGATGACCATGAGCACCCTTCATTCTTATTTGATCAAGCCGCCATCAATAATTCACTGCTAGCATCCCTGGAGACAATGCAGAGACAGATCCGAGACCAGGGAGTCTTTATGGGTGACCTCATGAGAGAGATCGCACAGATGCGAGAAAACCGACCTGGGGGCAGTGGCGGTGGAGGTGGCATACCAGTTGTAGAGAACGAGGGAGGAGAACCCAACCAAGAGAGGCTGCCACAGACAATCATGAGGGAATTACACAATCCAGCAGCTTCCCTTACTCATCGGTGTCTCTGACTCCCTCCCATCCATGGAGATTTCGAGCTTCGACCCCACACTATTCAGCTTCTGCCTAAATTCCACGGGCTGCCGACCAAAGAGCCACACCTCCATTTACAAGAATTCGAAATGATCTGCAGCACCATTCATGGAAGGTTGATGACCGAGGATACTATCAAGATGATAGCCTTCCCCTTTTCTTTGGTTGATAGAGCTGCATACTGGCTCAAACATTTGGGGAGGTTCATCGACACTTGTGCAGATCTCCGGACCGCATACTTGAAGAAGTATTACCCTCTCGGCCGGACGAACGCAGCTAGAGCTATGATCATCAATTTCATCATGCTCCCTAATGAACAGTTTCATGAAGCTTGGGATCGATTCAGAGAGCTCATCGACCGGTGTTCACATCATGATATATCCAAGACCAATCTAGTTCAGAGCTTCTTTTGTGGGCTGACACCGGAGCTGCAGGGGCTTGTGAACGCCTCTTGTGGTGGGTCCTACTTTTCCAAAGGCGAAGACGATGTTTGGGCAATCTATGAAGGGATGGAAGAAAACTCAACTGTTATGGCCCAAGCCCGCGTCTACACATAGCAAAAGCCCCCGCAAGGAGCGAGATCATTCCAGAGGATCGCCCGCATCGATGCCGGTCCTCACACTTCGTCGGTAGTCACAGCCCAAGCCGAATCAGCCGCAGCCGACATGGGAATCATCAGTAAAAAGCCTGGACCATCTCGAGATCCTCGAGAACAAGCAGATACAAGGCATGGCCCAGATGGACCAGATTGCCAAGATGATGAGTGATCTGAAGACGCAGATTCTTTACGTCCAGGAGGCACAGACTTCTTCCCAGCAGCCTTCCAGGTCACGAGCTGATGCCAGCAGTATCAACTCATCCCAACCCTCTGCCTCGTACCGCCAGGTCAACCACATCCAGGCAGAGCCGGTTCCGTTGCTACAGTATTATCCATCACTGCCACCGCCATCTCAGGACACTCAGATGGTGGTCTATCATCCAGATCAGCCACTGGCAGTTCTACCTCCACCATCCTTCGAGCAGGAGCCATTGATGGAAGTCAATGGGATTTGGTACGACCGGTACCCACAGCCCGGGATTCGTCGCGATCACCCCGGATTCCGTTGGGGCAACGGTGGCTCCTCATCTCAGCAGCAGCCTCCAACTCAAGGATAGCAGAACAGCCAGCAGCCACAGCAGCAGCAGCAGCCCCAGTATGCCCACCAACAGCAATACTAGCATGGTCCTCGTCCCGCCTACAACAACCAGCAGTGGAGGCAGCGTCAACAGCCTCATCAGTCTTATTCCCATCCTCCCCAGTATCAGCAGCAGCAAAAGCCTCATTTCCAACAGGGAAACCCATCCGGTCTCAGGCCCCCGCTTTTGAGAACCCAGCTTTAGATGATCTCGCCCGATTGCTCTCTGAACATCGAGAATCCTATCGGCAAGACATGGATGAGCTTCGGTAGGAGGTGAGGGATTTGATCAAGGGCAAAGCCGCCATACCAGCTCAGATTGAACCAAACCCGAACAATCTGAAAAGGAAGTCTGAGCAGGTAGAGTTTACAGAAGATACCTCTCCTAGTGACTATTTGAGTGGCATGTCTTATTCTTTGTATGATGTTGATTTTGTGACTACTAGGAGCGGTAGGATGCCAGCCGGCGGTGCCTCATCTGAGCGACAGCCTCAAGCAGAACCAAGAGCGCCAGATGAGCAGAGTAGCGGTGATGATGCTGCTAATGAGGATGTTGAAGACGGTGGTGCTGATGCCACCAATGATGGAGAGCTAGACGACGGTACTGAGGCCGTCGTGATGCCAGATGAAGACGGTGGTGCTGATGCCACCATTTTGGATGCAGAACCAGAGCGCGGTGCTGATGCCGCAAAGACAGGTGTCGTTGGTGGTACTGAGGCCACCACATCTACTTTTGTTGAGCTTCCTTATGTGGTATTACCACCTTTTGTATCTATGGACTGTGGTAACAAGAAAAACAAAAATATGAATAAAGGAAAGGTTTCTGTTCACATTGCGGATCCATATGTGTTGAATGATGATCATTGTATGGATTCTATTCCTTCACAGGCACAAGAACCTCATCCTATTCCTCCATCTGAGGAGGCCCCTACCATCCCCTTCCCAGAAGCACTCCGTCGGGGGAAGGGGAATAAAAAAGAAAATCCAAAAAAGAACCAGCAGGTAGAGTTCAGCAATCAGATGATTGACAGATTCCATATTCAGCTGACTCTACGGGAGGCATTTGAGCATATCCCCTTCTTCAAAAAGAACTTGAAAGAGACGACTACGGTCCGCAGGAAGAGGAGGTACAGAGATCAGATCCATCTGCTCACCCATGACACTTGCTGCACCATTCAGAACAAACTGCCAGCCAAGAGACCAGATGCAGGAGCTCCCTATGTCAAATGCAAGATTTAGGAGCAGCAGTTTGATCGTACTCTGTTAGACAGTGGCTCTTTGATTAACCTTCTTCCGGCAGTCTTACTCGACCGATTCGAGTTTGGTCCTCTTCTTAGTAGCAGGACAGTCCTTCAGTTTGCTGATAGGTCGACTAAGAGGCCGAAGGGGTTAATGAAAGACGTGGTCGTTACCATTCAGGGCCTGAAATTCCTTGTGGACTTCATTATGTTGTACATGGAGATCCCTGAGTTCGGTAACTGATGCCCCCATCATACTTGGACGCCCATTCTTGGCCACAGCCAAGGCGGTGATCGATCATGATTGTGAGAAGATATGTTTTTGCATAGAGGGCGAAACCATACAAATAGAGACGATCGAGGAAACCAGAGCCAGAGAACTTCAATGCTCGGAGCAGTCCAGCAAAGCTGTGCAGATGACAGAGGAAGAGTTAGACATCCACCAGGAGTGTGATTTTGTGATGACAGATGATGAATCTATATGGAGAAATCCTGTAGCACAGACCCTTGCCCTGCCCACAGATTCACTATATCTAAAGCTTATGGCAGTCGAGAGCCTGGAGAGCACACCCCTGGATGAGGATACACCTGAGGTTGCCAGTGTTGGGATGAATGGTGATGATGATGACTTTCAATCCTCTTCTTCTAATTCAGATCCCTCGGACTCAGACATTGATTGGGATGACTTCGATGATTATTTGCAGTGTCTGATTCCTTCTGAGCCGACAGCTAGGACAGAGTGTGAGCCAGTGCAGTTTATTGATGATTCAGCAGGCCTCCCTTCGTCAGATGTTCATGCAAAGCGAGAGTTCTCCCATGCAGACCTGGTCGCCTTCACACAGACATACCAGAAGCCAGATCTGCCACCTCCCAGTTGTCCAGAACTGAAGCCTCTGCCGCAGTCGCTGAAGTATAGATTCCTTGCGGGTGAGCCAGATATGCACCCAGTCATTATCTCAGCAGGTTTGACTGGAGAACAAGAATCTCGTCTGATGGAGGTTCTTGAAAGAAACCGCAAGGCGATAGGATGGAGTATAGCTGATCTCCAGGGGATTAGTCCGGCTCTGTGCTCCCACCACATCTATCTTGAGGATAACGTTAGGCCGTTGCGTGAGTTCCAACGATGGCTGAACCCGAATCTTCGAGATGTGGTCATGAAATAAATATCGAAGTGGTGGAGCGCCGATTTTATCTACCCCATCTCCGACTCCAAATGGGTTAGTCCATTACATGTGGTACCTAAGAAGACGGGTATCACTACAGTTGTGAGTGAGTCTGGAGAGGAGATCGCTACCCGATTACCCACTTCTTGGAGGGTCTGTGTGGACTACAGACGATTGAATGAGGCAACTAAGAAGGATCATTTCCCGCTGCCATTCATTGATCAGATTATCGAGTGGCTAGCTGGGAAGATTCAATACTACTTTCTTGACGGGTACTTCGGATATAATCAAGTGGCCATTGCACCCGAAGACCAGGAGAAAACGACATTCACCTGACCGTTTGGGACGTATGCTTTCAGACGGATGCCCTTTGGTCTATGTAACGCTCCGACGACATTCCAAAGGTTCATGTTGTCCATCTTCTCGTACATGGTGGGTGACTGTTTAGAGGTCTTCATGGATGACTTCTCGGTCAATGGCGACAGGTTCGATGCTTGTCTTGACTGCCTGGACCGTGTGCTTCAGCATTGCATTGAGGTTAATCTTGTCTTGTCTTGGGAGAAGAGTCACTTCATGGTGACTCAGGGGACGATCCTTGGTCATATCGTCTCCAACAGGGGAATGGAGGTCGATCCGGCCAAGGTGGATATCATTAGAATACTCAATCCACCGTCCAATTTGCGTCAATTGTGGTTTTTTCTGGGGCATGTCGGTTTCTACCGACGGTTTATTCAGGACTTCAGTTGGATTGCCCGACCGCTTACTGATCTGTTGACGAAAGACACCGAGTTCATTGTCAATGATAAGTGTCTTGCGTCCTTTGAGACTCTCAAAAGTATGGTTGTTTCAGCTCTTGTCCTTCAGCCACCCGATTGGTCTCTCCCATTCGAGATCATGACGGATGCTTCAGATTTTGCCGTTGGGGGGTACTTGGACAGAGGAGGGATGGATTGCCGGTTGCCATTCACTACGCCAGCCGGACTTTGGATGCCGCTCAGCGGAATTATACTATAACAGAGAAAGAGATGCTGGCTGTAGTCTTTGCTTTGGATAAGTACAGATCTTATATTCTCGGATCTAGAGTGACAATCTACACAGATCACACCACCATCCAGTACTTAATGGCCAAGAAGGATGCCAAAGGACGCCTTACCAGATGGATCCTTCTGCTCCAGGAATTTGATATTGAGATTAAGGATAAGCCTGGAGTCAAGAATGTGGTGGCGGATCATCTTTCCCAATTGGAGAACCTTGAGGAATCTGAGCCCAGCGCACCTATCACAGAGACGTTTCCACATGAGGCGATCTTGGCCATCACTTCGCTCTCGTGGTATACCAACATTGTGAACTATCTTGTTGCCAAGACGGTCCTACAAGGTTGGCCCAGGCAGAAGCTCGAGACCTTCCTGGCGAAGGCCAAGCTTTACCATTGGGAGGATCCCGTCCTTTATCATGAAGGAGGGATAGCATCTGGAGGAGGTGCATTCCTCAAGAAGAGCAGCATAGTGTCCTCACATACTGCCACAAGCTTGAGGCAGGAGGACATCATTCTGGGAAAAGGACAGCACATAAGGTGCTTCAATCCGGCCTATGGTGGCCTACTCTCTTCAAGGATTCAGATGAGTTCGTGAAGAGATGTACTGACTGTCAGAAGATGGGAACCTACGGACAGAGAGACATGATGCCCATGCAACACATTCACTTTTTTGAGGTTTTTGATGCTTGGGGGATTGATTTCAAGGGCCCATTTCCTAAGAGTCAGGGGTTTGAGCACATTTTGCTCGCTGTGGATTATGTCAGTCGATGGGTTGATGCCATCCCCGCCCGAGCTGCAGATGCTAAAATCGTGTGCAAATTTTTGAGGAAAAATATCATTTCACGGTTCGGGGTACCTAGAGTCTTGATTTCAGATGGGGGGTCTCATTTCATCAATGACAAGGTTAGGGCCCTTGCAGACGAGTTCGGCATTGACCATCAGGTTGCCACACCGTATCACCCTCATACTAATGGTCTTGCCGAAGTATCGAACCAGGGGATAAAGACTATCTTACAGAAGGTTGTTAGCCCAGACCGAAAAGATTGGTCACAGCTTTTGGACTCGGTCTTGTGGGCCTATCGGACTTCCTTCAAAAATCCATTAGGGACATCTCCCTTTCGACTCGTCTATGGCAAGCCGTGCCATCTTCTTGTGGAAATCAAGCACAAGTCACTTTGGGCAGTTACTGAACTATTATTGGATCCCAAGAGTATAGGAGAACAGAGGAGAGCAGAGTTGGAAGACCTAGAGGAACTGAGAGATACAGCTTTTTCTAGCAGCCTACAATACAAAGAGAAAGTGAAGACATGGCACGATTCTCATATCAGCCATAAACAGTTTGAGCCAGATCAGCGAGTATGGTTGTTTGATTCCAGGCTGAAATTATTCCCAGGGAAATTACAGAGCAAGTGGAAGGGTCCCTATGTGGTCAGGAAGGTACATGATAATGGCAGTATTGACATATCTGAACCGTCATCTTCCTCTACCTTCCGTGTCAACGGTCAACACCTGAAACTGTATCTAGATCGTGATCCGCCGACCCTTGACGTTGCCCCCATTCTTCTGGTATGAGATGTGTTCTTTGACTCATACCATCTGCATCTCATACATGGTGATCAATTCCATCTTCCGTTGTACAGATCCATCTATCCATATCACTCTTTCATCTGTTAATTTCTTTTCTTATTTTCTTCTTTTCTTCATTTCTTCTTTTCCTTTTGTATTTTCTTTATCTATCAAAAAGGTGCCACCTTGTAGACAGTTTTCCATACTTAGGACATAGTTTGTCCTAAGTATAGGTGGGGTGTGCACCCCGAGTTCTTTCATTTTCTTCGATCCTCTCCATTGTCTCCTCTTCTTGTCTATACTTAGGGATATTTTACCCTAAGTATAGGGGGAGACAATCTGAGTCCAATCTGTTCATTCCCACCCTTGACCCTCCCTACGTTGTGTACAGTCTGTTATACTTAGGATTACTTAATCCTAAGTATAGGGGGGACGGTCAACTTCTCATTGGTTCATTTATTTATTCTTTAGACTTGCCTATACTTAGTACGAGTTATGTGTTCTTTTTTCTCTCCGATCTATGAGGACATAGCTCAAGCTAAGTATAGGGGGGTCGTATATATTGTGTATACTTTAGCCATAACTCGTACTTTCATATTTTCTTAATAATATGGCTAATAATTCTTTAAAATTCATTAAAAACCATTAATAAAAAGATGTTATCGTTCCTCAAGTTCTTTTTGTATATACTGATTAATAAATCAGGTGAAAATGTTTTTTGCAAAATGTTTGAAAAATAGTTTGAAAATCTTTGTGAAAAATCTATTGAAAACTATTTTGAAAATATTTTGTTACATGTTTTCAACCTGTGAAAAATGTGTGGTTTGTAAAAATTTATTTTCTTTGTGTGAAATAAAAAGTTTGAAAAATGATTTTTAAATGGTTTGAAAAATGGTTGCAAAAATATTTTGAAAAATCTATATCTACTATTTTGAAAACCTTTGCAAAATGATTTTCAAATGTGTGGACATGTTTGTAAACCGTTTGTAAAAAATAGTTTGGACTATAGTTTTCAAAAATGTTTGAAAAAACATGTGTCAAATAAGTTTGAGGAATACTTACATCACACTAAAATCCATTATATCTATATGTATATAATTGATCACTTACCCTGTAAATTCTTAAAATCCACTTCTTGTATAAATAAAAAGCACTCCCGTGTACATATTTTAACCTAGTTTTTATCCAAAATTTTTGTTTTCAAAAATCCCAAAAACATTTGTAAAATTAAAATCCAAAAACACTTGAAAAATCTCTTTGAAAAATACAAAAAAATGCATATGCATCATCATCATCTTCTCAAAAATCCATAAAAAGTTCAAAATCTTGAAAATTGCATCACAAAAAGATTTTCTGCATCGCATTACATAGCATTCGCATTTTTCGGATTGAGTTTGATGGTTGAACAAGTCTAAATAAAATCCGGAGATTGGAGCTTGATTGGACCTTAAAATCTACCTAATTATAGGAACCTTATAGGAACTGGGTTTGAGGTACTTCAGGTCTAGTTGACTTAATTCTTTGAGGATCACGAGACTTGGTTCAATGGATTCTTGACTGCCTAAGTAGAGTATTTCAGAACACACGCACGACTCTTGTCGATAATGACCTAACTTGGAAACCTGCACCTTTCACATGGCTCAACTCAGTTGGAGTGGTGAGGGGATTGGATTTGCCGGTATGAGACGCACACAAGTGGAAACATTTGTCCTCCTCTAGGGAGGGAAGTGCACCCCAACCCGTCCAGTGATGAGGAAGTCTAAAGACAGGAGAGTGTGGGTTGCAATAAAGCTTCAAAAGAGGGATAGTCTACTGGCTCAAGAGGAAAAACTCCTTGTGTAAATGCTGTTGTGAATAGTTTTTCAAAAAAAATGGTCAGGCATGTACAAAAATAAAAAGCCTGCAAGGTATGTACATATGTTGTAAAGCCAATAAGCAAGCTTGAGTTCCAAAGTCAAATATGTGAGCCTGCAGCTGGATGACTTGACTATACTCGTCTTGCATCCCAGGATAGGTAGCTACACTGGCTACCGTCCATTCTTCTCTTCACCCCCTCCTCTTGAGTTGGTTGCCACTTGAACTTAGAAGGGAATACCCCGCTCCTCGAGGATGGAGTTGTTGGATTGGGGAATCATTGGGTTGCCGTACTGGAGAAGTCAGATTCTTTGTCATTCTAGTTGGGGAGAGCCACTATCACTTACACTGTACGAGTCAGATTCATAGTCGTAAGAGTTTGCGTATGATTTGAGATATTTCTGACCTGGCTATTGAGGAAACTTGGACAGAGTTTTGGGATTCTCAAGGACTGTTGGATTTCAAATCCGGTTCTCATTAAGGTTCCGCCCGCACTAAAATTCCAAAGGTCCGACTTAAGCTCCAAACTTTGATTTTGTGAAGATAAGTTTGATAATCAAACTAAATCCAAGTTCTTCTTTTTCTTTTCTTTCTTTTTCTTTCTGCACTTATTGCATAAGTGTTTGCTAGGGACTAGCAAAGGTAAAGTATAGGGGGATGATGAATCCACTTTTCATCATCTTTATTCTATCATTTTGGCCTCAAAAACCCTAGCCAATGCGTGTAAATAGCACTAAAACTATCATCTTAGCATTCATGCATGTGCATGTAAATAGTGTATAAAATACTGTAATTAGAGCCAAAATTATAGAATAAATAAAAGAAAAGAAAAAGAATAAAATATTGTAAATATTTTATGACCTGAAACCCCGAGACCTAGGCATCTCGATGAATAGGTCGACAAGGAATAAAGTAGGGGGAGATAAGGGTCAAATACAGTATAAATATCTATGAAATTCCTTCATTCTTTATTCATTTTGAGACCTATTTTTGGTTCCACTTTTTATACCTCAAATAAAGAAACTCTGTACATAAAAATTGTAGATAATGTTATATAGAAAAATACAAAATTGATTTCACTGAAAAATAATGTATAGATAAAAAGTTATGGCCTGAATAAAAATCCAGAATCCCAAATTTCCATACCTGTATCTCACAAATAAAAACTCCAAATGCATAAAACTCACCTTTGACTGTATGTAGAATAAAAAAAGCTATTTAATGGTGATGATTTCGCATTTGGTGAAGCAGCTACGGTTTGAAAGTTGAGTTTTGGGCCCACATTGTATACTTGTACGGATTAAAATATTCAATTTATTATTTATTCATTATTTTTGTATTTTTATAATTTATAATTTTGTAAATATTATTTATGATATATGTGTGCATTAAAATTAGAATAAAAACTTAAAAGAAATCCAAAATAAAATACTTGTATATATTAAATACATAGGTATTATACCTATAAATATACCTATATAATACATACTTTTATTTTATTTAATATGCAAAACATATCAGAAAAATAAAACAAAAATATATTTGTGTGTATAAAAGTATTTTATGATTTTATAAAATAATAAATAAAAATAACAAAATTAAATACACAAAATAAAAATAAAAGAATAAAATATATAGATATTATACCTATAAAGGGTATAAAAGTAAACTTGTAAAAATATACATCATAAAAATTATTAAAAATCAGAATAAAATACTACATAAAATAATAAAAAATTCTTATTTATTAACCAAATTTTAATTCGGCCATTTACTATTTTAAAATGAATTAATAAATCTTTTTCTAGGGATTTTCCCTGATTGGTCCACGTGGACCAATCAGGGGATAGTCAAAGTTGACCTTGGTCAACTAGCTGTCCTAGCCCTGTTAGCTTGTCAGAGCCTTGGTTTTGACCCATTTTTGTCGATTTTTCCAGGCCTCTCCTTGCATTTTTTCGTGTCACTCTCTTCACAACTTTTTCTCCTTGTAGAATGGGCATACTCGTCCGATGATTGTCTAGAGGAGAGCGTCGTCGATTCACCCGATAATCCTTGGTCTTTGGACCACCCCAGTCATCAAGTCAAACCACATATATGGAACCCCCAACTTCTTCTTTGAATTTGAACCCCTCATTTCCATAGCCAAGCTCCCCTTTTGCGCCTAATCGATCCAGGGAGGTGACAGCTCCCTTCAGCGAGCCTCAGGCGGGTCGAGCAAGGCTCGAGGCAGCTTCCACGACCTCCGCCACCTTCGCCGGTGTCGAGGTACTTCCCTCTGGTCACGACCGTCGAGGCAGCCACCTTCCTCTTTAATTTCTATTGCATTTTAATCGCCTTAGTCTTAGGAGTAAAAGCCCTCTCGAAATTTTGTCATTCATCGATTCACACACACACACACTTGTTGATCTATCCTGCTTTGCTCCCTGTGTTCGAACTCTCTACGTACTTGCATCTATACATCTTTTATGTAGAGTTAAAAATAAATTCTAACTTCACATCTATTTTCATTGTTTGAATTATTTGATTGTGGGTTAATTATTGATTAAATACGAGATTTTGTAGTGGCCAAGACTTCGACTATGGTTTCGTCTTGTGAAACCGTACGACCCTCGAATTCCGTGTTTATCAGGAGCCCAACAAGTGTAGCTAAGTCTCCCGCTGCAAGTTTCATGAGATGAGAATGGGTAACATAAGATTTTCTATATTTGGCTATATACACTCCGGTGGGTATTTCATTTTCTATCAAACCCACCATTTTTTCGATGTGTATATACAACATATCTACATGGTGCAGCATATATACATAAGGAATTATTCCTCTTGAGCTAGTAGACTATCCCTCTTTTGAAGCATTATTGCAACCACAACTCCTGTCTTTAGACCTCAACACCGCCAGACCAAGTTGAGGCGCACTTCCTTCACTAAAAGAAGACGAGAGGTTCCGCCTAGAAGTACTACCCTCGTATGCTACCCCAAGCCAAAGGAAAGTGCCTCCTCACAACCTCATCCGTAGATAGCTATGTGTAAGGTGCTAGTGCAAGTAAAGCCATTGTCTGTGAGAGTCATGTGTGTGTTGTTAAATGTTCTACTTAGGCTCATCAAGATGACATGTGATCATAGCCTAGTGGACTCAAAGAATTAAGTCACCAATGGACCTGAAAACTCTCAATCCTAAGTCCTATAAGGTTCCTCTTAGAATTAAGTGGATTAAGGTCTTAACCAAGTTCCATTTTCCAATTTAATTCCAGGCTAGTTTAAATGTCAACTATGATTTAAGAGAACGTACAAGTATATACAAAAGTCTTTTTATGCAAAATTTTTGAAAAATGTGCAAAATTTTTTAAAAATATTTGAATGTATGCATGGATGCAGAAGTTTTGCAAACTATTTACACACATTTACACAAGGGTTTTTGCAAACTTTGTTTTTCAAACATTTGACAAAAATTTTATACTATATACATAATTTTGATATCAAAAATATTTACAAAAATTTTACAAATAAAAAATTTTTTATAAACATTTGTACAAAAATAATTTTTATAAATAGCTATGTATGTGCAAGAAAGAATTTTATGTACAAGAAAATTTTTAAAATTTTTACGATTTTTACATAGAGAACTTTAGCCATTTTATTTATTCACACACTCACACAAAGTACGAGTTATGGCTAAGGTATATATGTAATATATACGACACCCCCTATAATTAGCTTGAACGATGTCCTTAGAGTGAATCAAGAGCTATGAAGAAGACATAACTCGTGCTTAGTATAGGGAAGTGAAAAGAAAGGATATACTACAACGATGAATCAAAGAATAGAATGAAGAAGGCTCGGTATTTCCCCTTATACTTAGGATCAAGTAATCCTAAGTATAGCAATATGTACATAAAGGGAAAATCGGGTGATAGAATGTACAGGGTCTACCTCCCCTATACTTAGAGTAAAATATCTGTAAGTATAGGTAGCAAAATAGAGTAAAAAGATACCAAAAGAATAATCAAGAGTCCTATACCCCCATACGTAGGGTAAAGTGTACCCTAAGTATAGCATAATCATAAGATGTAGATGGGGTGTCAGACTAAAGAATGAGATGATATGGACATCTGGATCTATACAAGGCGGAAGACAATGATAATCAGGCATGAGATGCAGCTGATGTGAGTCAAAGACTACATCTCGTGCAAAATGAATCGGGGTGATGCCAACGACCAGCGGCTCATGATCTAGATATAATTTGAGACGCTGACCGTTAACACGAAAGGTAGACTCAGATGACATCTTAGATATGTTGATACTCCCATTGTCATGTACCTTTCGGACCAAGTATGGTCCCTTCCACTTGCTCTGCAATTTCCCTGGAAATAATCTAAGCCTGGCATCAAATAATCATACTCTCTGATCTGGCTCAAACTGCCTATGGCTGATGTGAGAATCATGTCATATCTTCACTCGCTCCTTATACTGTAGGCTGCTCGAAAAGGTTGTATCTCTAAGCTCCTCTAGGGCTGCCAACTCTACCTTTCTCTGATCTTTTGTGCTCTCTAGATCCAATAATATCTCAGTGACAGCCCAAAGTGACTTGTGCTTCATCATCACAGGTAAATGGCATGGCTTGCCATAAACGAGACGAAAGGGATACGTACATAAAGGTGTCTTAAAGGAAGTTTGATATGCCCACAAGACCGAGTCCAAAAGCTGTAACCAATCCTTTCAGTCTGAACGGACGATCTTTTGCAGTATCGTCTTGATCTCCATGTTTGATACTTCAGCAAGACCATTGGTCTGACGGTGATATGGAGTGGCAACTCGATGGTCTATGCTAAACTCGTTAGCAAGGGCCTTTACCTTGTCTTTGATAAAGTGAGACCCCCCATCAGATATCAATACTCTAGGCATCCCGAACCATGAAATGATATTCTTCCTGAAAAATTTGCAAACAATCTTGGTATATACGGTTCGAGTGAGAATGGCCTCAACTCAACGACTCACATAATCCACAGCCAACAAAATGTACTCGAATCCCTGACTCTTAGGGAATGCACGCATGAAATCGATGCCCCATGCGTCAAAAACCTCTGACAGTCAGTACACCTCTTCACGATTTCATCAGAATCCTTGAAGAGGGCAGGCCACCATAGGTCGGATTGGAGCACTTTCTATGTTGTTCTCCTTCCAGAGTGATGCCCTCCTGCCTCAAGCTTGTGGTAATATGTGAGGATGCTATGGTGTTCCTCTTGAGGAATGCACCGACGCCAGACGCTACCCCCTCCTTCATGATAAAGGATGGAATCCTCCCAATGGTAGAACTTGGCCTTCGCAAGGAAGGTCTCAAGTCGCTGCCTGGACCAATCTTGTGAAACTTTCTTGGCAACAAGATAGTTCACAATGTCGGCGGAGCGAGGCGATAGCAAGGATTGCCTCATGTGGGAAGGTTTCAGAAATGGGATCAGTCTGCTCAGATTCCTCAAGATTCTCTAATCAGGAGAGATGATCCGCCACTACATTCATGACTCCAGGTTTATCCTTAATCTCAATATCAAACTCCCGGAGTAGAAGGATCCATCTAGCCAGTCTCGCTTTGGCATCTCGCTTTGGCATCCTTCTTTGCCATGAGGTACCTGATGGCAGTATGGTTAGTAAAGATAATCACTTTGGATCCAATAATATACGATATGAACTTTTCCAAGGCAAAAACTAAGGCTAGCATCTCTTTCTCTATGACAGTGTAATTCCATTGTGCGGCATCCAATGTACGGCTAGTGTAGTAAATGGTAAAAGGCACTCCATCCCTCCTCTGTCCTAGAACGGCCCCTACGGCAAAATCGGAGGCATCCGTCATGATCTCGAAAGGGAGGGAGCAATCAGGTGGCTAAAGGATAGGAACTGAAAGCCTTGAACTTGGCATATCTCGGAGCCTATATAATAAGATCCGGCTCGTCAAGAGGAAACCAACAGAATCTGTTTCGTGTAAATCGGACTTCGTTTTGATTTGTTATGATTTTTAGAAGAAAGAGAAGGAGGGTTAAGACGTCATTAACCCATAATGACTGTCATTAAGACTAATTAAGAATGATTAAAGAAACTAATGACAGATTGAAAACCGTTAATGATCATTAGTAAACACTAATCAGTAGTTAGCAAAAGATAAGTGTAAGCCGCGAAAGTTAAATCGCGATTAGTGAAAGTTAATTATGATTAGTGATAATTAAGCATCATTAGGGAATCTAGAATCCTCTGAAATGTTCTAACTTAAGCCCCAAGTTTGGGATAAGTTTTGTCCAAAACAAGGGGCCAAAACCAGGGGGTGCTAAACCATGGTTAAGGTCTAAACCATAGTTTTCTAACCATGGTTAGTGATTTTCTGGAGCCTATAAATAAACACCTCTGCCCATTCATTCTCTATGATTTCCACTACCACCACCACCCCAAGGGCTAGGGTCGAGAGGTCGGGAGGAGGCGTGGGAGGCGAGGGAGGAGCGCTAGCGAAGCGCTGCCGGGAGAACGAGGAGGAGAAAGGTATGATCATCTCTTAGTTTGTTTCATAAAGCTAGGATTTCAATTCATCCTCTTTTCTTCCAAGCTTTGTTCTTGATTCATCTTTCTTTCTGATTCGTTTTCTGTTGTGGTTCGAGGAGAAATATGTGTAACACCCTACTTAGGTGCAGGCGGCTATACACATCAGTGAACCCTGTGATTCGTCACACATTCACTCATCTAAGACGCGTGGTGTCTACCAATTCTCCATCGCTTATGTTTCTATTCTTTCAATTATGCTTTTACAGTTATTTTGATGGAGAAATCTGTGTAATACCCTACTTAGGTGCGGGCGGCTATGCACGTCAGTGAACCCTGTGATTCGTCACACATTCACTCACCTAAGATGCGTGGTGTCTACTGATTCTTCATCTCTTGTTGTTTGAGTATATTCTTTTAGTTTTGTTGTTGTTTTCCTCACGATTGATTTTATAGAGGAAACTCTTTTCGTTTTTATTTTGAAATATGTCCCGATATAAGGGGAAACTCTGCCGAAATTTTCTTAGAAATATCACCCCGTATAAGGGAAAGCTCTACTAAAATTTCAAGAGAAAATATGTTCTTGGCATTCTTCGTGTTCTTCGTGTTCTTCGCGTTCTTCGTGTTCTTCGCTCGTTCTTCGTGTTCTTGACACGTTCTTAGCGTTTTTGATACGAAAATGAAATTCGATCTTTTCAGGAGCCTTAAAGCATCCTTTCTAAAAATAAAACACGATAAAGCTTTGCATACACGAGAGAGAGCTTGATTAGGTAATGAAATCCTTCCTTTTGTTGTTGGGTTTTCAAATGAGATTATTGAAATTCTTGATTTTATGTTCTGTGCTATAAAGAACCCTAATTTTGGCTATTTTTGATCAGGTCTGAAAAGTTGCTTTGTGACTCCCACTAAAATAAGGTTTAAGCATCAAATCGATGCGGTGGCTTTGAAAGTTAGGGTTTGGGAGTTAAAATGGGCATAAATACGAGTATATATGCATATGAATAATATATATGTGATTCTATACTAAGTATTGTTGATTATGCAAATCGAAGACTTAACGAAAGAATTACATCATGTGAATTGATGTGGTTTGAGTTGGATCCTGAAAATGATCGTGTGTCACGTTAAGGATGACTAGGAGTAGAACTACAGGTCAGGCATGCAACCTGTAGGTTTGTCGGAAGGAAACCGTATTGGCATTTCCCTACATATGTGTTATAGGGTTGCCCTGTTATGATAAGTGCGCACGAAATGAATGTTTTACAACGCGTGGTACCGGGAGCCAATATCTTCGGGTTGAACGATGGAAGATGTGGTCGTGCCATGTGGAGGCACGGGTGGTTCAATAGCGGCTGGGTCACGATAATATGTATTTAAAGCCCCTAGGTTATATGATTAAATGTTAGCATGACGTTTTAAGAAACCGAGTCCTCGAGGACGGTGTGCTCATTTGTTTTCCAGGCCTAAGGTTTGAGACCCTATTTAAAAAAAAAGAAATTGTCAGGGTAGCATTAGAGGATTGGTTGAGGCGACGTGCGGCGGCATAAGCTTACCAAGATCAATGCAATCTCCAATCCCGAAGTGTCCAAAGCTTCAGAGTCCTTATAGTGGTGAGGTAATTTCCTGTACTAATCCCTGGTGTGGAATAGAATGGGAATAGGACTTAAATTAATGAAAAGGAATGAAACCTTTTGTGATAACAAGTTTTGCAAAATTATCCATTTGTTTGTTTTTCTCTTCTTCGTTACTTAGCATTCGCTAATTTTTTTATCCTATGATTTATGGAAAACCCAACAGGTATCGGTGAGCCAACGCAAGGACCTTAGTAGACATCCAGCCAGGCACAATAACTTTACTTTGTAAGGTAGTTAGTAATCTTTTGTATATTTTCCTTTCAAGCTGATGTACATGTAAATGGATATAGTGGGACAATGTATCATCTGAACTTTATTTTGTGAATGGAAAAGTGTTGAAATACTTTCTTCTGAATATACTTTATTTGCAGTCTGTTTCTGAATGTTAGTTGTGATTGCTGAATAAATTATTGATAAGTAACTAAATCCGGTTATGGGAGGATTCGATGGTCTGGTATTGGGGTCGTGACAGATTGGTATCAAAGCTTGGTTACTCCAGTAATTTATTTAGTAATTAACAACTATGAGCGGTATTCAGAAAACTAAAGTTGTATTAAGATCCTTTGATCTTAATAACTGACTGCAGTACCATTCACAAGTCATTGTCCCTTATGTACATCATGCTAAGACATATAGGATCTGACCTTTGACCTTGACTCATCCCAGGATAATGGTAGACCAAGACGTGTCTAGACAATTAGCGGCTATGATAGTGATGACCCATGAGATGGATCAAAGGTAATAGGCATTAGAGAGAAGACTCATTGCCACAATGAGAGATCAAAGTCATCCAATCCAATGGATTCTGGAGTTGAGGGTTATATTCACCCTCATAGGAAAAAGTCTAGATACCATCAATCCATAGAATTTGTTTGCCTCTACTCCATTTGGAGGAGCAGTGGCGGAGGCGCTTTGTAGGCACACAAAAGAAAAGAAAAGAAGAAGAAGAAGAAGAAGAAGAAGGATATTTGATTCCTATTATAAGGATAAGGTTCCGATAAAAGCACAAAACCATTATCTGCGTAAGGAATCGGGAGATCAATTATAACTCAAGAAGATATTAGATGACTGTGTGGGACAGATTGCAGAACATCAGTCACCTGCTTATTTGCTATTTATCAAAATGAATTTTTTGATCTCATTCTTGGGATGGATTGGCTAGAAAGGCATCATGCATGCCTTGATTGTTTCTGGAAGACAGTAACTTTTCACATTCCTAACTTGATAGAGTTCCAATTTATTGGAAAGACATCCAATGATGATGTCAAGTACATATTTACTTTAAAGGCTCAACAACTGTTAGAACAAGGGTGCCAAGGCTATTTAGCTTATGTATCCGCTACATCAGGGTCAGAAAGAATGATAGAAGATGTGCCTATAGTGTACGAGTTCCTGATGCATTTTCAGAGGAATTACCTAGATTACCACCTGAGCGAGAGATTGAATTTGAAATCTCTCTTATACCAGATACTCAACCTATCTCTATCCCTACATATAGGATGGCACCGATTGAGTTACGAGAGTTAAAGGTACAGTTGCAAGAACTGTTAGATAAAGGATTCATTCATCCTAGTACTTCACCGTGGGGTGCACCTATCTTATTTGTCAGGGAAAAGGATGGGTCAATGCGATTGTGCATTGACTCTAGACAACTAAACAAGAAAACCATAAAGAACAAGTATCCTCTGCCAAGGATAGATGATCTCTTTGATCAGTTACAGGGTTCAACTGTGCATTTCAAGATTAACTTAAGATCTGGATACCATCAGTTGAAGATAAAAGATGCAGATATCCCCAAGACAGCCTTTCGAAACTAGATATGGACATTATGAATTCTTAGTTATGCCTTTTGGACTGACAAATGCCCCAGCAGCTTTCATGGATCTTATGAATAGAGTATTCAAGGAGTTCTTATATCACTTTGTAGTAGTCTTTATTGATGATGTGCTTATTTACTCCAAGGATAAGTATCTGCATGAACATCATCTCAGGCAGACACTTGGAACTCTAAGGAATAACAAACTGTATGCTAAATATAGCAAATGTGACTTCTAGCTATTTGAAGTATCTTTCTTAGGCCATGTTATTTCTGGGGAAGTTATATCAGTTGATCCTACAAAGGTTAGTGCGGTGATGAGTTGGGAACGCCCGAAGACTGTCACAAAAATACGATCTTTTCTGGGATTAGCTGGATATTATAGAAGATTTGTGAAGGACTTTTCACGAATAGCATTGCCAATAACTAGGTTGACCCAGAAGGAAGTTTCATTCATATGGTTAGATGCATGCAAAATTAGTTTCCAAATACTGAAAGAATGCCTAACATCTGCACCCATCCTTACTCTACCCTCTGGGAGTGAAGGGTTTACAGTGTACATTGATGCGTCTAAAAGAGGACTTGGGGCAGTTCTTATGAAACATGGTAAGGTAGTTGTGTATGCATCACGACAGCTCAGCATACATGAAAAGAACTACCCAACACATGACCTTGAATTAGCTGTTGTAGTTTTTGATTTAAAGATATGGAGACATTACCTCTATGGTATTACTTTTGAAATCTTCACTGATCATAAAAGCTTGAAATATCTATTCGATCAGAAGGAACTCAATATGAGATAGAGACGGTGGCTAGAGTTGTTGAAAGACTATGATTGCACTATCTCCTACCGCCCTGGTAAGGGGAACATCGTAGCAGATGCCTTTAGCAGAAGAACTTATTCACTTGGGTTGGTGAGTGCTATCCACTTCGGGGGTTTACTATCAACGTTAAGTGAATGGAAACCATTTGATAGTAGTTCTGATACTATAGCTATTCCTCATCGATACAAACCAGAGATCTGGGATAAAATAAAGAAAGGACAGGAGGATGATCCGGTCCTTAAAGACTTAAGACAACAACTTGAGAAGAATGAGATAGAGGGATTCCAGATACAAGATGGGTTACTGTATAACCATCATAGAGTTCGTGTACCAAACACACCTGAACTAAGGAAAGACATCTTACGTGAAGCGCACTGCTCAAGATTATCTATTCATTCAGGAATTACAAAGATGTATAAGGATCTTCATTCATACTTTTAGTTGCCAGGAATGAAGAAAGATGTTGCTGAGTTTGTGAATGCATGTTTCACTTGCCAGCAGGTAAAGGCTTCACACCAAAAGCCACCAGGATTATTGCAACCCCTCCCTATACCTGAATGGAAATGGGAAATCATTTCCATGGACTTCGTTACTGGCTTGCCTCAGACGACTAGTAGTAAAGATAGTATATGGGTTATAATAGATCGTCTGACAAAGGTAGCACACTTTATTCTGATAAGCTTATCTTTCACTTCAGACCAGCTTGCTGAGTTATATATTACACATGTGATTCGCCTCCATGGTCTTCCGAAGGAAGTAGTTTCTGATCAAGATTCACGATTCACCTCACACTATTGGGAGAACTTCATGAAAGCCTTAGGTACACAACTATGCTTAAGTACATCATATCATCCACAAACAGATGGTTATTCAGAACGTACGATTCAGACACTAGAAGATATGCTACGAGCATGTGCCTTAGAATGGAAGGGATCGTGGATTAAACATTTGCCTCTTGTAGAATTCACCTACAATAATAGTTACCATACAAGTATTGGCATGGCACCATTTGAAGCACTATATAAACGAAGGTGTACTACTCCTTTGTGTTGGTAAGAGGTCGGAATAAAGAACCTTTATGATTCGGAGACCCTGCAAGAGACATGGAAAGCTGTAGAGCTTGCTCGAAAAAGACTATTGACTGCTCAAAGTTGCCAGAAAAGCTATAGTGATACTAGGCGAAGAGACCTTGAGTTTGAGGTAGGTGATTTTGAGGTAGGGAATTCAAAGGTTTGGTTTGCATGGGAAGTTAGCACCCAGGTTCGTGGGTCCCTTTGAAATTACTCAACAGATTGAAAAAGTTGCCTATAGACTTGCGTTCCTCTACATCTTTCGGCAATACATGATGTATTCCATGTATCAAATCTGAGAAAGTACGTTAGGAATCCAGAGTATAAGATAAGTTATGATAATTTACATGTTGAGCCAGACTTGACATACCAAGAGATACCTGTGCAAATACTTGAAAGGGATATCAAGAAGTTGAGAAACAAAGAGGTGCCTCTAGTTAAAGTATTGTGGTAGAACCAAGAGTTTGAAGAAGCCACATGGGAACCTGAGGCAGAAATGAGAGAGAAATACCCGTACTTGTTTGAATGATAACACTATGTATTCTGTATATGTTCATTATAAATGAAAAGACGTTCATTCTTTTTAAGGTTGTTATGTTTCAATCCTCTTTAAGGTTGTTATGCATGCATTTCTAGTCTCGAGGATGAGACTTCCTTTAAGGTTGTTATAATTGTAAAGCCTTGAACTTGGCATATCTCGGAGCCTATATAATAAGATCCGGCTCGTCAAGAGGAAACCAACGAAATCTGTTTCGTGTAAATCGGACTTCGTTTCGATTTGTTATGATTTTCAGAAGAAAGAGAAGGAGGGTTAAGACGTCATTAACCCAATAATTGTCATTAAGACTATGATTAAAGAAACTAATGACGGATTGAAAACCGCTAATGATCATTAGTAAATACTAATCAATAGTTAGCAAAAGATAAGTGTAAGCTGCGAAGTTAAATCGCGATTAGTGAAAGTTAATCATGATTAGTGATAATTAAGCGTCATTAGTGAATCTAGAATCCTCTGGAATGTTATAACTTAAGCCCCAAGTTTGGGATAAGTTTTGGCCAAAACCATGGGCCAAAACCAGGGGCTACTAAACCATGGTTAAGGTCTAAACCATGGTTTTCTAACCATGGTTAGTGATTTTCTGGAGCCTATAAATAGACCCCCCCTGCCCATTCATTCTCTACGATTTCCACTACAACCGCCACCCCAAGGGCTAGGGTCGAGAGGTCGGGAGGAGGAGTGGGAGGCGAGGGAGGAGCGCTAGCGAAGCGCTGCCGGGAGAACGAGGGGGAGAAAGGTATGATCATCTCTTAGTTTGTTTCATAAAGCTAGGATTTTAATTCATCCTCTTTTCTTCCAAGCTTTGTTCTTGATTCATCTTTCTTTCCGATTCGTTTTCTGTTGTGGTTCGAGGAGAAATATGTGTAACACCCTACTTAGGTGCGGGCGGCCATGCATGTCAGTGAACCGTGTGATTCGTCACACATTCACTCATCTAAGACGCATGGTGTCTACCGATTCTCCATCGCTTATGTTTCTATTCTTTCAATTATGCTTTTACAGTTATTTTGATGGAGAAATCCGTGTAATATCCTACTTAGGTGCGGGAGGCTATACACGTCAGTGAACCCTGTGATTCGTCACACATTCACTCACCTAAGATGCGTGGTGTCTACCGATTCTTCATCTCTTTTTGTTAGAGTATATTCTTTCAGTTTTGTTGTTGTTTTCCTCATGATTGATTTTATAGAGGAAATTCTTTTCGTTTTATTTTAAAATATGTCCCGATATAAGGGGAAACTCTGCCGAAATTTTCCGAGAAATATGTCCCGATATAAGGGGAAACTCTGCTGAAATTTTCCTAGAAATATCACCCCGTATAAGGGGAAGCTCTGCTGAAATTTCAAGAGAATATATGTTCTCGACATTCTTCGTGTTCTTCACGTTCTTCGTGTTCTTTGTTCGTTCTTCGCATTCTTGACACGTTCTTAGCGTTTTTGATACGAAAATGCAATTCGATCTTTTCAGGAGCCTTAAAACATCCTTTCTAAAAATGAAACACGATAAAGCCTTGCATACACGAGCGAGAGCTCGATTAGGTAACGAAATCCTTCCTTTTGATGTTGGGTTTTCAAATGAGATTATTGAAATTCTTGATTTTATGTTCTGTGCTATAAAGAACCCTAATTTTGGCTATTTTTGATAAGGTCTGAAAAGTTGCTTTGTGATTCCCACTAAAATAAGGTTTAAGCATCAAATCGATGCGGTGGCTTTGAAAGTTAGGGTTTGGGAGTTAAAATAGGAATAAATACGAGTATATATGCATATGAATAATATATATGTGAGTCTATACTAAGTATTGTTGATTATGCAAATCGAAGACTTAACGAAAGAATTACATCATGTGAATTGATGTGGTTTGAGTTGGATCTTGAAAAGGATCGTGTGTCACATTAAGGATGACGGGGAGTAAAACTACAGGTCGGGCATGCAACCTGTAGGTTTGTCGGAAGGAACCTGTATTGGTGTTTCCCTACCTAGGTGGTACACGGTTTCCCTGTTATGATAAGTGTGCACGAAATGAATGTTTTGCAATGCGTGGTACCGGGAGCCAATATCTTCGGGTTGAACGACGGAAGATGTGGTCGTGCCATGTGGAGGCACGGGTGGTTCAATAGCAGTTGGGTCACGATAATATGTATTTAAAGCCGCTAGGTTATATGATTAAATGTTAGCCTGAGGTTTTACGCAACCGAGTCCTCGAGGATGGTGTGATCATTTGTTTTCCAGGCCTAGGATTTGAGACCCTGTTTAAAAAAAGGAAATTGTCAGGGTAGCATTGGAGGATTGGTTGAGACGACGTGTGGCGGCATAAGCTTACCAATATCAACGCAATCTCCAATCCCGAAGTGTCCACAGCTTCGGAGTCCTTATAGTGGTGAGGTAATTCCCTGGACTAATCCCTGGCGTGGAATAAAATGGGAGTAGGATTTAAATTAATAAAAAGGAATGAAACCTTTTGTGATAACAAGTTTTGCAAAATTATCCATTTGTTTGTTTTTCTCTTATTCGTTACTTAGCATTCGCTAATTTTTTTATCCTATGATTTATGGAAAACGCAACAGGTATCTGTGAGCCAACACAAGGACCTTAGTAGACATCCAGCCAGCCACAGTAACTTTACTTTGTAAGGTAGTTGGTAATCTTTTGTATATTTTCCTTTCAAGCCGATGTACATGTAAATGGTTATAGTGGGACAATGTATCATCTGAACTTTATTTTGTGAATGGAAAAGTGTTGAAATACTTTCTTCTGGATATACTTTATTTGCAGTCTATTTCTGAATGTTAGTTGTAATTGTTGAATAAATTATTGTTGAGTAACTAGATCCGGTTATGGGAGGATCCTGTTCAAATCATGAATGAATCGTCGGTAGAAACCGACATTCCCCAGAAAAGACCGTAACTGTCGCAAGTTGAATGATGGATTGAGTTTTCTGATGATATCCACCTTGGTCGGATCAACCTCCGTGCTCTTGTTGGAGATGATATGACCAAGCACCGTCCCTTGAGTCACCATGAAGTGACTCTTCTCCCAGGATAAAAACAAGATAAACCTCAATGCAGCGCTGAAGGACGCGGTCTAGGAAGTCCAGACAAGCATTAAACCCATTACCATAGACCAAAAAGTTATCCATGAAGACCTCTAAATAGTCACCCACCATGTCCGAGAAGATGGACAAAATGCACCTTCGGAATATCGTCGTGGCGTTACATATACCAAAGGGCATACGTCTGAAAGCATAAGTTCGCGGACAGGTGACTGTCGTCTTGTCTTGGTCTTCGGGCGCAATGGCCACCTGGTTGTAGCCGGAGTACCCATCAAGAAAGCAGTAATGACTCATCCCAGCTAGCCTCTCTATAATCTGATCAATAAAAGGCAGCGGGAAATGATCCTTCTTGGTCTCCTGGTTCAATCGTCTGTAGTCCACACAAACCCTCCAAGAAGTGGGTACCCGGGTAGCTATCTCCTCTCCAGACTCACTCACAACTATAGTGATGTCCGTCTTCTTGGGCACCACATGTAATGGACTAACCCACTTGGAGTCGAAGATAGGGTAGATAAAATTGATGCTCTACCATTTCGAAATCTTCTTCATGACAACCTCTCGAATATTCGGGTTCAGACATCGCTGGAACTCGCGCGATGGATTAGGTCCTCTTTGAGATAGATATGGTGGGAACACAGGGCCGGATTTATCCCATGGAGATCAACTACGCTCCATCTTATCTCCTTGCAGTTCTTTTCAAGAACCTCCATCAAACGAGATTCTTGCTCCCCAGTCAAATTTGTTGAGATAATGACTGGATACATCTCATTCTCACCCGCAAGAAACCTATACTTAAACGACTGCGGCAAAGGCTTTAGTTATGGGCAACTGGGAACTGGCAAATCTGGCTTCTGAAATGTCTGAGTGAATGCAACCAAATCTGCGTGGCAGAACTCTTGCTGATCATGACAAAGTGGTGTAGACTGCTCTGTTGGTGTATCTGTAATCTCCGTCTGTTCAGTCTCCACCCTAACTACTGGCTCTGTAGGAATAAGACACGGTATCAACTCATCAAATTCAGCCCAATCTATATCTGACTCTGAGGGATCTGAATTTGAATCACAAGAAATATACACTGCCTCGCTATCCGGAACACGGTCCTCAGCCTCGAATGTGTCCTCTGCCAAGAGTGTGCTCTCAAGCTCTCCTCTGTTAGGATCTGTGAATCTGTAGTATCTGAAGGTGAGAGGAAGGATCGTGAAATGGGATCAGACCAATCGGCTTCATCATCAGTAATCACAAAGTCGCACTCCTAGTGGACATCTCGCTCTACCTTTGTCGTCTGCTCTGAATCATTGTGCTTCTCGGAGCAAGCTGAATCTCGCGCTCTGGTCTCGTCGATCATCTCTATTGTATACTATCACCCTCGACGTGAAAGTATACCTTCCCGCTATCATGGTCAGACACCGCTTTGGATGTGGCCAAGAATGGACGTCCTAGAATGATGGGGGTATCGGTTACAGACTCAGGGATCTCCATGTCCAACACAACAAAGTCAACGGGGAATTTCAAGCCCTGAATTGTGATGACCACGTCCTCCAACAACCCCTTCGGCCTCTTGACAGATCTATCAGCAAATTGAAGGATTGTCCTGCTCTGTCGAAGAGGGCCAAACTCGAATCGGTCGAGTAAGGCTGCCGAAAGGAGGTTGATGGAAGATCCACTGTCTAATAGAGTCCGATCGAATCTCTGCTCATGAATATGACATCTGACATAGGGAGCTCCTGCATCTGGCCTCTTGACTGGCAAACGGTTCTGGATGGCGAAGCAGGTGGCACGAGTGAGCACATGGATCTCTGCATGATGGTTCCTCTTCTTCCTGCGGATGGTGGTCTTCTCTCTCAGGTTCCTCTGGAAGAGGGGGATATGCTCAAGTGCCTTCTGTAGAGTCAGCCGGATCTGAAATCTATCGATCATATGCTGGCTGAACTCTAATTGCATGTTCTTTTTTTATTTTCTTTTTTATTCCTCTTAGCCAAGCGGAGTGCTTGAGGGAAGGAGATAGATAGGCCCTCCTCAGATAGAGGGTTAGGAATGGGTCCATGTTGTTGAGAAGAAGTAGAATCCATACAAATATCGCCATGCATCACATATGGACTCGAAGATGAAGAACCCTTTCCTTTATTAATTTTTTTGGTATTTTCTATCAAGTTCCAGGGTACAGAAACTGAAGGAAATACAAGTGGAATAGAAGGGGCGGCCTCAGTACCACCTATGGCATCACGAACTGCGGCATCAGCACCGCACTCTAACTCAGCATCTGGATCTTTGGTGGCATCAGTACCACCCTCTGCAACTGGGGACGCGACAGCCTCAGTACCATCGGCTGGATCAACATCCTTGGTGGCATCAGCACCACCGTCGTCATCACCATGAGCGGCATTAGCATCGATATTCTCCTCGTCTGACGCTCCTGCATCCTCGTGGTGTTGTCGCTCAGACGAGACACCATCGGCTGGCATCCTACCGCTCCTAAGTGTAACAAAGTCAGCATCAAATGTATATGAAGCAATATCACCCAATGAGTCAGTAGGAGTGGTAATCTCTTTAAACTATATCTACTCAAACTTTCTCTTTAGGTTGTTCGGGTTTGGCTTGATCTGAGCAGGTATGGCAGCCTTGCCCTTGATGATCTCCCTCATTTCCTAGTGGAACTCGTCCATCTCCTGCCTGAAAGTGGCCTACTGGTCGGAAAGAAGGCAGGCTAGATCATCGAGTGATGGGTTCTCATAGGCTGGCCTATGAGAACCGGACATGTTGCCTCTCTGGAAGTGAGGCTGCTGCTGGGAAGGATGAGGAGGATACTGAGAGTACTGCTGAGGCTGTTGCTGGTGCTGCCTCTACGGTTGTCCCTGCTGGTAGGGACGAAGGACATGCTGATAATGTTGTTGCTGTTGTTGTGGTTGGTATGGGAACTGGGGTTGTTGCTGCTGGAATTAGCTATATTGTCCACCCTGCGCTGGAGGCTGCTGCTGGGATGAGGCACCTCTGATCGACCACCTGAATCCGGGATGATCTCGCTGGATCTCTGGCTGTTGTCGGTCGTACCAAATCCCTTTGACTTCCATCAATGGATCCTGCTTGAAAGGGGGTGGAGGAAGAACTTCCAGGGGCTGATCTTGCTGGTGCACCACCATCTGAGTGTCCTGAGACGGTGGTGGCTGGACGTACTAGTGCTGCAGCAATTTTAATTTAATGACAAAATAATGTTTGAAAATTAAGCGGAGCCGAAATATTTTACAAAGACTGTCCCGAGTTCATACAACTAGTTGCACCTACTTTCAGCCAGTATAGGTGTAAGTACGGACCGTTTAAACGGATACCCGTGTTACTTGAGGATGGAGCTTTATGTAGTATCCTCTAAACTACCTACTCTATTAAGGGAAGTCGGACCATAAAATAGCTACCCAAGAACCTCACTGAAAAGTAGCTAATTATTTTTAAAATCACTAGTTTGAGTGAAATTTCTCAGTTTGGTCTCTGTCCTAAGTGTGCGGCTCCACCTGAACATGGTGAACTGGTCTGTACTGGATGGAGGGCTGGGTCGAGCTGCTGCTGCTGGGGTCGGCCCGTGACCTGAGATGAGGTCAAGAAGTCAGCTGTACCTCCTGGACACTCATGATCTGGGTCTTCATGTCACTCAGTGTCTGTGCCAATTGATCGATCTAATCACGCCATGGTACTGCTTCTTCTCGATGATCTCGATGCGGTCCAGCTTCTCGCTGATGATGCCCATACCAGCGGTCGACGACTCTGCATGTGCTGCGGCTGCTGAAGAGGTGGAAGGACCTGCATCGACTCGTGCTATTCTCTGATAGATCACGGCCTGGGGTGGGGGCTTCCCCTAAGTGTAGAGACGGGTCTGGGACATGACGGTGTAGTTCTCGGTCATCTCCTCATATATGGCCTAGACCTGATCTTCATCCTTGGTGAAGTAGGATCCCCCACAAGATGCATTCACAAGCCCCTGCGGCTCTGGTGTCAGCCCACAAAAGAAACTCTGCACTAAGTTGGCCTTGGAGATGTCATGGTGTAGACACCGGTCAATGAGCTCTCGGAAGCGGTCCCGTGCCTCATGGAATTGCTCGTTGGGAAGCATGGAGAAGTTGTTGATCAAGGCTCGAGCTGCATTCGTCTGGCCGAATAGATAGTACTTGTTCAAGTACTCGGTTCGGAGTTGTTCCCACGAAGTGATGTATCTCCCTAAATGCTTCAGCCAGTAGGTTGCTCTGTCTACCAGGGAGAACGGAAAAGCCATAATCTTGATCGTATCCTCGTCCACGAATCTATCATGGACTGTGCTGTAGATCATCTCAAACTCTTGGAGATGTAGATGCGGCTCCTCGGTGGCTAGCCCATAGAATCTGGGCAACAATTGGATCGTTTGAGGGGGGAGCTTGAAATCTCCCAGGATCGCGGAAGCTGAATCCAACGGTGTGTAAGAGTCGCACCGGAGTTGTGCAACTCTCTCATCGGCCTGGCTGGTCGGACTGGCTCCACTGGCTCATCTAGATGTCCTCCATCTCTCCCTCCTAGCTCCGGTATCTCTCCACCACCGGCTCGGTTCTGCTCTCCTCAGTCAGCTCGCATCTGGGCCATCTCTCGACGCATGTCTGCCATGAAAGCCCCTTGATCTCTAATCTGTCTCTGCATCGTCTCCAAGAAAGCTAACAGGATGTTGTTAATGGTGACTTGATCTAGAACATACGTGGTGGTATGGGGCTGCCCATCTGTGCGCTCCTCGCTGTCGGCCATCTCTTGGGTCTCTGCAAAGGCAAAAGACCCAAACTCAGGTGCCGTCAAGTGAACAAATATCTGCTCCGATCTCTGCTCGGGCACCTCAGGATTGGAAGAAGGGAGGTCGAGGGGGAACAGGACGGAGTCAAACTCGGGTTCGGAGAGGGGCGGAGTGCTCGAAAGCGGTGCAGCCAAAGGCTACCTAAGGGATCTCCGGCCCATCATCGTGATCTGGATAAGAAGGCGGATGGGATCTGCAAACAAACAAGATCAGAAAATAAACCCCCAATTCACCTACTCAACACTGAGAGCTGATGACCGTAAAGGTTCGATCTTTTATCTTGTCTATTTTATTTAGGTGATAATTCAGTCTAGCGGGGTGTTTAAACGAGCTGGTAGGAACCCGATGCTCTCAGGAGACTGGCCCGATCCCGAAGCTAGATCTTTCCCAACCAGTACAAGTTGCAGACTGTTTACCGGCTACCCGATCAACTCGCTCTGTTAAGGATATCGCGGCCCGCTTTACCGGAAACCGGAGCGATCCTCACTGGAGAACGACTAACCCCAAGACCAGTAGTCTGATGAAAGTTCGGGTATGACGCTATCCTAGTGTGCGGGTCACTCTCTCGCACAAGCAAACCAAACAATGAGGGGATTGCTCTCTCAAGACAGATTTTTAAGTTAGGTGTCTTTTAGGATCAAGTGTGTTTAGCAGTCCCAATTTTATGATTTTCAGTTGTTTAAGTATTTTTTCAATAAACAAAGGAGAAGTCAAAAAAGCTGATGCGCGATCAAAACACGATGATGCGTGAAAATTAAGAGATGTGTACCTGTTGCCAACACTCTACATGCAGGGTGATCCGTGCATAAATTAAAAGACTGAAATAAAACTATCTATATGATGCAAGAAGAAAACGACCTTAGATGAGAAGTTTCTATACGTGGAGTACTGTAGCTAATTGGTCAAAGAGAGAGGTCAGAGTTCGGTCTCTGATGCTGATCGGCGTCCGCCACAACGGATCCTGCGCGCGCTGTATACGGCCTTTAGTGACACATGACCTCTCAAGCGACCAAGTTAATGTTTTCTTGTGATTTAATTAATTAAGTCCAATTACGATCATTTTTATATTTTTTTGGATTTTCTAAAATAGGCAGACACGTCTTTTTAGGGTTTTTTATTTTTAGAAAATATCAAATAAAATCAAATTGCATCACAAAAATTACCAAAAATACTACACAATAGCAGGAGCTACTGGTAATTTTTGGAGATTTTTTGGAGTAGATTTGATATTTTTTAATGAAAACCAAGCACACAGGTTGTAGGGACCTAAATGCAAATAGTTCAAGTTTCTAGACTAAACAATAACACGTCTAAAAAGTCCGAAGTTATCATTGTAAAATTCCCACGAAATTCAAGCACATGCGCAATACAGCGTTCACAGGGGCATAAGTGCAAATTCAGAAAACTTTTCATTCATATATTAACCATCAAAAACTACAAGAGAAAATATGCAAAAGCACCACAGTACACGTGATCAGGCACGTGTTCTCATACAGGGAGGACTAAAATGTAAATACTAGAAACTTTAGGGACTAAAGTGCAAATAGTTCAAACTACAACTTTATTTAACAAACTAAAACATAACACATAAAAAGTATAGGGGGAAAGTGCAATATACGCTCGAGGCACTTGAGGAGCGCATGGGAACACGTGACGACCGCTGGTGGAGGCGTGGACGTGCGACTCTGATCCGATACAGAGGTCAGATCTGACGCCTCAGAAATGGTCAGGAACGTGGGGCGCAGATGCGTCAGATCTATCATCCAACGGTCTGAAAAGCCTGTTGTGTCGGTGACATGGATTCGATCTGGAGAAGGTGGATCGATCCAACGGTGCAGAGGACATCTGGAAGAACAACCCTGGGATGAACTTCACCAGAGCCAAGGAGGTGATCCTCAGCTCCGATGGTCGATCGGAAGGCACAGGATTGGTCGTGGAAAGCTTCCGCGTCGACTGAGCGAGTCCGATGGAGGAGCCACCGGCCGGATATGCGTCGCGATGTAAGAGACCTGTAGCTGCTCCGACGAACCTCTGATGGATGAAATAGGGGGTCCCAGTACACGCTAGTACATGCAAGGGAAAGCTGGGACTCGGGGCTATGCTCCGGTCCGGGTTATTGGAGCTAAAAACCAAAGAAGCGGAGGGGGCGATGAGCGATCTCCGGCAAAGGTGGTAGGGGAGATCTAGACCCTAATCTCGACCTGATGGTCGAGGCTAAGGGTGATCATATTACGGAGCAAGATGGAGGGCGAGTCTGCGAGTCGATCGAAGCGGCTGGATATGGAAGACGGGGCTCCGACCAGCTGGTCGGAGCATGTGAACACGCGGCGACGATGAACGGAAGGATTGAATCGAACAGGGAAATGCGAAGGATATAAAGGGTACCTGAAGATCTGGGATTGCTCCTGAGCTCCAGGCGAAGATGACCATCGGGGTGATGGCCTCAACCTCGATGCGAAAGGGGGGAGGCTACTCGCGGCGGAGGTCCGTCCACGAAGGTTGAGCGTCGTCTCTGCTGCACCAAACCGAGCTCCAAGCGATGTCCCGAGTATCTGTCACTCAGTTGGAGGTGGCTAGGGTTTGAGATGGGGGTGAGGCACAAGCTGCCTCTCATAGGAAGGGTATGAGAGATTTTATAGAGTTCCCAGGAGGTTGAAGGAATCGTGCAGGGGCATGCGAACCTAGAAAGATCTGTGTCTTCTTAGGGATCTGCGAGGGTGCTGGGTCCAAGCGGATCCCACGAGCGAAGAATCGAGGCAAGGGGCTGCATGACCCGATAGGGGAAATTTGGAGAAAAAGGTCCAGCGAAGAGATCGGGTCGGTTCAAGCCCTGGAAGAGGGGGTTGACCTGGGTCAACAACATGATGTGGACCAATCAGAAAAATAGAATATACAAAATACATACAAATTAAATAAAAAATAAAATGATTTTAAATCAAAATGTGTATAACATGATAAATGTTTATTATTTTTTAACTATTTTTCTGTGATTTTTATTTAATTTTTTTTAAAAATAAATTAGTCTATATACAATATAGTGTATTATATACATGTATAATATACCTATGTATTTTGTACAATTATTTTATTTTGTTATTTTTACACAAATACCCTAAATTTATATTTTATTTATTTACAACATAATTTGTGGAGTATAAAATAATTTTTATTTTATTTTTATTATTTATTTACAGGTATATAATAAATAAAGAAGAAAGCATATATACATGTATTTAGTACAAGGGAGAGAGATTTTTATTTTTATTTTTATTTTATTTTTCTATTTTTTATTTTATTTTTAGGAATATTTATAAGGAGGTAAAAATATTCTTGTTTTTATTTTGGTAAAAGTAATTATTTATTTACATAATATAGAGTAGGCCCTATCTCTCTCTACTTATTTTATTTGGCGATCAGGCTAATGCTTGGCCTTCTCTTGGGGTTCGGGCCACTCTGTATTTATTCTAAATACCTCCTTCCTTTTTCTTCTCCTTTATTCTTTTATTTTTGCACAAATACATGCTATTATGTAATATTAACACATGCATGCATAATGATAACTTATTGTATTTACATGTATTTACATGATGCTTTGCCAAGATAATTAGCTAAAATAAAAGAATAAAGAGTGATGATCAGAGATTCATCGCTTATATCGGGACACATTTCTATAAAAATTTCGGTAGAGTTTCCCCTTATAAAATCACCGAAAGGAAAACACTAAGGAAACTGAACATGAATCGAAAACCTAGATCATGAAGCAAACTAAGAGAGGATCGTACCTTCCTCCTCCTCGTTCTCCTGACAGAGCTTCGCTAGTGCTCCTTCCTCGCCTCCTCCTCCTCCTCCTGACCTCTCGATCCTAGCCCTTGGGGTGGTGGTGGTAATGGAAATCGTAGAGAATGAATGGGTAGAGAGGGTATTTATAGGCTCCAGAAAACTCCTAACCATGGTTAGAAAATCATGGTTTAGACCTTAACCGCGGTTAGCGGCCCATGGTTTTGGCCAAAACTTATCCGAAACTTATATCTTAAGTAGAATATTCCAGAGGATTCTAGATTCGCTAATGACACTTAATTAAATGTTAATCGTGATTTAACTTTTGCAGCTTAGGCTTATTTTTTACTCATTATTGATTAGTGTTCGCTAATGGTCATTAGTGATTTTCAATCCGTCATTAGTTTCTTTAATCATGCTTAATTAGTCTTAATGACAGTCATTACGGGTTAATGACATTTTAAACCTCCATACTTCTCTTTCTTCCAAAAATCATAACGAATCGAAACGAAGTCCGATTCACACGAAACAAATTCCGCGGGTTTTCTCTTGACGAGCCGGATGTTATTATATATGATCTGAGAGATGCCAAGTTCAAGGCTTTATAGTGATCAAGAAGGTGGATGAGAAAAGTTGGAGCGTGCCCTGATTGTTCTACTCAGGAAGGTTGGTTAGCTACGAGTTAGCTAACACCGTACAGGTCAAAATCGATAGTGGAGTTTTGATCATGTAGCAGTTGGTATCATAGCAATAAGCTGATCACAAAGCTTGGTTGGTGCTAAGAAAGTGGACAAAGCTAGGAGCGGTTGTTGGTTCAGTCAATCGCATGAGCAAAGGGTACTTATCGATGCATGTATATCTTCAATCAACAGAAAGAAGATGGTGGGTGTCACCGAGCGCGTGCTAGCATTGGAGCAAGCAATGGCAGAAGTGGAGTCCATCGTTGGGACTCATGCCCACCGCATCGCAGACCTAAAGGATCGTTCTTCAGAGGAATCAGATGTTGGGGACGAGACGCAACGCTCGGCGAAGCTGATCAAGTCCTTGGAGGGCAAACTGAAGGCGTTTAGCACGATGATGGAGGATCTACGCAATGATATCTCCCTCATCAACAAGGTGATGGCGAATAGCAGGACCTCCACGGAGTTGCAGTGACGCAAGGTATCCAAACCCAAACCCTTCACATGTATGCGGAGTGTGAAGGATTTGGAGAACTATCTATAGGATATGGAAGTTTACTTCGAGGCGACCAAGATGAGGGAAGTTGAGAAGTTTGGCTTAGCATCGATGTACATGTCGAGCAATGACAAGTTATGGTGGAGAAGCCATGTAGCAGATGAGGCAAGATCGAGGATATCCAGATGGGATGATCTAATCACGAAACTAAAGGCACAGTTCATGTCGAACAATACTGTGTGGGTCGCACGAGAGGCTCTTCGACGCTTGAAGAAGGCATGCATTGTTCGTGAGTATGTGAAGCAGTTCACGTCTTTGCTAGTGGACATCAAGGGAATGTTAGAGGAGGACAAGTAGTTCAATTTCACGATTGGGTTGCAGAGCTAGGCGCAAGCCGAACTACAGAGGCAGAGTGTAAAGGACATGAATTCAACAATCATGATGGAGGATGCAATGGTCAACTATGGTGTCCAATCAGGCCACAATGCTGAAGAGAAGGAGTTCACTAGCAAGCTAAAGGCGTGGTCGAAGGATAATGGCAAAGGTGTTGCCCAGGATCCACCAATGGAGGAACAAGAGTACTTCAAAAAGAGGGAGCAACCCAAGAGCAAGGGGTGCTTCATATGTGATAGAGCGCATCAGGTGCGGGAGTGTCCAAAGAAGGAGAAGCTCAACGCTCTTCGTACGGATGAGGAAGAAGAAGAAGAGGGTGAGGTACACTTGGGAGCAATCGGTGCTATGCGCATGGTACACCTCACGACACTTCGAGTCGGAGCTTTGAATTCGATGGAGGGAGGGAACTCTACCACAAAGAGCTTCGGAGGTGCTAAAGCTCAACTGAGGACGCACAAGACTGTGAACGTGCATGTTGAGCACCAACATGTGTGCTGGAGACACACAGCCAAAGCCACGGATAGGAGCACATCCGTGCATGAGAAGGAAATGCATATCTTTGGAGGGCAATGCGACATGGATAAGAAGCTACATGTCCATGGGGGTGGAGTGGTGATGAACCACATCGCCAATGATCTTGCAGGAGGCAAGATGCTGAAGATGCTCGGAGTGTAGGAGGTGCTCATTTCCCAGGATATGAGTACGTCCAAAGAGAGTGATCGAGATCGACAACGAGGAAGCATGGAGATGAGTACTCCAGATGTGGAGATGGAGGTGCCACTCACCAGCAATGAAGATGATGTATCCAAGAGGGATACATAGAGAACAGGAGCTGACGAGGAAGCTCCATTTCTCATGGTGAAGGCCAACTCATGGTGTAATGTGTTTGTTCGTGAGAAGAACAAGTGTAGGAAGGGAGGTTGTGCAAGCGTGCATCACCCTTGCAATTGAACATCATCAGGAGGTGCATAGCGGATGGAGGATCAAAACAGGACGCCAACTGAGGAAAGAATGCTCGGTTATGGACAATCGGTTTTTCAGGTTGGGGAGGCTTGTCACACCCCTTAATTATGTGATCGAGAATGATTGTGCAGACATGGTATCGGATGAACGAGAACGATGATATAGCTTGACTTCAGGAGGAGTCTTGAATATGTGGGTATTTTAGAGGTTATTCATGAGAGTCTGGAGGCTCAACCGTACGTGACAATGGAGAAGCGTCACACAGGACACTGGCTCGACAGTAAAGTGTTGTGGAGCTTGTAGCAGTGCGAGCAGTGAGTACAGACAGCAGTGCAAGACATGACGGTGGATGCATACAGCAGATACGTACGCGAGCGCAGAAGGGTGGTTTGTAGTGAAGAAGTATGCATTGAGGAGCAATGTGCTACGGTCACATAGGCGTACACACGAAGGCGCCTGGTATCAGTATTGATATATGGCGATCCAAGGAAGCATTATGTGTTGTAGTTGTTGAGTACGAGCATTGTTGAGCATGCTCGATGGTATACATACGAGAGTGGTCTGGAGGCCACAATAGCGAAGTTCTGGAGGACTTCACCTTAGCACGTAAAATGCTAAGGAATTGTTTACCATAGACTATGGGTTCACTTTGGCATAAGATCGAGTGTTCGGTGGCACTCGATGAATTACGACAAAGATGCATCAGCAAGCGTTGGAGCGTGAGTGTGCTGATGACTTTGTGTTTGATGTGACGTCAACTGTGTGGGAAGATGAAAATACAAGGAGGGAGTCGAAGAGACAGAAAGACGAAGAGTTGTTGTGGAACACGAAGGGTTGTCGAAGAACTCAAAGGGTCTCTTGTGTCTTTATGTATCATTAATTTAGATGTAATAATGAGTGTATCTGGGTTTCATTGAGTCTTATATATAAGCAGGGGTGGTGGCTTATTTGTAAACACACAGTGTACACACAAGCGTAGAGTGTCAACAACCCACTCCAGAGCGAGTCTCCCCTTCTAATAAGAGAAGATTTTATGCATGTGCTTGTGTGATCGTATGGCTATGTTCTTGAGCATGTTCTTGAGAGTGTTCCTTAGAGATCTATAGAATTGTGCTTATGCTTGTGTTTGAGCGTCGTTGCGTGAGCAAGCAGGAGGATGAGAAGAGTTGGAGCATGTCGGTGACCGTTCTACTCGGGAAGGTTGGTTAGCTACGGGTTAGCTAACGCTGCACAGGTCGAAATTGATAACGGAGTTTTGATCCTATGACACTAGCCATCAAGGGGAGCCAGTTTGCTTCCCTCTACTAGGGTTCAATGCAATGCATCCGAAATAACATTTTATTTTCGAGTAACTTCTATATTTGAGTTTATGGATCTGTCCGTTTAGGGAGATTTATTTGGACGTGAGTTCTATAAAAACCCTTAGGGCCCGATCGATTGTTGGGTTTTCCAACAAAACCATAGTTTCCATCCGGGTTTTCCTACAAAACCTCTGTTTCCACCCCGGTGAATCAAAACCATATTGTATTCCTTCTCTTGTGGGACCCATCTAAAAACCACACACACCACTCTCTCTCTCTCATTTAATAGATAAAATAATCAATTTTTCTTTCATCCATTCTAACAAAAATAACAATATAGTATACCATATTGTCATCTAAAAATTATAAAAAATACTCAACTTCTAATCATTTTTCCAAACTCTATTACAATCACGTCATAATAAACCCTCTTAACAACAAACCAACTATCCAATTACCAAAATACACAAAGGGTCATACATCACATAACCCTTTTTTTTGAAATGGTTATCCTATGCAAGATAACCCTCTATCCAAACGCACCCTTTTAGGATTTGTACTACCATTTCATCACTTTACAAGAGAGATTTTCTACAGTTTTCAAGGAGTACCCCAATTCATGTGTTGTGGTTGTCTTGTTTATTTATTTGATCTGCACTTTATTTCTGTTGTGCATATCGAAAATGTTGATCGACGTGTTAACAACGTTCACAAAGATATATAAGAACACATATCTAAAAATGAATTATATATTTAAATTACTAAACAAAATTCAAAACCAACAATCCTTGGCTAAATCGAATTAGTCGTCTGAGTGTCGATTAGTCCGTAGTCAGTGACTCAGCCGATAGAGTATCGACTACCGATTTCTGCAACCTTGTATACACCGAAGGTGCAAAGTATCAGAACTCAATACCTAACAAAGTTCGAACTTGCACATAACTCTATACAATTATATTTGATTCGATCAGCAACCATACATATCACGAAGTACCTTACTCGTGCTTGAACTTCACATTTCTACATAAAGTCAAATTAAATTGAGCCAGCAAGATTTGCATCTAATCAAATCTTTCAAACATCTCCTTTCCAAAATCTAAGAATCCTAAAGCAACCCATGACAACATCCATCACACGCAAAAGCCATAGGGGCTAATCATAATTTTATAAGACCAAGTGCTCCCCTGATATACATCTTATTTAAGAAACCCACTGGTCATTATCTAAAATGTGCTCACACGAAACCAATGCATTAAAGTATAATACTTTGGGGTGAATATGAATGGGAGATGACAAGACATGATGATGGATGTTGATGGTGAATCTTCGTAATGTTGTGCAAAATTTTCCAAAGCATTTGAGAGTGAAATTTCGCTTATGTGTGTTGTAATTTTTTGGTTGAACTTATCAAAAATCTTGCTGACACCAGTGATCTATGGATTGATCATGGTAGATCTAATAATCATACATTTACAGGAATATTTATATCTATAAGTCTGAGTAATTTCGTAATTATAATCATAATTTCGTGTAATCGTGAATTACATGAGAAACTCCTGGATAGACACTCTGTCTCACACTCAGAACCCGCCGTTAGTTTTCTCGTTAACCCAACCATACTAGTGGGTTAATCTAACCTCCGATTTATCCAACGACTATTAAAAATTTCAAAAAATAAAAAATAAAAAACCCATAACCCCTTCTCCTTCTCTCTCCAAAGCTCAACGCCCTCCCCCTCCATCCTGCTCCTCTGCCTCCGCCCTCCACCCTCCTCCTCCAGGATGCGGCCCTTCGCCCTCCTCCTCCAGGTTGCTGCCCTCCGCCCTCCGCCTCCAGGCCCTCCTGCTGCCCTTCGCCCTCCGTCTCCTCCTCGATACCCTCCACCCATTGACCACCTCCCCCTCCCCTTCTTCCTCCTCAAGCTCGCGCCACCCCCGTTTACCGCCTCCCCCTCCCCTTCGTCATCCTCCATCTCTCCCCACATCCTGTGGACCTCTCCCCTTCTTCCTCCTCCATCTCTCCCCACCCCTGTCGACCACTCCCCTTCTTCCTCTTCCAACTCGCTCCCCTCCCCTTCTTCCTCCTCCTGTACGCCCCCTCCCCCACCGAACCTCCTCCTCCCCTTCCTCCATATGCCCCTGACCACCTCCCACCACCCCCTTACTTCTTTGTTCGGATGATTAAGAAGAGAATTTAGAGGGGGTGATTTATCAAGAGTTGGATCAGCATGAGGCCCATGACAAGGGGGAGGCGTTGGAGGAGGAACGGGAGGGGGAGGTGGGAAGGTGGTCGGCGGCGGGGGAGGGGATGCTGGAGGAGGACGGGGAGGAGGAGGTGGAGGTGGAGTGAGGAGGCGGGTTGGAAGGTTGAAGTATGAAGGTCTCATTTGTAAATAAATGGGAATTTCAAGGGTAGAAAATGTAAAATATTTGACGGCGTCTGTCATAATAATTAACGGAAAATTTTATGGATGTAAGAGTTAAGCACTATTGAAGGTCCTGGATGTAATTCACGATTACGTGGGGTTATGATTGTACTTACGAAATTACTCATGGTTATGGGTGTAAATTTCCCTATTTTATAATCAAATGTGGCCTTGGTAATCTATCACAAAGTGTACATTCCTTATGGAAATAAAAAAAGTTAACCACTTTTGTGCATGGTAATTTATTATCACGCATTGGTGATTATCTAAAATCATTAATTAAGAATCATCAATATATAACTACTTTTGTGTATGGGAATAAAAAAGAGGAGAAACTCTTGTGAGTAGTCATTTTCTATATGTATGTCCTTTTAAGATATATGACATGTAAAAGTTTGGTTCATAGTTAGGTTATAAATCTTAATCAATTTCCTAACTAATCGGGGGCAGAGCACATGCATGTGCCTCAACTCTAAAGTGCATGAATATTGTCTTGTCTAAAGCACTTATTTATTAATGTTATTTTTTTTACAGAGAAGTCCTCAAACTATTGATCCTATTTAATGATATGTCAAAAGTTTAAAGGGTAATAATGTGATATCCGATCTCTGACATTTATTTTAATGTGATTTGGTTATATTTCTACATTTCAATGCCTCACTAATAAAAATATCAAAAAGCATCATATTATTGCATTTTAAAGTTCAAGTTCGACACTAAAATTGAGTTTATAGTACGAGACTCTTGTGTAATGGCCCTCTGAAAAGGATCGTATTTTTTGACAAATATTCTTTTTACATTTTCATCATTGTATGATCTAATTCTTTTTTCCAGCACATCTAGAATAAAAAGTTATGCTTTTCTGGAACTATTTTAATTCATTGCTTAGATTCCTTCATTTACATTATTATAAATCCATTTATGTGGCCATGTACAAAAATATTTTTTGCTCTAATAAATCTCAAAAAGCAGATAAAAAATAATATTAAGATTGCTAAATCGGATATAAAATAAATATATAAAACAACAGGATCATCGAGTTTTTTAACGGTTAAAAGAAACACTTAAATGAAAGTTGTTGGATACATTATTCAATAATGTGAAGCAAGTGGATTCTTTTGCCTCTCTTATGTATTTTTCTTCAAAAAGGAAGTAGGAAGAGCAAAGAAAATTTTACTGTGGAGCCAAGAATTGATATTAACATAATAGTGTATTTTGTAACAATCTATAATCTCATTTGGAATAAATAAGGATACACCATCTAAATATTAACCGACAACGTTAAAGTCTATTTTTCTCTTTACAGCTATCAATGAGAAGTTGACGATAAAGAGGAGAAAAGTCGGATGCGTATATAGACGCTAAAGGAGAAATCATCACCTTGTGATGATCTTGGCATCATCATTTACTAAGGGAGGGTTCGTTTGAGGAATAGTCCCAAGAATAAGTGTGATATTTCCCTCCCCTCCACTATCTTTCCTTAGACTCGCCTATTCCACCTTGTGCCTTAATCCAGCTTATTCCGCACCCTTATTCATGCTTATTTTTAAATCGAATGCAGCCCGTGTGTTATTCACATGCAGTGAAATAGATTTTTACTAGGTATCTTAGCTGGACTTACGGCTCAACTACAAATCGTTAAAATCAATAAATTTGAGATTAAAAATAATTATATTTAAAAAATACTATATATTTTTCTCCCTCTCCCATATCATAAATTCGTAGAAATCCCCTCATCTCTTCCTCCTCCCCCACACTTTCCATGAACCATCTCCTTCCACATCCCCACCACCAAGATCACCACATCCACAACCATTTTTCCCTTTGTTTAATCCCATACCACGCTCTTAAATCCCCACTCTCGATCCAATCCCGTCCTCAAAATCCGATCTTGCGCTTCCCCATCCCTCCAATCTCCAATTTTCCTCCATTTTTTTACAAATAAATCGAGGGGCGATGGTCGGCGCTTCACATACATGGGTCTTCCCGCTGTTGACTCGATCTCTTTCTCCCTCTCTCTCTCTTTATACGTGTAAACGAGCCCCCCTACCGCACACCCTCCATCTATAAATAGCTTCTAGATCCCAAGAACCCATCTGGAAATTTGTGGGTACCTCCCGATCCGAATGCGGGTAGCACTGTTTTGCTCCGGTTATTCCGAATAGTAATTTGCCAAAATTAGGTCTTCTGGGTTGTTTCCGGTGAGGAACCGGTTTTTAATCTTTTTGTCCTTTTGTTGGGTTTTGAAGGGGGGTGTTTGATAGCCATCTGGTGGTTGTGTTTGCAGGAAAGGGTGTGTTGGAATGGAGATGGGTTCTTTGGATCTGTTCGCGAGGGAAGGGAGGGAGTTGCAGAGATATGATGAGAACCAGTTCAGGCTTGTTTCTGGGTATGATCCAATTTCGATGTATTGCTTCATGGTTGTGTTATTTTGACCTAATTTCGTGTGTTTAAAATGCTGTGTTAGGAAATACTATGTGTATTTGTTGCATTATGTTTTGATGTTTAGTAGAATGTCGTTAACAATCCTCTATGAATCTTGTTTTGTTTGATCCAAAGGGCATCCCGACCCGAAGAACCGTACTCTGGAAACGTTGTTATCAGGTTTTACTCAGAATGCTAATCATGTTGTAGCAAAACTTACATATTAGAGCTTTTTTTCGCTCTTGCTTGGCATACTCGATCAACCAATTTTCAAACATGATTCTAATTCTAAAGTGCTTGTTTTTAACCGTCGATTACGATTCTTCCCCTGCACAAGAATCTGGACATAAGACAGAGAACAGAATTGGTTTGTGAGTATAGTTCTGAATCGGTGGTAGTGGAGAGCATGAAGATAGATATGCATGAACCCAACTTTAGTGGGATCCATCCGTGTTTTATCCGGTCCCCATGTAGGTAGACAAGCTCTGTGGAACCATTGTTGTATGATGGACCATCAATTCGGGAGCCCTGTGCTTAATGGTCCCTGGACCCTACATGAACATCGGTCCCCTGGAGCTGGATCTCGTTAGGCACGATTCCATCCATTATCGATGGAAAAGATCCGATTTTTACGCAAGATAACGGCTTGGCGATTGTCAGCTCTATGCTTTTCGTATGAAAAAAAACTGCTTTTGAGTTGTGTATTCTGCAAATTGTTCATGCTAAATTGATTGGTTTAAAACCAGATTTAGATAAAACTATCATTTGTTTTTCAGGTGCATTCCCTACAAGCTGGCCGAAAAGGTTGGCCATAGCGATGATCTCGGGAGTAGGTTGCTTGTCCTTATGGTCTCTTCACCTAATCGCCATGACTTGGTCTTCCCAAAGGTATGCTCAGATGTTTTGTTGAATAGCTACTCTCGAAGAGCTTGCGGTGTTCCACGAAATTGAACCTTTCTTTTGTTATTATTGTCAGGGGGGCTGGGAGAAGGATGAGAGTAACGAAGAAGCTGCTTGTCGTGAGGCCTTCGAAGAAGCAGGAGTTCGAGGGAACCTTCGTGTAAGTTTGCAGTTTTAGCTGGGTTTTTTAAGAAATAATTACAAATGAGACTTTCAATGGTCTGGTGGTAGTGCAGTGTGCCTACCACCCAGAAGACCAGGGATCAAATTCCTCCTTGTGGGGGTTGCGTTATCGTCAGGCAGCGTAAAAAATAGTCGAATCTTTCAAGATGGGTTTAAAGCAAGAATCCATTAGCTGGCACTACTTAAAGTGGGACAAGAATTCACCATTTTTTTAATTGCAAATGGGACGTATTGACATAAGGAGTACTCATAAAATGTTGATTATGGTTATAAGAGTTAAGATCTAGTACTTAACAACTTGAGCTTAAGCATTTTGGACGGTTGCTATTTGGTTTAGTTGATTTTAAATCAAACAAGATGTCAGTGTCCATTTCCCTTGATGTTATATCGTATGAATATTTTTTTCCTTAGATCGGTTTAAACATTCAGGGGGTACTTGGAGTCTGGACGTTCAGGAGCAAGAGCAGCGAAAACGCTTGCAGCCAGGTGGGATTCTGCAAGGGCTCCATGTTCGCATTAGAAGTGACGACAGAGCTTCCATCGTGGCCTGAGCAACACTGCCACCAGAGGATTTGGGTAAGATTAAAGTGGAAATCGTGAAGCCTGTGAATGTTGTGTGCTCAACCTACATTGCAATATATATGCTGACCCTCGTTCCCCCTTTTTTTGGCGATGTTTAGCTAACCGTGGACAAAGCATGGGAGCTATGCCGCTACCCGTGGATGCGTGAAGCGCTGACTCAATGCGTCAAGCTTCTGTCAGAAGAAACAGCTTTGCAGGTCAAGCCTGAAGGCCGCTGCACGGACCCCTCCGATAACGAGCGTATTGAGAGCCCCATTAATGCGTTGTGTTGAGGAATCTCTCACGTACCGGACTACCCTTCGTTTCTACCTTGAACTAACACCAGAAGAGAGAACTACTTGCGGCCGCTGCTACGTGATGGATGGAAGAATGCAGAAGGGCTGTCATGGGCGACCAATTGGCTTCGGTTTCTCAAAACGTAGAGCTGAAGCCGTGCATTGATTCTACATGTTAAGTATATTAGTTGATGTCAACCTGATCCCTTTGTCTCCCTGAATCCTCCTCCAACCCGCCCCATCCCCCAACCCCCCACCCAAAACAAGAAAAAAAACTTGTGAGAATGCTCTCTTTGTAAAGTTTTTTTATGTTCATCAAGATAATGAAGTTTCATCGGCATGCTCCTTTACCTCATCAGTTATTGGAATGCACATCTACCTGAATTTCAAATTGGACTAGTCTTAAAGTTAAGGATTAGGGCACATAGATACATACATACATACAGATACACACATGTATACATATATATACACACATAGATATGTATGTGCATGCATGCGTACGTGTATGTGTGTGTGTGCATCCATGCAAATATACTTATATACATGCATGCATACATGCATATGTGTGTACACACGTGCATGCATTCATACATACAGACAAACACATACAAACACACATATATGCATACATACAAACAAATACATACACACAAATACATATCTACATACATGAATACATATAAACGCTTAAATACATATATATACATAGATTTAGATATATTTACATAAACTGATACACATATACGTACAAATAAATGGATATAAATACATATATACACATACACTGTATTGTGAAGTTGCCGTTGGATCTTGATGCTGTTGAGATAATTTACGTACGAGACAAACAGTTGTTCATATTCAAAGATTCCTCTACATGGAATGTCACCCTCATAATAATAACATAATAATGAGATTAGAGCTCCTGCTGATAAAACTACAGCCCATCAAATGTGTCCTCTTCGGATAAATGTTCCATTTTCATGAGGTCATCTAACTCAGCTCAATCTCTTTGTAGCAGAGAGAGCTCTTCAAGGAATTAACTCTTCCTTTTCTTCCTCAGCAGCCAAAAAGTGAGAGGGACTCTCTCGACGTGATTTCTCTTTATGTTTACGGCACATGCATCACGAAACTAATGTGTTTTTATTTTCAGAAGCCCTCCTAATGTCTTGAGCTTAAATCTCTAGACCGTTATTGAGGAAAACGGACCATGTCAACTTGTTGATTTCAGATTCAATTTAATCTATTGACAATCATCTAAAATACTTAAATCCATGTTGTTAAATAGCAAGATCCGAACTGGCAGGACATACATCCTTTGATACAAAGTATTCAAAGTTTCTATTTTTGAAATATGATGTTAGGATCAGCTTAATAGCTTTGTTGTGAATATTTTGGTAGACTACAAAGGATACTTTTTGGAGACCTAAATTTCAGTATTATGGTACTTTTGTCAACAATTATATATTATTTCATGAAATAACAAAAAAAACTTTACAGATACAATCCATGTAATTCAAGGTTTTGGCAATCAGTGTCTAATTAGCTATAGAAGAACGCGATCAATATCAATACAAAACCCTCACTCGCATTTTTGTAACCCCGCACACAGTAAAACTTCATATGGATTCGATGTATGTGCACGCATCTAATGCAATAGTCATGAGCAAATGGATCGCGCACGTCTTGGATGGGAATCCAACAGTTCGAAATCAACAATAGTTTAGTTTAGTTAGTCAAATTTTGCAAATAATTCAGTAACAAAAAGATCAAGATCCAAATCGCCTCCGTACCCTTTTTGATCTCTTGCTGCGTGGGGTCAGAAACAACACATACATCGACCAAAGTTCTGGTTAAACCCATACTCCAACTACTGTTTAATCTATGAAATCCCTGAACTGAATACACTAATTGGCACTCCATAACTCATAATCGAATGTCGTCGCTTAAAAATACGCATTAATCTATTTTTATTCTAGTGTTTGATGCTGTGCTTGGTTTCTGAGGATGCCGATTTTCGTAACGGTAAGTGGATAAGCACAGGCAACTGGCTCTGAGTTGGAAGAAGAGATGACCACCAACATAAGGAAGAGGACAACCCATGTGGAAATGCATCAAAGGGGCAACTAGACAAAGCTGCACCATTTGTGGCTGAGACCACTGGAATACAAAGATGCATATTGCAACTAATTTGGACCCTTTCCATTTGTCTAGATCTCATTGAATGATTTCATACCCCCCCACAGTTTTAAAAAATAACAGACAGATTTTGACACTGATTTGAGAAGTCTCCCTCCTGTGATATCCTCAGAGAAATTTAATTATTGGAGGTAGAAGTCGCATTCATTAACTTCAAGGTATAGTAATCAATAGAGCTATGATGTGATATGGATTAGTACGATTTTAACCATATCAGAGAGTAATAATAATCACCAAGGTCAGATTTAAGACTTGCAGCACGGAAAATAATCAAAGCTTATTCAACATAAAGATGAAATGTTGATAAGATGTACCAAATATGTACCCAGCATGGGATGTTGAATCTGCTATAGGAAACGACCAAGTTCTTTACAATCTATACATGATATCTTCGTGTATGAAACCCGGAAGATACAGGAATCCTGGACGATGGTGGCTCGCTCCATGAATATCTGGCTGGAAGTGCTCCATGGGACCACGAATTCGAAGAAGTTATTGACAATGTATCGAAGTGGTAGAAAATTTGGCGCAGGCGTTCCCAGATTGGTTGCATGTCACAAACCACCTGATTATTATGGCATTCCGTGAATTGATGCATAGCTTTGTTGGTAAGCCGGGGTCTTTATTGATGGAAATCACAGAGTTCTGTCAGCAAGCCTACCTCAGAATAATTAACACTCAAAAGTTTACATTATTATAAAAAGGTTTAAGCACTAAACTATGAGAAACTTTCAGCCTACAGATGAACACCTTGATTAATTTCACACCCATGGCATCCGTACAAGTAATCGGGCAGCAGGGAGCGGCCAAGTTATTCTTTGTTGTACAGAAGGCCGCCGCTCACACATGAAGACCCAGTATCATGTCACCCCCCCCCCCAGCCAAGAACAAATATGTCGAATGATGGAATCAAACAATTAATGGATGGAGCAGAGATAAAAGAGGAAGTTACGAATAGCTATATATCAGGGGTTGCCTTGCTCGCACTTGATAGTCTGATCCGAGGCTGCTGACCGTTCATGTGCTTGTTCGGAGCTGCCATTATGGGGGCCCAAAGCACTGGCCACCAGAGAATCACTTACAATGTCGAAGTTGAGTCGCACCCTCCTGCCACTGGCAACATCACAGATATTTACAAAAAGTAAGCTCACCTTCTATTTACCTCTCCCTAAAGAAAAGAATGCTGATAGAATAAAGAATAGAACTAAAAGGGATCGGTGGTATAAATCCCTCCAATGTTTTCATCCACTTCAACACAATCCTCGACTAATTTTCACCTAGTATAATAAAGTTGTCCAGTGTACATTGTACAAACCCCATCTTGTGTGCTGATCCGGGAAATGCTCGGAACACTTTGGTATGGGATGCACATGGATCAGATTTTAAATCCTAATTCAACCTTAACCGCTCAGAAAATTCAGTCCGAACCAATCCATCAAACATTATACTTAATCTAAACTAATACACCAGCCTATGAACTGGATCGGATTTTGATATTTGCACCCCCTCCCTCCCCCAACACACACCTTATATTCTACTCGCATCTTTGCAGCACTCGACATTTCGATTGTGATTTGATAATTCAGGGAAGTAAACAAAGCAATATGGATTGCAATAGGATATTGGTTTTTTATATTTTAATCATATGTTTTCTCGTTACTCATAATGTGATATTGCATGTTAAATAACAATTAGAATGGCACTGAATACGGAAACCATGGGTGGAGTATGTAAAGTGGAATAAGGAAGAGTAGTTAATGTTAGTATTGTATCATATTATAAATTTTTTTCTCAAAGTTAATCTATAATTTTATCCTACAACAACAAAGCATTTTCCCACAATAAGTGGGGTCGGCAACATGGACTTTGCCTCCATTCAGATCTCTCTTTCTCGGGATTAGATCCAAAAAATTAAGAGCCATTCGGATCGTCTCATTCCAACACTTCTTGGGCCTTTCTCGCCCTCTCTTAGCCGGCTCAACATCCTAACACTCATATCTCCTAACTGGTGCATCACCCGACCCCACCACCTTAACCGATTTTCTCACATCTTATCCTCGATCGGAGCTACACCCACTTTCCTTTTGATAGCATCATTCCGAATCGGATCTTTACCCGTATGTCCACACATCCACCTTAGCATTTCATTTCTGCAACTGACATTCTCTGCACTTCTATGGTTCACAAGCTGACATTCAGATCCATAGAGCATAGCAGGTCTCACAGCTGTTTTGTAAAACTTTCCTTTGATTTTCATAAGGATTTTCTTATTACATAGAACAGTAGAGGCCCCTCTCCACTTTAGCCAACCTGAATTTATTCTATGAGTAAGATCTCCACTAATTTCCCTATCACGTTGCAAAATAGACCCAAGTATCTAAAAGAATTTTTCTTCTGAATGTTATCGTCACCAATCTTCACCTCGATTCCTTAACCATTGCTTCCATCAAAAGTGCACTCTATATATTCAGTCTTAGTCCTACTTATACGAAATCCTTTAGTCTATAATGTATGTCCCCAAACCTCAAGCTTCCCATTTACTCCATCTCTAGTCTCATTAATCAACACAATATCATCAGCGGATAATATGCACCAATGAATCTCATCCTGAATGTGAAGACCCAAGTATCTAAAAGAATTTTTCTTCTGAATGTTATCGTCACCAATCTTCACCTCGATTCCTTAACCATTGCTTCCATCAAAAGTGCACTCCATATATTCAGTCTTAGTCCTACTTATACGAAATCCTTTAGTCTATAATGTATGTCCCCAAACCTCAAGCTTCCCATTTACTCCATCTCTAGTCTCATTAATCAACACAATTTCATCAGAAGATAATATACACCAATGTATCTCATCCTGAATGTGACTAGTCAATTCATTCATAATCAAAGTAAAAAGGAATGAACTCAAAGCTGAACCTTGATGCATACCAATGTTGAAGTCAAAATAGTCAGCCTTCCCGGAGGACCTTACACATGATGAAGCCCTATCAGACATATCCTTTATAATGTATAGGACAGGTACTTGTCTTTTCTCCAAAACTCTCCACAATATCTCCCATGGGACAGAATCATAAGCCTTCTCCAAATCATTAAAAATCATATAAAGGTTCTTCCTTTTAGCTCTATAAACCTCCATTGTTCTCCGTAGCAAGTGGACGGCTTCAATAGTTGATCGACTTCTCATGAATCCGAATTGGTTTTCTTTTACTTTGGAAACTTACCTCAATCTTCTTTCGACCGCACGTTTCCAAATTTCCATAGTATGACTCATCAACTTAATACATCTATAAATTGAACAATTTTGAATGTATCCTTTGTTCTTATAAAGAGGCACCACGATGTTTCTCCTCCAATCTTCAGGCATTTTCTTGCTTCGCCAAATAACATTGAATAAATTTGTAAGTCAGGTCAAATCACGCTCACCTAGAACTCTCCATGCTTCTATAGAATTGTCATCAGGTCCTAAACTTTTCCCAGGTTTCATAACCTTCAAAGCCTCCTCTACTTCTCTTGTACTCGTCTATAGCTTGCACAATACAAGTAACTTTCACTACTAGCTAGATCTCCCAAGGTAATTTCTCTATTTCCTTCACCAATGAAAAGCTTATGGAAATACTCCTTCCATCTAGTCTCTATATCCTTATGAGTAACAAGCATATGTCCTTCCTCATTCTTAATGCACGCATAAATTATATAACACACCATGTTCACGAGAAAATCACAGACACATACACATATAGGCCCCGTGTTTAAAGTTTCTCGAAACAGTGATGAGGGTGCAGAAGGAACTCAAAGCCACAGATTAAGTATTCGTGCAAGCTAAAGATGTGCATGAATTTGGCCAACTTCATGTAGCATTAACCAACTCTGCAAGTACAAACAGATGAACCACCTCTACTAGAACCCCCATCAAAACTACACTACTATATACAATAATTGTTGCCATACGCCTCGACTCACCATTGATGATGGCATATCCAGCTGGTGATTGCAGCCACCATTAAGGTCAGTCACAATCAGTGTTTTTGAAACCAAACCAAACTGGTCGGTCCGACCTAAGCCGATCCAGATTTCCTCTGTTTCACCGAGTTGATTCAAGCTGGGATTTTTCTGGGTCCGTCCAACTGTTCAATTGGGTATCTAGATCCTAGTTCAACCAAGTTCAACTGAATTTAAACTAGAATTCAAATTAAATATAATTATATATTATTCAAAATCTCTGCTTTGGTTGGAGTTGAACCCATGACCTTTAAATTACCGCACACTACTTTCCAACCAACTCAACTACAACCACTATTGATCCCAAATATTACTATTTTATTATAAATCGAGACAATATTTAGTTTCAATGTTATATATGTATAATAGTTAATGTTTTATATGTTAAATATTGTATACATCATGTAAGATATTTACGTTATGTATGCATTTTTATTTGCTATATGTAGAAGTATGTATATCACGTATGTATCCATAGAGATATTACATATTTGTGTATCTATCTTTATATATTTTGTTTATTCGCATGGATATATTTATATCTATCTGGTTGTATATGTATATGTATGTATTTACAACATATGTAGATGCAAATGTTTATACATACGCATACATGATAACGATAACAACAAAGCATTTTCCCACATTAAGTTGGGTCGGCTACATAGATTCTTCACCTCTATTCATATCTATCTTGGGTCATTCTTGAACTTAAATCCAAAAATCAATATCTCTTCGGATAGTCTCATTTCAACACTTTTTAGGCCTTCCTCGCCCTCTCTTAACCGATTCAACATCCCAACACTCGCATCTCCTAACTGGTGCATCACTTGGCCTCCTTTGCAAATGATCAAACCATCTTAAGTGATTTTCTCGCATCTTATCCTCGATCGGAGCTACACCCACTTTCCTTCTGATTGTATCATTCTGAATCCGATCTTTACGTGTATGTCCACACATCCACCTTAGCATTTTCGTTTCTGCAACTGACATTCTCTGCACATGTATATGGTTCACATGCCAACATTCAGATCCATAGAGCATATCAAGTCTTATGGATGCTTTGTAAAACTTTCCTTTGATTTTCATTGGAATTTTCTTATCACATAGAACAACAGAAGCTCCTCTCCACTTTAGCCAACCTGCCTTTATTCTGTGAGTAACATCTCCATCAATTTCCCCATCATGTTGCAAAATAGATCCCAAGTATCTAAAAGAATCTTTCTTCTGACAGTTATCGTCACCAATCTTCTCAATTCCTTGACCATTGCTTCCATCAAAAGTGCACTCCATATATTCAGTCTTAGTCCTACTTGTACGAAAACTTTTAGTCCCTAACGCATGTCTCCAAACCTCAAACTTCTCATTTACTCCATCTCTAGTCTCATTAATCAACACAATATCACCAGCAAATAATATACACCAGGTATCTAATCATGAATGTGACTAGTCAACTCATCCATAATCAAAGTAAAAAGGAATGGACTCAAAGCTGAACCTTGATGCAGACCAATGTTGATGTCAAAATAATCAATCTTTCCAAACAAGATCCTTACACAAGATGAAGCCTGGTCATACATATCCTTTATGAGGTTAATATATAGGACATGTGCTTGTCTCTTCTCCAAAACTCTCCACAATATCTCACGTGGGACAGAATCATACGCCTTCTCCAAATCAATGAAAATCATATATGATATATATATATATATAATAAGATTTGCATGCTAACATATGCACTTATAAATTTGTAACTTTACAATATATTTATTGATTTCTGTAAATATATTTATGTTATTCTTTATTGGTTCTATCACCATTTCAATGATATTAAATGTGTATTTTACACATTTTTATATATTCTTGTTTGATCGGTCGATCCAACCACTTTTTCCCCATCAGTTCAGCTTAATCCGGTTTAAAAAATGATGATGTCATCATCCGGTGGAACCAATTTAATTCCAGTCTAACCCAATTTGACCTTTTCGATAAGGTTTCTGATTCAACCTCCGATTCAATTTCAAAAACGTTGGTCACAATGTTACGAGTGCCACCAGAGTTGTTCACACACCATCATTGATAATATATGTTGATGCTACCGGAACTGAGTGAATAGTTATCACTGCAACCATTTGTTCACGTCGACCTCGGGTCGCACCCTTGCCACACACTATCATTAATGTAAATCTAGTTGGCATCTTCACAAGCAAATCATTATTGTGCGATGTGTCCCAATAGCGCTACTTGGGGCTCAATTACCCCAAAACCCCTATCAACATCCCCACTCATCGGTCCACAACCATCCACTAAAACCAAGTTATAGCTAGCTATAGCTCTCTTGCATCCCAACTTATCTCATAAAACAAGAAAGCAGCTTGTCTGAGGATGAGTATTTCAAGACAACAAAAATTGATGCAAACTCATTTCAATTTTTCCTTTTTTCTGTATTTTTATTATGTACTTATTATGTAATCTAAAGGATGTAGAAGAATTGTGCCTTTAGGTGAAGAAGTGTGCATATTAGATGGTATTGGCTCTCCACATAAAGCAACCATCATAAAATCGAGGTTAGTCTTCAGGTTTGATATACATTTTCTCCTTTGGATTCTCTCTCCCGTTTCTTCTTCTTCTCATGTGGCATGTGCTTCTCCTCTTTCTCATCCATATATGTTATTTTCACCTCCAATTTTTTCCTCAATAAAAGTTCAAGCTGCATTAGGTAGTCGACAGCCAGCGTAAAAAATAATCGAATCTTTCAACATGGATTTGAGCAAGAATCCATGTAGTCGGCCCTACTTATAGTGAGAGAAGGCTTCATCATTTTAAAGGCCAAGCTACATCCACAATGATCACCGGCACTCATAAACCCTTCTAATTATGTTCCTAGGATACCTGAAGTTCATTCACCAAACCTTGTTAATAGTTCCAGAAAGAAGTGAGGACCTCATCTTTTTCTTGAAAAAATGAGCGTACAATTAACTAGCAAACGATACCAAATCTCTGCCAGACAACCAAAGGATTGCACCATTTTTTGTCTATCATATGCAACCTTAGCTTGCATTTCTTTTAATGTGTCTCTTGACGTAGAAAGCGAACAAAATATTCGAAAAGTGTCAGTAGACATTATCCATAGACAGCCACGTCATCTAGGTGCTTCAATCATCAGACCTCCATTTGCCTAACATTGATCGAACCAACTTGTACTAGCCCATGCGGAACAAATCGGATGGCTGAATATCCATTTATCATAATTATACTAAATTACGGTTTAAGTCGAATATATGATCCATATTGACCCCTGCTATGAAACTAAACAGAATAATCTCGGGTTTTGGGTCTTATCATGATCCGAACCACAGTACGCGCCAACTAAATTTGCAATGTGCCAGAAAACACCAATCCCTGATAGCATCATTGGAATTCATAAACTGGTCTGTCAATCCTCCGGAAAAATGTCACCCCCGTTGAATGACGTCATGAGAATCAGCATTGTAAAGAGAACCCCAAGTGCAACAGAATCAGACCTGATCCATAAGAATTAACCTTCTGACCATTTAGAAACCTTGTGAGGACTACAAAATTTGAGCCCAGATGGGGTAGTATACAGGTTTCCGTCCTGAATGAAAACTCACTACCAAAAATAGTAGCTCCGAGCAAAGATACCACATGCTCAAATGCATGCCCGATCTTCTCTGACAAAAAAAACACTATCCTGACCAAAACTGAAACACCTGAAACATAGTCCCACATCTAAACTAAGAAAGTGAACGGGTTACAAGTGGAGACTACAACTTGACAACTTGGCTAACACATTTTGAGTGGTTGTCAATGGGTTCAATTGGACCTAAGCTCAACAAGTTGTCATGGCTACTTCCCCAATAACAGCTCGGGTTTAAGCTCAAAACATTACATATGATATCAGAGCAAGTTCTGTAAGCTATCCAGGAAATTAGGAAAGAACGTTGTCAACATTTTTGGAATGACAAGCTTTGCTATTAAACTCTATCATGTCGATTGCTTGCAAGGATATTGATAACTATAATGTAACCCTTACTTTGTGATGCTGGACTATTCTCTAAACTCAATTCCATGAATCTGCGCCCAAGAGGGAAGTAAGAAGGCTATCCATTGTAGTGCTCTTTCAAGAATCTATTAGGAGGATTTTTTTGGATGAACATTTGATTGGGTCTTCTTTTTGTTGCTACTTTGAATGAAACCCCTTCATGTTTTTGTTTCTACAAATAGGAGGAAAAGACTACCCCAAACGCACAATTGCCGCTTTTAATGGGAGTAATCGATAGACCTATAAAAACAAGGAGTACAAATATAAGTGGGGGAAGTTATAACACCTCAAACATAGTCCTACATTTAAAACTCGCAAAATGTAAGAGTGAGTTATAAGTGGTGAATATTACTACTTGACAACATGTACTTCAACATATTGGGTGGTTGTCAACATGTCCAATTGGATTTCAGCCCAATAAGTTGCAAGGATCGGTTTTCCTCGATAGCAACTCAAGTCTAGGCCCAAAAAGTTACAAAAATACGTGCTAGTAGAGTTTAGAGTTTAAACCAAAGTGTTTCTCTATAAAATAAGCTCTTCAACCATGCCCATGTGATGTCAATACTCAAACCCTAACCCAAACCAACTCCAAACAAATGTGAAAAACACCTGCCAACAGTAGAAGTCCAAAAAGCCCATTCCGACAATTTCACCTTCGTCCTATGTGTTTCAACTTGGGTATGCAGTTCACTAGTTTATAGCTATCATAGATATCGTATTACTAAAAAAATTGTGTCTATACTAGAACGATTATTCATAGATGAAAAAAATACCCGAAGGAAGTTATGGTCATTAAATACTTACTCCAGATAGAGAATATTTATATGTGTACATTGATTTAACTCTTTATTATTGCATATTTACATATGGACCCCTTTAAACTCATTAATTCCTACACTTAAAGATGTGTGGGTTGAATTCCACCTATTTAATGGCTAACTTTCACCGGATCTATTTAAAGATCCAACTTTACCCTTAAAAGTGTATTGGATTAACAAATTAACCATTTCCCTCATTCTCCTCCAAACACCTAACGCAAGTGTTCCTCTCCAATGTGAGCTCTTACTCCATTGCCAACCTCTCCTCCCCCTAGCTCATCCTTGGTCGATGGAAGTATAGACAGAGCTCCTTGTGCCTATGCAAACTACCCACTCTTGCTTGAGCTCGTTGCAGCCCACTATGAATTTCACACGACCATGTTGTGCGAACTCCTCGTTGTCAACCGCAATTGCCTCGAGCAGTGCCCTGTCCGCACCGAGCAACTCTTCACGTGCATCGCCCCCATGTCCCGCATGCACCTCAGCTCCAGATGCGTGGATTTATATTTCTGCAAAATTTTGCTCAAAGCTTCTTTTCCCTATTCAATGAGATTCGAAAGGTGGCTCATATCATTGTCAATATGTCGATTGATCTCTCTTGAGATATCAATATCTCTTGAGATATCCGTGAAATGTGGGAGGAATGGAAACATACATAGATTTATGTTGTAAGTTTACCAGATATCGCCAATATTAGGTTTTATATGTTTCCCGATTTCGCCCACTTCATTAGATTTGTTTTTGTTAATCCATTTTTTATGCATTCACAAAAACGAAGGTGAGAGGAGAGAAAGAGGCTCACAAGACGAGAGAGGAACGAGGATGAAAGGAGGAACTCTAGAAAATAAGCGGGGCAATAATGGTGGAGGCACTCTACCACTTGTCCTCTAAATAATGGGCTACTAACCCCTTTATATAGGTAGGGACAAATCATAAAATAAATAAAGGAAGATAAAAATGAAACCTAATAAAACCATAGTTGACTTCTAGAATAACTTTAACCAAAATTATTTACCATAATAATTAAGATTTTAATCGATGTCTATTTATGTAACAAAAATAAAAATTGACAACCGACTTAAAAATAATCACTTACAGAAGGAAAGCCCCAATTTGCCAAAATCCCTAAACCATGTATGCATCGACCCTCCTCCACTTTGAAAACTCGTCTCGTGATGAGTTCCTCGAGCATCAGACCTGAGATATAAGAGTTTGGTTCCAGTACCTTCATTCAATGTTGCAGAAATCGGACGACTGATCCGATTAGTCGACTCGGCGGGGTAGCAAAAGTCACTCTGTAATCGGACCAACCCGATTACTCAATCGGTTAGTTGGTTTACTCGATCGATTACTTGGCCTCTTTTTGCATAGATCTTTTTTATTTGACCCCCCCCCCAAAAAAAACCAAAAACCCGATTAAATCGATAGAGGAGCTTACTATTCGACAGTAAGCTCCCATGCCCTGAAAACCCAAACCCGAGCCCCCGAAAACTCAAACCCTCAATGCACCCTCCATCTCCGCCTCCGCCAAACCGTGTCGTCGGACCGCATCTCCTCCTCCGACAATCGAAGGATCTTCTGTCTCGGCATCACCGACCTCAAGGCTCCTCCCAATTGCAACCAAATCTCTCCTCAGAGCTTCTCCAACGGCCGATCCTCGTCGCTCAGGTTAGGTTTTTTTGCTTTTTTTTCTTTTTTGAACTTTTAGATATGATTAGGACATTGTTTGTTGGTATTTGATTTTATATATGATTAGGACATTTAGATTTTCGGTTGATAGGTTTAATAACAATGTGGAGTGTTCATTATATGCATAGGTTATATTCAAATTTGTTTCTGGAGCAATGTAGATTCCGTTTAAATGATCAGGTATAATAAATGACAAAAAATAGGTTATGCATATGATCAAACCTTCTCACAAGGAACTATAACACCACCATCCTCAATTGTGGTCTTCCCTCAATGGTGAGAGAAAGTGCTCGAAGACCGGGAGGTAGAGAAAGAAGCATTGTATTCACCATTAGATTTTTGACAAGTTAAACTAATTTGTGTATGGTTAGGAGGGAAGTAACGGCAAGGGTACATGTGTAAGACGGAGTAACATTATAGGGTCAGGATGTAAATATGGATTATAGAGAACTAAATTGTAACAGTTATTTTTAGAGGATGTACATGTAAAAATCCTTTCTGGTTACCATGGTTAAATTCAGCATGGTAACCCCGCATTTTATTTGAACCAACAAGAAATTATGTTAGTCCGTGCATCAATCTTCAAATCTTTTATTAGTTGTACTCAGAAAAGTTATTTAGACTGCATGATTGTATTAAGAAAGAATGTAAAATAATATAATAGCACTGAATCAGATATAATGAGATTGTGCGAGTTACCCATTCAGGCGGGTGTTGATATCATTCAAATCCTTAGAAGGGCTCTCATATGCACGGGTGCTCTCTCCAACACATGCATAGAAACTCTTTGAGCTTGGTGAAAGCAAAGCATCCATCTAGAAAGACCAAGCAACACAGATAATATAAACCAATAACGATTTGTCTTGAAAAATCCGCCAGGAAGTAATAGATAGACCTTCGAATAGATTTACCTTTGAAGGCCTCAACGGAGAAACGTAGACATTGTGTGTTGTTGAGACTTTCTTTGGGGACATGTCAGGTAGGCTTGGGAATGGAGATATTCGCGGTGACCCTAGAGAAGTACCTGTTAATTATTAACCAGGACCTTTCAGATATGTGTGCAGAAGTGTTGTAATTCTCTATTCCGCAACAAGAAACAGCATGATGTACCACTGGCCATACTGTTGTCTCCTGGGCATTGATTATTCCTCAGTGTAGATCCAGCAGAGCCAATCTCCATCAGCAGTGACTTTACTGATGGAATAAATACTACATTGTAAAAGGTAATGATGTCCACATGATCCTCTCCTAAGTTCTGCTTGAAATGGAGAACTTCAGGCGAACATATCTTTAAAAAGTGTGTTTAATGCTGCAAGCAGAATCACATACCCCCATGTGGTTTGTTTGCGACCAGTCCACAAAGACACTGCGAAAAACCTGGGGCTTGCAATGTGGTTGCTTTTTATAACCATGTATGATTTCCTTGAACGTAAGTGTTAGCTGAGAAATCTACAAGAACAAACAAAGCCTTGGATTAATTATTTATGTTGCAAATACGTGTCAGGTTCAGAGAACGTACCTTAGCAACCCCATAAATGCAGCAGAGCATAAGTTGATCCACATGCCGTTTGAAGAAAAGGGATGTATTTTGGTTGAGTATTTGTTGGAAAAGACAGTAAACGCGGTCCATTATTTGGTTCGATAGTTGCAACTTTTCACACAACGTCTTCATTCTGCTAGCAGCTAATTTGATGATCTACAAGATTCGGAAGTGATTATAATATAATGTCACGACAATGAACTACACTGAGTGAAAACAAAAGGAAGTTTGTTCAGTTTAGTAAAAAGAAAACAAAAAGGTATTTCAAAGAGTAGCATGGCAAAGCGAAAAAAGAATTCAAAGCTAACCAGGTACGCACCTTACTATAGAAAATGCCCATCTCTGTCTCAGCGCAAGTCTCTCCACCTCTGGAAGGATTTTGACGTGTAGGGCTGCAAGTAATTATACACAAAGATCTGTCAAAGGAACACTCGTCTTTCTTTATATTAGAAAAAAACATATGACCAGTTAATCTCAAAAGGCTTCTCTTTCAAAAACTCCCGAAGTATCATTGTTAGCATATAAATATTTGCAAGGGATGACCAATTTTTAGATCTTTACGTGGCAAAAGCTGATTGAAGTTGAGGTGGTTTTGGCTTTGGACTGATCATGCCGATCAAACGATCCTTTACCGGAGATGTGAAGGCAGTGCGCTCTACTATTACATTTCTTAATCCGGTACAAAGCCTCTTTGGAGAGCGGATATCCAGATTCCTTTCTGCAGCAAGCCAACACATTTATAAGGGGCCCCATCCAATGATTGGAAGTTACAAAGTACCACAAGACAAAACATAAAATATGTCAAACTGCATCCTAGATACTATTTTCTATGACCCAGCAAAGCACTTTAAGGACATATCCAATAACATGTATTATGTAATTCCCACATAATTTTATTTTCTATGACTCAGCAAAGCACTTTTTAAGGCTAAAATTATAAAAAAAACGCATTATGTAAACTTAGCAAAAATTATAAATGCTTTATATCTTCACTTTCTACTTCTATGATTCCTAGGAATGTTGTCTAAGCGGGTTTTGATCCTAGATGAGTCCATGCTATGCACGATGAGATAGAGGCCCTTAAAGAAATTGTACCTGGGACATTATGGATATTCCAAATGGGGGTGCATGACGTGCATCTACTAGGTTCGAAGTGGGTCTACCATAAAATACAAGCCAAACGGAAAACTAGAAAGATACAAGACTTGTTGCAAGGGGTTTCAGTCAAAAATGCGATATTGACTACTTGAGACTTTTGCCCTCGTGGCAAAAATGAATACAATGTGAATTGTTCTCTCTCCTGTCATTTTCAAGAAACAATAACTTCATCAGATGGATGTTAAGAATGCCTTCTTCATTAGAGATCTCCAAAAATACGTTCACATACACATGCCACCTAGTTATGAGAAGATAGGAAAAAAGTTGCAATTTTTAACCTGAAGGAGATGAAGAGGAGAAATCCTGACTAAAAATAAAGCGTGATGCGATTTTTAACCTGAAGGATCTTGGAAATCTAAGGTAAATTTTGGGTAACGGATTGGCAAGATTGAATGAAGGTCTTGTTCTTAACCAAAGAAAATATACTCCAGATCTATTGAAGGTAACTGGAAAGTTGGGATGTGTTGAGAGTTATTTTGTATTTCATATTTATCATGTCTCTCTTGCATAATTTACCCTCTAGGATTTCTCCTCTATTTAAGAGAATCCTATGACCCTCGGAATAATCAAGTCATTCACTTCTTTCCACATGGTATCAAAACAATCTTAAATTGAAGGCCTCAGCCACCACGTATCCCACCCCCGCCAGTTGCCCCGCAACCCCATCGCATGCAGCACCCATCCGGTCATATGCCAGCCCCACTGTGGTCACCTTCACACAGACCCACTGCGGCGACACCCTCTACAGGCAGCACTCCCTCTATCGTCGTCGCCTAGGTGCTACCTAAACCATCATTGCAGCCCATCGTTGCTACCTAAGCCCTCCTCCAGCCCACCTTGCAACCTAGCATCACCGCCTATGCCTTCATGAAGCCCTTCGCCGCCGCTTAGGCCACAAGGTCATTACCGGAGGGCCCCATCTCGCCGATGTGCCGACCGAGGTCATTGAGCAGCCTGATTTTAGGTCGTTTGGGATGAGTTCAGACCTCTAGACTCATTTAGGTGCCTCTAAAGTTGATGGAAATGGCAGTGTCCTAAGTATGCACACACAATCAGTTCCATATATGATTGTGTACACATTTTCAGATCATTCTACAGTACCAATCACGTTTTTTCTCTACTCCTTTAACATTATATCAAGGAGCAAGGTTGATTTATCCACCTCTAGTATGTTCAACGATCAGGCACTCTTCACCAAGATGGATGGGACCAATTATGTGCTATGTAACATGAAGTTCATGAGTATTATGGAATGCAACAAGGAGCACATTCTGACACGGCTAGAGCTAGATGACAAGACTGTGGTGAATGCTTCGTGGAAGCAAACTCGTATGCGCGATGTATGGCTATCTAATACCCTTATCACAGAGATAGCCAATGACATTCTCCATCAGCTCACTGCCAAGGCAACGTGGAACATCCTCGCAGCCACATACACATAGGCGAGGAATGAGATGAAGATCCAACAGCTTTAGTATGACATTTTCACAGTAAAGCAGGATTGTCGTCCTCTTCATGCTTTCTGCTCCAGGCTTAGGCGTTGCTTGAGAAACTTCATGGTTTCATGCCTCTGAACACTTTCGAGTAGCGGATGGCATACAAGAAAGCCACTATGGTCGGAGTTTTTTTTGCAGTAATTGACTTGCAGTACGATGATGTATGCACCCAACTTCTCACAAGTGCAATTCTACCTCCCATGGAAGAGGACTACATCCGACTGAGCAGGATGACGGTGCCTCCTGCAGCCACTACTTAAGCCTCCATTGCGATGGTTGCAACTCGCGACAAAAGAGGTTCAACATAGTTTAAGGGACGCGGTGACTGTTGCAGAAACGGTGGACGCCCACGCCAGCAGTACACATACCGCCACCTTCCTGACCACTCTAGGACACTTGTTATCAAAAGCATATAGAACTGTCAGAAAAATCTCAAGTTCGATATTTGCTCATGTTCGGTTCATTAGAGTCCAATTCGAATTCGGTTTGAAAATAAATGAACCGAACCTTAACATGGATTTGGGCTCGTATATATAAACGAACCAAACCTTGAAAGGGTAGATTCGCTCAAGTTCGATTCGTTAATAGTTCGATATAACTATATATAATATTGGGCTAACACCATGGTACCAAAACCCACAACCATGGGATTATATGACCCATCCAAGGGTTGTATATCATGTGATAATTTCAATTCCAAAAACTAAGGGCCTAATTTAAAGAATTCCAATTACATGGTGGGATTGGGAATAATTTTCAGTTAGCTCATCTAACCTAACCCTACACAACTCCCAAAATCCCCTCCCTCTCACGAGATCGAATCCCCCTCTCCAATCCCTCCCCTTCATGCAACGCTAACACCACCACAACCACCCATGCCATAAAGACTTTGCAGAATTTTTAACAAATGGCTACCCGTGGATAACTAATTTACTTGGTAATAATGTGTAGTAAATTCTTTGATGCGACAGCCTACACTTGTGTAAGCTGAGTTGAAAATAGTAAAATTTGGTTGTCATCCCACACGGGATGATCGTCCTTCAGCGTCTAAAAAAAGCTTTAGGGCTAAAAATTCACTAATGTGTTTAATCATAAATTAGATTGGAAACTCCACTGTAAATTCTTAGTCTTATAATCTTGGCTTCAATTTGTTTTCACATGTGTGATCTGTATAGTTAATTTTATTGATGCAGAAGTTACTGAAATTTCAAATATGTGATCAACGACTATTTCGGATCAGATTTTTATCAACTATCCAATTTTGACCAAGCTGAGGGGCAACGATTGATTATATAGAGGGGTACACTTTGTAATCTTTTGAATTTTTGAAAGGGGGTTACCCGAACCCCTTAATATCGGGCTTCTGAGTTTTTAAAAAATATAAAATGAGAAGAAAATGTTCTGTTCAATTTCTTGTGCATAAACGAATCTTTAAAGAACCGAATCGAACATTCGCGAACTCTATCGAATCGAATCGAACATGAACATGATCCTAATTTTACCAAAACTAGCCGAACCCAAACATGTATATTTACAGAACGAACCGAACTGGACCCGTATAGGTTATAGCTCAGGTTCGGTTCGTTTACACCCCTAGAAGCATGGTTACCCCAGCATCTACTTGTATTGATGAGCAGGTTCATCCTATTGGCACTTTAACTGGTTAGAAGTTCGATGACCCTGTCTCATGTCTGAGAGATTTTATGACTCCTACAACAGGAACTACTAGTGCTCCTTCGGACCCTTCTGATTTGATGCCTCTGCCTCTGGCACTATCTCAAGTATAACTTATTCTCTTATTAGTTGTCACAGGGTAGACATTTCAAAGTGGATTATGGACTCTAGAGCATCTCATCATCTCTATAGAGACGGAGCATAGTTCATTTCCTACAATCTATACATCTAGAAAGATCTATAGTCATTCCAAATGGCATGCACTCCCCTATTAAAGGACGAGGGGAGATTCTTTTGATATCGTTTTATGCGTTTGTAGAATATGCTTCATGCACTTGATTTCTCTATGAAGAAGTTATTCATTAATCAAATTACCAAGGATATGTATCGGCATGCAATATTTGGCCATCTTCTCTTGTGTTTCAGGATATAATCACGAGAAAGGTGATTTGATGTAACCGTGAGCAAGGGGATCTCTACATATTGGTATAGTCTTCTTGTGCAGGCAGATCTTCCCATAGCCTTGAATTTTGATGAATTTCAACCGAAATTCGGTTGAAATTCGGTTGAAATTCGATTTCATGGTGGTATCGATATCGAAACTATATATAATATTACCTTCCCGAATTTTGGCCGAAATTTCGATCGAAATTCGGTTATTTTGTTTCATTTCAGTCCATTTCGACCAAAATTGTTCATAGATTTCTCAGATTTCGATGGAAATGACCGAAGTTTCGATTCATTTCGGTCCATTTCAATCGAATGTTTATAGGTCATTATATGTCATGCTTAGGGCACTAATTGATATTCATAGGGCATTATTTGGTCATTAATGAAATCTATATGTCACTATTTCAACCGCCATTGCAATATAGGCCATTATTCCAACCACCATTGTAATAAAAACAAGTTCATTAAGGGTCCTCTTTAAACCGTATAAATATAATGTATATGTTCTCATTTTATCGCACAAGTCACAAGTTCACAATCCAACTTAAGTCTTGGAGAGCCAAGTTTCCAAATTTCAAGCAACGTGAGTTTTTTACCATCTTTTTTTTTCATAACACATCTTTTTTTAACATACTTGGAGATGCCAAATATGTTTTTTTTTCATCGTTGAATGCCAACTTCAGAATCTTCAAAGTTCAAAATCTTTATATAACCATCTTGTTATCTTTGCATGGCAAGGCTCTAAATGTTGATTTCGATCATCATTTTGGTGACTGGCCGAAATGAAATTTCGATCGAATTTCGACCGAAATTTCGATCATTTTTGTAATAGGATTCCCCATATTTTGGTCATTTTGACCATTTAGGTCGAATTTCGGCAACCTATCGAAATCAAAATTTGATCGAATTTCAACGGCATTTGAGGCCAAGTTTCCTAGGCCATCTTGGAGAGCCAATTATGATTTTTACCATTAGACTGCTAACTTCAGATAACAATCCTCTTATCTTTGCACTAAAAAAATGTCAGTTTGTTATGCATCTCATGACTAACATGCTAACAAACCAACGTTATTCTAATTGTCTCTTGACCATTAGTGCAAATGCCATGCATGTTGAATAAAAATGTCAAATAGGTATTGAGAGTGTTACAGGGATCATTTACAATGAAAGAATTATTCTGCCTACTACTATCCTGGAGGCTATCTAAGCAGCATAGAAATTCATATTAGCATGGAGTACATTATCATTTAACCCGAGGTCATAATCTAGACATAAATTATTACTAATTATCTAGCATCCCAATGCATTTTTCCAAAATGAATCCATTCAACTAAGGTCTAGCTCAAGCTTTTCCACCAAGGAATGAATCAAAAAGAGTACATGGATCCACCAAGAAATTTGTGGTTCGATTGAACCTCATTCGCATCCCAAATAAGAATGTAATACTAGTAAGTAGTAACATAGTGGTTAGTATTAGTAAGTGCAGACATATTATGTGATTGATGTATCATGTGATCTTGTAAACTTGTATTATGATATTTAGTATTTCAATTTTAAAATTATCTACACATTTTCTATAATAAAAGTATCATTGTTCTTTTGAGAATTGATAGAAAAATTGAATGCCAAAATTTAAGTTTGTGTACTAAAATTTCACTCTAGACGATCATCGATATGGTGACCGAAATCGTTATTTTAGGCATTGATCATTATAACATCTTATTATAAGTAAAAAAATGTATGTCTATCTCTTTTATTGATTAAACAACATTAGAAATCTTAAATTTGGAAAAAATGAGTTTTCAAGCCATTTCCTCCATTTCTGGCCATTTCATCGAAATTGCACCGAAATTCCTTTTTCCGAGCTTACCAAAACGAAACCGAAATTCGACATTTGAGGCCTTGGATCTTCCATTCCTATCGGATCAATTACTTCGTACATGTGGCATCTTCGATCCAATCACCTTCCTCTGCTTAAGTTGTGTAGAGACCTCATAAATCACCTCTCAGTCTACTTTTAGTGCAAGGCTTGCAGGCTTAGGAAGCATCACCATTCCAGCTTTCCTGATCACCAAAGTCATAGTAATAGTTCTCTATTTAAGTTAGTTCATTTTGATATTTGGGGTCCCAATCGTGAACTTGATCACCATGAACATAGGTTATATCTAATTACTATAAAAGATTATTTGGCTTTCTTGGGTTTTTCCTCTAAAAAACAAGTCTGAAGCTGAGTCTAACACTCTAATTTTCATTAATGAAATACAGAACATTTTCTCTGTTATTGTTAAGTATGTTTGCTCTGACAATACCTTGGAGTTGTGTACCATTCAACTCAGCACTTCTTCAAGTCCTTTGATATCATACATCAAGCCTCGTGTGCTTATAGTTCTCAGTAGAACGGTGTTGTTGAGTGCAAACACTGGATGTTACTAGAAATCTTCTTATGCAGAGTTATGCTCCCCACTTTTTCTGGTGATGCTATCCTCACTGCATGCTCCATGATCAACCATATGTCCTCCTCCGTGTCAGAAGAAATGGTTCCTTTTTTTATTACTTTTTCCAATAAGGACCTTTTTACGCTTACAGATCGCAACTTCAGCTTTGTAACTTTTGTTCATCACCTGAATCATGATCATGACAAGCTCTCCCCTTGAGTTGTCAAATGGTTTTTTGTGGGTTGCCCTATAATGCAGATGAGAATTTTGCACGATGATGAAAAATTAATTCGTTGGTGGATTTTTGGTGGAAAAGAAAATGGAGTGGTTGAGAGGAGAAAGCTCGTAGGAAAAACGAGAGATTTTAGGGAAGAGAATCGTGAAGACCATGTAGAGAGAGAAAGGGAGAGACGGAGATAGAGATGAATCTCAATTTTTTATATAATCTGAAGAGAACTGCCTAAACAACGAGTCTATCATCCCTTATATAGGAGGGATGAGATTACGAAAATAGAAATTCCAATTCAAATATAAACTAATTATCCTAATTTGACTCTAACCGACTAACTTACTAATTTGAAAATTCAAATTGAAACTAACTACTTTGAGATCACAGGCGATCTCTTTTATTTAAATAAAATTACGACGACTCAAAATAAACGTAAATAAAATTAACGGATAAAAAGTAGAAAAATGCAGCCCCATTTATCCATCTCACGCTGCATCAACTCTCCTCCGCTTGAAAAAATCATCTCCCGACGAATTGCTGGATCTGCAGGCTGGAGGGTTGATAACTTTAAATCAGTATTCTCGATCATCCCATGTAAGAACTGGTATGGAGCAAATGACGGAATCCATGCGTGCGTGGCGCGAGTGTTGGCGACGTTGGCGTCGTGGCGGAAGAGCAGGTGTGGCGCACATACGGGCATCCATCCGGGTTTCGTCCCTTTGACATGGTGCTTGAAGAACTGATGGAGCATCTTCATGACGAACAACTCGGCCTTTGGAGAGTCCATAGCAAAGCAATAGCACAAGTAGAGTAGAGGAGGAGATGTGGCCAATGAATTAAGCTATGGGCCTTTAAATAGGTGAAACCTATGATCCTAATCCTAATTGGGTAAGGAGGCCTTCCAGATTTCTCTCTTTCAGCCCTTTTTTTAAAATAATTCTGCTCCAGGGGGTTAGAATGCAAATTTCGTACCCCTTCACTTAAATAAAATCCATAGCACAATCTATCACCCAAATAGCCCTTTTGATAAAAACCTTTGGGAGGAGGGGTTTCCCTGCAATTGTTCCAAATTAACCTCCTATCCCTAACTTTACGGGATCCGACTTCTCTTGAGATGAAGCCCCACGAAATGAAGCCCGATGCCAGGGCTTCGTTTCTCTTCAAGAGGCGGCGGCGGCTTGGGCATGGGTGCCATCGACTTCGGTGGTGGCGAGATGTACGGTACGAGCGGAGCTGCTGATGGCTTGGTTGGGCTTTGGCGGCGGTGCGAGGCTGCGGTAATCCGCAGAGGGTGGCGGTGTCGGGAGGGGGCATCATCGGGCAGGGTGGCGGAGAGGGACGTCGGCGGAGGGGTGTTGTAGGAGAGGTGGCGATGGCGTTAGGGAGACGTGGAGGGGAGTCGGGGAAGACGTCGGAGAGGGGTGAGAGCAGGGTTGGAGGCGCGGGGAAGGTGAGGAGAGATGGTAATGGTGGATTTGGGGTTAGGGAGAGTACCGTTGGTACGGAGATGGTGTAGGAGATCAAAAAAGGGGTTGCGGCTAGGGGTATGGGGGCAGCGTAAAAGGGTGTTGGGCGGATGGAGATGGGGAGGGTGGAGACGAGGGGGAGAACTGGAGGTGCGGGGGCGACAGCAGGGTTGGTCGGAAGGAGTGTTGGGGCTGGGAGGTTTGCTGGGGTGGCGGGGGCAGTGGAAGGGGGTGCTGGGGGTGTGAAGGCGGGCGTGAGGGTTGGGGGTTGTACCGCCAGGGATGCAGGGGCGGAGGGGTCCATCGAGGGAGCCGCGGATGGTGCCGGGGTCGATTTCGGAGGGGTTTTCAAGTCTGAAATTACCTGGACAGCAATCGGATCGACTTTTTTTCTTCCGGAACGAGCTGGACAGCGAATAAATCATCCTTGACGTTGTTGTTTTCGCATGACATGGTCCGGACGGCGAGCACATCATCGTTGTTGCCGTTTTTTCCGTCCACAAAGATCTGAGCAGCGCACAGATCATGGTCGACGACAATATTTTGTTCGTCATCAACTTGTACCATAAAAATATCAACATTGTACCATGAGTCTATCCATTGTTGAACCTTGATGCTTTTCCGGAGGCGCTTCTTGTATTTTTGTTGACACGAACGCGCATGTGATCCTCGTGATAGGGTTGCTTGATCGAGCTTCATTCTCCAATATGCGACAGGACCATCGAATCGTGAGAACGATTCAACTTCCATGCTCTGATACCAAATGATGCAGATGAGAATTTTGCACGATGATGAAAAATTAATTTGTTGGTGGATTTTTGGTGGAAAAGAAAATGGAGTGGTTGAGAGGAGAAAGCTCGTCGGAAAAAGAGAGATTTTGGGGAAGAGAATCGTGAAGACCACGTAGAGAGAGAAAGAGAGAGACGCAGATAGAGATGAATCTCAATTTTTTATATAATCTGACATGAACTGCCTAAACAACTAGTCTATCATCCCTTTATATAGGAGGGATGAGATTATAAAAATAGAAGTTCCAATTCAAATTCAAACTAATTATCCTAATTTGACTCTAACCGACTAACTAACTAATTTTGAAATTCAAATTGAAACTAACTACTTTGAGATCACAGGCGATCTCTTTTATTTAAATAAAATTACGACGACTCAAAATAAACGTAAATAAAATTAACGGATAAAAAGTAGAAAAATGCGGCCCTATTTGTCCATCTCACATTGCATCACCCTCGGACTCCAAAACCAGTGCCTTTATCTTATCAAATGGGAGTATTATGTTAGTGTAGACATCACATTATTTGTGTCAATCATCTACTTTCTCCTACATGTGACAGGATGACCACGTCTGAGTCTAGTGAGGAGGTTTACATTCCACTTCCTCCTTCACCTCCACGTCTACCACTACGTTCACAGGACGCCTATTGTATCCCATGCTCATGTGCCTTCACTATAATCCAACACGTCCCAGGTAAATTCTAAGCGCTTGATTTGTACCAATGGCATTGATGATTTATCTGAACAGCAGGAGACCTTACATGTTGAGCATGTAGAACCTCAGAATAGTACTATACAATAAATACGTCCTCTAGAGGATCTTGACCAGCCCATTGCTCTTCGGAAGCAAAGACATACATGCGATATGTATCCTCTTGCAGCACATGTTTCTTTGAGGTGTTTGTTAGAGGATTTCAGAAAGTTTTTGGTGGGATTATCAACCGTAGAGATCCCACAAACATATCAAGAGGCTACACGATTCAGTCACGGTGTCTTACTATGGAGGAGGAGATGGTTGCGCCCCGACCGCGTGGTATATGGAGCTTGGTTGCTGCCTCAGTAGGGGCTTTTGTGGTTAGCTGCAAATGGTCGTTACTGTCAAGCAGAGAGCAGATGGAAGTGTTGATTGCTACAAGACTATGATTGTGGCACGTGGGCTTACTCAGACAATGTGGTGGACTATTAGGACATTGTCCCATGTGGTTCGTCATTATATTCTCAGGATCCTCCTCTCAGTTGCAGTGGTATGGGACTGGTCACTTTCCCAACTTGATGTCAAGAGTGCTTTCTTGTATGGATACCAGCATGATGAAGCCTATATGCAACAGCCATCAGGGTTTGATGGTGTAGGGGAGTGTCAGAAGATATACATAGTTTATAGGGTTATTTATGAACTTAAGAAGAGTCCCAGAGCATGATTCCAGAAGCCCTCACACTTGATAGAGTGGCAGAGCTTCAATAGATCAATTGTAGATCAATAACTCTTTGTACATAAAGCACACAGAGATATTGTTGTCATCCTGATTTATATTAATGACATTATTGTTATAGGAGATGACTTACATGGCATCAGTAAGGCTAAGGTGACATTGTTGTTATAGGAGACGACTTACAGGGCATCAATGAAGCTAAGGCGTTCCTTGGACAACAACTTGCTACCAAGGACCTTGGTGAACTATGACACTTCTTTGGGCTTGATTTTGCCAGGAACTAGAGGGGTAATGTGATGATACATAGAAAATATGTTACAGGTCTTTTCCTACAGAAAAGGATGGCAAACTGCAACTCTGCCACTACTCCTATGGATCTCAACATGAAGCTCTACGATGATGATATAAATAAGGTGGATAAGAGGAAGTACATGGAGCTTGTTGAGAAGCTCCTCTATGTGACTATTATCATGATAGATATCTACTTTGCAATGAGAAAAGACAACCAGTTTATGAAGCAGCCATGACATGCTCGCATGGATGTTGTTCACACGATCCTAAGGTATCTGAAGTCTTCTCCAGGTATAGTGTTGTTTTTTAGCAAAGGGGCATCTCTTACCAACACGACATGTACAGAAGCTGACTATACAAGATGCCCTAAAGATAGGAAGAATACCACTATGGTTTTCGGCGGTATCCTTAGGTCTCGTGGAAAAGCAAGAAGCATATTATGGTTGCTAAATCTAATGCGGAGTCATAATATAGAGCTATGGAGGGGAGCACTAAGATGATGTGGGTCAAATTCATTTTGACGGACTTAGCATTGGCATGCCTCTTCCTATGCATTTGCTTTGCGACAACCAAGTTGTTTTATTCATTGTCGACAATCTCGCTTTCCATGAGAGGACCAAAAACATTGAGTTAGATTGCCATTACACAAGAGATATGATGCATAAGGATTTTATCTCTACTTCACACGTCAGCTTAAGGAACATACAACAAATATTTTTACCAATGCACTCGCTAGGGATCATTCCAAAGGTGTTTCAAGCTGAGCATGATTGACATCTATGCTCTATCTTGAGGGGAAGTGTTGAGAGGTATTTTATATTCCATATTTATTATGTCTCTCTTATGTAATTTACTCTTTAAGCTTCTGCGGTGTGGCAAGATGTCACGGATCGACGACGTTGGGCTACTATGATGGTGAAGGAGCTGCGGCGAGGATGAGGGAGTGGAGGCAGAGGTGGCGGCATGAGGATTGACCCATGAATGAGCTTCGGGGAAGAAGTAGAAGAGGGGCCAGTGATGGGGGTTGGGGTTTCGAGGGTATCAAGGCTCTGGTCTAGGGTTGCCGCTCCGATATCATGCGAAAGAAATGAGTGAGTTGTTTATTTTGTGGTCATATGACCAAATCATTCATTTATATCCACAGAGTGTAACATACTCCAACGCCTATTGAGGATAGTTGTAAGTTGAGCATCAAGGATGGAAAGCAACTTGATGAAGACTTAAAGAGTCAATACCAGAAACTCGAAGGTAAGTTGATTAACTTACTCTAACCAGTCCCGGTATTACTTATGTCGTCAATATGATAAGTCAATTCATGCATGCACCTATCGATAATCATATGAAAGCAATAGAGCATATCATCTACTGCATAAAAAAGGACCTTGGAAAAGAACTCATCTTTACCAAAGATGCAAAAGTTGAAATCGAAGGATACAACAATGCATATATGGCTATGTGTAACGATACGAGGAGACCTACAACTGGATGTTGCATATTTCTAGGTGGCAACTTGGCGATTTGGAGAAGCGAATGACAATCAATTCGTACAAGGTATATGTTGAAGTAAATATAGGATGTTGCTATGGGTTTTACTGAGATATGGCTCAAGACTACTTTAACAAACATTGAAATAAATTTCGAGTTACCTATGAAGCTATTATGTGACAACAATGCGGCTATAAATCTATTCAATATTCATGTCTTACATGATAGAACCAAGCATGTGGAGTGGAGATTGATCATTGCTTTATCAGAGAGGGGATTGATTTTAAGGAGCTTTTTTAAAGAAGATTTTAAGGAGCTTGTCCTTCCTTGTATACAAACAAAAGATCAAGTGATTAGCATCTTCACCAAAGGGCTTCCCATGACTAGCTTTGAAAAGAATGTAAGCAAGTCGAGCACGTACAACCTTTATATCCAACTTGAGGGGGGTGGGGAGAGGGTGTTGAGTTACTTATATATTGGTAATGGTTTGTGTGTGAGGATCCATTTACCCACTCAGAGACATGTGTAACTCACCCCACCTTGGTTCATAACTTCGTAAAAAACAAAATAGAAAACCCCCTTGTTGCTGTGAGCAACAGGGAACCGTCTTTCTCGTGGTTTTTCCCCTCCGATTAAGAGGAATTCCATGTAAATATTGTGTATGTGTGCTTGTTATTCTACAGCTAAAAGAGTGACACAAGGACAAGTAATACATGCAAAATGTCATTGTATACTTGCAGTACTCTGGGACTAAGAAAATCAGCAAATATATGATCAGTAAATAACACCACGGAATCAGAAAGGCAGTCACCTGGAGATGTTTCACATCTATGTACTCCATTTTTCTGTAAGCTCCGGTAAGATGTATTTTGATTTGAAATTGCATCAAGTGATGGCATAGGTTCTGCTAGCAAACTCATTCTGTTGACAACTAAAGAAAGAGAAGGCCTTGCAACGATCAAAGAGTTGTACATTGATGAGCCACTTTCCCAAGCCATACTTTCCAAAAGTCGTTCTTCCAAGGAATTCAGGTGACGCTTCAATTCCCGGGGTAGAGTCTCCTCATACCTGACAAAACTTTCTATCACCTTGCACAAGTCGAATGCTGTTATACCAGTTCTCTCCAGGATGGCAGGAAACATCATGGTAACTGTCTTGTGAGTGGCCAACACTAACTCAGCAGCACATGCAATCATGCACCTGTGAAAACGCTCATTTGAAAGTAACGGTGTTAAATTACTCCCGTGTAACATTTGAGACTCTGCCCTGCAAATAGCCTCCAGAACTCTATAATATAACTTCATAGACTCCAATTTTCTCTGATCTATCCATATCTGATCCATTAAAGAAGCACCCTGCAAAGTTCCAGTAATAGATCGATCTCCACAAGTACTGCAAGGGAAGATGGATTCTAATATTATGTTCGCCCGGCGCACAATATCACCAGTGAGATCCCTGTCGCAAGATGATAGGAACTGCTCCAATTCCACAGTTGGTTTTGAGGGAAGTGGAGTAATTACGGTCCGAAGCCACTTTGCAGTTGTCATTGTGGTAGAAACTGGAGTAGGAGTTATCATCATGCTCCGGACATTGTTCCCGTTTGCAGGGGACATGGGTGAACATGGAGGAGAAAATTTATTCCGTATCAACTTTGGGGGAGGCGATGATGTATCAAACTTGCACTGCAGAATTCAAAAAATAGATATTAGGATACGAGCATGGACGGATCTAGAGGGGGGCATGAAGGGGCACATGCCCCCGCCCAGATTTTAGGTAATCTTCCATGTATTATTGCTATATATGTAAAATATATAGTGTTAATTTGATTTTTATATACTAATCTAATTTATAAATTTAAAAAAAATTAAAAATGGTAACACTATGATATATTTCTACAATTTTCTCATTCTCGCTATCTGCGAAGATCTTTCCCCACATATTCTCTTTACACATCTCTCTTTCTACCTTTCTCCTTCATCTATCTCTTTCCCTCTCTCGATCAAAAAAGGAGTGTATCTTACTTTATTTTATGATTCTATTTCTTTATAAGTTCTCTATTTTCAGTGATGTCATCTAAATATATTTGAGTTTGTATCAATTATGTACTACTATTCTAATAACGCATTTAATTTTTAAAGCTTTATTTATTGGAACAAGTTTCAAAATCTTACTACACTATATACTTATCTAAAATTTTATCACTACAACAAATTACAATTGAAGTAATAAATAATGGGACCGAAAACAATTAGCTATCGATTATTTCTATTGACACGAACTTTTTGTTGTCACAAAGTATGGGATATTTTATCTATAGATTCATCTGATATTATGTACAATATATTATCTATAATTAGAGTAGTAGTAACAAGCATATCATTGCTACAAATCTTTATTTAGCATACATTTAGCCAAGGCCTCAAATGTCGGATTTCGGTTTCGTTTCGGTACCCCCGGAAAAGGAATTTCGGTGGAATTTCGGTGGAATTTCGGTGGAATTTCGGTGAAATGGCCGGAAATTCTGGAAATGACTTGAAATCTCAATTTTTTTATAAAATTAAGATTTCTGATGTTGGTCAATCATTAAATGAGATAGAAATACACATTTTTACTATAATAATAAGTTGTTTTCATGATCAAGGCCTTAAATATCGGTTTCGATCGTCATTTCGGAGACTGGCTGGAATTTCGGTGAAATGGCCGGAAATTCTGAAAATGACTTGAAATCTCAATTTTTTATAAAATTAAGATTTCTGATGTTGGTCAAGCATTAATTGAGATAGAAATACAAGTTTTTACTATAATAATAAGATGTTTTCATGATCAAGGCCTGAAATATCGGTTTCGGTCACCATATCGGTGATTGGCTGGAATCAAATTTTGGTACATTTGATAATATTAATTTTGAGTTTTGACATTGAAATTTTCCTTCAAGTCCAGGACCCAGAAAGAAGTAAAGAAAAACAATGATTTTATATGCATAGATGCCTTTCAAATTGAAATATCATATATTCATATTATTATTATACAAGTCCACAACCACAAAGTTACATAACATGAGTCACATGACACATGAAATTCCAATCACATAATGTGCATAGACAGATGCACTACATTACTACTACTAGTACTCTAGTACCACATTTATTTATCTGGGAGAGTAGGAAACTAGGAATGACATTTAATCATCCAAACCAAGAATTCCTAGGTGGATCCATGTATCCTGTATGATCCCTTCCTCCATAACGTGACCTGATGGTGTCCCTATATTCCACGTAATCCTCCCATGTCATATAGGAGTACATGGTTTTGTAATCCATTAAATACTCCTTGTATTCATGCTCAGTCACGTGTGCAAGGAAGCCAATCCTAGGATACTTGTCACGCGAAGAGGCAGAAGCCGCAGAATCACGCGGAGGTCGACGCGAGGAGGATGCAACGTGAGAACCTCGAGATGAAGAAGATGGAGCAGGAGCCGCAGGAGGAGAAGCCATCTGAAGGGGTTGAGATGGAGGTACTGCAGGGTAATAATCTGGAAATATACCATATCCTGATCCAGCGCCAATCTGGGATTGGGAAGAGGTATTGGTATATTGTTGTTGATTTCCCGAAAATACCCCATAAGTACCACTGCTATAGCCATATGGCCCATATCCGGGAGGGAAAACATCATATGCATCATTTTGTTGCCCTTGAGATCCATATCCACCGAAGGGGCTTGAAGTTGTCCCGCCAGCAAATATTGAATCTCCAACATCCATACTCAATGATCCCACCGAAGATATGAGATCTTCCATAATGGTGTCATCTTGGACTTGTCCCCGAGGGTGCGGGTACGAGGGGTATGGACAGTAATCCATTTTCTCTGCAGATGACTCTCGATTAGGACTTGCAATATATTGACCATGTATATTTGTACGGTAGCCTGTATATTCTTGTACAGGTCCTGCAGAAAGTCCAGCATGTATTCCTTCAAATCCAGATCCAGTAGCACCTCCACCAGATGTCGCCCCTTCATCTTCTGCTGGAACATCACCTCCACTACCACCTGATTTGGATTTGGATTTAGACCTGGAGGAGGAGTCATCAGAATCACTTTCCAACCCTCCAGCTGGGTCTGGATGTCTCCCTGATCTAGCCATATAATCTTCGACATTTGCCTCCATTTGCGAGGCAATCTGTGTATTTGGTCTCCCTCCTCTCTCGTCGAGTACGGGAGCGCCATTATCATCCATCCACTTCTGTAAGACGTCTTCCTCATCGTCATCGTCGTCTTTAATCTTGAATATATATGCAAGGTCGATGGGATCTATGTATTCCTGCTTGTCGTGTCCTTCCCTTGCATGCTTCATTTTCAACCTGAGGTTGTAGTGGATATAGACAAGGTCATGTAGCTTTTGTACTCCTAAGGAATTTCGCCTTTTGGAGTGGATGAGGTTGAAGGTGCTCCAATTTCTCTCGCATCCTCCAGCGGACGCAGTCTGCGACAATACCTTCACAGCAACTTGGCGCAAATTAGGTGCATCTAATCCATACAAGATCCACCATTCACCTACAAGCCAAGGTACAAATTATTTTAGTCATGCTATATAAGTAATATTACTGATTGATACTTCAAGATCATACATTAATACACACCTGGAAGAGTATTATTACGACCGTTGATCGCGACCATTCTTCCAAAAGAACCCAAGGACTCTAGCCAACTTTAGTCATTAAAATACTAGCTAGGTGTCCTAGTGAGTCCAAATTTCAAAGAATCTAGCCAACTTTAGTCATTTCATATTTTTCTTTAGTCATTTCAGCACTTTTTTTTCCATTTTGGCCAAAAGTGGCCGACAAAGACCAAATTTCGGCCGAAATTCGAGGACTGCATGTGCAGTTATTCCAAATTTCGGTCATTTCGGACGAAATGTATCGACATGACCGAATTTCGGTCATATTTCGGCCGATATGTGTCGATATCCTGGAAAAAGATATATGACTATGTATCGATATCGGTTATGGACCGAAACCGAAATTCGACCGAATTTCGGTCGAATTTCGCCGACATTTAAGGCCATGCATTTAGCCATGAATGTTATATGCTGATAATCTATAGTTGAAACAATTGTTGATATAGTTATAATCCGATGTCCTAGATCACTGCTGCGATATTTTTTATAATACTATATTAATAGAAAGTACTTCTACCTCTACACTATATATTAAGCTAATCCAATCTATATTCAACTTTATTTAAAAAGGAAAATGTTGCTTTACCACAATATATACCTGGCTTGTGGTAATGAAAATTTATGCCAACATTGACACAAAATTTTATCTGGCTTCTGGCAATGTAAATTTTATTGTTGCAAGCTAAAAAAATCAATCGTCACACTTGATTTATTTTGAGTCTATGAATTTTTATTTATATGATGTCCATAATTATATATATGTAATTAGAATGAAGCGGTTTTCCAAAAAAGGAAGCCCAAATCTCTTACATGCGTCTCATTCGCATAGAGTTAAAAAATAAAGAAGTTCGATCAAATTATGTCATTTTTTACAACATCATAATTACTCTACTTGTTAGTTGGTAATAGAATAATCAACATATAAATGATTCTTTTAGTTTGTGCCTCCTCTATAAGTTTATGGCTCCATCCCTGGATACGAGGCTTCTACTAAAGGCATTTATAAGCATGATATCTTGATTACCTTTGAGTTGCATACATCAAATCCATCGGCAGAAGGACTTGCAGGACCAATTAAACTATTATCATCATTAACAAACATACGCTCATCTAGCTCTCCTTTAGCATGTGATGTTTCAACGTAATCTTTTTCTAACATCAGCAAACTTGATTGCAATGACTTTTCATCCAACAGGCCATCGAAATATAACAATCCAGCTGAAAACATAAAGCGCACTTTTAATGCCTTTTCTGATGACCTTATACGAAGTACTAATAGTAGAAAATGACGTGATTATCCCAACCAGTGTTAATGCCGGCCAAGCTGTCTGCATGGCAATCTGAAGCTGGGCATGGTTTCTTCTTCAAAATATCTGCAATTAGGTTGTTTGTTTTGTCCAATGCTGCTTTTAAATCATCTTCTGAAGTATGGTAAATATCACAAAGTGATGCAAGAAGGTCCAGGCCCTTATCTGATCTCTTGACTGCGAGACAAAGAAAAAACATATCAAAGAAAGTCAAAGGCAGGATAAGAAAAATCATAAAGTTACATACAGTGTGCAGACAAAATTACCTAAACGAGCACTATCAAGAACATGAAACTTCCTGAACTGGATGGGAACATGAAGTATCAAAATGGCCTGTGAACAAAAAGATTGTAGGGGAAGACTATAGAACTTTTCAACCATGCATGACCAAAATTAGACCATATTACAAGGAAATCTGAATTTGAATAATGAAAGACACTGACCAATATTGAAACTAAGCCATTGGTGCATGTCACGAGATCCCTGAAACGACTAAAGGCATGGATTCGTAATGCTAAAAGCAGCAACCATCCGAATTGATGATAGTTAGAAACAAATCCAGATATAGTAGAGTTGGTGCTCTGACTGTTGTTTCCACTGGACATGTTATTTGACAAGAAAAACTCCTCGTAGGCACGTCTGTAGTAACTGGATGCCATAGAGTAGAGAAAATATGTAAGATACTAGCATCACATTATTCGCATAATAATTAACTACCGGGTACAGGCTGAAGTAGTTGCTAAAGGTTGATAAAAAATGCATGAAATACTAGCAAAAATGCCAACATATGTGTCATAAGTCCACAAATACATCCATATGCAGTCGATGAGCTAAATTAAACCCCCACCAGTTCAGTCAAGCATCTTTGTCCCTAGATGGGAACTATCTACAACAGCCTAACAAATTGCTACATTATAATCGAACGAATTTGAGACATTCCCTCCACCAATCTCGTGGTAACCATCTAAAAAAGAGATTCCATAAGACTAGCATTGAACGTGACAACAAGCATGCAAGTACATCCAAGGCAAACTACTGAAGCTGTAGGTCAAGTATAAAATACTGAAGTGAAACTTTAACCTCGCCAACAGAGATAGTTCAAATCGGCAGAAGGGAAGTTCACATGTAGAAAATTTAAAATGCATGAGCGAGTAACCAACCGTGCAAGGATATGATCAGATCAAGAAAAAGGCTAGATCCTCGCATGCTCCAGCTTATTGTACTTCTCGTGGAAGACGACAATTATTTAAAAAAAACTAGACCCTTGCATCCTGAGCAGTATAGGATTATATGCTTGCAAAAATCATAATCAGAGGTCTCTTGCACAAATAATGCTGATTTTCTAAGTTCATGATGATTGGCTGGGTATGTCTAAGCAAGAGTAGGTAGACCCCTGGAAGGAGAACTTGCAATGCAACTAAAGGAGTGGTAAACTTACTTGCTCAAAACCCTTAGGTGCACCACATTTGTTTGCGCTTCTTTCACCTGACCATAGAAATACAAGGTATAATGGGGAATATCCAAAGGGAATGGACGCCATTATGTACTCACGGAAACACACCTCAAGTCTTTTCTCCCACTCCGGGCCATACAACTGGCTTAAAGCATGACCGGCCCTGATCATGAATTGTGGAATCTCACGGAAGAAATCAACCGCGCTTCAAAAGAGTAAACTCGGCCAGTTATCCCACAAACACAAACCTACATAATATGAATACAGCAACAGCGCAAGACCGAGTCTTACTTGAGCTTTGCCGCCTTCAACGTCGAAGACAAATTAAATCCCCTGCAGTCCCCAAGTTTAGCCACACAATACAGAGCCGACGCCATCCAGTACCGCTCAATCTCCTCTCCCTGTCCACAAAAAATCAAATTTTTAGTTCCCAACAAACTTCAGAAAAATATTTAAAACCATCAGAATTTCACCCATCCGCTCCCCAATACCGTGAAGTTCCCCGCCGGCCGGCATTCTTGGAACAAATCCGCCGCCCTCCTCACTGCGCCGTCATCCAATCCTAAAGACGAGACCTTCGCCGCGGCCGAAAACCAGTAGGATCAGATAAAACCCCATGTATCAGAAAGATTCAACCAAATCCACTAAAGCAAATTACTTTGAAGAGCTCGAAGAATCTAGCTTCCGCGGCAGCCTCCGCCGGCACTTCCCCCTTCGAATCTTCCATCAAAACCAAACCAAAACCACCGAAATTTGAGCAAAAACAGCGAGATCACGAATCGGCAAGCGGCAGCTGCGAATCTGGAACGGATCTTCGCGGACACCCCCGAGAATGGGCTCGATCTGCGCAACTGGAGCTGCCTGGAAGAGCAGATTCGAGAGTGGGAGTGCGAATTTGGAGGAGAAAGCGCGAATTAGGGAACTGGTTTAGGGTTTTCTCCGGTCGCTCCCTCTCTCTATATCTATTTTGGCGTGATACCGATTAGCGCGGGAAGGATGGGGGAGCATGACATGCATGGCCATGTCATGGTGCCATGGCCATGGTAGGTATGCCTTTGAGTATTGCCAATGGAAACTTGTCACGTGGAATAGAGGGGATTTTCGGGATCCGCGAGGCGGTGGTCCCAAGGCTGGCGCTGGCGATGCCACGTGTCGCATTTCCCCTTCCCAGATCGAGCGGAGATTTGATGATGGAATGATGTCGACCGTCCGATTTCTTTCTGGATCAGAATAAAATAATGGCATATAATTTAATTGCACGATTTTGCCATGATGATGATGAAATATAATAGACATATCAAGAAAAGTAAATGGAATTATGACTCTTCATATGATTATTTATATCTGTAACCTACATATGAATATCAGACCCAACAAATGCATTTGTTTAGATATTATCATCTTTACACCGTCTCTAATTTATTTAATCAATAGATATGTTGGCTATCTTTGCATTATTTTCCACCCAAATTTGAACTTTTTTTAAAGACATGACGTTACTTTCCACATATGCAAAGGTACTTAGTTAAAATTGCTTAGATATCCCCCTTAATTTTCTATATCGAGAAAATAATTCCTCATCACGAAATATCCGTATCTAATCATTTGCATAGTAAACAGACAATATTGAGAAACCCCAAGTCATTTCCTATTGATATATAATACTTGAGATAGAACACACATACGATCTCACCACATATATGGAGATGAGGAAGAGGATGAAGAAGATGATCAACGATGACAGTGGTCAACCATAGATGTTGCTCACCTCCCGTTTAGGGAAAGGGTAGCGCCGATGTCTCTCTCTCTCAGGGCAAGTCATTCAATTTGAGCAAAGAGAAGGCTCTCGCCTTTCTCCAGTTTCATGTCTTCTTCAACTCTTCATGAGTTTGTTCTACATATACTAAGAAAGTACGCATTAGATGATGTATAATTTGTTCTCAATTGAAACCAGTGGTGAATTTCCTTATATAATATGCAAAATATACACGTAGAAAAATATTTATGTAGCTGTGCAGTGGACTTCTTGCAATTTACTACTCCAAAAATAGCAGATGATTCCTTGTTTAAGGGAAAAAATAAATAAAGGAAAAACCAACATTCGTTCCACATCGACCTCCATCGGACCAGGTCCACCGAGCCCCGATCTTCGCGGTCCATCTCCAATCAAAATGGTCCAAGCCACAACCGGCGTCATATTATATATACTTGGTCTTGTCCAATTCCGATCCCATTTCCCGATTCCTTCATGGCATTCAGAGCATTGGTAATTGAGGAGCACTTTAATCTCCATTTGAAAGCATTCAGTTCAGCTGACTCTGACTTCCCATGGTTCTCCATTAGGTTTTCCGGCGAGGCGCGGTGGCGGCAAGGCAGACGAGGCGGTTCACGACCGCTGCCACTGCCGACGGTCTCGCCGCAGAGGAGCATGCAAAGTCATGGTAGGTACCAATGATAAGTTGTATTACATTACTGAAAATTGTATTATCACAAATCTCAAAATAGATACCGATATAAAATGAAAACCCAGTCGAAAAAAAAAGAGAATATGAAAAAAAATCAGATAAAACCGATTTTAGCAGACGTGGTTCGACTACTTGTTTCGGGTCGGTCAATATGTCATCACGGAATATCACAGTGAATAAAATTGTCGTCACAAACTTCGATATTGTTCAAACTTTAATATTCTTGGAACAATCAAATTGGATATTAATTTCGGCAAGTATCGTTAAGATCACATCGTCGGCATTAGTAAAGAATGGAAAATAGTATATTCTGTTTTTTTATTTCTAAAAATATGGACCGGTAATTTACCGGCTTGATTTGGTTCGGTTCGATCGACGGTTCTTTTCTAACCATCTCTTAAAATATGGTCATGGCAGGGATATAAAGGGGCAGTTTGCACCAGTGTCTGTGGTGTTGGGGCTAGTCCTTGTTGCGGTGTCCTTCGGGGTGCACACAGCCAAGCAGCAGCTTGTGAACGCGCCCGGCGTCACCGTGAGGAAGAAGAAGAGATCCGAAGTTCAGGAAGTCGTCGACCCGACCGGGGTCGCCGGTCGGGCTGACCTCTTCATCAACAAATCCGTGTTGAGGAGGGTGGCCCACCTCCAGGACTTCGATAAGGTCCGCTCCGGAATCACCGACCCGACCCGGCCCGACCCATTTACCCAGTAAGACCTCTAGACCACACTTATTACTTACACATTCATTTTGTTGTTCCAACCTTGGATCGGTTTGAGACAGGAAGCGCAATGTGGAGTCTCTGAAGTCGGTCGGAATAGATCCTCGCAGTGCTTAAGCTTGTTGAGCTAGCAAAGATGACGTCAAGGAGCTCGCTCGAAGATCGTTGTTGTTTCTCCTATTGTTTTCCTACTTCATTTTCTCCATTTTTTCGTGCCCCTCTTGGTAGCGATATGCGCTACAAGAGCGAGGTTGCTGGGTTAAAATATTTTGATGTTTCAAGTGAATTACATGATGGTATTTCTATATAATAAAATTGTCACGACTCGTCCCACTTAATCCTTAAGACGAGCGTGACTTAAAACATATGCATGTCTTAACATGTTCATTCTACATATATAGCAGAATGCCATGATCGGCAGGGAAAGATAAACTTTTAAAATGATACAACTCATAATAAATATATCACTGTAATCACATACAATTCCACATATAAAACATAACACATATAATATATACGTGCATCATAAAAAACAGATCGAAACAATTGAAAATTAAAAATTCAAATCTATCATGATCGAAAAATACCATAAAATAAAAACCGACTATGATGGCACAATCTCTTTTACTAGGTATCTCTTCCATACTTGTTTTACTTAGTTCAATGCCTTCTTTCCTCTTAGTATCTGAAAAAAATTAATTTGGAGTGGTGAGCCTAAACTCATTGACATGAGTCTAGATCCAGTGAATGGGTCACAAATCTCCAACTACATAATTGTAAAATTTATTTGTTTAGCATAATTTGAAAATAATTGACATTGTATATTTAAACTTGATTATTTCATAGCTAAAAAAATATTTTTCCTTGTAGTATTTTCAAACTCAAACAAAGCTTGATAATCACTGACTGTAAGTAAAACAATGGTAAAAAATAATCAAAGCTTGTTCTGAAATCATATTTGCTATTTCGAAATAAACATATAAACAATTTTTCCATACTTAATGATGCAACGCTACCCTAGCATATCTTGATAAGTTCATCAACACTTATTGCTAAGGCGAGCCTTACTCTTACTTATAGCCTAGGAGAGCAAATTACACCTAGGACCTTATCTTACTGTCATACGCGCAGACGGCAGCAAATGCCAAAGAACACGCTGCATACGGTTCAAAGACTTTGCATACAAAATGCGGACCCATATCTTCTTACTTTGTTCTTACTTGTTCATGACTTTTCTAAGGTATAGCCCATAGTGTGATCAACATAAGAATCATATAAAATTTGCTTAACTTGAAATAGTTTCTTAAACAAGAATCATACATAACATGAAAACTTTAAATTTGCATATAATATAAATTGCATGCTTAAAATAAAAATGAAAGGATCAAATGTTCCTGGTAAAACTTAGCAGTGCTTATATATAGAAATCTTGAAATATTGTATCTTAAATCATATGTATAAAATAACATAATAAATGGATCTTCAGCCTATGAATCACTCATTGATATCTCATAGAGTGAGGCTCTCAAAAGCATGATCAACCGCCTATAATTACCTAGAAATTTGAAATGTATGGTCAACATATAGAGACTAATCCTTAAAGATCATGTATGCATGTATATATTTGATTCCATGTACGCGAGCTATAAGGCTTCGGAGACAACAGCTAAATAGATTCTTGCCACATATATATATATATAGAGAGAGAGAGAGGGGGGGTTGATTGTATAAGAGCTAAAAACTCTGAGAGCATGAGAGCAGTGAGTATGGACCATTAGATTCTGCTCATCTCTTTCATCCTCTAATCAATCAGCATAATCTAGTGGTTTAGACTAATTGTCACAAATTTTGTCTCTCACGGGATCAATCCTACATATATATAGGGAAAAGGGAAGCTACACTGGGGGGTGCAGCTAACTAACTACACCCGATCATTTTCTTTTTTATTTTTGATTTTTTTGAAAGAAACCTATGAGGATTTACTTAGTTTATTGAGAGGAATATGTTTTTCAAATTTCATGCAAAACAAACACTCCTAATATGCCCATCTAGATAGGGTCAATTTTAGCAATTCTGAGCCCGTTAAAATGTGATGGTCTCAATGGAGATGATATAAGTGTCAAATTTAGTTGAATTTGGAATGAGACCATGGTGATTATGGTGATTTAAATACCCCTCGATTTCATTTTAAAAATACAAAAAAACAATGAAAATGGCTAGGTGCAGCTAGTTGGCTATACCCCCGGGTGTAGCTTCCCCAACCCCATATATATGTAGGTTAAATGAGTATGCTCCCTGAGAGCATATAAGAGTATGCTCTCACCTTTGTTTCCGTAATTTTTTTATTTTTTTTGAAATAAAACATGGGAGGACTTACTTATAATAATAAGTGGAATATGTGTTTCAAATTTCATGTAAAATAGACGTTCTTACCATTTCCATCTGAAGGGGGTCAATTTCAGCAATTCTGAGACCGTTGAAATTTGATAGTCTTGATGGGAGGGATAGAAATTTCAAATTAAGTCAAATTTTGAATGATACTATGGTGACATATTGTGATCTAAATTCCATTAGGTTTAATTTTAGAAAAAATAAAAAAATATGGAGAAAATGGGATGGGAGCATGTAAGTTGCATGCCCCCATGGAGCATACTCCCTTTTCCGTGTGTGTGTGTATATATAACGTAATCATGTAAATTGATCAAAACTAACGCTCGCCTAAATAAGTATATTGCATAAAAGTTATCACTCATTGTCACGAGTATTTCTATCCCAATTTAGGCATTCCCTATAAACAATATCATGTCAAAAACATAGCAATAATCTCACTATTTTATGTATCTTCAATTTTCCTATTCCTTTTCCTATACCCACCATGACTATTATTTACTATAATAGTATTACCATCGTTATAGATATATCTACTTCTATTTCTCTTTTTATGTTTTCTACTTCTATTCACCATCTAGATTGCTTGGAGGGTTTGAATGTATTTTACAAATACAATTAATATTAAGATACCAATAAATATTTAAATATTGCTCGTGGACCTTTTCATGTCAAAATATTTGTATTGGGTTAATAATTAACAACTTCTTATTTGATCAAATTATACTAATTAAATATTTAGAAATACACACGTCCATTGTTCGTTAAGAAATGCCAATGGGACTTTTTTTTCGCAACTTGAAAGAATATCTCATGTTCTCGTTAATCCATATTTATTTACTTTCATTAGTAGTCATCTAACTCTCCGTCTTTCTGTATTTCATAAATTCTGAATATTCTTCTAACGTAACTATGAAAGCATGTGTGGATTAGTTGTATATATAGGTACTTGAACTCGCTTGGATCACAACTAGACAAATAGAAGTTAGACGAAGAGCAATGACACAATATGCACGGAAAAATATGGGTACGCATATTTCCCGACAAATCTATTACACTAAGATCAGCAGAAACACGCATGGGTTACGGTAAGGGCCCGAATATTGGATAACCGTTGTTGAACCCGACCGATACTTTATGAAATGGTTGGAGTATCAGAAACTGTAGCTAAAGCTGCTATGTCAATAATTACGTGCAAAATGCCTATACGAACTCAATTTATTATTGCGCGATAAGTCGGGATGTAGAAGCAAAGGAAGGGATGATAACGTTATCAAATTCATTGATTAAGAAATGCTGTCATTTCCAAGTATGATGCATAACGTATGTATAATATTTATATTTTTAATATTATCATGTGTGACATAACTATTGACGTGTCGTCTACTCACCCAAGTTCATAAATCTCAACAATAAATTCGCAGAGATAGTACTAATTTATAAAAATATGGAGATTGCTTACCTTCCTATTCTCCTTTTTTGTATGATCCTTTCATTATTCTTAACACAAGTTCAACATAAAATCATGAAGTAATACAATGCGGGTATTACAAAAATAATGGGAATGGGGATGAAGACCTCTCACTTTTTTCGTGTGAATGAGAATGTACATTTTATGTCATTTTCATATATTTTCTTTAGGTATTTCAAGTATAATAACTAGGTTTGTCTTTGCCCCATACGCATCTTGATCACACCCTAAGGGACCGTTCGGGTGCTGGGTTATCTGGGAGAGGATAACCCACCCCTGTTGTGGGTTATCTGGTGGATAACCTGAATGTGAGTTGTGGTGTTTGGATGGTGGGTTTTATTGTTGAAAGGGTTTTCTGTGATGTGGCATTTATTGAAGTTTGGGATAATGATTGGTTGTTGATTGGTTTTTTAGTGGTAGAGGAATTGTTTTGCCATTTTCCACTTTGCCCTATTTGCCCTCTGAATTTTCATATTTTGATTTAAGATTTTGTTTCCACGGTAAATGGCTATTGATTTGTTAGGGTGGATATCGATATCTATGCGTGGAATTTCTGTTATTCACTCGTGTATCAAATTTATTGCTAACGTGAACGCGATTTGGCTTCGCTAACATACTCGTTTAACGTTTACATAGATATTGTGTCTTCAATTGATTGTATGTCTTTAGATTTATTAGTTTGCACTTCTTTTTCTTTGCAGCACAGTACATGTAATTTCCCTCTATTCAAGTAGGTAAGTTTGAACACATGCTTAAAAATTGGAGTTTTGAAAATAATTATTGTTCGAGAAGACCCGAAAAATTAAACACAGGAATTATTGGAACTACAAAGCAGTGTGGTGGACTTGTTGCCTGCTATAATATAAAATGGGTTTATAGTAATTAGAATTCCACGTTATCAAGCCCAGGAATTTGTATGGTTGGATTTGCAGTTTGAATTGATTGAAGTTTGGATATATGTGAGCTCGTTGTCAGCTTATTTTTGGAAAATATAATGATTTTTGTAGTTTTTGCAAATTAAACAAACTATACTCGTTGATCGCTGTGAATCAAGGATCTCTTCAAGCAGAAGCATGAGTAAATATTTATTAGGTTGATAAAATGCGTTTGAAGTAAAAGAGTTACGGAACAACATGCTTGTCAACCACAAGATCGTCAATAGGATCATGGGCCGAAGTGGAACCACCGGAGAGGTGGATAATCATTCTTTCCTTCTCTCTAATCGAGCTATCCACCTGCGCTAACTTCTCGTCCTTGAAATCCAAAGAGAACTCCAATACATTCTACAGATCTACCAGGAATATTTTCTCCGCAGTCAGGGACTGGATAGTTAGAGGGAGCGACGATGCCTTCACCATGTAACCGCACGATCGCTGCGAAAGAAAAATAATTTCGTTAGAAACCCTTTGATTTAAAGTTAAAAGTGATAAACTTATTTTCAGAATTCGAAATAACTTACATCTAGCGGGCATGTGTACCACATACAGTCATCGACATCCTCTAAACGACGTGACTCGTCAGACACCAATAATGCATCCTCGGCACAAGAGCAAATGCATCCATGGGAGAAGGGAATGTCGAAACGTGGCATGATCATTACCTATTCAAACAAGGTCTTGTATTATAAATATTGACCCCCACCCAAACGCAAACGTATCGAACATAATTCAAACAGTTAGAAACAAGATATCAGAGGTCATTAACTTACTAGCATTCCATATGACAAGTTCGAACGAACATTACAAAGTAGTACAGAAGAACGTGATCAAGTTCAGTTTACAACGACCCTAGAAATTCATCAGCTTTAACACATACGCCTCATCCAATCATTGTACATTGTCAGTGCTATTTCATCTCGTAGTTGCTCACCTCACAACATCTCGGTACGACTGACTCTCACTTCTACTCCGGGCTCCACTTCTAACTCCGATGGATTAGGAATCAAATATTTCTCAATACAATCAAACCACTTGTCACTACCATACAATTTTATGAAGTTGTGAATTATGGCAGTCGCCTTCACAACGTTCCTCCACATTTCGAAAGTGTATGTCGGCATGCATGATAGGTACTTGAACCTCTTCTTCAAAACACTAAATGTCCTCTCAACATCACTCCGAAGTTGTGAATGATTGTGATTAAACACGTGCTTGTGCGAATGTATCGTTCAGATTTGTCTAGCACCCGCCACTCTGGTAGATGGTATGTAATGCCTTGGTATGGAGCGATGAACGAGTCAGTATTGGTGTAACCACATTCCACCAGGTACCTGCAGCCGCTCGGAATGACGAAGTCACCTCTATCAATGGCATCCCTAAGAATGGACATATCCGAAGCTGACCCCTCTCAGCCGGCAAGAATGAATGTGAACAGAAAGTTGAAAGAAGCAACCGCCATCACATTCTGCGATATGCACTATTTCCTGTTACGGTAGGTAGCCTCCATACCTGTTGGGACCGATGCCTTTATGTGTGTACCATCGATGGCACCAATCACTCCCTATATAATAGTTCAACAAGTCACCTTTTAAATCGCATGGAAGTGGCGGACTGAACCTTAAATCGCGGGAGACGTACCTAGAAGTAATTTAATTTTTCACAAAGAAGGAAATACTTGCATATACGAGTACGAAATAAATTTTCCATACCCGAGTTACATACTAATTTGTCCACTTAAAAAAGGAAATACAGGAAGCAACGAGTACATAATAAATTGTCTACAAGGGTACTACATATGAAATTGTCCATAGAAGGGGAAATGCTTGCTGGTACAAAGAACATGGTTTCATATGAAATTCAGTCTTCACACGAGGGGTTATGGCTCTCCAAGGACATGGTGAATCCATGCTTGGAGGTACTCTGGGTCATCCTTGACCAAACGAAAGAGCTCCCTTCTAGCTGGGTGAGTTAAGGTATCAACCATCTTGATATACCCGGTTGGGGAGATAAATGGGCATGCCTCCCTCAACTCTCTGAAAGCCAAACGAACATCCTCATCTTGTTGTCGTCAATGTGCTTATATCCTTTACTGAATCAACACCATGAACTCAGTCATATCCGGTATTTCTTGCTTTTCAGACCGACTCCTCTTGCGCTTAGATTCGAATGACCTCTGTGTAGCCCTACTGACAATAGGAGGTGTGGGCACCTCATCCACATCCTCATCATCGGTATTGTCTTTATCACCCTCCATGATATGCTCCTCCTCGGTATTGTGTGTGGTCATCGGAACACGTGAGGAGCTGGCATAACGTCCAGTTGCGGACCCCTTCCCGATGAGTTATGGCACCTCTTCGAAGTACAAGAAGGGATGTGAACTGTACTTGCGGTACACCTCACCTACCTGAGAAATGTAGCCTCACAATTACTCATTGATAAGTACTCAAATTGGACTTTCGATGAAAATGCAAAGGATAACATACCTCCAACCAGGCGATTTCATCTGTGCGATTGGACGATTTGAGACGTTGTCACATCCCCAATCGGACTTGCCCTGTAGGTACAAATAGGTTGCGTGCTCCTTCTTGTAGATCTTCCAACGAGATTAGCTATGATCTTTTGTGTAACATAGGTCTGCTTGTTCATTAAACTGGCGTAAGATTCCATTCCACCCCGTTGTAGTTTATGACTTCTCACTCCATTGGTTCTTGTCTCATGCTTCCATCATACATTGGATTAGAACCCGATCGTACGTTGGTGTCCAGTTGGGTGCCCTTGCCGTACCGACATTCTCACCTCCACTCCCATCCACTAAGGTCTTTCCGTTATATCATCGTGGCATTGTAAGCCTAGTCAAATCATAGATCCAAGATCATTGTCTTTATGATATATCAGGCAAATTCATAAATCAGGGATGATCTACGGTAATATATAGTTTAAAAATTCTGATAGCAGGGATGATATGGTTTAGTCGCTTAATAAAATATCATACTAACCATGGATGACCGATTTAATCAATCCCACTAGGCATGTTAGATCTATACCATAGAAATTACTATGCAATGGTTTACTGAGTTGTACTTAACGCAAACGCTACATCAAACTTTGCACTTGATGACTGGATTTGAATCTCTTTCAAATAAATTATCATAGGACCAGTGATCTATATAAGCAAATATTATATTTCTAATGATCAAGGAAGGGAACAAATACTTGTCATATAAATGGAGGACAAAAGATAAGGCAAATGAGATAATATGCAGATGATTTTCAGTTCATTAGTAAACTTACAACAAGGCAAAGGAGATAATGATCGTTTAATTCTGTTAACTTGTATATGGTAAGTATTAACATCGTCAATTACAATATATATCTAAAAATCTTCTGTAGCCTCTTCAACAGATGATATTTTATGGATACAAAACCGTGATAGGTACCCATTTACAACACAATATTTCCTGGATAGCAGTTGTAGTATTTTTTTTCAGAATGCGTCTCTTCATCAAAAAAAATTCACCATGATTAATGCGACTAATCGATTCGGGGGGGACTTTGGACTAGTTAAAATGGATCATATATCTGCAGAAGAAGATATTTCCGATTCGAAACCAAGCTCCAAAATGGGGTTGTTATCGCAGGATTACCCTTGTAACATACATCAAACCATTGAAGCAGATCACCCACATAATTCTACTAAATTTTTTTGCGCAAAAATTGTGTCTAAATGACCCCCTCGCGTAGTGCTTCAACTCCAAACTTAATCTGACTCAATGTTGGAGGTTGCCCCAATTACAGACTAAAATTCCCTCTAGTCAGTTGTGAAATCATAAATAAAACAATTATGTACATTTGATATTAAATTTGAAGTGCATATTCCTCTTGTTATGTTAAAGTATATTTTAAAATTACATTACAAAATACAACGAAAACATTGTTAATGTAAATTTGAAGTGCAAATTAGAAATGAGAGTGTAGTCACTGGTTGTCTACCTCTAGGGAGCTCCATTTTTGCCATTGTTAATGCACTGGTTTAAATCATACAAATTAAACTCCATATATTTGATATATCAAGAAACCCATACATTGTCCAATTGATGATCCAAGATCACTGTCATATAGACAAGTGTGAGATCGTCAACATGCTCATATTCTAATAAATACTCCACCATGATAGGATTTCATAAGAGAGGGATGAGAGAAATGAAATAGATCTGAAAGCAGGGATGATCTGGTTTAATGGTTTTAAAATCTGTGGTAGGATGTATCTTAAATTTTCTGAAATCAAGGATGGACATAATTGTAAGGCAGAAGGAAAGCCTAAAATCGGTGTCTTTTTCGAATTGCAAGACCTAACAATGGAAGCAATCTCTCATACGATCGAGAAGCACATGCCAGAAAATCCGATCTCCCTACAAGCATCATGCAGACGATCGACAGGGGAGTCGAAACCCCAATACACATCCGATGGATTTTGGGCATAATGCCCTTCTGAGGATGATAACACAGATGATGCTTGCCCCAAACCCTCGTTAGAAACACCCTGCAATGCAAATGGGAACCGACGAAGCAGAGCACATACTCACAAATCAGGTTATGAGGGTACCTCGTGTGTTGATCGTAGGTTGTCTCGCAGAACTCCTCAAGGCCGGCCTTCTCGGCTAGATCGTGGAAGAGAAGATGGAGCTCGAGTGTTAGCGCGTACCTCCAGTCCAACTCCATCTGTCGCCGCTTCCTCCTCAAGCCAGAGATATGCGAGCAACGCGATTCGGAGGAGGAGACCATGCCAAAAGGGAAAGAATGGGCGAGGAAGGAGCCCAAGATGACAGGACGTTGTCGTGCGCAGAGGATGAGTATGACCCATCGAGTCAAGCTATAGGTCGAAGATGGCGTGGTCTTTGAGGTGGGTTTCGAAGACATGTTTGGGGGGGGGGAACCCGGTTGGTAACCCACAGGTTTTGGGGGCAAAATTCGGACCTCACCGGGTTACCCTAGCACCCGAACGACCTCTAAGGAACACCCGATATACATCCTAGCTACGCAGTCTCAGTCGTTAATGTCGGATCACCCTATAAATGATCCAATGCTCCAAGAGTCATCAATATGTTTATGAAGCATAATCTAGCTCCTGAGTATCATGTGCTTATAATCAAGGTCGTATAAAGTTAAAGACGGATGATGCATTTTTTCTGAAATCTAGATGAGGCGTAGAACAAAATTGTATTGAATTCAAGAGATAATTACATGTATTCAGGTTGTAAATTTTGGTGCATTACTTCAAGCAAAGTCAAGCATACATAAAAAAATAAGGGTAAATTACAAAAAAGGAACCGAGCTTTACATAGATTCCCAAATTAGGGACTGGTCTTTATTTCGTAACAAATAGGGGATCAAATTTTAACTTAATGGTTCAGTCCCCAATTCCATCAATGGGCGCCTTAATCCATAAATTTACTTGACAAAATTGCCCCTAACAAATTCTACTCTCACACAAATAGAGCTTCCACTTGTGGAATGGGAGGAGGATGATGACAGCGCGCTTCTGTTGCGCGCTCCTCGCACCTCGTTCTCCTCCGCGATCTCATCGCACAGCAGCATCATTGGAGTCCGCATCGAATCGTACTGCTGCATCACCACCATCGGAGTCCAGATATTTATGTAGCCCTGCCGACCCCCCCCCTTTCCCCGCCGATCCACCTCCTCCTCCCCTCCCCCCTGCCAGCCTCCACCATCTGCCGCCAGCAAGAACCCACCCCCGTGGAAGTGACCCCCGCCCGTAGAACCCCAGGCAACCCCCTCCCCCTTCCCCCACCGACTGAAGAATCTCGTATTCATCATGCTAAAATCCACACATTAAACCACTGGCTTAATCGATCCAATAAAAATCTCTGTTAATTTTCTATTTTTACCATGTATTATATTGTGTATAATTAACCTTAATTAATTGTATTTAATTTCTTTTATTTTCTTTGTAATTATTTTATCATCAAAAACCCCTAAAAATAGGTAGAGTAATTGTCTATAATTCACTAACCCTTAAAAAGACTAAAAGACAAAAAAAATCTCAAAAACAAAAAGTCGGTGTTTTTATCCCCCTTAAAAATACCCCCAAAAATACTTTTTGCACAAATGACCTCTTTTGGCTTTTTGACCAACATGAAACTTGTAGATCTCGTCGAGAAGAGCAACTTTCATGTTTTGACTTTTTCCTAATTTTGCCTCTAAATATTTCTTTTATATTTTTCTTTGTATTTGCTTTTTGGAATTTTCTGATTGGGCCACGTGTGCCCGCTCTCTCTCACCGCCACCTGGCTGCTCCTGGAGCCATCCGATCTCAGATCCCCGCCTCCATCTCAGCCATCCATTGTCGCCTCATCCCCAGCCGTCAGATCCAACTCCCAGATCAAATCCCCGCCGTTACCTAGCACCTCATCTACAGCCATTAGATCCACCTCCTATCCTACGGCTCCATGTACTCCACGTAGCCCCTCAACCTCAGCCGCTCAATCCCCACCTCATCCTAAGTCTCTCATCACGCCATGTCACCCCGCTCTTTCTCACCGTTGGATCTCTCCCATCTCCCAATCTCAGCCGCTCGTTCGCGCCCTAACACCAGTCGTTCGATCAGATCCTCGGATCTGATCATAGCCCTCTACCAGCACACTCCACCTGACCGTTGGATCGTACGATCCAACGGTCCAAAACCCTTCGTCAACCTCCAGCTATCCCTCTCTCCCAAGCGTTACGCCTCGCCAACCCACTCCCCCCTTCCTATTTTGGGAAGAAACTCCAGGCACCTCTCCCTCTCCTAACGGTCGCCTCACGTAGCCAGGTCTTCCACCTTCTTCGCGTAACCCCCTTCATTCCTCATCATCACTCCCAGCATGTTGGGCATGCGACCCCACGGTGAGCCATTATGCAATAAATGTTATTGCAAATATCATTTCCTAATCTAAAATGAAGGATAAATAATTTGCATAATAGGTCCCTCTGTACAATTAGGGTTATGTACCATAGCCATTTTAATAATCATACTGTTGTTGATTCAATAATTGAATCATAGAGGCTGGTGCATGGATGAATATCTAAATAGTTATATAGAGGACTCATAAAGCACCATCAAATGATTGTTAAGTGATGATCTCCAGTCTGAGTAGGAGATAGCAATCCTTTCTCATTTGGCTGATATCTGATCGACCTCTTGATGCAAGTCCTCTGCATGGGAATAGTGATTCGGAGGTGTCAGATTAATTGAGTCAATGAGTTGACTTAACGAGATCGAGATAACCAAAGACCTATGTTGAATACTGTCACAACATAGGCATGCATCCTCAGATCAGAGACAGATGTGTTACTATATGTATGAGTATGTACATTTGGCAGACCAATAGGTTGATGACCTAACCAAGGTCTATATACCGGCGAGCTGGTGTGCATGTAAGGACATATGAGTAATACGATCTCTTAAAGGGATCATACAGGTTCACTTGTGAACCGGGAGACATGAGCTCACTCATGAGGTATTGGGACTGATCAAATTCCATGCATGATCGTCATGCTTTGGAAGCATGACATGAATTCGAAGGTAAGATATATGCTTTGTGAAAGCATATGATCTATACCAAATCCCAAAAGACCAAGATTGAGAAACTTAGTGATCAAACCCTGAAGATGACAGTGTAAAAGTGATCTATATCTTCATGATGATCATAGGTCTTCTAGTATGCAGGATGTACAGGTGTTGGGAATACCCGAGGGTGATGTGATCATAAATGATTGTATAACCATGACGCTTCCATTCCGAGGGAGTGATGAAGACTCCTCTCAGTAGAGAAGTAACCTAATCTTAGTCCAAGTATTGGACATTGATCTGAATGATATTCAGATACAATGAGAAGATTAGGTTTACGGCATTGATTTAATCAAGCATCTATGGGAGGTCCCTGAGATCTAGATTTGAGATGTGATCTCAATATCCAAGTCACTATACGCGGAACAATACAATCGCCCTATCCTTATCTCCAAGTATCTGTGGAGAAATCACATTATTCTTGAAAGGGTTCAAGAATAATTCCATAGTTGAAATATATCTAAGCATTGAGAAGTTGATAATTAAATGTGATTTAGTTATCTTGATGTATGTGGAAATTATCCAATATAATTAAATGTGATTTAATTATTGTGGATAAGAATAATGTGGATAACAATATCTAATTATTTATAATATATTATAAATATGATTTATAATGTATAAGAGAGATCTAATTATAATTTATATTTGTTAATTAATTGTTGATGTGTATTGGATACACATTGTATAATTAATTGAAAATGTAAATTATATATTTTATTTTGGGGTGTGAATGGGATTCACAAATTTCCAATGGTAAGATTGCAATATTCTTAAAATTAATTCTGAATTATTTTTGAAGAATATATTACAACAAAAGTTGTTGGAATAAATAATGGAGAATTTCATGGAGACATGCAATCTCATGAGATTTAATGAGATTGCCCCCACTTGGAAATAAGTGGACGGCTACCAAGTCCTATATGGAATTAGTGACCGTCCACTATATTCCAATGGGAGATGAGATCTCCATGGTAATTATCTCCTTATTTGTTTGATCTAATTTAGGACTGAATTGTATTTGATTTATCAAATATATTTGATCTAAATTAAATCATAAGTTGTTGGCTTTTACCAACAACAATCTTGACCATTGGATTAAACATAAATCAATCCCATCCATTGATTTTATGTGTCCCATAGATTGAAATCCATGGATCCTAAAATCCTATAAATAGAGAGGCATACCATGCTCTCTAGGGTTATGCTTTTGAAGCACGTCTCTCTTCTCGCTGTTATTCCACATGTTAACTCTCTCCCTCTCTCTTTGGTGGCCGACCACCAAAACCCTAGAGGGGAGCTTCGTCATCGCCTTCGCCGCTGCTTCGATGTTCTTCGGTTCTCCATCTTCTTTGGAGTGCTACGCTCGTGAAGAAGGTGTTCTATCTCATACGACGAGATCAGGAGTTCACCGTGCTTGGATCAACTCGTTGGATTGCGAGGATCACGCGACTCATCCCCCCGCTCGCAAGCTTCTTCTCCAACGATCGGACTTGAGACAGGAGATTTTTTTCCGTAGAGACTCGATCAACCATGCTTCAAGAGGTATTCCTTTATGCTTGTTGTGGTTCTATATGAAACAATCCGAGAATCATTCTTGGATCATGTGGTTACATCGCATGAAAATTTTTTAAATTCTGCTGCATAGAACAACTAGTTCGACTAGTTGTTATTCGTCGTATTTGATATGACGCTCACGCTTCCATGATGCGCTTGAGGATTATTCCATATCCTTCAAGTGATATCAGAGCCTTAGGTCGAAGGTTTTGGATACGATGCAAACTTAGGACGACTTGGGTTCGTTGAGGTCGCGAAAGTTTTTGTCGCATTTGATTTTCGCACACCTGTTTAGTGAATAAATTCGGTCCTGTTTAAAATATTTAACACAAATTAATTGGATTTTGTTTCCCATTAAATAAGGAAATCATAGGATCTGAGTTTACGTAATTTGGATTCCGTTTGCTCGAGATATGGTTGTTTTAATGAACATGTATTCACTGTTGCGGGAACTGCGAAACTTAACATGATTAATGAGTTAATTACTTTTTTGATCTTCCTCGAAATACGTGAGATATCACTTAGGTTCTGTCCTAAATCAAATTAGCAATCTTTGAAAATTGATTTTGTCTAATTTGGATTTAAATTGATTGAGATATGTTAATTTTAGTAAGTAGGGATCACTGCTGAAATTACAGTCCTAATCAAGAACCATGTGATTGTCAATTAGTGAAATTAATTATTAATTTCATGAAATAATTATGGAAAATATTTGAGAAATATTTAATGATGATTCTTTTCTTAATTGACTTGGCCTCAACCAATAAATTGATTACATTTGATCTAAATCATAATTGGAAACACAATCATCAAACTCCTTATTTGAATAGGATTGAGAATTCGTCTAGCAAATTTCCTTATAATAAAAAATTGTTTTGATTATTACTATATGGTATGCTTTCGGTTGAAGAATCGATTATCATCTCAAGTACAAAGTGATTGACTCGACATTATTTTTTACCGAGGCAGATATGGTGTCTAGTCAGGGATCGCTAGGGTAGCGGGTCGCACCGGTTGCGGTCCATCCCACTCCCGCCGGTACTGGCCATGACAGCGAGTAGGGAACGAATGATGCCTGAGAGATCATGATATATTTTTCTAATTATTAAAATTCAAATTAATACGTACTTTGAGATAATACCATATATATTCAAGTAAAAACAATCAAGTTTGTTGATTGAATTGGATTGAAAATTAATCTAATATGATTGAATTAATTATGTCCAATTGAAACACTCTATTATGAATAGAGTTATTATTTCCCTTGGAAGAATTAATTATATGAACATGATTCATGATAATTAATTAAAATTTGAATAAGAGGTGGAGGATCACATAAATGACATCCATGGTCTCCCGTCAAGGCGAAGGGTTCCGTCGCCAGGGATTGCATATAGGAGACGCATGTACGAAGTGACAACTCCTATATGCAAGCGCATCTGGATCGTGCTCTTTGCTTCTCAAAAGAGTAAGGCCGTATATGTAGTGACCCCAATATTGGGTCCTCATATTATTGGGGTGATATTGGATTGCGCATAGCGAGTACTATTCATGTTGACGATTGGTTCAATTAATGACAGGTCAACATCACCTTAGGAGTGGTGGGCCCGGGTGTTAAATACCGAATTGGGAAATGCAAGTTGGACTTGCAAGGTGGAATGTGTTCCCGCTTCTTTTTTATCTGAGTTGCAGATTCTCATATTATTGGGATGTAACAAAGATAAGAAAGGAGATCCCAGATCTTGTTGAGATATGATGGTAAGTATATCTCTTAAATTGAAAGTGATTAAGGGAATGAACCTTCAGTGTTGACAAGTCAAGACAACTTTGATATGAAAATTCCTAAATCAAAGTAAACTATATATTTATATATTTATGCAAATTTCTTATTTCAGATAATCCTTCAGTAAACCCACTCAATAATAACCAGTAAAATATCATGGATTGGATCCATGATCAAGATATTGTACTTGTAATTGGACACATAATGTATGTGGTTGCAATGTACAAGTTTCCTCATAATAATGAGAAATGATAATTAAATAGACAATAGGACTAAAACCCTAGGGTTTGTATGTCTCTATAAGTCTTGATCTCATCGAATGTACTTTTGAAGTGATATGTCGATAATGATCGTAATTATAAAATAATCCTTATAAAATCTAAGAAGATGTTATGGCATACATATGTGCTCTCGACATATAATCATGAATGACATGGTTCTCTGCATTATGCAGAATTGTGGCTCTATATGAGATGATGTATTCAAATTGTTTGAGTACCTACCTGAACCTAAGTTTTAAGAGTTTAAATGGATGTAGATACGATGAGTGTCATCATTCTACTATCTATACTCTGGTCATTCATGATGCTTCATATTATTCATATTGTATGAATTGAATGAAGCACATGTATAAATGTTGAAATACTCTTAGATTGAAATTTTTGATGTCGACATAAGAGATCCTTTATCTTGAGCAATGGTTGTTTATAAATAAAGGGAGCGCAATGAAAGCATGGGTTGGACCCAAGTAAGAAGTATAGTCAAAGAGTTGACTGTACTTCTGTGACTTCCATATGACATCCAAAGAGTTGGATGAATGCCAATACTGCAATATGTTGATGTGTTGATAGTATGACTATCAAATCCATCTAGTATCCTTAGAGAAGGAATCAGATAGTACATCAGAATAATCTACATATAATCATTGAAATTGACTTCCTTATTTGATAAGATAAAGTCTAATAATTGTATCTCAATCTTCTAATGACACTTGCAATCGGTTGCATATGTATTAGAATATTAGAAATTTGATCTTAAGGTTTAATGGTCATCCATGTTGGAATTGATGCAATTGTTGCAACAATTTCCATTAGATCAATAGATTTCATTTTTTCAGTGGGAGCCCTTAGTCTTAGAGAATGTCTCTGTGACCTGGATATTAGAATACACTCATATTTTATTTCTAAATATTGGAAATAAACATGAATTTTGTAATAGATCTATCATAAAGAGTCATGATGGAGATATTTCAGATAGTAATCTAAAATCTAGTGGACTCTAATAAATTAGAAAAATTAATGAGTGATTCATTAACATTTCTAATACTGAAATTAAACCTTATAAGATCAATAGGAGGATAAAGATCATTTGACAATGATCTAGCATCAAACCTTGGACATATGTCTATTGATGAGATCAATAAACTAGTAAGAGATGAACTTTAAAATGTCTAGAATTTCAAATCTTACATACTTGTGAATATTGTATTCAAAGTAAGATTGTCCAATACACACTTCTTTGGGAATGGTGTTAGATGTCAAGGTATTCAAGATATCATACATATTGATGTATGTGGATCATCTGTATCATAATAAACATTGATGATATGTGATATCATTTGATGATTAACTGTGATATGAAATTTCTTCCCTTCACCAAGAAAGCTTTGGAATGTCCAAAGATTTCACAGGTTTGGTTTATAATCAAAGTTTGAAGGAAGATTAAATGTATTTGATCTAATATAGGTAGTCAGTACCTATTAGATGAATTCATGGAATACCTTATAGAGATATGAACATCATTTCTATCTCACTCCTCCTAATAAACCTAAGCTCAATAGGAGTTGTAGGGAGATACAATTGGATCATGTGTGACATGATATGATCAATGATGAATATTAGCATAATTATCTATTAGTTTCCAAGGTATATATGTAGTAGAGACTACAATATATATCCTTAATAAGGTTCCAAGCAAATAAGCTGGAACTTAACACCTGAGAGTGCTACTTCATTAGGAAAATAAAGGATGGTATGAGATACCTACTTTATGACCTTAAGATTCTTAATAGATCTCATCTCCGAGAATGTGATTCTTAGAGGATGACTCTCTTGAGAATCAAGATGAAAATGAAGTAAAGGAACTCATTTAATCTTGAAAAGATAATGAGGCTCCTGAAATCGAAAACTAAAAGGACAATTAATGATGAACCACTAATACCTCTTCAAATGAGTTTGAGGATGAATTTCATGTGTCAGAGAAATCTGACAATGATTGAACTTCATGTGATGAAGCTCCTGAGGATCATGACATGGCAAGATGTATGTTAGCAATAAAAGTCTAATGTAGACTTCATATACAAGTGTTTTATATGGACCCTCGAGGATCCACCTATAAGGTTTAGACCCATTAATGAGTAAATGGATCTTCAGAAGAAAGAGGGAACCTGATGAGAAGTAGAAACCTTCAAAGCATGGTTCGTAGCCATGAGCTGCACACTGAAGAGAAGACATCACTTGCGATGAGACTTGTTCTTCAGTGACCATGTTTTAACCCATCAGAATATTGCTAACCATAGCTACACAACTTGACTATGACATCTTCATGTTGTAAGTCAAGATTGCATTCCTCTGTGAATACCTCTTTGGGGATATTCACATGAATTAGCCCCAGAGCTTCATGGTTGAGGAAAGTAAGGAGTGCAAGCTAAAGAAACTCCATCTATGGACTCAAGTAAGCTTCTTGTAGTTGGAACATTGGATCTAATGAATTCATAAATGTTATAATTTCAGATAGAATCTTGATGTACCATGTGGAGCTTAGTGGGAGTGTCATTGTGTTCATCGTGCTAAATGTAGATGATATCCTAATCGTTTGGAATGATATAAGGATAATAATAAGTGTTTTATAGACTAGCTATTCCATACATTGAGATTTGATCTCAAGGATACCTCTTAGATTTCAGTTCTGAAGATGTTCAGAAGAAAAGAGAATATGGTATTGGGACCATCACATTAGTAGTACACCTTGGACATATTCCATTTTCTGGAAAATTCCAAGAAAGGCTTCCTTCCCTTGAGATGTGGTAGTGACATGTCTAAAGGGATAACACCTCAAAGAGTTGAGGAAGTGAATGCTAGAACTGTTTGCACTTGTGCATCAGTTATGAGAAGCTGAGTGTATGCTAAATGTGTACAAGAGCCAGATATCTGCCATGCAGTGGGAGTAGTAAACTGTTACTAATCCTACTATGGAGATAAAACACTTAATTGCAGTAATAACAATATCTTCAAAGATGAAAAGATTTTTGAGATAGTGATCTCAAAGTCTTATCTTCAAGAAATTAAGACTTTATAGATAGTGATCAAAAAGGTCTTAACTATGGATACATTAGGATATAGAGATCTCCAGGAATAAGGATATTCTGATAAGGATTATGAAAATACTGGTTATAATAATTGTTAAGCTATAGTGTCAAGGACACTATAACTGACAAGATCGAGTATTGGTTGCATAATATGCAACATTCGCATTGGATGCGAGCACTGTTACTAGGGAATATGCAAGTGCCGTAAAAGGACTTGGCATAGTCTCTCAGGAACAGAGTGAGTGATCAGCTTACCTAGCTATTTTTCTAAATAACATGTGATTGTCACATGAGTGCGGGTTTAAATGATTAGCCCATTAATGGCTCTTTGGGCTAGTGGGAGATTGTTGGACATGCGAGCCCACGCCGAGCCATTATGCAATAAATGTTATTGCAAATATCATTCTCTGATCTGAAATGAAGAATAAATACTTTGCATAATAGGTCCCTCTGTACAATTAGGGTTATGTACCATGGCCATCTTAATAATCATACAGCTGTTGATTCAATAATTGAATCATAGAGGCTGGTGCATGGATGAATATCTAAAGAGTTAGATAGAGGACTCATCAAGCACCATCAAATGATTATTAAGTGATGATCTCCAGCCTGAGTAGGAGATAGAAATCCTTTCTCATTGGTTGATATCTGATCGACCTCTTGATGCAAGTACTCTTCATGGGAATAGTGATTCGGAGGTGTCAGATTAGTTGAGTCAATGAGTTGACTTAACGAGATCGAGATAACCAAAGACATATGTTGAATACTGTCACAACATAGGCATGCGTCCTCTGACTAGAGATAGATGTGGTACTATATGTCCGAGTATGTACATTTGGCAGACCAATAGGTTTATGATCTAACCAAGGTCTATACACCGGTGAGCTGGTGTGCATGTAAGGACATATGAGTAATACGATCTCTCAAAGGGATCATACATGTTCACTTGTGAACCGGGAGACATGAGTTCACTCATGAGGTATTGAGACTGATCAAATTCCATGCATGGTCGACATGCTTTGGAAGCATGACATGAATTTAAAGGTAAGATATATGCTTTGTGAAATCATATGATCTATACCAAATCCCATAAGACCAAGATTGAGAAACTTAGTGATCAAACCCTGAAGATGACAGTGTAAAAGTGATCTATATCTTCACGATGATCATAGGTCTTCCGGTATGCAGGATGCACAGGTGTTGGGAATACCTGAGGGTGATGTGATCATAAACGATTGTATAACCATGACGCTTCCATTCCGAGGGAGTGATGAAACATGTTTGGATTTTAGTGACTCCTCTTAGTAGAGAAGTAACCTAATCTTAGTCCAAGTATTGGACATTGATCTGAATGATATTCAGATACCATGAGAAGATTAGGTTTATGACCTTGATTTAATCAATCATCTATGGGAGGTCCCTGAGATCTAGATTTGAGATGTGATCTCAATATCCAAGTCACTATACATGGAACAATACAACCGCCCTGTCCTTATCTCCAAGTATCTGCGGAGAAATCACATTATTCTTGAAAGGGTTCAAGAATAATTCCATAGTTGAAATATATCTAAGCATTGAGAAGTTGATAATTAAATGTGATTTAGTTATCTTGATGTATGTGGAAATTATCCAATATAATTAAATGTGATTTAATTATTGTGGATAAGAATAATGTGGATAGAAATATCCAATTATTCATAATATATTATAAATGTGATTTATAATGTATTAGAGAGAGCTAATTATAATTTATATTTGTTAATTAATTATTGATGTGTATTGGATACATATTGTATAATTAATTGAAAATGTAAATTATATTTTGTTTTGGGTTGTGAATGTGATTCACAAATTTCCAATGGTAAGATTGCAATATTCTCAAAATTTATTATGAATTGTTTTTGAAGAATATATCACAACAAAAGTTGTTGGAATAAATAATGGAGAATTTCATGGAAACATGCAATCTCATGAGATTTCATGAGATTGCTCCCATTTGGAAATAAGTGGACGGCTACCAAGTGCTATATGGAATTGGAGGTCGTCCACTATATTCCAATGGGAGATGAGATCTCCATGGTAATTATCTCCTTATTTGTTTGATCTAATTTAGGATTGAATTGTATTTGATTTATCAAATAATTTGATCTAAATTAAATCATAAGTTGTTGGCTTTTACCAACAATAATCTTGACCATTGGATTAAACATAAATCAATCTCATTCATTGATTTTATGTGTCCCATGGATCCCAAAACCCTATAAATAGAGAGGCATACCATGCTCTCTAGGGTTATTCTTTTGAAGCACATTTCTCTTCTCTCTCTTATTCCACACGTCAACCCTCTCCCTCTCTCTTTGGTGACCGACCACCAAAACCCTAGAGGAGAGCTTCGTCATCGCCTTCGCCGTCGTGCCGCCGCTTCGACGTTCTTCGGTTCTCCATCTTCTTTGGAGTGATACGCTCGTGAAGAAGGCATTTTATCTCGTACGACGAGATCAGGAGTTCACCGTGCTTGGATCAACTCGTTGGATTACGAGGATCACGCGACTCATCCCCACGCTCGCAAGCTTCTTCTCCGACGATCGGACTTGAGAGGTCTCTTTTCGTAGAGACTCGATCAACCACGCCTCAAGAGGTATTCCTTTATGCTTGTTGTGGTTCTAGATGAAAAGATCTGAGAATCTTTCTTGGATCATGTTGTTTCATCGCATGAAATAAATTCCGCTGCATAGAATAACTGTTCGACTAGTCATTCTTCGTCGTATTGGATATGACGCTCACGCTTCCGTGATGCACTTGAGGATTATTCCATATTCTTCACAGCCATCAAATCCTCCATGCAAAAACGCCTTTCCACTGCCATAACCGTCGACCTCCTCCACCTACAAATAGCCACCCTCCACCTCCGTTCACCGTGTCCACCATTCCAAGGGCGAAGGCCCTGCTCTCCTCGCCCCACCGGTGACAGCGGAGGGGCATATCGATGAGGCAATAACGACCTTCCTTGCCCAGGTGTCGACCCATGGTCTCCGACCATGTCTCGGTGGCTTTGCCCCGCTCGAGCCCCGTGCCCTAGGCTGAGTACGTCGGGCGACGACCCGAGCTTCGAATGAAGCTCAGCCCAAGCCTCTCTGCCTCGCTGATCACCTGGCTCTGTCCAGATACTTTTTTTGTTTCTTCCTTTACTTCTCTTAAAATTCCCACTGTCATCATTTGCCTTCACCCTCACCTGACCACCTCACGACCTCCACCCGACCACCAGCATCCTCGCCGACCACCTCTCCTTTCTCCAGACCCTCCCCCTCGCTCCGACCCATCTCCTCCTCCACCCACCGGAGAAGGAGCCCAGGTTCACCGCTCCCTCCGCCCCAATGGACCACCACTCACGCACATCACCTGCACGCTTCGGCTATCCATTTCACTCCCTGCAGGTCTTTAATGGACGGAACTCTGGCTCCGTCTTCGATCTCAAGCTTCTACTCCGACGACTGAGCTCCATCTCGACATTCCAGACTTCTACGGAGCTCCTCCTGGTCCCCACGAGCTTCGCCAGGGGATCATACTTCCTCCTCGATCATCAGGCGTCTCATCGGAGCTCGGCGGAGCTCTATAAGGCACATCGGAGCCCCGCCTCCTCCGGTAGGCCTGCGGCGGAGGGAGACGATACAGACACCGTCTGATCATTTCGATCGGACGGCCATGATGACGCCACGTCGACCATCTGAGCCTCCATGCTGAACCTACAGGCTCGGGTGGCTCGAATCAAGACCCGAGCCATTAGCTGCTGCCACGTAGCCCCGAGCCAGCCTCGCCCCCCGAGCCTAGGCTCCTCACGTGCGACACACGTAATGGCATGGGTAATTTACATGAAAGACCCCGGACTTTTTGATAATTGCAGAATGGTCCCCAGGCACGTGCCTCACGTGCATGCCTGGGTATTTTACAAGGTGGCCCTCAATGTTTCTAGAATTTACAAAATGCCCTACGCATGGAAAAATTACAATGGGGCCCATGTTGTTTTTGGTGTTTGCATTTAGGTCCCTCCAGGGACCTAAATGTAATTTTTATCTTTTTATTTTCTTGCATTTTTATTATAATAATTCCCTTACATTATTTTTAGCATAACTTGAGCATCATATGTCCCAATTGTATGATTTTAGTGTCATTTTGATCCTTGGTTCATCCTCTACATCATGGCATGTTTAATTTTCTCATCTGCCCTATTTTAGATGAAGTGAATTTTTGTGATAGATGATGACCCTGTGATGAATCTGTAATTCATCGCTCTAAAAGTAAAAAATAGAGCTATGTTCCCTAGTAATTAGATACATATTTCCACCAATATTGCATAATTAGCATTCATGCATGCATTGATAATATCTGCATTTTAGCATTCATATTTGCATTAAATAAGAAGCCAAATTCACTTGTAAATATTCACATGTATATTAGCTAAAATACCCTTTATATATATTTTATACTAACTCCAAATCCAATAAAACCAAATCTATAGTGTATATATTACTAACACTAATTAAAGAAAAATATCAAAAAATATTAACTTGTAAAATTGATCAATAAAACCCCAGTCCAAGTTTGAAACTAGGAGCCTTAAAATGCGCATATCTCTTTCATACAGTGTCCTATTTAGGTACTCACTTTTAAAGTAATATACATTCAAAGACCTTCAAAACAAGACCAATTTCATTAAAATTGAAGCTCGTATGCAAAATTTGGATTTTGGGCCCCTATTGTATATTACACATATTGACATTTTTGCCCTTTATTTTATCCTTTTATTTTCTTAATTATTAAAAATAAAAAAAATAGATTAAGCTGTAAATATTCCTTTCATATTTTTTTCTAACTTTATTTTTATTTTTCTCAAATTTAAAAATGATAAAAAATTACAAAAGATAAAATTCGGTATTTTATATCTACACGGTACCACCAAAAATACACTTTGTACATATGATTTCATTTGATTTTTGACCCTTCACGAAAGTTGTAGATCTCGTCGAGACGAGCAACTTTCGTGTTGACCACTTTTTGTTTTAATCCTTTTTGTTATTTCTTTTTTATTTTTCTTTACATTTAATTTTTGAATTTTCTGGGAGCGACATGTGGCAGCTCGTGGAGCCGCCACATGTTGCCCCATTTTTTCCATTATTTTTGGATTTATTATATTATTTTCGGATTTATTATTATTATTATTATTTTATTACTATTTTAATATTTTTAGTAGCCTACTATATTACTTTATTAATTATTTATTTTATTCCCCTTTTACTTCTTGTCCCCTTACTTGCCTTCTACTCCAAGCCACGTCTTCTCCACTTCCTCAACCATTTTCTCCACTTTCTCCATCTCGTTTCCAACTCCCTCCTCCTATTTTTATTCACCACCACCTCCATCATTTTCCCTCATCCGCCACTATGGAGAGATTCCCTTAGCTCCTACCTTCCTATTGGTGACAACAATTCGACAAGAAGTCGAGCGACGACGGCTGCATCCCTCCGGCGAGATCCACGACCAACTCCGCTGTGATGCAGCTTCCCCCGTGAGCTGCACGAGCTCAGGACTACTACCGGCCTTCGAGCGACGACCAGGAGCCCAGATCCGAGCTCCATTCCCCAGGTAGCAACCTCCATCTTCCCCCTGATCTTCTTCTTTAATTTCTTTATTTTTCTCGAATTTTATTCGCCTCCTCCGCGCATCTTCACCCTCTTCTGACCATCCTCCGAGCTCCGCCTAGGAGTTGACATCTTCGCTCCCACCTCCATTCGCTCAGACGACACTCCGCACTTCACTCCGACGAGAGCTCCGCCACCTTGGCGGAGCAGCACCATCGAACACCATCATTCCACTCCAGGCCTCCCTCTGCACTTCCGTTCATCCCACGATCACTCTGCATGCTTCAGCTATTCGAGCTAACCCTACAGGTACTCTCTCTTTGATTGATCGGATGCCTCATCGGAGCATCCTCGAGCTTCCTCGACCGTCGGCTTCCAGGCTGCCCCAGCCTCAGCTAAGGCCCTTGGACGCTCCACCACGCCTCGACGACCATTTCCAACTGTTAGGAGCTGCCGACGACCTTCACCGGCGACCGAAGGAGGAGGCGGAGCAAGCAGCTCTTCGTCGGAGCACAGCCACCTCCGTCGTAGGAGGCGGCAGACTGTTCGAGCATGAAGCCAGTAGCCATCTGATCCCCTTGATCGGACGGTTCTGAGCTGCCCACGTCGCCATCTGCCCGCAGCCGTCGGATCAGGAGGAGCCCACACTCCGCAACACGCCACGTCACCACTTCCCCCGTGCTCCAGATGTCGTTCGATCGATCCTAATATAACAGCCGTAGATCGTCCATGCCTTCATCTCAAGAGCCATCTTCTTAAACGTTGGATCCTCATTCGATCTAACGGATCCAGGCGCTCCACGTGCCGGCCGTCAACAGTCGTTGGATCTCCACTTGATCTAACGGTCCCAGGTGCACCACGTCGCCTCCTCCGAGCCTCCTCCTCGACCATTAGGCTCGGAGCCCCCGAAGCTGCCCCAAGCCACATCCGAGCCTGCAGCGCCTCCGAGCCTCCGAAGTCACCCGAGCCTGGGACTTCATGTGTTTCTCACGTGCGGCGGGGCAAATTACACTAAGGCCCCTAGAACTTTTACAAATTACATTTCAGTCCCTGCCAGGAGCACCACATGAGGCGCACGTGTTTTGTGGGCATTTTGCATACACGTCTCCCTCATTATAGGTAATTGCATTTAAGTCCCTGTCAGCATGTTTCGTTTTTATCAATTTTATTTTCTGTATTTACAATTTAGTCACTATCTTTGCACGTATATTTAGGTATTCATTTGGCATCATTTTTCAAGTATAAAAATTGCATTGTGTAGCTTAACTTGTCCTTTTTCGTATGTGATACTTGACTAATTTTTGTGATATCAGTGGATCTTATTATAATTAAATTGGTGAAATTGTCCATATTTTGCCCTTTTAATGCTTTTTAATTTTTAGTAAATTCTCTGTTGCTCCAAAAATCATAATTCACATTAGACTTAAGGTAATTTAGTTTACATTGTTCCTAAAAATCTTTACATTTGCAAGCATCCCGAGGCCAGAATAAATTAAATTGTTATTTACTTAATTGATTTTTAATAGGTCCAATTCACATAGAAATTTAGGTTTATCAATTTTCCTGGATTCTCCGCACTTAGATCTATCTAGAATAATTTTTATATCTGGAAATATTGTGTTTTGGTATTTATTAAAATTGATTTAGTCAAAATCACCTTGCATTCATATTTAATTCACAGTAAATTCATAAAGTGTCAGAAAATTCCTAAAAAAATAAAGTAGCTTAATTTCATTGCATTCCACATTTTGGCCAAATTTCATAATTTTTGGACTTAATTTGAGTACTTTCCTAAATTAACCTGTAATTTGGTCTGGTTTTGCATTGTCCTTCCTTTAATTGCATAAAAATTGTTGAAAAACCAAAAAATACCATCTGAAAATACGACCTCTGAAATTCACTTAAAATTTACCTAAGGAGATAACTGCCTCCTTGAGTTTGACCTTGGGCTTGCCTAAGTAAAATAAATTTATCGTTCGTGATTAATTAAACATTAATTAAAAGTGGTTTTTGATTAGTCCGTATTACCTGACTACAACGAACAATATGACATTAATTCTAATCATTAATTTGACGGAATTAACATGGGTAGTATGCGGTTCAATCACCCTGCTCTCTTGGTCCTTGCTCTGATTTGATGACTGTTCTTAATGTTGTGATCAAAATGACCCTAATTTCCATTTCTATTATATTGCTCATATTTTTAGGGTATATTTGTAATCTTTGGTTCTGCATATGAGTTCAGTTGCATTAATCTCATGCATCATCTTATAATTGCATAAAATCAATTAAAAGTTGCATGCTCCATTTTATTGCATTGTAATCTGCATAGTGCATCCTGCATTTTCATGAAGACCTGAAATTGATAATTTATTCACACATTTGATTTATTAATCAAAATTCGATAAATAGATCAAGTAGTTGTGTCCTTGTGTTCGACCTTGGTAGACTTGACAAGTATAAATACTCCACTACATTCAAAGGATTATGGTTTTTGCTGAACCGAATTTGCCTCCTATACGACGACAATTTGAGTTAATTAAAGAGGCAAATTTCTCGTTCATCAAATGGCGCCGTAGCTGGGGACACAACTTAACTTAAATTATTTCTTGAATTTTGATTTTTCTTTGTCAAATATTTTCAAGATTTACAGGTCCTCATTTCATGCATCATTTTTGCATTATGTCTGCTGATTAATTTCCCTCGTATTTTTCTAACTTTTCTCTTTTGTGGCAGGGCCCATGAAAATCGAGGATGCTTGATCTTCAAGGAGGAGTGAAGCCGGGAGCTTCTACTGAAGAGGTCGCAAAAGAATTTGTGAAGAAACTGTAGGATCTTTTATCAGTCATCCTGCATTTGCATACTCTAAAAAAACATATGTTGCATGTGAATATTTATTTTAACAGTCCTCATTAGAGGCCTTGCATGTTGTAAAAAAACAAAAAATATAAAAAAAATAGATCACTTGATGATCTACCCCCCCCCCCCCACACACACACGTGCACATACACACTCACCCCATCTCCCTTCCCTTTGTATATTTCACTATCTCTCTCTCTCTCTCTGTGTGTGTGTGTATTTCACCAACCCCCCATATGCCCCCTAGCAATCTGTAGAAATACAGCACACCCCTCCACCCTTGTATCATAGTGAAAATACTTGTCCAGATACAGACTCCCCTAACTCAGGACTTTACTTAGGCTATTTATAGCCTAAGTATAGGGGGGTCCCATCTACCCTTCTATCCCTCACGTTGTCTTTCTGCACTAAGGTCATTTTTTGACCTAAGTATAGGGAGATCCTCCTCCTCAGTTTCGCTATATCACCCTATATTTGATCGAGCCATGGCTTCATGACGCTTGTGCTATGAGGACATATCAAAATTTAAGTATAAGGGGGTATACCGTATATTACTGTATATCTACTTTAGCCATAGCTCGTTTTTTTAAAACTTTTTGAAAATTTTGTTTTCGGGCTTGATTTTGGTAAACCTGTGAACTGAGTTTTGTAAAAACCTTGTAAATTATTTTCTTAAAAATTGAGGGATTAATCTGTGTAAATTCCCCTTTTCAAAAGAAATTGAAAAATTAAAAAGCTTTCTTTGAATTAGACTCTGACTACTAGACTTAGTAGACACTTTCAGTGAGGGAACTTTGGTCTCCCTTAGCAGAGTGGGTGGTTTAGAGGACACTATCGTCTATCGGCTCGTACTTACACCCATACTGGCTGAGAGTACATACTTTTATTCATTTGAGCCTGGGCCAGTCATTATCTCTCCAAAGAATTAAAAAAATAATGAAAATTAAAATCCGTAAAAATCTGCAAAAGCCAAAAATCACACAAAAATCACTAACTAAGGAGTTGATGTATTCTTGACACAAACACATTCACTCAAGGCTTGAGGATTTTGAGAACACTGGATTTCTGTGATCTTGAGAGTCTAAGTTAACATGCCTAGTCATTAGGGTTTTTTAGCTTAATTATCCACACTGCCCTAGTTTGAAAGATTTGAGCGCTATATTGCACTTTTCATCTCTACCTTCAAAAAGAATATAATCAGCACAATCACTTTCACAACTGCATGATTGATGAGATGAGATGAGTTATCACTTGAGGAACTGGGACTAGAGATTTGAGTTTAGATCCGATCTAATGATATTTGAGGATGGGATAAAGTTAAAGAAGGCTTCAGAAAATCTGAGTGTCAGCAAAAGCCTAGCCAGTATGTGAACAAGTTCATATGCTATCTTTTTGATATTGACCTAAGTGCCAGTGTGTGATGAAACTTAATAATAATTATTGATCAATGTGCGCCAACTTTTGGTAAAAGTTGTGGAGCTAGCCAACAAAAGAAAAGAAAAAGAAATGTCAAAGAAAAGCTCTATCATCCAAAGTCAAATTCCAAATGAGCTTCCACCAACAGTGAACGCTCCCAAACATTTTCAAAGTGTCCACTTGGACCAAGAGCTAATTAGGACCAAGGAGTCGGGCTGACACCATAAAAGAGCTCTGCATCGTAAGCGATACAAGTCTGGGTGTCGAAGGTATCTTAGATACTCAAAAAAAAAAAGACACACCCCGGTGTACTCCCAGAAAAACAAGTGCAGGTGACTCCAAATTCTCTTGACGGACACATTGATGAACAAAATAAAAATATACTTGTGTTGAGTAATAAGGCACTCGAGAGGTACCTTGTTCCATTGTGAGGGAGAGAAAATCAGACAAAATCCTATGCCCTCCATCATCTGGCCGTCCATCTACACTTTCAAGTCTGACAAACTAATGAGACAGTTGACTGAAGCAAGAATAGACTTATTCTCTAGTGTTGAGGATTAGGTCTAGAGGAGAGTCTCTTGGATTGGAACTTTGGGTGATGCATCGACTTGACTCTCATTAATGCAGTACACTAAAAATCATATCCTTATATTATATGTACAAACAAAGAGTCTGAAAATCAGAAAAGTTGGATTCCTTCTGATTAAAGCAGAGTTGAGCCCATAATTTTAGGATCACTCAAATTAAGGGTCCTCTATGGATTGAGCCTTGAAAATTCACATGCACAGTCAGGGATGTATTCAACTAAGTCATTCATTCTTTAGATGTTCGAGGACGAGCATGGTTTAAGTATAGGGGTATGATGAATCTCGTATTCATCATGTTAAAATCCACATATAAAACCCCTAGCTTAATCAATCCAATAAAAATCTCCTTTCATTTTCTATTTTTACCTCGTATTATATTGTGTATAATTAACCTTAATTAATTGTATTTAATTTCTTTTATTTTCTTTGTAATTATTTTATCATCAAAAACCCTTAAAAATTAGGTAGAGTAATTGTCTATAATTTACTAACCCTTAAAAAGACTAAAAGACAAAAAATCTCAAAAACAAAAAGTCGGTGTTTTTATCCCCCTTAAAAATACCTCCAAAAATACTTTTTACACAAATGACCTCTTTTGGTTTTTTGACCAACATAAAACTTGTAGATCTCATCAAGACGAGCAACTTTCATGTTTTGATTTTTTCCTAATTTTGCCTCTAACTATTTCTTTTGTATTTTTATTTGTATTTGCTTTTGGAATTTTCTGATTGGGCCACGTGGTGCCCTATGGGCCGCCCACATGGCCCGCTCTCTCTCACCGCCACCTGGCTGCTCCTGGAGCCATCCGATCTCAGATCCCCACCTCCATCTCAGCCTCCATTGCTGCCTCATCCCCAGCCGTCAGATCCAACTCCCAGATCAAATCCCCACCGTTACCTAGCGCCTCATCTACAACCGTTAGATCCAACTCCTATCCTATGGCTCCCCGCACTCCACGCAGCCCCTCAACCTCAGCCGCTCGATCCCCACCTCATCCTAAGCCTCTCATCACGCCAAGTCACCCTGCTCTTTCTCACCGTTGGATATCTCCCATCTCCCAATCTCAGCCGCTCCTTCGCACCCTAACACCAGTCGTTCGATCAGATCCCCGGATCTGATCATTGCCCTCCACCAGCGTACTCCACCTGATCGTTGGATCGTACGATCCAACGGTCCAAAACCCTTCGTCAACCTCCATATATCCCTCTCTCCCATGCATTATGCCTCGCCAACCCACCGCCCCCTTCCTATTTTGGGAAGAAACTCCGGTCACCTCTCCCTCTCCTAACGGTCGCCCCGCATAGCCAGGTCTTCCACCTTCTTCGCGTAACCCCCTTCGTTCCTCGCCATCACTCCCAGCCATCAAAACCTCCATGCAAAAATGCCTTGCCACTACCATAACCGTCAACCTCCTCTGCCTACAAATAGCCAACCTCAGCCTCTGTTCACCGTGTCCACCATTCCAAGGGAGAAGGCCCAGCTCTCCTCACCCCTCCGGTGACAACGGAGGGGCGGATCGACGAGGCAACGACGGCCTTCCTCGCCCAGGTGTCGTCCCATGGTCTCCGACCATGTCGCGCTGGCTATACCCCGCTCGGGCCCCGTGCCCTAGGCTGAGCACGTCGGACGACGACCCGAGCTTCGAATGAAGCTCAACCCAAGCCTCTCCGCCCCACCGATCACATGGCTCTGTCCATGTACTTTTTTTTTCTTCCTTAATTTCTCTTAAAATTCCCGCCGTCATCATTTGCCTTCACCCTCACCTGACCACCTCACGGCCTCTGCCCGACCACCAGCATCCTTGTCAACCACCTCTCCTTTCTCCAGACTCTCCCCCTCACTCTGACCCATCTCCTCCTCCACCCATCGAAGAAGGAGCCCAGGTCCATCACTCCCTCCACCCCAATGGACCACCACTCACCTCACACCACTCACGCACATCATCTGCACGCTTCGACTATCCATTTCACTCCCTGTAGGTCTTTAATGGACAGAACTCTGGCTCCGTCTCCGATCTCGAGCTTCTACTCCGACGACTGAGCTCCATCTCGCCTTTTTAGACTTCGACGGAGCTCCGCCCGGTCCCCACAAGCTTCGCCAGGGGATCATACTTCCTCCTCGATCATCAGTGATGAATACCCATTCATCACTCTTTATTCTTTTATTTTAGCTACAAAACCTATGCAAAACACATGTAGATACTTGTAAATAGCAATAATTACAATTCATCATGCATTGTGTAAATATGCATTATTAGCATGTTTTTGTGCATAAATAAAAGAATAAATAAATAAAAGAAAAAGAGGGAGATATTTAGAATAAATATTGAGCGACCTAATCCCAAGGGAGGGCTCAGATGGGCCTAACCGCAAAAGAACCCAAGTAGAGAGAGATAAGGAAGCTCATGATTGTACATATACCAATAAATAAATAAAAATTATGTTCCTCTTATTCAGAATAAAAATGGGTGTGTATTTATTTGTATATATTTGTAAATATAAAATTAAAATAAAAATGAGAAAATTAAAAAGAAATTAAGCATCCCTTCATCATTGTATATAAGCCTTGTACATATAAATAACATATCTATGTATTCCCCCTTACAAATAAATAAATAAAAATCCCATAAAAATATGTACATATTCCATATTCCATAATATAGATAGATAAAATAAAAATCACAAAAATAAAAATAAAATAAAAAGAATAAAAATAAAAATAAAAATTAACATTGTATATATACCATGTATGTATATAAATAAAAGTATTTATTTAACCCTTGTAAATAATTAATAAAAATAAAATAAAAATACCATATTATTCCAAATTTTATTTTATACATAAATAAAATATAAAATTGGAATAAATTGTATAAAATAAATAATTAAAAATCAAAAAAATCAAAATACATATTGTATATACCTATATATAATAATACTATATTATACGTACATTATTTTTATTTCAAAAAAAATAAAAATCACCAAAAAATAATTTAAAAATAAAGAAACATTTTTCATGTTTTAACTTTTTTGAAATTCGGCCATTTATTATTATTTATTTAATTTCCAAATAATTAATAAAAGCTAAATTCTCATTGGTCCACGGGGGATTGTTGTCCCCCGATCAACTCTCCTCCGCGGACCCCCTCCTTGCGGATCCAAGCAACCGACCCGATTTCTCCATATTTTCCCTGCTTGATCCGACCACCAAATCCTTAAACCCCGGGTCCTAATCCTTCCTGATACATCCGAGATCCACGCCCGGGGATCTACATAGGGATCCGTGCTCCGAATTTCTCGCCCGATCCTCATCTAACCAGACCCCTAGCCGTATATAACTCCAGCTCCGCCGCACGATTCACGCCATCTTTGGCATTTCTTCTTCCACCCAGGACCTCCACCCGATTCCTTCGAGTGACATCGTTGGAGTGGCGTGTTGCAGCGAGGAGGAGGAGCTCCTCGCCACTGATCCGGCGTCTTCTCGCCACCGTGCGCTGCCCAGAGCAGCGCTCGAGACTCGGGCCTCCGACGACCCTCGAGGCGACGACCAGAGCTACCTCAACTCATCCCCAGTCGACCACCTTCACCAAGTTGCCTTAATTCTTCCTATTTTGCTCTAATTTTGGATTACCCCCAAATCGCTTCGCCGCCATCTTCGATCAATTCACGTTACCTCACACATCGATTCAATCATCGGACGACGCCATCACCTTTGCCATCCTCCTATTCACGTTCTACGCCTTCCCATCCAACCCAGTTCGACCCGGAACTGGGAGTCCACCCTCCTCCGCCGTCGCCTCGCCAGAGGGTGTCGCCCCGACGCTCCCATTCCCCAATTCCGCCTCTCACCAGGTCAAGGCAGTTTGCCCTCGACCCAGGAGTCTTCTAGTGCTGTTTTGCAGGGCCAACAAGACCCATCTGAGGGTCTGGACACTTAGGCACAGAGCTCCAGCTCTGCCTTCGTCGCCGGAGCTCCTCGGAGCTTCCCGGCGTCATCGGAGGAGCCCATCATTTGCGGGAGGCTGTGCGATTCTGTTCCACCCATTTGCAGCCCCCGAGGAGGTCCAGCGCAGCAGTGGTGCTCCGGTGAAGTTCGCCAGAGCCGTGTTCTTCCAGGAGCCTCCAGAGCCGTCCGTTCAGCCCCAACTTCCCAGACTTCATCTGGACCGCTCGATCAGGCGAAGAGGAGGCCTATATCAGCCACCGTCCGATCGACACGTGGCCGCCTCATCGCCCTCCATCCAGCGACGGGGTGCCCTTGATTCACCACCGTCAGATCTCACACGTGGCAACCCCACCGCCATCCGATCCGAGCCAACAGTTCTTCATAGAGGCGCAGTGATCCACAGCTATCTGATCTACACGTGGCGCGCCTCCAGCCCTCGGATAATAAGGGGTAATTTACCCTTAGGCTCTTTTCCTTTTTATTTTTATTAATTAGTTCTGTAAATATAGAATATAGTTGTTTTTATTTTTGGATAATTGCACTTAGGACCTGGACCTTTATAGTATTTGCATTTTCATCCCTGTATATGTGAGACACGTGTTTCGTCACGTGGTGTTTGGTGAATTTGCACTATCTGGGCTAATGTTGTAAGGTGTTATTGAATGAAATATACTTTTCGATATTTGCATCTATACCCCTGTGAGCACTTTTATTCGACATGTGTTGAAATCTTTGGGTAATTTGCAACTTCTTCCCTGGACTTTTAGCACCTGTTGCTAATAAGCCCTTAGAAGTAAGTATTCTTGCATTTTGGTCCCTCTGTGCCCAGACCACGTGCAGCGCATGTGGGGACTTGGAAATTTTGCACGAGGGATCCCAGTTTCTGAGCTTGTTACTTTTCAGCCCCTGGAGCTATGTTTTATTGTGTATAGGTCCCTATGCACTGTGGGTTTTGTTTTTTATTTAAATAAAATATCAAATCTAACCCAAATCGTGTGAAAATTGGACATGAGCTCCTACCACTATGTAAATTTTTCACTAATTTTTTGGTACATTTTGTGGCTTTTAGTATTTTTAAAAATTCAAAAACAGCCATTTTTGCCTCTGTCCAGATTTTAAAATCCTAAAAAAATATAAAAACCCTTTTAAAAATTCTAAAAAAATTAAGTTTTGTGTGTTTTTGTATGTTTGAATTTCTGTGCGAATTTGGCTATTTTTGGATTTATAAAAACCATAAAAATTAAAAAACACTTAAAAACTTATAAAAAAATTCTAAAAGATTATAGAAAATTCAAAAATTCATAAACTCTTTTTCTGAATTTTCCTTTTTATTTCTATTTATCATAAAAAAATACCTTCAAGCTCTTTTAGGACAATTTGATATTTTAATTTGGTCCTCCAAGCCTGACTGGACAGTTTTCTTTTGTTTCTGCCTTCTTTTATTTTTAGAAAATTTCATAAAAATTATAAAATTCTCCAAAAATAGTAAAAAAACATATAAAACATAAAAATATTTTTGTTTGAATTTTTGGACCATTCTTGAGTATTTAAATAATTGGTCAAAGTTGCTTATTTTTGTCTTTTTCTTATTTTCCCTATTATTAAAAACCTCAAAAAATATAAAAATATTAAAAACCACCAAAAAAATATTTGTTTTATTTTATTTTCTTTTCCGACTACTTCGTAGGCTGCGAGGCCAACTCGTGCTTCTTGAGACCGACCTTGGGAGCTATACCAGGTTAATCACCTAGCTAGGACCGCGATTTTGGTTTTCGTTGTTTTTCTCTGTTTGTTTGGTGGTCCGAATTTTGTTTCTTGATCGAGCTCTGAGTCCTGAGTGACTGAGGTCGCAACGACCTTAGTGATTCCTTTACCTTAGTCTATTAGGCGGCTCTCATCAGAATGGCACCGTTGCCGGGGAGCACGGCTTAGTAGTCATTTTTGTTTTCATTTTATTTTCTTTTGATTCCGTGGCTTTCTGCGGCTTTTTCTTCGTCCGCGACTTTTCACGGCTTTTTGCCTTTATTTTATTTTTATTTTCTTTATTTTCTTTTGTTTTTGGTTGTTTCTGAGTGTTTCTTTTTATTTCTATTTTTGCACATATACCCTTTTTTTCTTATTTTATCTGCTTTATTTGCTTAGTTTGACACTTCGTTGTTTTCTTGCGAGGGCCCGAGGACCGAGGCGGCTCTTCTCGAAGAGCCAGTGCAACCGTGGCAATCGGAGGCGGCTCCCTTATGCACGGAGCCACAGGAGAGCGCGAGGAGGCAGCAGAGTGTGGGCATAGATAGTTTAGAGTAGTTTTTACTTTCTGCTCATTTGAACTATTATTGTAATAAAATAGGGACATGACACTCAGACAAGACACTTAGACTCTCGGGGTCTGTTTCGCCGAGCACCGGTGTGCTCGGGGACCCCTCGGTTTTTCACGGTTTTTACGCGGCTTTCTACTGTTTATTTCCCGCCTTTCCGTTTCTCGCGGATTTCAGCCCCTAGCCTTAGGATTTTTGCTTGACTGTGACGTAAATAAATAGGATCCCAACATCTTAATAACCTTGCCTGTACCTATAGATCGATTAATTGAACCAAAATAAAAAAAACATTAATAAAAAGACTATTTGGTCACCTAAGGGGTCACGCGCCGCTAGAGGTCGTATACAGCGCTGGAAGGACCCGTTGTGGCGGGCACCGATCGGCATCCGAGACCGGACACCGACCCTTCTTGATTGACCACTTAGCCACTGTTCTGTCAAGTAGAACTGCTTGCTTAGGGCTCGGATTTCCGCCTGCATCATTTAGGTAGTTTTATTCCTGTCTTTAAATTTTGTGCGGATCATTTTGCATGTAGACTGCTGGAGTCAGGTACGCATTTCTTACTCTACGTGCATCATTGATTTCTCGCGCATCGGCTTTTTTGACTTCTCCCCCTGATTTTTGGACTTAAATAACCAGGATAACCAAAAAATTCATTAGGCGTTTGTTTTTTTTTGAAAAGTAGCTAAAAATTCCAATCATAAAATTTGGGACTGCTAACTCTATTTGACCCTAAAAGACACCACACCGAAAAAACTTGTCTTGGGGAGAGCAACCCCCTCCTTGTCTGGTTTGCATGTACGAGAGAGTGACCCACACCCTAGGATAGAGCCACATCTGGACCTCTTTCAGACTACTGCTTCTGGGCTAGTCATTTTCCAGTGAGGATCGCTCCGGTCTCCGGTAAAGCGGGTCGCGATATCCTTAACAGAGCGAGCCGATCGGGTAGCCGGTAAACGGTTCGTGGCTTGTACTGGCTGGGAAAGATCTAGTTCGGGATCGGGCCAGTCTCCTGGGGGAACCGGATTCCCAACAGGTCACGTAATCGCTCTCCTATCTTGACTTGATCACCTAATAAAAACTGAAAAGATAATTGACCGAACTCTTACGGTATTCAGCTCGCGTTGCGTAGGTGAATCAGGGGTTTGCTTGCTGATCATTGTTGGTTCCAGATCCCATCCGCCCGACTCGCCAGATCAAGATGATGGGCAGAAGGTCCCTTAGGCAGCCTCTGGCTGCACCGCTTCCCAGCACTTCTGCCTGCTCATCTAGGTTGGTTCGCAAGAGCCAAGGCCCGCTCTTTGAACCCGAGTTCGACTCCACCCTGTTCCCCCTCGACCACCATTCTATCAGTCCAGAGATACCCGTGCGAGATGAGAGACCATAGTCAGATGATTTATCTGCACCTGAGTTTGGGTCTTTTGCCTTTGCAGAGACCATGGCCGGCAGCAGTGACGATCACACCAGAGGTCCCCAGCCCCAGCAGACATTCATCATGGACCATGGTGCGATCAACTCCACCTTGATGCCTCCCTCGAGATAGTGCAGCAACAGTTGAGGGATCAGGGAGCTTTTATGATTGAGATGCGGTGCTAGATGGAGCAGATGAGAGCAGACCACGATCAGCGCGGGCTAGGAGACGGACTGAGGAGACCCGATGAGGCAGCAACAGCCGCAGCAGCCGCAGCTGCAGCAACAGCCGCCGCAGCAGCGAAAACACCGGACCAGCCGAGACCGATGCGGGAGTTACACAACCCCGGATCGACTTTGACGCACCGTTGGGTCGTGTTACCAACCATCATGGGGGACTTCAAGTTCCCCCCGAACACCTTGCAGCTCCTCCTCCGGTTCCATGGGATTGCCATTGAGGAGCCCCATCTCCACCTACAGGAGTTCTTGATGATCTGCAGCACAGTCCACGATAGACAGGTGGACGAGGAAACCATCTACATGATTGCCTTCCCCTTCTCCCTAGCAGACAGAGCAGCCACCTGGCTGAAGCATCTGGGGAAGTTTGTCTACACCTAGGAGCAGCTCCGCATCGAGTACTTGAACAAGTACTACCCACTCGGGTGGACGAATACCGCGAGGGCCCTGATCAGCAACTTCTCCATGCTCTCCAATGAGCAATTCCACGAGGCATAAGAGAGGTTCAGAGAGTTGACAGATAGATGCCCGTACCATTAGATATCGAAGCCGAACCTTGTTCAGAGCTTCTTCTGTGGGCTGACACCAGTGCTGCAGGGCCTGGTGAACGCTTCTTGTGGCGGGTCCTATTTCGCCAAGGATGAGGATCAGGTCTGGGCCATCTATGAGGAGATGGCCGAGAACTACACGGTGATGTCCCAGACCCACCTCTACACACAAGGACACCCCCAGCCACAGACCGTGTAGTATCAGAGGATCGTACGGGTCGATGCCAGTCCATCCACTTCGTCAGCGGCAACAGCACAGGCCGAGTCCACAGCCGCTGACATGGGCATCATCAGCGAGAAGCTGGACCGGATGGAGATCATAGAGAAGAAGCAGTGCCAGGGTATCACGCAGATGGAGCAGATGGCACAGACTTTGAGTGACCTGAAGACACAACTCATGTGTCTCCAGAAGGCACAGACGGCTTCCCAGCCTCGTCTTCAGGCACGAGGCAATCCGAGTAGCACCGGTAGCTCGTCCCAGCGCTCCAGCCACCAACAGCCTGGACAGGTTCACCTTGTACACGCGGAGCCGTACCAGCAGCTGCAGCCCACCTACCAGTCACCACCATCTCCAGACACGCAGATGGTGGTCTACCAGCCAGATCATCCTCTGGCTGTACTCCCACCAACCACCTATGAGCAAGAGCCGTTGATGGATGTCAACGGGATTTGGTATGACTGCCCCCAGCCTGGTATCCGACAAGATCATCCTGGATTTCGTTGGTCAGCCGCAGGTGCCAGTTCCCAGCAGCAGTCTCAGGTTCAGGGTGGCCAGTACGGCCATCAGAGAGATCACCAGCAGCAGCAGCCCCCAGTGTACCACCAGCTGGAGCAATCACAGCAGTATGGTCCTCGTCCCTATCAGCAGGGACATTCTTGGAGGCGTGATCAGCCTCAGCAGCAGTATCATCCCCAGTCGTACCCCTCTCACCCGCAGCACCAGCCACAGCCTCAGCCTCACTACCAGCGAGGTCACCAGTCAGGTTCTCATGGGCCATCCTATGAGAACCCCGCCTTAGATGACATAGCCCGCCTCCTTACCGATCAGCATGCTACTTTCCGACGGGAGATGGATGAGTTCTGCCAGGAGATGCGAGATATCGTGAGAGGGAAGGTCGCCATACCTGCCCAGATCGAGCCGAACCCGAACAACCTCAAGAGGAAGTCTGAGCAGGTAGATTTCACAGAGTATGCCACTCCGAGTGATTCATTTGGTGATATGTCTGCCTATTTGTTTGATACTGACTTTGTCACACTTAGGAGCAGTAGGATGCCAGCAGGCGGCGCCTCGTCTGAGCGACACCCCGAGGATACTTTCAGAGCGCCAGGCGAGGAGGAGAGCGATGCTAATGCCGCTAGAGATGATGACAGTGGTGCTGACGCCACCATGGATGTTGATCCCACCGATGGTACTGAGGTTGTCGTTTCACCAGATGGAGGAGGTGGGACTGATGCCACCGATGTTGCCGAGCCAGAGCGTGGTGCGGATGTCGCAAGACATGCCGAGGGTGGTGCAAATGCCGCCATTTTTACTTTTGAGAGTCCTGTAGTCTTTCCTTCTGTTCATGTATCTCAGGACACTTCTGGCAATAAAGGAAAGGTTTTGTTTTCTTCTGACCCACCTGTGGTGCTTGATGTATGTGTGGATTCTGCCGTCGAGCAGCCTAGACCCTCTCACAGTCCTTCATCTGAGAAGGACCCTGTGATCCCCTTCCCTAGAGCACTTCACATGGGAAAGGGGAAGAAAATAGAAAATCCAAAAAAGAGGCAGCAGGAAGAGTTCAGCCAGCAGATGATCGATCGCTTCCACATTCAGTTGACTCTTCAGAAGGCTTTGCAGCACATCCCTCTACTCCGGAGATCACTCAGAGACAGGACCACAGTTAGGAGGAAGAGGAGGAACCACCAGTCCGAGATCCATATGCTGACCAGATCCACTTGTTTCGTGATTCAGAACCGTCTGCCGGCCAAGAGGCCAGATTCAGGAGCCCCATATGTCAGATGCCATATTAGAGAGCAGAGGTTCGACCGTACTCTATTAGACAGCGGGTCATCGATCAACCTACTTCCGGCAGTCCTTCTCGACCGATTCGAGTTGGGCACTCTACGACAGAGCAGGACAGTCCTTCAGTTTGCTTATCGATCTGTCAAGAGGCCGAAGGGATTGCTGAGGAATGTTGTCGTCACGATTCAGGGCCTGCAATTCCCCGTGGACTTCGTAGTGTTGGACATGGAGATCCCTGAGTCAATGATCGATACCCCCATCATTCTAGGTCGCCTGTTCTTAGCCATAGCCAAGGCAGTGACCGACCATGATAGCGGGAAGGTATACTTTCGCGTCAAGGACGAAAGTGTACAAATAGAGACGGTCGAGGACATCAGAGTCAGAGATTCAGCATGCTCAGAGCCGACCACAGATTCCGAGCAGATGACAGATGCAGGGCCAGACATCCATCAGGACTGCGACTTTGTGATCACAGATGGAGAGGCAGTTTGGGCAGATCCAGATGCACAGGCCATCCTCTCACCTTCAGAGTCCGCTGATGCAGAGATGCCAACATAGGAGAGCTTGGAGAGCGCATTCCTGGTCCAGGATACTTTTCAGTCGGTAGAGCCGGTTCTTGACCATGAGACAGATTTGTTTTGTGATGATGATACAGATCCCTCGGAGTCGGATTTTGATTGGACAGAGTTTGATGATTTCATATCAGATCTGACTTCTACTGAGCCTACAACCAGGGAGGAGGTAGATGCCATGCAGAGCATAGACAGTCCAACAGAGCAGACTTCTCCAGATTCTGATTGTGAGTGAGAGTTTCAGTTTTCCCATGCAGATTTGGCAGCATTCACTCAGAGTTTTCAGAGGCCAGATCCGCCAGCACCGACATGTCCAGAGCTGAAGCCACTTCCTGCGTCACTGAAGTATAGGTTCCTTGCGGGTGAGCATGAGATGTACCCAGTCATTACCTCCGTCGATTTGACTGGAGAGCAGGAATCCCATCTGATGGGGCTCTTGAAAAGAACCGCAAGACGATAGGATGGAGCGTAGCAGATCTCCAGGGGATAAGTCCGGCCCTGTGCTCCCACCATATCTATCTCGAGGATGAGGCGAAGCCGTCGCGTGAGTTCCAACGGCGACTGAACCCGATCTGAGAGAGGTTGTCATGAAGGAGATTTCGAAATGGTGGAGCACCGATTTTATCTACCCCATCTCTGACTCCAAGTGGGTCAGTCCGTAGCGTGTGGTGCCCAAGAAGACAGGCATCACTACAGTTTTCAACGAGTCTGGAGAGGAGATCGCTACCCGGGTACCCACTTCTTGGCGGGTCTGCGTGGATTACAGACGACTCAACCAGGCCACCAAGAAGGATCATTTCCCCCTGCCATTTATAGATCAGACCATTGAGAGACTGGCAGGGAAGAGCCACTACTGTTTCTTGGATGGGTACTCCGGCTACAACCAGGTGGTCATCGCTCCCGAGGACCAGGACAAGACTACCTTCACATGTCCCTTCGGCACATACGCCTTCAGACGAATGCCATTTGGGTTATGCAACGCCCCTGTGACTTTTCAGAGATGCATGTTGTCTATCTTTTTGGACATGGTAGGGGAGTGCTTGGAGGTCTTCATGGATGATTTCTCGGTCTACAACGACGGATTCGACTCCTGTCTTGACTGCCTAGACTGAGTCCTTCATCGATGCATTGAGGTTCACCTTGTGCTGTCTTGGGAGAAGAGTCACTTCATGGTGACTCAGGGGACGGTGCTTGGCCATATCATCTCCAACAGGGGCATGGAGGTTGATCCGGCCAAGGTAGATGTCATTAGAAAACTCGCACCGCCGTCCAACTTGCGGCAGTTACGGTCTTTTCTAGGGCATGTCGGTTTCTACAGGTGCTTCATTCATGATTTCAGTAGGATTGCCCGATCGTTGACTGATCTGCTGACGAAAGACACCGAGTTCCTTGTCGATGACAAGTGTCTTTCATCGTTTGAGACTCTCAAGCGACGTGTTGTAGATGCTCCTGTTCTCCAGCCGCCTGATTGGTCTCTCCCATTCGAGATCATGACGGATGCCTCTGATTTTGCTGTAGGGGCCGTGCTGGGACAGAGAAGGGATGGAGTCCCATTTGCCATTCACTACGCTATCCGTACATCGGATGCTGCGCAGCGGAACTACACAGTCACTGAGAAGGAGATGCTAGCCGTAGTTTTTGCCCTAGATAAGTTCAGATCTTACATCATCGGATCTAGAGTGACCATATACACCGATCACACCGCCATCAGGTACCTCATGGCAAAGAAGGATGCCAAAGCCATATTGACCAGATGGATCCTTCTACTCCAGGAGTTTGACATAGAGATTAAGGATAAGCCTGGAGTCAAGAATGTGGTGGCGGATCATCTCTCCCGATTAGAGCATCTTGAGGATTCTGAGCAGACTGAGCCTATATGTGAGACCTTCCCAGATGAGGCGATCCTTGCTATCGCCTCTCTCCCGTGGTACGCCGATATTGTGAACTTTCTTGTTGCTAAGAAAGTTCCACAAGATTGGCCCAGGCAGAGACTTGAGACCTTCCTTGCGAAGGCCAAGTCCTACCACTGGGAGGATCCCATCCTTTACCATGATGGAGGGGATAGCGTCTGGCGTAGGTGCATTCCTCAGGAGGAGCACCATAGCGTCCTCACTTACTGCCACAAGCTTGAGGCAGGAGGACATCACTCTAGGAGGAGAACGACACAGAAAGTGCTCCAATCCGGCCTATGGTGGCCTACCCTCTTCAAGGACTCTGATGAGTTCGTGAAGAGGTGTACTGACTGTCAGAGGATGGGCACTTGTGGACAACGTGATATGATGCTGACGCAGCCCATTCACTTATGTGAGGTTTTTGACGCATGGGACATCGATTTCATGGGTCCATTCCCTAAGAGTCAGGGATTCGTGTACATTCTGTTGGCCGTGGATTATGTTAGTCGTTGGGTTAAGGCCATCCCCGCCCAAACCACAGATGCTAGGACTGTTTGCAGATTTTTGAGGAAGCATATCATTTCACGGTTTGGGGTACCTCGAGTGTTGATATGTGACGGGGGGTCTCATTTCGTCAACGACCAGGTAAAGGTCCTTGCTAGCGAGTTCGGCATAGACCATCGAGTTGCCACTCCATACCATCCTCAGACGAATGGTCTTGCCGAAGTGTCGAACAGGGAGATCAAGACTATATTGCAGAAAGTCGTCCGCCCTGACCGAAAGGATTGGTCACAGCTTTTGGACTCGGTCTTATGGGAATATTGGACGTCTTTCAAGACACCTTTGGGCACATCTCCTTTTCGCCTCGTTTATGGCATGCCGTGCCATTTACCTGTTGAGCTGAGACACATGTCACTTTGGGTTGTCACCGATATACTTTTGGATCCAGATAGTGTAGGAGATCAGAGGAGGGAAGAGTTAGCAACCTTGGAGGAGCTTCGTGATACCGCCTTCTCAAACAGCCTACAATACAAGGAAAGAGTGAAGGAGTGGCATGATTCTCATATCAGCCACAAGCATTTTGAGCATGGACAGAGAGTATGGCTGTTTGATGCTAGGCTTCGTCTATTTCCAGGGAAGCTACAGAGCAAATGGAAGGGACCGTATTTGGCGAATGATGTACACGACAATGGGAGTATTGACATATCTGAGTTGTCTTCTGAGAGTACCTTTCGAGTGAACGGCCAGCGGCGCAAGCCATATCTTGATCATGAGCCGCTGGTCGTTGATGTTGCCCCTATTCACTTTGCGTGAGATGTGGTCTCTTGACTCACATCTATTGCATCTCACGCATGATTATCAATGTTCTCCCAACTTGTATAGATCCAGTTGTCCATATCATTCCATTCTTTAGTCCCACATCCCTTTCCTCATCTTTTGATTATGCTATACTTAGGGTGTACTTTACCGCAAGTATAGGGGGGATGTAGGACTTTCGGGTATATCTTCGTGTCTTTCTACCCATGTTTTTGCTGCCTATACTTAGGGATATTTTACCCTAAGTATGGGGGGGGTAGACCCTGTACATTCTTCACTCGGTTTTCCCTTCGTGTACAGCCTGCTATACTTAGGATAAGTTGATCCTAAGTATAGGGGGAAAAGCTGAGGGCCTCTTGATTTCTATTCTTTCATTCGTCTTTGTATATAGCCTTCCTTTTCACTTCCCTATACTAAGCACGAGTTATGTCTTCTTCATCGCTCTTGACTCTGAGGACATCGTCCGAGCTAAGTATGGGGGGTGTATATATTTCATATATACTTTAGCCATAACTCGTACTTTGTGTGAGTGTGTTAATAAATAAAAAAGGCTAAAAACCCAAAAATCCACAAAAATAAAAAAAAACCCTTGTAAATAAACATTCTTTTATTTGCACATACATAGCTATTGTACAAATTATTTTTGTAAAAATGTTTTCAAAAACTTTTTGTGTAAATAGTGTGTAAATATGTGTATATCAAAACTATGTATATAGTACAAAATTTTTCCATTGAAAATCAAAAATTTGCAAAAACTTTGTGTAAATTTGTGTAAATATTTTGCAAAACTTGCATTCATGCATGCATTCATGATTTCAAAACATTTTTCAAAAATTTTGCATATGTGTAAATATTGTGTAAATAGCATCTTTATATATATTTGTATAGTTTTTCCTGGATTATAGTTGACATTTAAACTAGCCTAGAATTAAATTGAGAAATGGAGCTTGATTAAGATCTTAATCCACCTAATTCTAAGAGGAACCTTGTAGGGCTTAGGGTTAAGGCTTTTCAGGTCTATGGTGACTTAATTCTTTGAGTCCACTAGGCTATGATCACATGTCATCTCAATGAGCCTAAGTAGAGCACTTAACAACACACACATGACTCATATAGACAATGGCTTGACTTGGACCCGTACTTTACACCGAGCTCTCTACGGATGAGGTGGTGAGGAGGCAGTCTTCCTTGACTTGGGGTAGCATATGAGGGTAGTACTTCTAGGTGGAACCTCTCTTCTTCTTTTAGTGAAGGAAGTGCGTCTCAACTTAGTCTGGTTGCCATGAGGTCTAACGACAGGAGTTGTGGGTTGCAATAATGCTTCAAAAGAGGGATAGTCTACTGGCTCAAGAGGAAAAACTCCTTATGTACATATGCCGCACCATGTAAATATGTTGTATAGATGCACTTGAAAAAAAATGCAAAAAGAAAGTAACTCCAAAAAAGTGGTGGGTCTGATAGAAAATGATAATCCCACCGGAGTATGTATATAATGCAAATAAGCAAAGCTTGAGACTCATGATTCCATCTTATGTAGCTTGCAGCAGGGAGACTTAGCTACACTGGTTGAGCTCCCAAGGATACATGGCTACACTGGCCATGGTCCATTCTCTTCTTCCCCCTCTTCTTGAGCCGGTTGAACTTGAACTTAGAAGGGAATACCCCGCTCCTCGAGGAAAGAGTGGCCAGACTAGGGTCATAGAGTTACCTTGTTGGGGAGGGTTGTCAAGTTGCTACTTCTGAGGTGGAGAGCTATACCTCACTTACACTGTACAATTAAAGATTCATAGTCTTCAGGGTTTGTGTATGTAGACTTGTTCTGATCTGGATTGTTGAGGAGTCTTGACTATAGATTAGTGGATCTTAGAGGCTGTTGAGTTTTAAACTTAAGTCAAAATAAGGTTTCGACACATTAATAATCCAAAGATCTGATCGAGCTCCATATTTCAATTTAATGAAGGCAAGTTTAATAATCAGCATTAATCCATGCATTTTCTCCTCTTTTTCTTTTTCTTTTTCTTTCACTTCTTTTTCAAATAAGTGTTTGCTAAGGGACTAGCAAAGTTAGGTATAGGGGGTGATAAATACCCATTCATCACTCTTTATTCTTTTATTTTAGCTACAAAACCTATGCAAAACACATGTAGATATTTGTAAATAGCAATAATTACAATTCATCATGCATTGTGTAAATATGCATTATTAGCATGTTTTTGTGCATAAATAAAAGAATAAATAAATAAAAGAAAAAGAGGGAGATATTTAGAATAAATATTGAGCGACCTAATCCCAAGGCAGGGCTCAGCATGGGCCTGACCGCAAAAGAACCCAAGTAGACAGAGATAAGGAAGCTCATGATTGTACATATACCAATAAATAAATAAAAATTATTTTCCTCTCATTAAGAATAAAAATGGGTGTGTATTTATTTGTATATATTTGTAAATATAAAATTAAAATAAAAATGAGAAAATTAAAAAGAAATTAAACATCCCTTCATCATTGTATATAAGCCTTGTACATATAAATAACATATCTATTTATTCCCCCTTATAAATAAATAAACAAAAATCCCATAAAAATATGTACATATTTCATATTCCATAATATAAATAGATAAAATAAAAATCACAAAAATAAAAATAAAATAAAAAGAATAAAAATAAAAATAAAAAATCAACATTGTATATATACCACGTATGTATATAAATAAAAGTATTTATTTAACCCTTGCAAATAATTAATAAAAATAAAATAAAAATACTATATTATTCTAAATTTTATGTTATACATAAATAAAATATAAAATTTGAATAAATTATATAAAAATAGATAATTAAAAATCAAAAAAATCAAAAATACATATTGTATATACCTATATATAATAATACTATATTATACATACATTATTTTTATTTCAAAAAAATAAATAAAAATCACCACAAATTAATTTAAAAATAAATAAACATTTTTTACGTTTTATGTTTTTCGAAATTCGGCCATTTATTATTTTTTATTTAATTTCCAAATAATTAATAAAAGCTAAATTCTCATTGGTCCACGGGGGATTGTTGACCCCCGGTCAACTCTCCCCCGCGGACCCCCTCCTTGCGGATCCAAGCAACCGACCCAATTTCTCCATATTTTCCCTGCTTGATCCGACCACCAAATCCTTAAACCCTGGGTCCTAATCCTTCCAGATACATCTGAGATCCACGCCCGGGGATCTACATAGGGATCCGTGCTCCGAATTTCTCGCCCTATCCTCATCTAGCCGGACCCCTAGCCGTATATAACTCCAGCTCCGCCGCACGATTCATGCCATCTTTGGCGTTGCTTCTTCCACCCAGGACCTCCACCCAATTCCTTCGAGTGACAACGTTGGAGTGGCGTGTTGCAGAGAGGAGGAGGAGGAGCTCCTCGCCACTGATCCGACGTCTTCTCACCGCCGTGCGCCGCCCAGAGCAGCGCCCGAGCCTCGGGCCTCCGACGACCCTCGAGGCGATGACCAAAGCTACCTCAGCTCATCCCCAGTCGACCACCTTCACCAGGTAGACTTAATTCTTCCTATTTTGCTCTAATTTTGAATTTCCCCCAAATCGCTTCGCCGTCGTCTCCGATCAATTCACGTTACCTCACGCATCGATTCAATCATCGGACGACGCCATCACCTTCGCCATCCTCCTATTCACGTTCTACGCCTTCCCATCCAACCCAGTTCGCCCCAGAACTGGGAGTCCACCCTCCTCCGTCGTTGCCTCGCTAGAGGGTGTCGCCCCGACGCACCCATTCCCCCATTCCGCCTCTCATCGGGGCGAGGCAGTTTGCCCTCGACCCAGGAGTCTTCTAGTGTTGTTTTGCAGGGCCAATAAGACCCATCTGAGGGTCTGGACACTTAGGCACGGAGCTCCAGCTCCGCCTTCGTCGTCGGAGCTCCTCGGAGCTTCCCGACGTCATCGGAGGAGCCCATCATCTACGGGAGGTCGTGGCGATTCTGTTCCACCCATTTGCAGCCCCCGAGGAGGTCCAGCGCAGCCGTGGTGCTCTGGCGAAGTTCACCGGAGCCGTGTTCTTCGAGGAGCCTCCAGAGTCGTCCATTCAGCCCCGACTTCCCAGACTTCATCTGGACCGCTCGATCAGGCGAAGAGGAGGCCTATATCAACCACCGTCCGATCGACACATGGCCGCCTCATCGCCCTCCATCCAGCAACGGGGTGCCCTTGATTCGCCACCGTCAGATCTCACACGTGGCAACCCCACCGCCATCCGATCCGAGCCAGCAGTTCTTCGTAGAGGCGCAGTGATCCACATCCGTCTGATCTACACGTGGCGCGCCTCCAGCCCTTGGATAATAAGGGGTAATTTTCCCTTAGACCCTTTTCCTTTTTGTTTTTATTAATTAGTCCTGTAAATATAGAATATAGTTGTTTTTATTTTTGGATAATTGCACTTAGGACCTGGACCTTTATAGTATTTGCATTTTCATCCCTGTATATGTGAGACACGTGTTTCGTCACGTGGTGTTTGGTGAATTTGCATTATCTGGGCTAATGTTGTAAGGTGTTATTGAATGAAATATACTTTTCGATATTTGCATCTATACCCCAGTGAAAACTTTTATTCGACATGTGTTGAAATCTTTGGGTAATTTGCAACTTCTTCCCTGGACTTTTAGCACATGTTGCTAATAAGCCCTTGGAAGTAAGTTTTCTTGCATTTTGGTCCCTCTGTGCCCAGACCACGTGCAACGCACGTGGGGACTTGGAAATTTTGCACGAGGGACCCCCAGTTTCTGAGCTTGTTACTTTTCAGCCCGTGGAGCTATGTTTTATTGCGTATAGGTCCCTATGCACTATGTGCTTGTTTTTTATTTGAATAAAATATCAAATTTAACCCAAATCGTGTGAAAATTGGATACGTGGCTCCTGCCATTGTGTAAAATTTTCACTAATTTTTGGGTACATTTTTGTGGCTTTTTAGTATTTTTGTGGCATTTTTGGGCGAGCTTCGGCGAAGCGGGGTGAAGGCGATCTGGGGCGAATCCACACGCACGAAGACCTACGGGGTAAAGCTCTAACTCGGAGGGATGCTCCGGTCAAGGTTATTTGACTAAAACTAAAGGGAAGCGACGACGAATGGAGTTGGGGGTTCTGGCGAAGCGACAGAAGGAACCTCGGGCCTAATCTTGGCTCGTACAACCAAGATTCGGGTGATCAGGTCGCATAAGGAAGGTGGTGGTGAGATAGGGTGTCGATCAGAACGGGTGAAGGTGGCTGATAAGGCTCCGACCGGCGGGTCGGAGCTGGCGGAGCGGCAGAACGGCAAAGATGAAAGACTCGATCAGATATGGGAGCTAGGAACGAAATGGAAGCTACCCGAGGGTCCTATCTGAATCCTAAGCTCCAGGGGGTGCTGTCGAAGGGGGTCGTTGCCTCAACCTCTCTACGGAAGGTGAGGGAGGCTCGTCGCGGCGGTGCTCCGGTCACAAAGCTCGAGTGTCGGCTTCGGCGGTCTTCTCCGATCACCAAGGCGCAAATCTGATTGCTGTCACCAAGGGGAGTGGTTCAAGGGTACCAAGGAAGAGTGCCGCGTGAGCTCTGACCTAAGGAATCAAATGAAGAATATATAGGCAGTCCCAGGTGGTTGGAGAGTATCGGGGCGTGTGCGCAATCCGAGGAGGATCCGCCCTTCCCTAGGGATCCGCGAGGATCTTAGATCCCAAGGGAAGGTGCGGGCGGAGAAATCGAGGCAAGAGATGGCCAGATCCGATCGATAAAAATGGGAGAAAGCGAGGCGAAAATCGGATCCAGGCGCATGAGGGTCCGGGAGGGGATGTTGACCGGGGTCAACATTCCTTCTGAACCAATCAGAAATTAGTTTGGTCAAAAAATATTTGTCAAATAAATTAAAAATAGAAAATGATTCCAAACTAAAAAATGTTCAAAATGAAAAATATTTCTTATTTTCTGAACTATTTTTTGTAATTTTTTTATGAAAAAAATTAATATATACACTATATTACATTATATGCAGGTATAAAATACCTAGGTATTTTTGTAATTATTTTTATTTTTATATTTTTGTATAAATACCCCAATTTTATATTTTATTTATTTTCAACATATTATTTGGAGTATAAAATAATTTTTATTTTTTATTAGTTATTTACAAATGTAAAATAAATAGGTGTATGATACATATATACATGTGTTATCTACAAGGTGAGAGAGAGAATTTATTTTATGTTTATTTTATTTTATTTTTCTAATTTTTGTTTTATTTGAAAAATATATACAAGGGAATATAAACACCTTTTTATTTTTATTTTTGTTAAAATAAAATAAATACATAAAGAAGGGAATATGTACAAGGTAGAGTGGCCCTATCTCTCTCTACTTATTTTATTTGGTGATCAGGTCCATTTTGGACCCTCTCTTGGGTTCAGGTCACTCAATATTTATTCTAATACCAGGTTAATCACCTAGCTAGGACCACGATTTTGGTTTTCATTATTTTTCTCTGTTTGTTTGGTGGTCCGATTTTTGTTTCTTGATCGAGCTCTAAGTCCCGAGTGACTGAGGTCGCAACGACCTTAGTGATTCCTTTACCTTAGTCTATCGGGCGGCTCTCATCAATCACGCGTCCCCTCGAAGCTTGGCGGAGCTCTATAAGGCACATCGGAGCCCCGCCTCCTCCGGTAGGCCCGCGGCGGAGGGAGACGATACAGACACCGTCCGATCGTTTCGATCGGATGGCCATGATGACGCCACGTCGACCATCTGAGCCTCCATGCTGAACCTACGGGCTCGGGTGGCCCGAACCAAGACCCGAGCTATTAGCTGCTGCAATGTAGCCCCGAGCCAGCCTCACCCCCGAGCCTAGGCTCCTCACGTGCGACGCACGTGAGGGCCTGGGTAATTTACATGAAAGACCCCAGACTTTTTGATAATTACAAAGTGGTCCCCAGGCACGTGCCTCACGTGCGTGCTTGGGTATTTTATAGGGTGGCCCTCAATGTTTATGGAATTTGTAAAAATTCCCCCGTGTATGGAAAAATTACAATGGGGCCCAGGCGATTTTTGGTATTTGCATTTAGGTCCCTCTAGGGACCTAAAATGTAATATTTATCTTTTTATTTTCTTGTATTTTTATTACAATTATGCCCCTACATTATTTTTAGCATAACTTGAGCATCATAGGTCCAAATTGCATGATTTTAGTGTCGTTTTGATCCTTGTTTCATCCTCTACATCTGGCATGTTTATTTTTATCATCTGCCCCTATTTAAATGAAGTGAATTTTTGTGATAGATGATGACCCTTCTCTCTTGGTCCTTGCTCTGATTTGATGATTGTTCTTAATGTTGTAATCAAAATGACCCTGATTTCCATATGTAGCTCATATTTTTATGGTATATTTGTAATCATTGGTTCTGCATATGAGTTCAGTTGCATTAATCCCATGCATCATCTTATAATTGCATAAAAATCAATTAAAAATTGCATGTTCCATTTTATTGCATTGTAATCTGCATAGTGCATCCTACATTTTCATGAAGACCTGAAATTGAGAATTTATTCACACATGAGCTTTATTAATCAAAATTCGATAAATAGATCAAGTAGTTGTGTCCTTGTGTTCGACCTTGATAGACTTTCCAAGTATAAATACTCCACAACATTCAAAGGATTGTGGTTTTTGCTGAACCGAATTTGCCTCCTTCAACCCTCCCCTCCGTCAGCCTTGACCATCTGCCGCCAGCAAGAACCCACCTCCTGTGGAACCCTAGCCTCCACCATCGTCGCCCCCTCCCTCCCTCGTGGAAGTGACCCCGTCGTGGAAGCCAGACCCCCCAACCTCCGCCATTGTCGCCACCCCTCCCCCCACCGCCTCCACCAGCACTGATCCCTGCTAGCCTCTACCGTCGTGCACCGCCTCCGACTGCACGCTCCCTTCCCCCAACTACCTCCGCCGGCCAGCAAGAAACCCTCCTATGGAATTAACCCTCGCCGTAGAAGCCTCTCCCCCCAGTCTCCACCATCGTCGCTAGCGAGCACCCCTTCCCCCATCGCCTCCACCGGCACCGAACCTCGCCAGCCTCCCCATCGTGCTCCGCTCCCGGCTGCTAGCCCTCCTCCCCCAACCATTGTTAGGGGCAATTTCGTCAAGTAGATTTATGGATTAAGGCGCCCATTGACGGAGTTGGGGACTGAACCGTTAAGTTAAAATTTGATCTCCTATTTGTTATGAAATAAAGATCAGTCCCTAATTTGGAAATATACGTAAAGCTCAGTCCCTTTTTTGTAATTTACCCAAAAAACAAATTAAAAATCTAAAGTGCTTCCAACACATATTTATTGTGTTTTCATAGTTGAGCCAAATCAATTCCCAAAGTATAGAAACTTGGGTCTCTTTTTTATAATCTAAAGCATAAAGTGGGAAAAAAATCTAATAATTGCCCCTTCTTTTGGTGTTAGTTAACTCCCGTTAGTGCTCGTTCATTATTGGATCTTTACACCACGTGATCTTTTTAAAGTTTGCCAACCAATCACCGACATCTTTATCTTTGCCTCAAGACCCCCCCCCAAATTTATTGATTCTTGCACCATGACCCCTGTAGTTGACTCCCATTATTTCATTATTATAATGAACGAAATCCCCGTAAAGATATGTGAAATTTAGCCATTTGCCCTCCATATTGAATCGAATTTACGATATATGTCCTTCCTTCTCCTTGCTCCTCCATTCACCTTCATAAGATGCCTTCTCCTCCCCCTCCCCTTTGTCGGTGCCTTCCCCTTCTCCCCTCCCCCGCATCGCTACTTCTCCGGCACTGTGGCATCTCCCTCCATCATGCAGCCCCACTTCCCCCTCCCATCCCCTTCCCCTTAGTCACCATCTCCCCTCGCACGCATTGTTACTTCATCTCCCCTACTCTCCGTGTCGTCATTGTCTCCTTTGATCTAACATTGTACCTCCCAGTGGCGGCATCGTCACCACCGTGGAGCTTCCAATTCGCGTAAACCGCCACCAACTCTCACCTTACAACCTCAATGGCTCGACCATCAGCGGTGACGATGGGGAGGCGAGGTAAGATATGTGGATGGCATGCATGTGGGATGGAGGAAGAAGAAAGATGCATCATTAATTCTTGATGTGTCTTGATTAATTGGAGATTAATTAAATTGATGACAGAGATCGTGAGAAAGATTACAAGGATCGTAGGGTAATATAAAATTTGTAAGATTATAGAGATCGTGGAGAGATCTAAAGTTTGCAGGCGTTGTTGTATAATTGCAAATTTACATGAGTCGTGGTATAAAAATCGATTCGTTATTATACGTGTACATCTAAATTATACTAACGAAATGGCGATTGTGAAACTCGTCAGAATTGTTGGGGATATATATAGATAATGCGGAACAATCAACAACCCAGGATCTATCCCCCTAAACTGTCATGCAGCAAAGATGGCACACACAAGAATATGTTCCCCACACGGGAACTTAATAGCAACAATGATAGCATCCACAAGCAAGCAAGCAAGCACCACACGAGACAAGATTTTTCACGTGGAAACTCTTCTCAATGTGAGCAAGGGAAAAAACCACGGGGCAAGACCGGCAACCAATCACTACGGTCAAGAGTATCAAAGTTCTTCCCGATTTTGTTGCCCACAAAACCGAGGTACAAGCACACACAACGGATAGTTCTTCAACAAGGAACAAACTATCCCTAGGTATCTAACTATACCAAATGTGCTCTAAACAAGGAGGACAAAGTAACTCCCCTTGTGGGCTCCCGGATGGAGACCCAAACTTGGCTTCGGCTCCTTGAGATCGTTCCCAACGACCTCCGATTGCAGCTCCTCTCGAGCTCGCCCAGACCACGGCTCCTCTCGAACCCTTAGCCCTGGCCGATGCACTTTTCACACTCTCCCAGCTGCAGCTCGATCAACGGAGAAGATGAGAGAGGTGAAAGTCCGCAGCAACCTCTCTCTCTCTCTCTCGATCTCTTGCTCTCACGCAATGGAGGGATGGGGTTTTCAACCCCCGCTGCTTTCTCCTCCTCTATTCCCTGGAAACGGATGGAAGATTTGGAGAGTACGAATAGGGCTCTTCGTTCCCTGGAATGGGGCTTCAAAAGTTGGGTGAATTTCATAGATACCCCTGCAAAGGGGTCAAATTGCAAGCCCCCCAAGTTGGGGCTGGACATATTTCAGAGATACCCAACAACCTCCCCCTCCAGCCCCAACGGGGAGGTGTTGTCCTGTGATGGAGATCAACAAGAGGTGACACCGCTCAGCTCTCTACAGAGCTGAAGCTTGTCACGAGTGACTGCCTTGGTCAACATGTCTGAGGGGTTCTCATCGGTGTGAATCTTCTTCAACACGAGCTGCTTCTGTTCAATTGCATCCCTCAGCCAATGGTATCTCACATCAATGTGTTTTGTGCGAGCATGGTGCATGGTACTCTTGCTCAAGTCTATAGCGCTCTGGCTATCACAAAACACAACTGGCTCACTGCCACCCAATCCAAACTCACCAAGGAAGCGTTGTAGCCACAACACTTCTTTCTCAGCCTCTGCTGCTGCAATGTATTCTGCCTCAGTAGTTGAGAGAGCAACAAATTTCTGTAGTTTGGATTGCCATGATATGGCTCCCCCTGCAAATGTGAAGATGTAGCCTGAGGTGGACTTTCTCTGGTCCGTATCTCCTGCCATATCTGCATCAGTGTAGCCACACAGTTTGGGATCTGACCTCCCAAAAACAAGACACATACTTGAGGTCCCTCTCAAGTATCTCAAGATCCACTTCACTGCCTCCCAATGGTCCTTTCCCGGATTGGACATGAACCTGCTCACCATGCCCACTGCATGGGCTATGTCGGGTCTAGTGCAAACCATTGCAAACATGAGGCTTCCAACTGCTGACTGGTATGGGATCTTGGACATCTCTGCTTTCTCCTCAGAAGTAGAAGGACATGACTCTTTGGTTAGCTTGAAATGAGAGGCTAAGGGCGTGCTGACAGGCTTGGCATTCTTCATGTTGAACCGCTCCAACACGCGTTCAACATAGCTCTCTTGTGACAACCACAGCATGCGCTTCTTCCTGTCCCTTGTGATCTGCATCCCTAAGATGTGACTGGCCTTGCCCAAATCTTTCATCTCAAACTCTTTGGAGAGTTCCCTCTTGAGCTTTGCAATCAAGTTGGAATCATGACCTACAATCAACATGTCATCCACGTAGATCAAAAGAATGACGAACCTGTCATTGGGAAGACGACGAACATATACGCATGGGTCGGCTGTAGTCCTCTTGAAGCCCTGCTTTCCCATGAAAGCATCAAACTTCAAGTACCACTGTCTCGGGGCTTGCTTCAAGCCATAGAGACTCTTCCTCAACGTGCATACCATATGCTCTTTCCCTCTCTCTTAAAATCCTTGTGGCTGCTCCATGTAGATCTCTTCCTTCAAATCACCGTGAAGAAACACAGTCTTCACATCCATCTGCTCCAGCTCAAGGTCCATGCCAGCAACAATCCTAGCACCATTCTCACTGAGTTCATCTTCACCACTGGGGAGAAGATCTCATCATAGTCCACTCCTTCCTTCTGGCTAAATCCTTTCACTACCAATCTGGCCTTGTACTTCACCTGCTTGCCACTGTCATCTGACTTCAGCTTGTACACCCACTTGTTCTTCAAGGCCCTCTTCCCTTTAGGAAGCTCAACAAGGTCATAAGTGTTGTTCTTCTTGAGAGATGACATCTCCTCATTCATTGCATTCTGTCAATGACCCTTGTCCTTGTGCACCTGTGCCTCCTCAAAAGTGTATGGCTCACCTGCATCTGTGAGCATCACGTACCTGGAAGTGGGGTAACAGGATGATGGCTGGCGTGTCCTCTCAGATCTCCTGACTTGAGGCTCTGCTGTGTCTGCAACTGGATGAGGCTGCTCCCCCTGCCCTAGGTCCCCTGGACCTGCATCAACGGGGTCTGCATCTGGCTCATGCTGCTCTAGGTGCCCATCCTCTCCACCTGTACCCTGTACTGGAGAGGGCTCTGTGTCCTCATCACTGTCATCATCCATGGAGATCTCATCCCCATCACCACTCTCAGTGGTGTCCTCAGCCAATGTCTGATTCTCATAGAAAATCACATCCCTGTGCCTGGTGACTATTTTCTTCCTTGGATCCCAAAGACGGTATCCAAACTCCTGATCTCCATATCCAAGAAAAATACAAGGCACCGCCTTGTCATCCAACTTCTTCCGCTGCTCCTTGGGTACCAATGCATATGCTTTGCATCCAAACACCCTCAAATGAGCATATGAGGGGTCTTTCCCTGTCCAAACACGTTCTGGAATCTGAAAGCCCAAAGGAACTGATGGAGATCGGTTCACCAAGTAACATGTGGTGCGAACCGCCTCAGCCCAAAAAGTCTTGGGCAACTTCGCTGTCTTCAGCATACAGCGGACTCTCTCAACAATGGTCCTGTTCATCCTCTCAGCTAGACCATTGTGCTGGGGTGTGCCTGGCTCTGTCCTCTCATGCCTGATGCCGTGCTCTGCACAATAGCCCTGAAAGCTATGGGAGGTGTACTCTCCCCCATTGTCTGTGCGTAGACACTTCAACAATTTTCCTGTCTCACGCTCAACCATGGCATGGAACTTCTTGAAGCAATCAAACACTTGATCCTTCGATCTCAGCACATACACCCACACCTTCCTAGATGCATCATCAATGAAGGTGACAAAATACCTGTTGCCTCCCAAAGAGGCCGTGTCCATAGGACCACAAACATCTGAGTGAACCAACTGTAGAAGGTCTCCCTTCACCTTGGATCTCGCTCTGTAAGGTGCACTCCTGCTCTTCCCAACCTCATATGCATCACAAGGAGACAAAGTGATGTCATTGTGGTAGGGGATCAACTCTCTCTTGCTAAGAAGCTGCAAGCCCTTCTGGCTCATGTGGCCAAGCCGACGGTGCTACAAATCTGAGTTATCTGCTTCACTAGCATGCAAACTGCCGTCCATGACCTTCACTCTAGTCATGTAGAGTGTGTGACACAAACTACCTCTCGCCATGATGAGAGAACCCTTGCTAATCTTGCATCTGCTGTCGCCGAACTTCAGATGGTAGCCTTCACTATCTAGCTGTGAACCAGATATAAGGTTAAGCCGCACATCAGGAACATGCCTCACATTCTATGTCATTGAGCACCCAACATCCGTCTGGATCGAGATGGTGCCCATGCCAATGATCTTAGAGTAACTCTCGTTACCCATCAAGACCATCCCATAGTCACCCCTAGTGTAGGTGGTGAAGAACTCCCTGTGTGGAGTTACATGATATGAAGCGGCTGGGTCAACAACCCACTCCAAATCGCTCCCTGCGTGCAAGCACTGATCCTGGATGGTGAGAATCACCTCATATGCACTTTCATCTGCCACAACTGCAGCTACATTTCCATCTTCCTTTTTCTGATCTTTCTTGGCTTCAGCTTGTTCTCTCTTCCAAACCCTGCAGTCTCTCTTCCAGTGACCGGGTTTCTGGCAATGGTGACACTTTCCTCTGCCCTTGGACTTGTCCCTGGATTTTTGCCTCTCCTGTGACGCTCCTCTGCGGCTGTATCTTCCTCTCCTCTCAACTGCATACACATGTGAAGAGGAGGATGCCTCTCCCGAAGAGCGGCGTCTAATCTCCTCATTGAGGAGACTGCCCTTGACCATAGCCATGGTCAACTTGTTGTCCTTCGCAGAGTTGCTCACGGTGACTACTAGAGTCTCCCAACTATCTGGCAGTGAACCCAAAAGAAGAAGTGACTGCAGCTCGTCGTCAAGTGTCAAACCCATGGATGTCAACTGGTTGATAATGCTCTGGAAGTCATTCAAATGCTCTGCCACCTTGCATCCATCCTTGTACTTCAAGTTGACAAGCTTTCTGATCAAGAAAGCCTTGTTGGTAGCGGTCTTCTGGTCATAGAGCTCGGACAATTTGTCCCATAACTCTTTGGCATTCGTCTCCTCGGCAACATGGTGGAAGACCGACATGTCAAGCCACTTCCGAATGGCCCAATGGCCTTTCGGTTCAACTTTGTCCACTCTCCAGCGGACATGTTCTCCGGCTTGGCGCTCTCCCCCTCCACGGGATCGTGGAGGTCCTTGCAATATAGAATGTCTTCCATCTTGACCTTCCAAATCTGCCAGTTGCTACTTGTGAGCTTGATCATTGTGCCTTCCTCATCTTTGCCCATTGCTCAACCAGAGCTCTGATACCACTTGTTGGGGATATATATAGATAATGCGGAACAATCAACAACCCAGGATCTATCCTCCTAAACTGTCCTGCAGCAAAGATGTCACACACAAGAATATGTTCCCCACATGGGAACTTAATAGCAACAATGATAGCAACCACAAGCAAGCAAGCAAGCACCACACGAGACAAGATTTTTTACGTGGAAACCCTTCTCAATGTGAGCAAGGGAAAAAACCACGGGGCAAGACCGACAACCAATCACTACGGTCAAGAGTATCAAAGTTCTTCCCGGTTTTGTTGCCCACAAAACCGAGGTACAAGCACACACAACGGATAGTTCTTCAACAAGGAACAAACTATCCCTAGGTATCTAACTATACCAAATGTGCTCTAAACAAGGAGGACAAAGTAACTCCCCTTGTGGGCTCCCGGATGGAGACCCAAACTTGGCTTCGGCTCCTTGAGATCGTTCCCAACGACCTCCGATTGCAGCTCCTCTCGAGCTCGCCCAGACCACGGCTCCTCTCGAACCCTTAGCCCTAGTCGATGCACTTTTCACACTCTCCCAGCTGCAGCTCGATCAACGGAGAAGATGAGAGAGGTGAAAGCCCGCAGCAACCTCTCTCTCTCTCGATCTCTTGCTCTCACGCAATGGAGGGATGGGGTTTTCAACCCCCACTGCTTTCTCCTCCTCTATTCCCTGGAAACGGATGGAAGATTTGGAGAGTACGAATAGGGCTCTTCGTTCCCTGGAATGGGGCTTCAAAAGTTGGGTGAATTTCATAGATACCTCTGCAAAGGGGTCAAATTGCAAGCCCCCCAAGTTGGGGCTGGACATATTTCAGAGATACCCAACAACGAATATCGGGGCACGAATATGACTGAAATAAAGTTACGAGCATAAGGATTATTAGGAAAATTTGGATGGACGAAGAATTTATACACTTTTTGTCATTATGTGTAGGGATATTTATACTCGTAATCTTGAGTAGTTTCGTAATTACACTACGAACATTCGATAATTCATAATTATACCTAGGACTCTGAATAATATTTAACTCTTACATGGCATAATATTGTGTCAAGTTCCATCCCGCTGTTAGCTTTAACGGATTCTATCAATTTTGGACAATTTTATCCCTCCAACAAAAATGCATTTCCTAAAGATGCCCCCTCCCATCTTCTATCCTCTCATCAAGGGAGTCTCGTTCAAGATTGACATGGTGGCTCTCACGAGGTGGTTCCAATGTAGACTCGGCTTTCCGAGCGAGGGTTAGAAAGAGAATGATAGCTGCATTTGACTCCATCATTGCAGTGAGGAGGAGGGAGGAGATCCAACGCAATCTCAGCCGTCGTCACAACCCTTTACTCAGTCACGAGAGCCTCCGACCTCTGCCGATTGTCAAGGCTAAGACACTGAGGTTTCCAAACCTCCATCCACATGCGTTGTTCATCATCCGACTTCCGTAAATATCTCTCTAATCTCCTCTTCTCTCTCTGTTCAATCCTCTCGTCCCCCTGTGATTCCTCTTCAAACTTGTTTGAAACCACTCAAGATCGAATCACACTCATCCGAGATGTTAACAGTCTGAGAACAAAACATTTGGAGATGAATCGAGATGACGCACATTTGGAGATGAATCGAGATGACGCATCACTGAGTCTTTCCCAGAGTTCACTTCAAACATTGTTGAAGCCAATCACAACATCTGGAGACGACATCTGAATCACGAGCATCCTAATATGATCACCATCAGAGACCCCGCGGCATCTAAATCGAAGCATCGCTTGAAGTTTCCGAGCTATACATCAGAGAAGAGCCCTAGTCTCTTGTACAGGCCTTACTTGTCAAAGACGACGTGGATGTATATGGTGCCCAACACAAGCCCGACACCAAGGGTCTCCATGGAGTTGGTGAGGAGCAGATGCCGTGTCAAGTACACGATCTTGCAGGAGCGGAGGAACATCACGATGGTCTCCTGCTTCATGGAACTTATGTATCGTAAATTGTGAGATGGGTCGTCGAGCGGAGGATCGAGGATAGTGAAAGAGGCGAGATCTGAGGTGGATTTTGTGGGGATACATGACGGCACTCGTTGTCGGAGAGGGGACCGAAAAGGGGGACATAGGAGAGATAGGAGAGGCAGAGGTCGAGGAGGAGGGAGGGGATGTGGAGGGGGGGAGCGGAGAAGGTAGGATGTGAGACCGTGAGACTAAAGTAGGTCTTAAAATACAAAATATGGTATAGATATTGAATGCTCATACAAATCGGGTCTCAATACGGTTTGCTATACGAATTTCGGCCTGACTCTTATACACATTCGTTTACTTCCTTTTAAACTTCAGACCTAATATGATGTCCAAATTTAGCATTCAATAGTCTATTATTTAGTACTCGTTGAGACCATTTCGGCGGTACCAAGATCATTGAAATCTAACATCAGACGAGGGAGATATGGTCGTTTTACGATCGTAGATCGGTAAACGGACATGTACTCGAATCGGATCCAAATCCGGATCTGATACGATCATAGATCGGTAAACGGATATGTACTCGAATCGGATCCAAATCCGGATCCGATTAACGGAACCCCATTTTAAAGGGGGCTTGGATGTGAGTAAGCTGCAAGAAACCCCATTTTCCAAGCTTAGGTCCACTAGAGCTCTGCTCAAGAGCCGCTGGATCGTCGTCGGAGTTACCGACCACGAAGCCGAAGGCATCCATGCGTAGAGCTTGCTGCGGGGAGCTCATTTCTCATGTTTGCGACGTACGGATTTCTCATCCTTGCTGACATTTTTTATAGTTTTGTGTCCTATAAATAAGGTTCTTATTTCGTCGTCGGTTTGTGTCAGAGCTTTTCAAATATATGCATGCGGGTCACCAAGAACAACAACAAGATAAACTAGGCTCTCAAGGACAAATAGGAGTTCATCGACGTTATCGAGATGTTATACCATGGTGCAAGGAAGGGTTGTACTATGGTTGTAGCACCCAACGACTACTCAACTAAATACCGTTACTGGTTTTATATCAGAGTTTCAAAGACTGCTCTATGTTTAGTGCATCAACACCCCTAATATTGACATTGTAGATTTTATATACTTTTAAAGGGGTTCATGCTGGTTATTATCTGTTCCCAAAAATAAAGAAAAAAGGGGATGGGGACTGTTGAACAATTATCCCCTTGGGATCCTATTTGCAATAAAAGTAGGACTTGTATTTCCTATTCCAAATAGGACTACGAGGAGAAAGAGGAGGCAAGAGTAGTATAAGTAAGGTCCCGTCCATGGCATATGGGATCATCTCAACTCAAGCATCTCTCACTATTTTCTCTCTTAGTTCTCTCCCCAAGCAAGAAGAGAAGTAGCCCACGCAAGGCGTGAGGAGTAAGTCCACGCAAAGCACGAAGAGCATCCCACAGGGACGTGAAGAGTAGCCCGCAGAGGTGTGAGGTACATCCTTGCGAGGAAGAATCCTGCACGAGGATGGACAACTCGTGACGAGGAGAAGTAATGGTATCGTGTTCTCCAAGTACAAGGTGACATCTATCTGATTTTATTCTTGTAACCGAGCTTCAGTTTTGTTGGGCAACAAAAACTGAGAAAATATTGTGCTCTCTTATTCCGTCCTAGTGGATTTTGTTGCGGATTGTCGTGCCCCGCGTGTTTCCCCCCTCTCTCACATCGAGGAGGGTTTTCCCACGTAAAATTTCTCGTCTCTCTGTGGTTGCTTTATTTTTATGCTACGATTATTGTTCTTGATTCATGTATGGGGAACGTTCCACAGCTAGTGATCCTTTGCAGGACAGGTTAAGAGAACCCCTCGATTTCCCAACAAGTGGTATTAGAGATCGCATTGTCGAGATGATGAAGGATGATGAAGGCACGATAATCAAGCTGACGAGCACGAACTGACAAATATGGAAGGCCAAGATGGAGGATATCTTGTATTGCAAGGACCTCCATGATCCAGTGGAAGGAGAAATACTCAAGCCCGAGGGCATGTCCGTAGGTGACTGGACAAAGCTGAACAGGAAAGCAGTCAGCACCATCCACAAATGGTTGAACTTATCGGTATTCCACCATGTCTCAGAAAGAGACAGATGAGAAGAAACTATGGGAGAAACTGGCAGAGCTCTATGAGCGGAGCTCTATGGGCAGAAGACAACCACCAAGAAGGCATTCTTGATTCGGAAGTTAGTGAAGATAAAGTATAAGGACGGGATGAAAGTTGTTGAGCACTTGAACGAGTTTCAGAGTCTCATCAATCAACTGAGTACTATGAACATGAACTAGATGATGAATTGTAGGCTCTTTTTCTACTAGGTTCCCTACCAGACAGTTGGCAAACCCTGGTGATTACTGTGAGCAACTCTGCTACAGACGGCATGCTGACCATCCCCATGGTCAAGAGCAGTCTCTTGAATGAAGAAATTAGATTACGATCATCTAGAGAGTCCTCTTCTTCACATGTGTACACATCTGAAAGAAGAGGCAGGCCAACCAGTAGGGGGAAATCATGAGAGAGACACAGAGAGAAGTCCAAGGATGGAGGAAAGTGTCATCATCGCAACAAGTCTGGCCACTGAAAGAGAGATTGTAGAGTCTTGAAAAGAGAGCAAGCAGAAGCTAAAAAGAATTAGAAGAAAGATGAATATGAGAACATTGTTGCAGCAATAGTCAATGACGACGATGATCAGTTGGTTCTCACTATCCAGGAGCAATGTCTACATGTAGGGGATGACTCTGAGTGGGTCATCGATACGGTTGTCTCCTACCACGTGACTGCATACATGGGGTCCTTCATTTCCTAGGGAGATTTTGGGAGAGTCAAGGTGGGGAACAATAGTTACTCCACGATCATTGGCACGGGCACCATCTCAGTTCAGACTGATATTGGATGTGAAATGACTCTTTAGGATGTTAGGCGCGTTCCTGACTTGCGACTTAGTCTCATATCCAGATCTCAACTGGATAGGGAGGGCTACCATCTAAAGTTTGGCAATAGCAGATGTAAGATCAGTAAGGGCTCTCTTATCATGGCCAGAGGCAGGTTGTGTTGCACGCTCTACAAGACTCAGGTGAAGGTCATGGATGGCAACCTACATGCTAGTGAGGATGACATGTCAGATCTCTGGCATCGTCGGCTCAGACACATGAGCCAAAAGGGCTTACAACTTTTGAGCAGGAAGGAGTTGATACCATGTCACAAGGACATAACATTGTCACCTTGTGATTCATGTGAGATTGGAAAGAAGAAGAGTGCACCTTTCAAGACCAGATCAAAGGTGAAGGAAGACCTTCTGCAGTTGATTCACTTCGATGTGTGTGGTCCCATGGACATAGCATCTTTGGGTGGAAACGCATTTTCTGACCTTCATTGATGATGCATCAAGGAAGATGTGGGCTTATATGTCGAGAATGAAGGATCAAATCTTTGATTGCTTAAGGAAATTTCATACCATGGAGGAGCACGAGACAGGCAAAGTTGAAGTGTCTACGCACGAACAATGGAGGGGAGTACACCTCTCATAGCTTCCAGAGCTACTGTGCAAAGCACGAGATCATGCATGAAAGGACAGAGCCCGACACACCTCAGCACAATGGTGTCGCTGAAAGGATGAATAGGATCATTGTGGAGAGAGTTCGCTGCTTGCTGAAGACAGTGAAGTTGCCCAAGACCTTTTAAGATGAGGTGGTTCAGACCGCCTGCTACTTGATTAATCGATTTTCATATGTTCCCTTGAATTTTTAGGTCGTTGAACGCATTTGGTCTAGGAAAGATCTCTCATATGCTCACATGAGGATGTTCGGATGCAAAGCTTATGCATTTATACCGAAGGAACAGAGGAAGAAGCTTGATGACAAGGCAATGCCCTGTATTTTTGTTGGCTATGGAGATCAGACGTTTGGATACTGATTCTTGGATCCAAGGAAGAATACCATCACTAGGAATATAAATGTGTTTTTCTATGAGAACCAGACTTTGACTGAGGACGACAGTGGTGATGCTGACTTGAATGGGATTATTACGGATGATGATAATGATGAGGACTCAGATTCTTCTCATGTACCAGGTACAGGTAGAGAAGTTGCACAGCCGGAAAAACATGAGCCAGATGTAGACCCCGTTGCTGCAGGTCCAGGTAGGGTGGAGCATGGGCCGGGCTCGGGCCTGGTCCGAGCGAGCCCAGCCCAGGCCCATTTAAAAAATCGGGCCCACAAGCCGGGCCTAGTCCCGCTCTTTTGTCAGCAGCTGGGCCCAAGCCTGAGCCCAGCCCGACTCATGATGGGTCGGGCCTGGGTCGGGCTGGCCCATGAAGAGTGATGGGGACGCTGGTGGGCTTGGTGGCCTATGTCGCTGACTCGGTGGGGCACGTCTGTGGGGGAGGTCGGGAGTCAGGGAGGGAGTTTTGGACTGGGAGGTATGGTGGTGGGACGGCTGGATCCGGGGGTGGGGGAAGAAGGGAGGGAGAGGGATCACACGATGGAGTCGGTGAGGGATGGAGGCCGAAGTTGGGTATGTGATAGGAAGGGAGTCGCACACGACGGGCCACTAGGTGGTGGGTCGAGAGAGGACGGGAGGGAGACCCGGAGGGCGGAGGCCAGAGATGGAAGAATAGATGGGGACGGGATCCTGGGAGGTGGTGGCGGGCGGCCAGGGAAGGACGATTGGAGGCTGGAGCGGGATCTTTGCAGGAGGTGGAGAGGGGAGGGACGAGGTCACGAGGGAGTACAGGAGGCGGCGACACTCGGGTCAGGCGAGCGGCACTCGGGATTCTGGGAATTAGAGCGAATTCGGGAGGGGCGTCGGAATTCGAAATTATGGGGGGGGGTTCTGGATGTGGGTATCAAATCGGGCCAGCCCGTGGGCTGCGGGTATGGGCAGATGTGAGCCCGATCCTGGCATAATTTAATAAATGGGCCAAAATGACGGCCTAGGCCCGCCCAGTTAGACAATGGGCTCGGGCTTGGGTCAGGCTTGTACGGGCTGGGCAGCGGGCTGGGTCAGGCCGGCCCTGATCCATGCTCATCCCTAGGTCCAAGGGGTCCTAGGTAGGGCGAGCAACCTCATCAAGAAGCAAATGCAGCAGAGCCTCAGATCAAGAGATCTGGGAGGGCACATCAGCCATCATCCCGCTATCCTACTTCCCAGTACATGATGCTGACTGATCATGATGAGCCATGCACTTTTGAGGAGGCACAAGAGCGTAAGGAGAGAGATCATTGGCAGAATGCAATGAATGAAGAGATGAGTCTCTGAAAAAAATCATACCTATGATCTTGTTGAGCTTCCTGCAGGCAAGAGAGCGCTGAAGAACAAGTGGGTCTACAAGCTGAAGACATATGATGATGGCAAGCAACTGAAGTACAAGGTCAGATTGGTTGTCAAGGGATTCCATCAGAAAGAGGGCATGGACTACGATGAGATATTCTCACCGATTGTGAAGATGAATTCCGTGAGAGTGGTGCCAGGCCTTGTTGTAAGCCTAAACCTTGAGCTAGAGCATATGGATGTGAAGACAACTTTTCTTCACAGTGACCTGAAAGAAGAGATCTACATGGAGCAACTGATGAATCTCTAATTCATCACTCTAAAAGTCATGAATTAAGCTCAAATTCCTAAAATTCATTGGCATTTCTTTATTTATTTTACATAATTCGCACTCATACATGTTTTGATAAGAACTGCATTTTATCACTTATTATTGCACAAAATACGAAGCCAAAAATCTCAGCCCAATTGACTTGTAAAATAGCTTAAATTCCCTGATTTTTAACTAATTCATGCTAACTCCAATTGACCTGAAACTACCTCCACTGTGTACATATTACTAACAAGAATAAATGAAAAATACAAAAAAATCACTATCCTAGATAAGTGGACCAAAAACCCAAACCCTAATTACAGGATTTCTGGACTAAGACCTCGATATCTTCCTCATACAATGTTTGTTTTGATCCTACTCACTTTTCAACTACTGTACATCTAAATACCTTCAAAACAAGACCAAGTTCAAGTAAATCGGAGCTCATATGTGAAAGTTGGGTTTTGGGCCTCTTTTGTACATTTTGTATTTTAACAGTTTTTGACCTATTATTTTATGTACATAATTAACTCATTTTATTTTATTTTTTTTCATTTATTTTCTTTGATAAAACTTTTATTAAAAAGCATAAAAATCCAAATTCAAAATGAGCTTGAAATCAGAGAAACCAACTGAGTCTGAGTCTTCACTAACTGTCTGTAAAAAAATTTATCATTTTCACATTTTATTTTATTTCTTTATTTTCTTAATTAACAAAAATCTAAAAAATAGATTAATGTGTAACTATTTATCTTTGATTTTATCATTTTTTCTAGATTTTTTATATGGTTTAAATATAACAGAAAATAGAAAACCAAAAATCAAGGTATTCTCTGTACATGGGATACCCTAACAATCACTTTGTGCAAATGATTGATTTTGATTTTGGTGTGTTCATAAAAGTTGTAGATCTCATCAAGACGACCAACTTTTGTGAAGAAAATTTTTGATCTGAGGTCATTTGCTATTTCTTTTTGAATTATCTTTATATTTTTTTCGATTTTTCTGGGACTGTCACGTGACAGCTCCTGGAGCCGCCGCGTGTCATCCTTTTTTTGAGCTTTTTATTAATTCATTTTTATATAAAAAAATAAAAGCCTCGCACATGCAGAGCACGTGCCTCTTGCGTACGTGCCCTGCACATGCTCCACCCGCCCTTCCTTCGATTGCCATGTGGACGCATCAGGGTCGTCCGGTCTTGGCCGATCGGACAACCCCTGTGCGTCGTTCTCCTCCAACCTGCTTTCCCAATTGGGAGGCGGCGTCGCCCCGCAAATCTCGGCAGCCTCCACCATTTGCCCGCGTATCTCACGTCCTCCTCCATCCTCTGGATCTCGCAGCCCCCATCTTTCCATCTATGGCGATGCATCCACCCGCGAAAGCCCCAGAAATCACACCCAATCTCCATTCCTCCTCATCAAATCCCCAATCCCAGATCTCCCTCGACGATCGCCACCAACTTCTCGATCCGACCTTCTCCTCATCTTATTTAACCACTGTTGGTCCTCCCTCTCATCTCCATCAGTCGATCTACAGCTACAAAGGAAGACCCCTCTCAAGGCAGTGACAACGCCTTCCCCTCCGACGTGTCCTTCCTGCTTGACGTGATCCGAGGCGCATCGTACCTCGTCGCAGCCCTCCTCTGCGAGGCTGCTCCACTCCGTACTTCCTCCATCGAGTTGTGCCTTCAGGTACTCTGCCTCCTCCTCTCTTCGCATCTCCTTCATCCTCATTACACATCCATTTCCGCTCATTTCGCCTCAACATCCCCTCATCTGCCTTCGATCGCATCATCCCCCTTTAATCCTTCTGCCATCGAGCATTCCCAATTGTTCATGCTCCTCTGTCTTCGACAACTCCAACATCAGCAACCCCCACCACCTCACGAATATTCCTCCACAGTCCCAGAGCTCCTCTACTACTTCATCCACGCACGACGACCGTACGCCTCCCCCGACTCCAACAACGCTTCACGAACGTCACCGACACTCCAAGGTTCGCCCCAGCTGCACCTCCACCCCGCCGTTCTTCACCGACATCTCCTGGAGCGAGGAGCTCCGTCGACCACGCTCTACCGCCTCCACCGCCTTCGCAATGCCACCGCTCCGGTCGTCGGTGCCTCTAGGAGGATCAACTCCACCGTCAAAGCTGCAGCGTCTACAATCGTCGGACCTTCATCCTCCACCTCGACGCGTCGCCAATGGTCTTCACCTCCTCCAGCCACCGTCGGGATCCCTGACTCGAGGTCCTCCCACGTGCGCGGCACATGAGGAAACGTCAGCAAGCAACCCCCGCCCACGTGGTAGGCATGTGCGGGGTGGAAGATTTGCACCCTAGGCCCTAGCAATTTTTGATATTCCAAAACCAACCGCAACGCATAGGCCACGTGCATCGCACGTGACCTGATGGGAAAATTACAGAAGCCCCCCGGATTTCTCCCTATTCACAGATACATCTAGCCATCCTAGGGCACATGCTCCGCACGTGCCTCCAGGGAATTTTGTGCTCGACTCTCCATCAGTCTTAGTAATTACATTTCAGTCCTTCCACTACAATTTTATATTTATTTAATTATTGTAGTTTTGTTGTGATACCCCTGTGTTCCCCCTCCACTTTGAACCGCTTTATTGCATCATTTTTTTTATAAAATATCACTTTATTCTTCAACTAATTCTCTATGATATGACATGCTTGAGACATTTTTGTGGTCTGTGATTAATTATTGATTAATTTTCTTATGGAAAATTGCATATTTTGCCCATATTTTACTTCAAAATTCATAAGTAATTAACCATAGCTCTAAAATTATTAAAAAATCATGGATTGTAGAATTAGTTGTATTTCACATTGTGCCCAAAAAGAATTGCATTTGCATGCATGTTTGCTCTATAAAAATCATTCTGCATATTTCAATCTTTAATTTTTAATGGGTATTAAATCTTATTTTTTAAGGTTTAGGATTTTTCTGAGATCGACTGCCTGGTGATAGATCTTGGATAATTTTATCCCTTGAAAATAATTAGATTTATTATAATTAATTATTGAAATTCATTGTATTTACATTCATAAAATCATAAAATATTTATCTTGCATCTAAAAATTTCAAAAAAATGTAATGCATTCATTTCATTATAATTATCATCTTGGCCAAGTTTCGCATTTTTTGGACATTATTTGATTAATATTTATATTTTAGTCCCTAAAATTTGGCCTAATTTGCATTTTTACATCCCAAATTGCATTAAAAATACAAAAAATACAATCTCGAAAACCGTGTAAGAACTTTGATAGACTAATTTCTAGGTTGTTCCTTTGCCTCCTTGAGTTCGACCTTGGAACTTGCCCAAGTAAAATAAACATAAAACCACATTGATCAAAATTGACTAAATTTCTTATGGTTATTTCTTGACCAATCCCGATTGCCCGACAACAACACATTCAACATTAATTTAAACGCTCGATAATTCTCCATAATTAACATTGGTAGACTCGTCAATAGCCACAGGGATACCAGGAGAAAGGGAAAGAGAACATGGTTTGCAAACTAAGAAAGAGTCTCTATGGCTTGAAGCAAGCCCTTAGATAGGTACTTGAAGTTTGATGCCTTCATGATGAAGCAGAACTTCAAGAGGACTACAACAAATCCATGTGTGTACGTTCGATGCCTTCCCAATGGCAGGTTCATTATCCTATTTATCTATGTGGATGACATGCTAATAGTTTGTCATGATCCCGGATTGATTGCAAAGCTCAAAAGGGAACTCTCTAGAGAATTTGACATGAATGATTTGGGAAAGGCAAGCAACATGCTTGGGATGCAGATCACTCGCGATAGGAAGAAGCACAGGTTGTGGTTTTCACAAGAGAAGTATGTTGAACACATTCTGCAGCGGTTCAATATGAAGAATGCGAAGCCTGTCAGCACGTCCCTTGCCTTTCATTTCAAGTTGACAAAATAGATATGTTTGTCTACTTCTAAGGAGAAAGCTGAGATTATAGAGATTCCTTACTAGTCCGTAGTTGGCAGCCTTATGTATAACATGGTTTGCACCATACCCGACATTGCTCGTGTCGTGGGCGTAGTGAGCAGATTCATGTCGAATCTAGGGAAGGATCATTGGGAAGTTGTGAAGTGGATGAAATATTTGAGAGGGACCTCAAGTATGTGTCTGATGTTTGGGAGGTCAGATCTCAAACTCTGTAGATACATAAATGCTAACATGTCAGGAGATGTAGATAAGAGGAAATCAACTTCCGGGTACATTTTTACCTTCACAGGGGAAGCAATTTCATGGCAGCCCAAGTTTCATAACTGCATTACACTCTCAACGATTGAAGCCGAGTACAATGCAACAACAGAAGCAGGGAAAGAAGTGTTGTGGTTACAACGATTTCTTGGTGAACTTGGATGCAAAGACAATGAGCTGATTGTCTTTTGTGATAGCCAGAGCGTCATTGATACAAACAAGAGCATGATGCTCCATGCTTACACAAAGATATAGATATGCGATATCATTGGTTGAGAGATGCTATTGATAAGAAGCACTTCATTCCGAAGATGGTCCACACATATGAAAATCCATCAGATATGCTGATGAAGGCCGTGACTCGTGACAAGCTGCAGCTCTGTAGAGAGCTGAGTGGTGTCACCTCTCAATGATCATCTTCTTGGAGACACCTCCCCATTGGGACCAGAGGGGGATGTTGTTGGTTATTATCCATTCCCAAAAATAAAGAAAAAAAGGGGATGGGGGTTGTTGAACAATTATCCCCTTGAGGTCCTATTTGCAATAGGAGTAGGACTTGTGTTTTTTATTCCAAATAGGACTAGGAGGAGAAAGAGGAGGCAAGAGTGGTATAAATAAGGCCCCATGCATGGTATTGGGGATCATCCCAACTCAAGCATCTCTCCATCTCTTCTCTCTTAGTTCTTCTCTCCAAGCAAGGAGAGAAGTAGCTCACACAAGGTGTGAGGAGTAAGTCTGAGCAAGGCACGAAGAGTAGCCTGCAGAGGCATGAAGAGCAGCCCGCAGAGGCATGAAGAGCAGCCCGCAGAGGCGTGAGGTGCATCCGTGCGAGGGAGAATTGTGCACGAGGAGGGACAACTCGTGACGATGAGAAACAACGGTTTCATGTTCCCCAAGTATAAGGTGATAGTTATATGATTTTATTCTTGTAACTGAGCCTCAGTTTTGTTGGGCAACAAAACCGAGAAGATATCGTGCCCTCTTATTTTTCCAACCTAGTGGATTTTGTTGCGGGTCGTCGTACCCTGTGGGTTTTTCCCCTCTCTTACATCGAGGAGGGTTTTCCTACGTAAATTTCTCATCTCTGTGTGGTTGCTTGATTATTGCTACGATTATTTTCTTGGTTCTCGTGTGGAGAATTTTCCGCTGCTAGTCATCCTTTGCAGGACATGTTAAGAGAACCCCTCAATTTCCCAACAGTTCATACTTATGTGTTGGTGCTGACCTTTTGTATCATGAATCCTTGATCAAGGTATCTTTTAGAAAATAATGTTTCAAGATTAATATATTGCTTTATGCTTTTTATCTACTCTGCCTCTACATCTCTAATTCATGTCCTTGCAGTTAAGGTGGAGTCTTCGATAATTGCTTAGTTTTAGGTTGATTCTATCTCACAAACTGAAGTTTTAGTCTTATATGGTACATATACTTCTCATCACTTTAGAAAATTCATTGATTGTCCTCCATGATTACCAAATAACGTTTGAAAAAGAAAAATTTGAATTTAGAAAGTTGCTTGATGTGTTCAAGTGCCCGTTTTCATTCTGAAGTTCATCTCTGTGAGGAAATGCATCGGTTTAGCACATTAATAATCCTTCTTGCAGTCTCTCTGTGTGCTTAGAAAATGTGCCTACCACCATCGCTTTTTGTCAACGTGGAGGAATTTGCTGGGACACGACTCGCCGGCTGTATCGTCTCCTCTCGGATATCGGTTGTTGGAGATATAAAACCTTCTTAGACGGATGCAGATGCACAATCACCCACTACCACGGAAGCACGTGAAGAAAAGAAAAATCAGATATAACGGTGGTCGGTCACCTCTCGAGACCACCGGAGAAAAAAGTTCACTATAAATTAGAACGAGTACAACTCTCTCCGTTCCCTCGCTCTCTTATCTCTTTCTTCTCCTTCTCTCCCCTTTCTCTAGGGGTTAAATTGTTCTTGTGGTGGTGTGGAAGTAATGCCTCCACCCCTCTCTATATAGCCCAGTTACAACCATGTAGTCATATTCCTAAAGGACTATAAATAGAATACAACTCAACTATTATTACGATTAGGAGTCCAATCCCGTTAGGATTCCTAATCATAATTTGACTCTAATCCTAACATAATTGTTCTCGCTATAGATGATGCATAGTTTATTGTAAATGTAGTAAAGTCCACAGAAATATTTTGCCGTAGAAAATCTGGACATCTCATTCTTTCTGCACATTAGATCTAACTAGAGATATTGATTTGCATTGTACATAACCAGCAGAAGCACATATTTGAGATATGCATGCTTTGAACCGAATCCAATATATCTTTATTCAGTCCAAGGCTTACACCCACATTACTGATATAGATCATGTTGATGCTGATCATTTAATAGTCATAATGGGGACAGTACTATTTCTGACATTCATCTGGTCAGATACATTTTTTTTTCATTTGGTTATCTTTGCAAGTATATCGAAGGCCATCTAGGAACCTGTGAGTGCAATCATACGGGTATTAATGATTGTTAGATGCTTGGCATCCTCGTTTAGGATGGGGTTCTTTAATAGCATGTGCATTTTCTATCGATATTGTTGCATATACTACAGATACATCCGAACATTGGAATATAATTTTGCACTTCTGTAATTTAAAAATAGCTTGCAATCGGAATCATATTTCTTTCTGGAGGCGAGGGGGCCACCTGGGGGATAGAGGGGAAGCGACAATGGAGGCTGATGAGGTGACAGAGGGTGGTTTCGATTCAATGTTGGTTGGAGTTGCGGAACAAGAACAACGAGATACGAGGAGGGACCTGGGGTCGAGTGCTATAGATGAGTCGCCTAGGAAGAGGAGCTTGGGGCTCCTGACTGTCTTGGCTTCGAGGGCTCCAGCGAAGAAAGCCCGAGCTTTAAGTCTTGCTCTAGGCAAAGCTGTGGTGTAAGAGCTGGTCCTACGGATTGCATCGGAGGAGGACTGGTTCGTCGTGGCTCATGGTTCCCTCTTCACCTCTGTCACCGGTGAAGGAGGAGGAGCTGGGGCCCTAACCTCTTAGAGAGGAGGATGCTCGGGTCGGCGATGGAGGATGGAGTTTTAAAGAAGTGGGGGGGGGGGGGGGGTGTTACGATCGAATGAGGAAGGAATTGCCGGCGGCAACGGTTACGGAAGGGGAGGCAGCTGTGGCGAAACAGCTAGCGTAGCAGTAATGGTTAGGGCAGCCAGCCGTTCGAATTGGGGAAGAAGAGGGGTCACGTGCTTGGCACATGACTCGAGGGAGGAGAGAGGGAGTGGGGTGGGGTGCCATGTGGCAGGCCCAAGGGCTGCCACTTGTCACCTCAAAAAAATTCAAAAAAAGGGCAAGAAATAGAAAATAAATAAAAGAGACCTTGGATCGAAAAATTTCCTTCACAAAAGTTGTTCGTCTTGATGCTATCTACAACTTTTATGAAGGAATCAAGAGAAAAAGAGGGTCATCTATACAAAGTAGTATTTTTAATCATTTTCCGTATGTATAGAAAACCACTTTTGCTGGTTTTGCACATTTTTAAGTGATTTCAAAGAGGATAAAAATTCTAAAAATGCGATAGAATAAAGGATACTTATTTACACATTAATCTAATTTCCTTATTTTAATAAATGAGAAAATAGGGAAATAAAGTATGAGTACGAAATAACGAATTTTGTACAGACTCACAGAGGTTACTCGGATACAGTCAGTTTCTTTGATTTCAGTCTTGATTTGGATTTGGATTTTCATGCCACGTGATAAAACTTTCATCAAAGAACACAAACAAAAAATAAAGAATATCAAATGATTAATTATGTACATGAAAACTCAGGTCAAAAATTGCAAAAAAGATAAAATGCGCAAGAGAGGCCCAAAACCCAACTTTCACATATGAGCTCCGATTTTTATGAAATAGATCTTGTTTTGAAGGTATTTGAAAATAGAATACTTTAAAAGTGAGTAAACTAAAACCAAATTCTTTATGGAGAAGATATGCACATTTTAGTCTGCCTGATGTGAAAGTAGGTTTTGGGTTTATTTATCATTGGTTTAAGTTAGCATTTTTTATTTTTCCTTTATTCCTGTTAGTAATATCTACAATAGAAGTAGTTTCAGGTCAATCGAAGTTAGGATGAGTTAACTAGAAATTAGGAAAGTTAGTTCCTTTTTAGGCCAATTTACAATAGGATTTTTAATTCCTTATTTTATGCAATTATGCATGATGAAATGTGGATATTATTTACACATGTATGAATGCTAATGGTACTATATTTATGATTAAATGCATATGGATTTCGGGGAACAGAGCCTAATCGACCAATGTTAGCATATTGAATCAGAGATTCATCATACCCTTATACTTAAACCATGCTCATCCCCGAGCATCAAAGAATGAATGACTTGGTTGGATAAATCCCTGACTGTGCATGTGAATTTTCAAGGCTTAATTCATCGAACACCCTTAATTTGAGTGATCCGAAAATTACGGACTCAACCATGGTTAGGAATCCAACTTCTCTATTTATTAGACTCCTTATTTGTACATAAAATATAAGGATATGACTTTTAGTGTACTGCATTCATGAGAGTCGAGTCTAGATCTTACCTAAGGTCCCATTCCAGGAGACTCTCCTTTAGACCTAATCCTCAACACTAGAGAATAAGTCGGTTCTTGCATTCTATCTACAGTATAATTAGTTTGTCAGACTTGAAAGTGTAGATGGATGGCCAGATGATGGAGGGTATAAGATTGTGTAAACTTCTCTCCCTCATATTGGAACAAGGGTCCTCTCGAGTGCCTTATTACTCACACATGTATATTTTTGTTTGTTGATCAATGTGTCCATTAAGAGAATTCGGAGTCGCCAGCACTTGTTTTCCTGAGAGTGCACCGGGGTGTGTCTCTTTTGAGTATCTATGATACCTTCGACACCCAGACTTGTATCACTATACGATGCATAGCCCTTTTTTAGTGCTAACCCGACTCCTTGATCCTAATAACATTTGATCCACGTAGACACTTTAGAATGGTTGGGAACGCTCGCCTTTGGTGGAAACTCTTAAAATTTGTATATGTAATGATAAAGCTTTTCTTTGAGAGAACTTCTCTCGAATTTTAATTCATTGTTTGGCTAGATCCACTACTTTTACCAAAAGTTGACACACACTGATCAAAAATTATTTAGGTTTCACCACACCATGGCACACATATAAATATCAAACGATAGCATGCGAACTTGTTCACATACTAGCTAGGGTTTGCTGACATTCAAGTTTCTTGAAGTCTTCATTAACTTTATCCCATCCTCGAGCATCATTAAATTGAGTCTAAACTTAAATCACCAGTCCCAGTTCCTGAAGTGATAACTCAACTCATCTTATCAATCATGCAGTTGTGAAAGTGTTGTGTTGATCATATTCTTTATAAGGTAGAGATGAAGAGTGCAATATAGCGCTCAAATCCTCAAACTAGGGAAGTGTGGATTATTAAGTTCAAAAACCCTAATGACTAAGGTTGGTTAACTCAGACTCTCAAGATCTCAGAAATTAAGTGTCTTCAAATCCTTAAGACTTGAGTGATAGAGAATGTGTCAACAATACACCAACTAAAGAATGCATGGATGCATGAGATGCTTGATGAAATGTAAGACCAAGAGTGAATTCTTTTAGCAATAATGAATAAGAAGCCTCCTTTTTTTATGCAAACCAGGTATTATTTACATACATAATTTAGTATAATATACATAAAATACACAACTTGTACCCAAGGACGGATCCATAGGAGGCATTGAGGGGCACATGCCCCTTTAAATTTTTGGAGAGAATATAATACATCTCATATATGCATCTTGGGGTTTTAAAAAATCCCTCTTCCATGTATATATATACTCAGTAATATGGGATTCTTGGAGTTAAAAAATGCCATGCATGCCATGCATACCTCCTCTTGGATTATTTACTCAAATAACTTATTTTTTAACATTAATTTATCATCAAATCTCAGTATATTTTATCTTGGATCGACTTTTATTAGTAATTTCTTATATAAATAAACATGCAATTGATATTATACGATGATTATCTTATTTATTCACATAAATGTAAAGAACCATACAAATTTAATCAACTATTTGTCACACTACAATAGAATGCATTTATGTGACATTTTTTCTAAAAAAATCAACTATATTATGTGTTATTATATATACAATGACAATATAATTCTTTCAAAAAAATATTTTTTATTATTGAAAGTAGCAACAAATGTCATATTTATTGCTATATCATTAGGAATGATCCATATAATGATGCTCATATATTGTTACTTTCCAAAAATTTGCCTAATGTCGCTAATTTTTCAACTAAAAAATAGTGTTGGTTAGGTAAAATTTAGAATAACAACAACAAATAAGTGTTGTTATAGCACCGGTGCTAATGGTATAACAATGGATATGACACCCGTCATTGATTTCAAGTATAGAATATAATTCGGCAATTGATAATATCACCATTATATATTAAATAGTGGATGATATAGTGATTGATTGCAAGGAAAATGTCACTCTAGACCCATTATGTTGTAATGTCAAATCCGTACCATGTATGGAGATATTAACTAGATCTCTAGTTTGTTAACAAAGTTTAAAATTAATAATTTGTTGTTCATTACTAGATTGGTCAAATATATATCTAGATGTTTCATATTCGTGAAATTTTATGCATATATATTAAATTAATATTTCAAGTTATTCATAACAAAATGCAATAAATTATGTACACTATATTTTAAATTTAATACATGTTGGAATAAGCATAGTTTATGTTATGAGAAGTTGATCCATAAGATTAGATTTTTAAAAAACAAAATTACTTAAACACAAGTAATTTATGGAAAAAAGGATACAAAATATTATTAAAAAAACCTACATACCCTTGGTCAGATGTCTAAAAAGAAGTTTGAAAAGAGTACTAATATTTAATCTACCCTTTTCAGTGTCATCGTTATAAAGTTATCATGATAGTATTGAAACTGATAAGTAATTTTTTTAGCTTGTGTCCCCTCCTCAAAATTATTCTGGCTCCGTCCCTGCTTGTACCCATACCCGATTTAAGATGAAAACAATAAAAGTATGAGCTATGGATAAAGTAAATAGAATATATACAAACACACCCACCAATACTAAGTTTGTGCTATGTCCTCATGGCACAAAGTGAAATGTAGATATAGCTCCTATTAAGTATAGTTGAGCGGAAAAGAAAAAGTTTACTTGTTGATGAGTGTAGCCGAGCGACCAAGGGTAAGAAGTATCAATGGTCGTTGTGACCTCAACCACTCGGATCGGACTCAATCTAGAAACTCAAGACCACCAGAAATCAAAATCCATCAATCAAGGACAAATAGTGGTCTCGCTATTTTATTTTACCGGGTATAGCTACCAGGGTCGAACTCAAGAATCACGAAATGTGTAAGCTACGAAGTAGTCGAGAATCCAAAAATAAAAAGAAATAAAATAATTTGATGGATTTTATATTTTTTAAAATTTTTTATGATTTTTAAAATTAAGAAAAAGTATAAAAGACTTCAAAAATTCATAAACCAACAATTATTTAACACATCAAAAATACTCAGAAAATTCAAATAAAATAATTTTTTGGATTTTTAAAATATTCAAGTGTTTTTGTTAATTTTCTTGAATATTTCTGATTTTTAATTAATTTTCTAAAAATAAAACAAGACCAAAATACTAAACATTGTACAACTCGAATCTAAAGGCAATTTAAAATTATTTAAAATGCCTATAAAATTCAAACGGTAATTTTATGATAAACTACAAATGAAAACCTAACTACAATATCTAAAATGCATTTTTTGAGTTTTTTATTTTTTTATGATTTTTCTAAGGTTTTAAATGTTTTTCAATTTTATGGTTTTTATAAATGAAAATTCGACAAAACTTGGACTGAAACAAAAACACTCAAAACAAAAAACATTAATTTTTTGGAATTTTTAAACGGTTTTTAATATTTTTAGAGGATTTTTAAAAACAAACATTTGCAATTTTTATGGTTTTTGAATTTTTAAAAATACTAAATGGAAACAAAATGAACCAAAAATTCATGGAAATTTCTACACCATGGCAGGAGCCATGTGTCAAAATCTCATGATTTTTGGATGAAATTTACTACTTATTAAAACAAAAATCAAACACACAATACATATGGACTAATCGCAATAAAAACATGTTTCTGGACCAGTAAATAACATGCATAAAAAGTTTGGGGTCCTATCTGCAATTTTTACATCCAAATTTGCACATGTCCAAATTCAACACACACATGGGTATAAATGCAAATAATAGAACTATCACTTCAAAACATAGCAGAACATAAGTCCAGGGTTCTACATGCAATTATCCCACAAATACACGTGACGAAGCACATGCTGCCACACAGGAAGGACTGAAAAGCAAATACAAAAAACTGCAGAAGCAAAAGTGCAAATTATCCTACTGTAATTTTTATTTTAAAGACTAACTAATAAAAGAAAATAACTGCAGGGGTAGCGGAGAAAATGACCCAAGCCGCTCGTGCGTCGCGCGAGGGTGGACAGGTGTCGGGTGCTGAGTGGAGATGAGGTGTGCGACTCTGACACGTCCAACTGGTGGATCCAACGGCTCTGACGGGTCGGCTATGTGTGCGGTACGGGGGCTGTTAGAAGTCAGATCTAACGGCCTGATAGCTGCAGGCACTAGACGGTTGTGATGCAATTTGGCGGAGGGGCATAATCCAACGACGACGAGAGGATCTGGAAGAACTTCGCCTAGGCGAAGTTCACCGGAGCACCGAGGGAGATCAGCGGCTTCGATAAACGATCTGACAACGGCAACAGACTCGTGTGCCTCCTCCGCATCGGGTGGACGAGACAGATGGGCCCGCCGACATTCGGATATCCTTGGAGGAGGATGGGACCTGGGCGAGCTTCGGCGAAGCGGGGTGAAGGCGATCTGGGGCGAATCCACGCGCACGAAGACCTACGGGGTAAAGCTCTAACTCGGAGGGATGCTCCGGTCAAGGTTATTTGACTAAAACTAAAGGGAAGCGACGACGAATGGAGTTGGGGGTTCTGGCGAAGCGACACAAGGAACCTCGGGCCTAATCTTGGCTCGTACAACCAAGATTCGGGTGATCAGGTCGCATAAGGAAGGTGGTGGTGAGATAGGGTGTCGATCAGAACGGGTGAAGGTGGCTGATAAGGCTCCGACCGGCGGGTCGGAGCTGGCGGAGCGGCGGAACGGCAAAGATGAAAGACTCGATCAGATATAGGAGCTAGGAACGAAATGGAAGCTACCCGAAGGTCCTATCTGAATCCTAAGCTCCAGGGGGTGCTGTCGAAGGGGGTCGTTGCCTCAACCTCTCTACGGAAGGTGAGGGAGGCTCGTCGCGGCGGTGCTCCGGTCACAAAGCTCGAGTGTCGGCTTCGGCGGTCTTCTCCGATCACCAAGGCCCAAATCTGATTGCTGTCACCAAGGGGAGTGGTTCAAGGGTACCAAGGAAGAGTGCCGCGTGAGCTCTGACCTAAGGAATCAAATGAAGAATATATAGGCAGTCCCAGGTGGTTGGAGAGTATCGGGGCGTGTGTGCAATCCGAGGAGGATCCGCCCTTCCCTAGGGATCCGCGAGGATCTTAGATCCCAAGGGAAGGTGCGGGCGGAGAAATCGAGGCAAGAGATGGCCAGATCCGATCGATAAAAATGGGAGAAAGCGAGGCAAAAATCGGATCCAGGCGCATGAGGGTCCGGGAGGGGATGTTGACCGGGGTCAACATTCCTTCTGAACCAATCAGAAATTAGTTTGGTCAAAAAATATTTGTCAAATAAATTAAAAATAGAAAATGATTCCAAACTAAAAAATGTTCAAAATGAAAAATATTTCTTATTTTCTGAACTATTTTTTGTAATTTTTTTATGAAAAAAATTAATATATACACTATATTACATTATATGCAGGTATAAAATACCTAGGTATTTTTGTAATTATTTTTATTTTTATATTTTTGTATAAATACCCCAATTTTATATTTTATTTATTTTCAACATATTATTTGGAGTATAAAATAATTTTTATTTTTTATTAGTTATTTACAAATGTAAAATAAATAGGTGTATGATACATATATACATGTGTTATCTACAAGGTGAGAGAGAGAATTTATTTTATGTTTATTTTTATTTTATTTTTCTAATTTTTGTTTTATTTGAAAAATATATACAAGGGAATATAAACACCTTTTTATTTTTATTTTTGTTAAAATAAAATAAATACATAAAGAAGGGAATATGTACAAGGTAGAGTGGCCCTATCTCTCTCTACTTATTTTATTTGGTGATCAGGTCCATTTTGGACCCTCTCTTGGGTTCAGGTCACTCAATATTTATTCTAATACCAGGTTAATCACCTAGCTAGGACCACGATTTTGGTTTTCATTATTTTTCTCTGTTTGTTTGGTGGTCCGATTTTTGTTTCTTGATCGAGCTCTGAGTCCCGAGTGACTGAGGTCGCAACGACCTTAGTGATTCCTTTACCTTAGTCTATCGGGCGGCTCTCATCAATCATGCGTCCCCTCGAAGCTTGGCGGAGCTCTATAAGGCACATCGGAGCCCCGCCTCCTCCGGTAGGCCCGCGGCGGAGGGAGGCGATACAGACACCGTCCGATCGTTTCGATCGGATGGCCATGATGACGCCACGTCGACCATCTGAGCCTCCATGCTGAACCTACGGGCTCGGGTGGCCCGAACCAAGACCCGAGCTATTAGCTGCTGCAATGTAGCCCCGAGCCAGCCTCGCCCCCGAGCCTAGGCTCCTCACGTGCGACGCACGTGAGGGCCTGGGTAATTTACATGAAAGACCCCAGACTTTTTGATAATTACAATGTGGTCCCCAGGCACGTGCCTCACGTGCGTGCTTGGGTATTTTATAGGGTGGCCCTCAATGTTTATGGAATTTGTAAAAATTCCCCCGTGTATGGAAAAATTACAATGGGGCCCAGGCGATTTTTGGTATTTGCATTTAGGTCCCTCTAGGGAACTAAAATGTAATATTTATCTTTTTATTTTCTTGTATTTTTATTACAATTATGCCCCTACATTATTTTTAGCATAACTTGAGCATCATAGGTCCAAATTGCATGATTTTAGTGTCGTTTTGATCCTTGTTTCATCCTCTACATCTGGCATGTTTAATTTTATCATCTGCCCCTATTTAAATGAAGTGAATTTTTGTGATAGATGATGACCCTTCTCTCTTGGTCCTTGCTCTGATTTGATGATTGTTCTTAATGTTGTAATCAAAATGACCCTGATTTCCATATGTAGCTCATATTTTTATGGTATATTTGTAATCATTGGTTCTGCATATGAGTTCAGTTGCATTAATCCCATGCATCATCTTATAATTGCATAAAAATCAATTAAAAATTGCATGTTCCATTTTATTGCATTGTAATCTGCATAGTGCATCCTACATTTTCATGAAGACCTGAAATTGAGAATTTATTCACACATGAGCTTTATTAATCAAAATTCGATAAATAGATCAAGTAGTTGTGTCCTTGTGTTCGACCTTGATAGACTTTCCAAGTATAAATACTCCACAACATTCAAAGGATTGTGGTTTTTGCTGAACCGAATTTGCCTCCTTCAACCCTCCCCTCCGTCAGCCTTGACCATCTGCCGCCAGCAAGAACCCACTCCTGTGGAACCCTAGCCTCCACCATCGTCGCCCCCTCCCTCCCTCGTGGAAGTGACCCCGTCGTGGAAGCCAGACCCCCCAACCTCCGCCATTGTCGCCACCCCTCCCCCCACCGCCTCCACCAGCACTGATCCCTGCTAGCCTCTACCGTCGTGCACCGCCTCCGACTGCACGCTCCCTTCCCCCAACTACCTCCGCCGGCCAGCAAGAAACCCCCCTATGGAATTAACCCTCGCCGTAGAAGCCTCGCCCCCCAGTCTCCACCATCGTCGCTAGCGAGCACCCCTTCCCCCATCGCCTCCACCGGCACCGAACCTCGCCAGCCTCCCCATCGTGCTCCGCTCCCGGCTGCTAGCCCTCCTCCCCCAACCATTGTTAGGGGCAATTTCGTCAAGTAGATTTATGGATTAAGGCGCCCATTGACGGAGTTGGGGACTGAACCGTTAAGTTAAAATTTGATCTCCTATTTGTTATGAAATAAAGATCAGTCCCTAATTTGGAAATATACGTAAAGCTCAGTCCCTTTTTTGTAATTTACCCAAAAAACAAATTAAAAAATCTAAAGTGCTTCCAACACATATTTATTGTGTTTTCATAGTTGAGCCAAATCAATTCCCAAAGTATAGAAACTTGGGTCTCTTTTTTATAATCTAAAGCATAAAGTGGGAAAAAATCTAATAATTGCCCCTTCTTTTGGTGTTAGTTAACTCCCGTTAGTGCTCGTTCATTATTGGATCTTTACACCACGTGATCTTTTTAAAGTTTGCCAACCAATCACCGACATCTTTATCTTTGCCTCAAGACCCCCCCAAATTTATTGATTCTTGCACCATGACCCCTGTAGTTGACTTAAAATGAACGAAATCCCCGTAAAGATATGTGAAATTTAGTCATTTGCCCTCCATATTGAATCGAATTTACGATATATGTCCTTCCTTCTCCTTGCTCCTCCATTCACCTTCATAAGATGCCTTCTCCTCCCCCTCCCCTTTGTCGGTGCCTTCCCCTTCTCCCCTCCCCCGCATCGCTACTTCTCCGGCACTGTGGCATCTCCCTCCATCATGCAGCCCCACTTCCCCCTCCCATCCCCTTCCCCTTAGTCACCATCTCCCCTCGCACGCATTGTTACTTCATCTCCCCTACTCTCCGTGTCGTCATTGTCTCCTTTGATCTAACATTGTACCTCCCAGTGGCGGCATCGTCACCACCGTGGAGCTTCCAATTCGCGTAAACCGCCACCAACTCTCACCTTACAACCTCAATGGCTCGACCATCAGCGGTGACGATGGGGAGGCGAGGTAAGATATGTGGATGGCATGCATGTGGGATGGAGGAAGAAGAAAGATGCATCATTAATTCTTGATGTGTCTTGATTAATTGGAGATTAATTAAATTGATGACAGAGATCGTGAGAAAGATTACAAGGATCGTAGGGTAATATAAAATTTGTAAGATTATAGAGATCGTGGAGAGATCTAAAGTTTGCAGGCGTTGTTGTATAATTGCAAATTTACATGAGTCGTGGTATAAAAATCGATTCGTTATTATACGTGTACACCTAAATTATACTAACGAAATGGCGATTGTGAAACTCGTCAGAATTGTTGGGGATATATATAGATAATGCGGAACAATCAACAACCCAGGATCTATCCCCCTAAACTGTCATGCAGCAAAGATGGCACACACAAGAATATGTTCCCCACACGGGAACTTAATAGCAACAATGATAGCATCCACAAGCAAGCAAGCAAGCACCACACGAGACAAGATTTTTCACGTGGAAACTCTTCTCAATGTGAGCAAGGGAAAAAACCACGGGGCAAGACCGACAACCAATCACTACGGTCAAGAGTATCAAAGTTCTTCCCGATTTTGTTGCCCACAAAACCGAGGTACAAGCACACACAACGGATAGTTCTTCAACAAGGAACAAACTATCCCTAGGTATCTAACTATACCAAATGTGCTCTAAACAAGGAGGACAAAGTAACTCCCCTTGTGGGCTCCCGGATGGAGACCCAAACTTGGCTTCGGCTCCTTGAGATCGTTCCCAACGACCTCCGATTGCAGCTCCTCTCGAGCTCGCCCAGACCACGGCTCCTCTCGAACCCTTAGCCCTAGCCGATGCACTTTTCACACTCTCCCAGCTGCAGCTCGATCAACGGAGAAGATGAGAGAGGTGAAAGTCCGCAGCAACCTCTCTCTCTCTCTCTCTCTCTCTCGATCTCTTGCTCTCACGCAATGGAGGGATGGGGTTTTCAACCCCCGCTGCTTTCTCCTCCTCTATTCCCTGGAAACGGATGGAAGATTTGGAGAGTACGAATAGGGCTCTTCGTTCCCTGGAATGGGGCTTCAAAAGTTGGGTGAATTTCATAGATACCCCTGCAAAGGGGTCAAATTGCAAGCCCCCCAAGTTGGGGCTGGACATATTTCAGAGATACCCAACAACCTCCCCCTCCAGCCCCAACGGGGAGGTGTTGTCCTGTGATGGAGATCAACAAGAGGTGACACCGCTCAGCTCTCTACAGAGCTGAAGCTTGTCACGAGTGACTGCCTTGGTCAACATGTCTGAGGGGTTCTCATCGGTGTGAATCTTCTTCAACACGAGCTGCTTCTGTTCAATTGCATCCCTCAGCCAATGGTATCTCACATCAATGTGTTTTGTGCGAGCATGGTGCATGGTACTCTTGCTCAAGTCTATAGCGCTCTGGCTATCACAAAACACAACTGACTCACTGCCACCCAATCCAAACTCACCAAGGAAGCGTTGTAGCCACAACACTTCTTTCCCAGCCTCTGCTGCTGCAATGTATTCTGCCTCAGTAGTTGAGAGAGCAACAAATTTCTGTAGTTTGGATTGCCATGATATGGCTCCCCCTGCAAATGTGAAGATGTAGCCTGAGGTGGACTTTCTCTGGTCCGTATCTCCTGCCATATCTGCATCAGTGTAGCCACACAGTTTGGGATCTGACCTCCCAAAAACAAGACACATACTTGAGGTCCCTCTCAAGTATCTCAAGATCCACTTCACTGCCTCCCAATGGTCCTTTCCCGGATTGGACATGAACCTGCTCACCATGCCCACTGCATGGGCTATGTCGGGTCTAGTGCAAATCATTGCATACATGAGGCTTCCAACTGCTGACTGGTATGGGATCTTGGACATCTCTGCTTTCTCCTCAGAAGTAGAAGGACATGACTCTTTGGTTAGCTTGAAATGAGAGGCTAAGGGCGTGCTGACAGGCTTGGCATTCTTCATGTTGAACCGCTCCAACACGCGTTCAACATAGCTCTCTTGTGACAACCACAGCATGCGCTTCTTCCTGTCCCTTGTGATCTGCACCCCTAAGATGTGACTGGCCTTGCCCAAATCTTTCATCTCAAACTCTTTGGAGAGTTCCCTCTTGAGCTTTGCAATCAAGTTGGAATCATGACCTACAATCAACATGTCATCCACGTAGATCAAAAGAATGACGAACCTGTCATTGGGAAGACGACGAACATATACGCATGGGTCGGCTGTAGTCCTCTTGAAGCCCTGCTTTCCCATGAAAGCATCAAACTTCAAGTACCACTGTCTCGGGGCTTGCTTCAAGCCATAGAGACTCTTCCTCAACGTGCATACCATATGCTCTTTCCCTCTCTCTTGAAATCCTTGTGACTACTCCATGTAGATCTCTTCCTTCAAATCACCGTGAAGAAACGCCGTCTTCACATCCATCTGCTCCAGCTCAAGGTCCATGCCAGCAACAAGTCCTAGCACCATTCTCACTGAGTTCATCTTCACCACTGGGGAGAAGATCTCATCATAGTCCACTCCTTCCTTCTGGCTAAATCCTTTCACTACCAATCTGGCCTTGTACTTCATCTGCTTGCCACTGTCATCTGACTTCAGCTTGTACACCCACTTGTTCTTCAAGGCCCTCTTCCCTTTAGGAAGCTCAACAAGGTCATAAGTGTTGTTCTTCTTGAGAGATGACATCTCCTCATTCATTGCATTCTGCCAATGACCCTTGTCCTTGTGCACCTGTGCCTCCTCAAAAGTGTATGGCTCACCAGCATCTGTGAGCATCACGTACCTGGAAGTGGGGTAACGGGATGATGGCTGGCGTGTCCTCTCAGATCTCCTGACTTGAGGCTCTGCTGTGTCTGCAACTGGATGAGGCTGCTCCCCCTGCCCTAGGTCCCCTGGACCTGCATCAACGGGGTCTGCATCTGGCCCGTGCTGCTCTAGGTGCCCATCCTCTCCACCTGTACCCTGTACTGGAGAGGGCTCTGTGTCCTCATCACTGTCATCATCCATGGAGATCTCATCCCCATCACCACTCTCAGTGGTGTCCTCAGCCAATGTCTGATTCTCATAGAAAATCACATCCCTGTGCCTGGTGACTGTTTTCTTCCTTGGATCCCAAAGACGGTATCCAAACTCCTGATCTCCATATCCAAGAAAAATACAAGGCACCGCCTTGTCATCCAACTTCTTCCGCTGCTCCTTGGGTACCAATGCATATGCTTTGCATCCAAACACCCTCAAATGAGCATATGAGGGGTCTTTCCCTGTCCAAACACGTTCTGGAATCTGAAAGCCCAAAGGAACTGATGGAGATCGGTTCACCAAGTAACATGCGGTGCGAACCGCCTCAGCCCAAAAAGTCTTGGGCAACTTCGCTGTCTTCAGCATACAGCGGACTCTCTCAACAATGGTCATGTTCATCCTCTCAGCTAGACCATTGTGCTGGGGTGTGCCTGGCTCTGTCCTCTCATGCCTGATGCTGTGCTCTGCACAATAGCCCTGAAAGCTATGGGAGGTGTACTCTCCCCCATTGTCTGTGCGTAGACACTTCAACAATTTTCCTGTCTCACGCTCAATCATGGCATGGAACTTCTTGAAGCAATCAAACACTTGATCCTTCGATCTCAGCACATACACCCACACCTTCCTAGATGCATCATCAATGAAGGTGACAAAATACCTGTTGCCTCCCAAAGAGGCCGTGTCTATAGGTCCACAATCATCTGAGTGAACCAGCTGTAGAAGGTCTCCCTTCACCTTGGATCTCGCTCTGTAAGGTGCACTCCTGCTCTTCCCAACCTCACATGCATCACAAGGAGACAAAGTGATGTCATTGTGGTAGGGGATCAACTCTCTCTTGCTAAGAAGCTGCAAGCCCTTCTAGCACATGTGGCCAAGCCGACGGTGCCACAAATCTGAGTTATCTGCTTCACTAGCATGCAAACTGCCGTCCATGACCTTCACTCTAGTCATGTAGAGTGTGTGACACAAACTACCTCTCGCCATGATGAGAGAACCCTTGCTAATCTTGCATCTGCTGTCGCCGAACTTCAGATGGTAGCCTTCACTATCTAGCTGTGAACCAGATATAAGGTTAAGCCGCACATCAGGAACATGCCTCACATTCTGGAGTGTCATTGAGCACCCAACATCCGTCTGGATCAAGATGGTGTCCATGCCAATGATCTTAGAGTAACTCTCGTTACCCATCAAGACCCTCCCATAGTCACCCCTAGTGTAGGTGGTGAAGAACTCCCTGTGTGGAGTTACATGATATGAAGCGGCTGTGTCAACAACCCACTCCAAATCGCTCCCTGCGTGCAAGCACTGATCCTGGATGGTGAGAATCACCTCATCTGCACTTTCATCTGCCACAACTGCAGCTACATTTCCATCTTCCTTTTTCTGATCTTTCTTGGCTTCAGCTTGTTCTCTCTTCCAAACCCTGCAGTCTCTCTTCCAGTGACCGGGTTTCTGGCAATGGTGACACTTTCCTCTGCCCTTGGACTTGTCCCTGGATTTCTGCCTCTCCTGTGACGCTCCTCTGCGGCTGGATCTTCCTCTCCTCTCAACTGCATACACATGTGAAGAGGAGGATGCCTCTCCCGAAGAGCGGCGTCTAATCTCCTCATTGAGGAGACTGCCCTTGACCATAGCCATGGTCAACTTGCTTTCCTTCGCAGAGTTGCTCACGGTGACTACTAGAGTCTCCCAACTATCTGGCAGTGAACCCAAAAGAAGAAGTGACTGCAGCTCGTCGTCAAGTGTCAAACCCATGGATGTCAACTGGTTGATAATGCTCTGGAAGTCATTCAAATGCTCTGCCACCTTGCATCCATCCTTGTACTTCAAGTTGACAAGCTTTCTGATCAAGAAAGCCTTGTTGGTAGCGGTCTTCTGGTCATAGAGCTCGGACAATTTGTCCCATAGCTCCTTGGCATTCGTCTCCTCGGCAACATGGTGGAAGACCGACATGTCAAGCCACTTCCGAATGGCCCAATGGCCTTTCGGTTCAACTTTGTCCACTCTCCAGCGGACATGTTCTCCGGCTTGGCGCTCTCCCTCTCCACGGGATCGTGGAGGTCCTTGCAATATAGAATGTCTTCCATCTTGGCCTTCCAAATCTGCCAGTTGCTACTTGTGAGCTTGATCATTGTGCCTTCCTCATCTTTGCCCATTGCTCAACCAGAGCTCTGATACCACTTGTTGGGGATATATATAGATAATGCGGAACAATCAACAACCCAGGATCTATCCCCCTAAACTGTCCTGCAGCAAAGATGGCACACACAAGAATATGTTCCCCACATGGGAACTTAATAGCAACAATGATAGCAACCACAAGCAAGCAAGCAAGCACCACACGAGACAAGATTTTTTACGTGGAAACCCTTCTCAATGTGAGCAAGGGAAAAAACCACGGGGCAAGACCGGCAACCAATCACTACGGTCAAGAGTATCAAAGTTCTTCCCGGTTTTGTTGCCCACAAAACCGAGGTACAAGCACACACAACGGATAGTTCTTCAACAAGGAACAAACTATCCCTAGGTATCTAACTATACCAAATGTGCTCTAAACAAGGAGGACAAAGTAACTCCCCTTGTGGGCTCCCGGATGGAGATCCAAACTTGGCTTCGGCTCCTTGAGATCGTTCCCAACGACCTCCGATTGCAGCTCCTCTCGAGCTCGCCCAGACCACGGCTCCTCTCGAACCCTTAGCCCTAGTCGATGCACTTTTCACACTCTCCCAGCTGCAGCTCGATCAACGGAGAAGATGAGAGAGGTGAAAGCCCGCAGCAACCTCTCTCTCTCTCTCTCGATCTCTTGCTCTCACGCAATGGAGGGATGGGGTTTTCAACCCCCACTGCTTTCTCCTCCTCTATTCCCTGGAAACGGATGGAAGATTTGGAGAGTACGAATAGGGCTCTTCGTTCCCTGGAATGGGGCTTCAAAAGTTGGGTGAATTTCATAGATACCCCTGCAAAGGGGTCAAATTGCAAGCCCCCCAAGTTGGGGCTGGACATATTTCAGAGATACCCAACAACGAATATCGGGGCACGAATATGATTGAAATAAAGCTACGAGCATAAGGATTATTAGGAAAATTTGGATGGACGAAGAATTTATACACTTTTTGTCATTATGTATAGGGATATTTATACTCGTAATCTTGAGTAGTTTCGTAATTACACTACGAACATTCGATAATTCATAATTATACCTAGGACTCTGAATAATATTTAACTCTTACATGGCATAATATTGTGTCAAGTTCCATCCCGCTGTTAGCTTTAACGGATTCTATCAATTTTGGACAATTTTATCCCTCCAACAAAAATGCATTTCCTAAAGATGCCCCCTCCCATCTTCTATCCTCTCATCAAGGGAGTCTCGTTCAAGATTGACATGGTGGCTCTCACGAGGTGGTTCCAATGTAGACTCGGCTTTCCGAGCGAGGGTTAGAAAGAGAATGATAGCTGCATTTGACTCCATCATTGCAGTGAGGAGGAGGGAGGAGATCCAACGCAATCTCAGCCGTCGTCACAACCCTTTACTCAGTCACGAGAGCCTCCGACCTCTGCCGATTGTCAAGGCTAAGACACTGAGGTTTCCAAACCTCCATCCACATGCGTTGTTCATCATCCGACTTCCGTAAATATCTCTCTAATCTCCTCTTCTCTCTCTGTTCAATCCTCTCGTCCCCCTGTGATTCCTCTTCAAACTTGTTTGAAACCACTCAAGATCGAATCACACTCATCCGAGATGTTAACAGTCTGAGAACAAAACATTTGGAGATGAATCGAGATGACGCACATTTGGAGATGAATCGAGATGACGCATCACTGAGTCTTTCCCAGAGTTCACTTCAAACATTGTTGAAGCCAATCACAACATCTGGAGACGACATCTGAATCACGAGCATCCTAATATGATCACCATCAGAGACCCCGCAGCATCTAAATCGAAGCATCGCTTGAAGTTTCCGAGCTATACATCAGAGAAGAGCCCTAGTCTCTTGTACAGGCCTTACTTGTCAAAGACGACGTGGATGTATATGGTGCCCAACACAAGCCCGACACCAAGGGTCTCCATGGAGTTGGTGAGGAGCAGATGCCGTGTCAAGTACACGATCTTGCAGGAGCGGAGGAACATCACGATGGTCTCCTGCTTCATGGAACTTATGTATCGTAAATTGTGAGATGGGTCGTCGAGCGGAGGATCGAGGATAGTGAAAGAGGCGAGATCTGAGGTGGGTTTTGTGGGGATACATGACGGCACTCGTTGTCGGAGAGGGGACCGAAAAGGGAGACATAGGAGAGATAGGAGAGGCAGAGGTCGAGGAGGAGGGAGGGGATGTGGAGGGGGGAGCGGAGAAGGTAGGATGTGAGACCGTGAGACTAAAGTAGGTCTTAAAATACAAAATATGGTATAGATATTGAATGCTCATACAAATCGGGTCTCGATACGGTTTGCTATACGAATTTCGGCCTGACTCTTATACACATTCGTTTACTTCCTTTTAAACTTCAGACCTAATATGATGTCCAAATTTAGCATTCAATAGTCTATTATTTAGTACTCGTTGAGACCATTTCGACGGTACCAAGATCATTGAAATCTAACATCAGATGAGGGAGATATGGTCCTTTTATGATCGTAGATCGGTAAACGGACATGTACTCGAATCGGATCCAAATCCGGATCCGATACGATCGTAGAGCGGTAAACGGATATGTACTCGAATCGGATCCAAATCCGGATCCGATTAACGGAACCCCATTTTAAAGGGGGCTTGGACGTGAGTAAGCTGCAAGAAACCCCATTTTCTAAGCTTAGGTCACTAGAGCTCTGCTCAAGAGCCGCCGAATCGTCGTCGGAGTTACCGACCACGAAGCCGAAGGCATCCATGCGTAGAGCTTGCTGCGGGGAGCTCATTTCTCATGTTTGCGACGTACGGATTTCTCATCCTTGCTGACATTTTTTATAGTTTTGTGTCCTATAAATAAGGTTCTTATTTCGTCGTCGGTTTGTGTCAGAGCTTTTCAAATATATGCATGCGGGTCACCAAGAACAACAACATGATAAACTAGGCTCTCAAGGACAAACAGGAGTTCATCGACGTTATCGAGATGTTATACCATGGTGCAAGGAAGGGTTGTGCTCTGGTTGTAGCACCCAACGACTACTCAACTAAATACCGTTACTGGTTTTATATCAGAGTTTCAAAGACTGCTCTATGTTTAGTGCATCAACACCCCTAATATTGACATTGTAGATTTTATATACTTTTAAAGGGGTTCATGTTGGTTATTATCTGTTCCCAAAAATAAAGAAAAAAATGGATGGGGATTGTTGAACAATTATCCCCTTGGGATCCTATTTGCAATAAAAGTAGGACTTGTATTTCCTATTCCAAATAGGACTACGAGGAGAAAGAGGAGGCAAGAGTAGTATAAGTAAGGTCCCGTTCATGGCATATGGGATCATCTCAACTCAAGCATCTCTCACTATTTTCTCTCTTAGTTCTCTCCCCAAGCAAGAAGAGAAGTAGCCCACGCAAGGCGTGAGGAGTAAGTCCACGCAAGGCACGAAGAGCAGCCCACAGGGACGTAAAGAGTAGCCCGCAGAGGTGTGAGGTACATCCTTGCGAGGAAGAATCCCGCACGAGGATGGACAACTCGTGACGAGGAGAAGCAATGGTATCGTGTTCTCCAAGTACAAGGTGACATCTATCTGATTTTATTCTTGTAACCGAGCTTCAGTTTTGTTGGGCAACAAAAACTGAGAAAATATTGTGCTCTCTTATTCCGGCCTAGTGGATTTTGTTGCGGATTGTCGTGCCCCACGTGTTTTCCCCCTCTCTCACATCGAGGAGGGTTTTCCCATGTAAAATTTCTCGTCTCTTTGTGATTGCTTTATTTTTATGCTACGATTATTTTTCTTGATTAATGTATGGGGAACGTTCCGCAGCTAGTGATCCTTTGCAGGACAGGTTAAGAGAACCCCTCGATTTCCCAACAAGTAGTATTAGAGATCGCATTGTCGAGATGATGAAGGATGATGAAGGCGCGATGATCAAGCTGATGAGCACGAACTGACAAATATGGAAGGCCAAGATGGAGGATATCTTGTATTGCAAGGACCTCCATGATCCAGTAGAAGGAGAAATACTCAAGCCCGAGGGCATGTCCGCAGGTGACTGGACAAAGCTGAACAGGAAAGCAGTCAGCACCATCCACAAATGGTTGAACTTATCGGTATTCCACCATGTCTCAAAAAGAGACAGATGAGAAGAAACTATGGGAGAAACTGGCAGAGCTCTATGAGCGGAGCTCTATGGGCAGAAGACAACCACCAAGAAGGCATTCTTGATTCGGAAGTTAGTGAAGATAAAGTATAAGGACGGGATGAAAGTTGTTGAGCACTTGAACGAGTTTCAGAGTCTCATCAATCAACTGAGTACTATGAACATGAACTAGATGATGAATTGTAGGCTCTTTTTCTACTAGGTTCCCTACCAGACAGTTGGCAAACCCTGGTGATTACTGTGAGCAACTCTGCTACAGACGGCAAGCTGACCATCCCTATGGTCAAGAGCAGTCTCTTGAATGAAGAAATTAGATTACGATCATCTAGAGAGTCCTCTTCTTCACATGTGTACACATCTGAAAGAAGAGGCAGGCCAACCAGTAGGGGGAAATCATGAGAGAGACACAGAGAGAAGTCCAAGGATGGAGGAAAGTGTCATCATTGCAACAAGTCTGGCCACTGAAAGAGAGACTGTAGAGTCTTGAAAAGAGAGCAAGCAGAAGCTAAAAAGAATTAGAAGAAAGATGAAGATGAGAACATTGTTGCAGCAATAGTCGATGACGACGATGATCAGTTGGTTCTCACTATCCAGGAGCAATGTCTACATGTAGGGGATGACTCTGAGTGGGTCATCGATACGGTTGTCTCCTACCACGTGACTGCACACATGGGGTCCTTCATTTCCTAGGGAGATTTTGGGAGAGTCAAGATGGGGAACAATAGTTACTCCATGATCATTGGCACGGGCACCATCTCAGTTCAGACTGATATTGGATGTGAAATGACTCTTTAGGATGTTAGGCACGTTCCTGACTTGCGACTTAGTCTCATATCCAGATCTCAACTGGATAGGGAGGGCTACCATCTAAAGTTTGGCAATAGCAGATGTAAGATCAGTAAGGGCTCTCTTATCATGGTCAGAGGCAGGTTGTGTTGCACGCTCTACAAGACTCGGGTGAAGGTCATGGATGCCAACCTACATGCTAGTGAGGATGACATGTCAGATCTCTGGCATCGTCGGCTCGGACACATGAGCCAAAAGGGCTTACAACTTTTGAGCAGGAAGGAGTTGATACCATGTCACAAGGACATAACATTGTCACCTTGTGATTCATGTGAGATTGGAAAGAAGAAGAGTGCACCTTTCAAGACCAGATCAAAGGTGAAGGAAGACCTTCTGCAGTTGATTCACTTCGATGTGTGTGGTCCCATGGACATAGCATCTTTGGGTGGAAATACGCATTTTCTGACCTTCATTGATGATGCATCAAGGAAGATGTGGGCTTATATGCTGAGGATGAAGGATCAAATCTTTGATTGCTTAAGGAAATTTCATACCATGGTGGAGCACGAGACAGGCAAAGTTGAAGTGTCTACGCACGAACAATGGAGGGGAGTACACCTCTCATAGCTTCCAGAGCTACTGTGCAGAGCACGAGATCATGCATGAAAGGACAGAGCCCGACACACCTCAGCACAATGGTGTCGCTGAAAGGATGAATAAGATCATTGTGGAGAGAGTTAAGTTGCCCAAGACCTTTTAAGATGAGGTGGTTCAGACCGCCTGCTACTTGATTAATCGATCTTCATCTGTTCCCTTGAATTTTTAGGTCGTTGAACGCATTTGGTCTAGGAAAGATCTCTCATATGCTCACATGAGGATGTTCGGATGCAAAGCTTATGCATTTATACCGAAGGAACAGAGGAAGAAGCTTGATGACAAGGCAATGCCCTGTATTTTTGTTGGCTATGGAGATCAGACGTTTGGATACTGACTTTTGGATCCAAGGAAGAATACCATCACTAGGAATATAAATGTGTTTTCTATGAGAACCAGACTTTGACTGAGGACGACAGTGGTGATGCTGACTTGGATGGGATTATTACGGATGATGATAATGATGAGGACTCAGATTCTTCTCATGTACCAGGTACAGGTAGAGAAGTTGCACAGCCGGAACAACATGAGCCAGATGTAGACCCCGTTGCTGCAGGTCTAGGTAGGGTGGAGCATGGGCCGGGCTCGGGCCGGGTCCGAGCGAGCCCAGCCCAGGCCCATTTAAAAAATCGGGCCCACAAGCCGGGCCTAGGCCCGCTCTTTTGTCAGCAGCTGGGCCCAAGCCTGAGCCCAGCCCGACTCATGATGGGTCGGGCCTGGGTCGGGCTGGCCCATGAAGAGTGATGGGGACGCTGGTGGGCTTGGTGGCCTATGTCGCTGACTCGGTGGGTCACGTCTGTGGGGGAGGTCGGGAGTCAGGGAGGGAGTTTTGGACTGGGAGGTATGGTGGTGGGACGGCTGGATCCGGGGGTGGGGGAAGAAGGGAGGGAGAGGGATCACACGATGGAGTCGGTGAGGGATGGAGGCCGAAGTTGGGTATGTGGTAGGAAGGGAGTCGCACACGACGGGCCACTAGGTGGTGGGTCGAGAGAGGACGGGAGGGAGACCCGAAGGGCGGAGGCCAGAGAGGGAAGAATAGATGGGGACGGGAGCCTGGGAGGTGGTGGCGGGCGGTCAGGGAAGGACGATTGGAGGCTGGAGCGGGATCTTTGCGGGAGGTGGAGAGGGGAGGGACGAGGTCACGAGGGAGTACAGGAGGCGGCGACACTCGGGTCAGGCGAGCGGCACTCGGGATTCTGGGAATTAGAGCGAATTAGGGAGAGGCATTGGAATTCGAAATTATGGGGGGGGTCTGGATGTAGGTATCAAATCGGGCCAGCCCGTGGGCTGCGGGTATGGGCACATGCGAGCCCGATCCTCGCATAATTTAATAAATGGGCCAAAATGACGGCCTAGGCCCGCCCAGTTAGACAATGGGCTCGGGCTTGGGTCAGGCTTGTACGGGCTGGGCAACGGGCTGGGTCGGGCCGGCCCTGATCCATGCTCATCCCTAGGTCCAGGGGGTCCTAGGTAGGGCGAGCAACCTCATCAAGAAGCAAATGCAGCAGAGCCTCAGATCAAGAGATCTGGGAGGGCACATCAGCCATCATCCCGCTATCCTACTTACCAGTACATGATGTTGACTGATCATGATGAGCCATGCACTTTTGAGGAGGCACAAGAGCGTAAGGAGAAAGATCATTGGCAGAATGCAATGAATGAAGAGATGAGTCTCTGAAAAAAATCATACCTATGATCTTGTTGAGCTTCTTGCAGGCAAGAGAGTGCTGAAGAACAAATGGGTCTACAAGCTGAAGACATATGATGATGGCAAGCAACTGAAGTACAAGGTCAGATTGGTTGTCAAGGGATTCCATCAGAAAGAGGGCATGGACTACGATGAGATATTCTCACCGATTGTGAAGATGAATTCCGTGAGAGTGGTGCCAGGCCTTGTTGTAAGCCTAAACCTTGAGCTAGAGCATATGGATGTGAAGACAACTTTTCTTCACAGTGACCTGAAAGAAGAGATCTACATGGAGCAGCTGATGAATCTCTAATTCATCACTCTAAAAGTCATGAATTAAGCTCAAATTCCTAAAATTCATTGGCATTTCTTTATTTATTTTACATAATTAGCACTCATACATGTTTTGATAAGAACTGCATTTTATCACTTATTATTGCACAAAATACGAAGCCAAAAATCTCAGCCCAATTGACTTGTAAAATAGCTTAAATTCCCTGATTTTTAACTAATTCATGCTAACTCCAATTGACCTGAAACTACCTCCACTGTGTACATATTACTAACAAGAATAAATGAAAAATACAAAAAAAATCACTAACCTAGATAAGTGGACCAAAAACCCAAACCCTAATTATAAGATTTCTGGACTAAGACCTCGATATCTTCCTCATACAGCGTTTGTTTTGATCCTACTCACTTTTCAACTACTGTACATTTAAATACCTTCAAAACAAGACCAAGTTCAAGTAAATCGGAGCTCATATGTGAAAGTTGGGTTTTGGGCCTCTTTTATACATTTTGTATTTTAACGGTTTTTGACCTATTATTTTATGTACATAATTAACTCATTTTATTTTATTTTTTTTCATTTATTTTCTTTGATAAAACTTTTACTAAAAAGCATAAAAATCCAAATTCAAAATGAGCTTGAAATCAGAGAAACCAACTGAGTCTGAGTCTTCACTAACTGTCTGTACAAAAAAATTATCATTTTCACATTTTATTTTATTTCTTTATTTTCTTAATTAACAAAAATCTAAAAAATAGATTAATGTGTAACTATTTATCTTTAATTTTATCATTTTTTCTAGATTTTTTATATGGTTTAAATATAACAGAAAATAGAAAACCTAAAAATCAAGGTATTCTCTGTACATGGGATACCCTAACAATCACTTTGTGCAAATGATCGATTTTGATTTTGGTGTGTTCATAAAAGTTGTAGATCTCATCGAGACGACCAACTTTTGTGAAGAAAATTTTTTGATCTGAGGTCATTTGCTATTTCTTTTTGAATTATCTTTATATTTTTTTCACTTTTTCTGGGACTGTCATGTGACAGCTCCTGGAGCCGCCGCGTGTCATCCTTTTTTTGAGCTTTTTATTAATTCATTTTTATATAAAAAAATAAAAGCCTCGCACATGCAGAGCACGTGCCTCTTGCGTACGTGCCCTGCACATGCTCCACCCGCTCTTCCTTCGATTGCCACGTGGACGCATCGGGGTCGTCCGGTCTTGGCCGATCGGACAACCCCTGTGCGTCGTTTTCCTCCAACCTACTTTCCCAATTGGGAGGCGGCGTCGCCCCGCAAATCTCGACAGCCTCCGCCATCTGCCCGCGTATCTCACATCCTCCTCCATCCTCTGGATCTCGCGGCCCCCATCTTTCCATCTATGGCGATGCATCCACCCGTGAAAGCCCCAGAAATCACACCCAATCTCCATTCCTCCTCATCAAATCCCCAATCCCAGATCTCCCTCGACGATCGCCACCAACTTCTCGATCCGACCTTCTCCTCATCTTATTTAACCACCGTTGGTCCTCCCTCTCATCTCCATCAGTCGATCTACAGCTACAAAGGAAGACCCCTCTCAAGGCGGTGACAACGCCTTCCCCTCCGACGTGTCCTTCCTGCTTGACGTGATCCGAGGCGCATCGTACCTCGTCGCAGCCCTCCTCCGCGAGGCTGCTCCACTCCGGACTTCCTCCATCAAGTTGTGCCTTCAGGTACTCCGCCTCCTCCTCTCTTCGCATCTCCTTCATCCTCATTACACATCCATTTCCGCTCATTTCGCGTCAACATCCCCTCATATGCCTTCGATCGCATCATCCCCTTTTAATCCTTCTGCCATCGAGCATTCCCGATTGTTCATGCTCCTCTGTCTTCGACAACTCCAACATTAGCAACCCCCCACCACCTCATGAATATTCCTCCACAGTCCCAGAGCTCCTCTACTACTTCATCCACACACGACGACCGTACGCCTCCCCCGACTCCAACAATGCTTCAAGAACGTCACCGACACTCCAAGGTTCGCCCCAGCTGCACCTCCACCCCGCCGTTCTTCACCGACATCTCCTGGAGCGAGGAGCTCCGTCGACCACGCTCTACTGCCTCCACCGCATTCGCAATGCCACTGCTCCGGTCGTCGGTGCCTCTAGGAGGATCAACTCCACCGTCAAAGCTGCAGCGTCTACAATCGTCGGACCTTCATCCTCCACCTCGATGCATCGCCAACGGTCTTCACCTCCTCCAGCCATCGTCGGGATCCCTGACTCGAGGTCCTCCCACGTGCACGGCACATGAGGAGGAAACGTCAGCAAGCAACCCCCGCCCACGTGGTAGGCATGTGCGGGGTGGAAGATTTGCACCCTAGCCCCTAGCAATTTCTGATATTCCAAAACCAACCACAATGCATAGGCCACGTGCATCGCACGTGACCTGATGGGAAAATTACAGAAGCCCCCCGGATTTCTCCATATTCACAGATACATCTAGCCATCCTAGGGCACATGCTCCGCACGTGCCTCCAGGGAATTTTGTGCTCGACTCTCCACCAGTCTTAGTAATTACATTTCAGTCCTTCCACTACAATTTTATATTTATTTAATTATTGTAGTTTTGCTGTGATACCCCTGTGTTCCCCCTCCACTTTGAACCGCTTTATTGCATCATTTTTTTTATAAAATATCACTTTATTCTTCAACTAATTCTCTATGATATGGCATGCTTGAGACATTTTTGTGGTCTGTGATTAATTATTGATTAATTTTCTTATGGAAAATTGCATATTTTGCCCATATTTTACTTCAAAATTCATAAGTAATTAACCATAGCTCTAAAATTATTAAAAAATCATGGATTGTAGAATTAGTTGTATTTCACATTGTGCCCAAAAAGAATTGCATTTGCATGCATGTTTGTTCTATAAAAATCATTCTGCATATTTCAATCTTTAACTTTTAATGGGTATTAAATCTTATTTTTTAAGGTTTAGGATTTTTCTGAGATCGACTGCTTGGTGATAGATCTTGGATAATTTTATCCCTTGAAAATAATTAGATTTAATATTTATTATAATTAATTATTGAAATTCATTGTATTTACATTCATAAAATCATAAAATATTTATCTTGCATCTAAAAATTTCAAAAAAAATGTAATGCATTCATTTCATCATAATTATCATCTTGGCCAAATTTCGCATTTTTTGGACATTATTTGATTAATATTTATATTTTAGTCCCTAAAATTTGGCCTAATTTGCATTTTTACATCCCAAATTGCATTAAAAATACAAAAAAATACAATCTCGAAAACCGTGTAAGAACTTTGATAGACTAATTTCTAGGTTGTTCTTTTGCCTCCTTGAGTTCGACCTTGGAACTTGCCCAAGTAAAATAAACATAAAACCACGTTGATCAAAATTGACTAAATTTCTTATGGTTATTTCTTGACCAATCCCGATTGCCCGACAACAACACATTCAACATTAATTTAAACGCTCGATAATTCTCCATAATTAACATTGGTAAATTGAGGGCTCGTCAATAGCCACAGGGATACCAGGAGAAAGGGAAAGAGAACATGGTTTGCAAACTAAGAAAGAGTCTCTATGGCTTGAAGCAAGCCCTTAGATAGGTACTTGAAGTTTGATGCCTTCATGATGAAGCAGAACTTCAAGAGGACTACAACAAATCCATGTGTGTACGTTCGATGCCTTCCCAATAGCAGGTTCATTATCCTATTTATCTACGTGGATGACATGCTAATAGTTTGTCATGATCCCGGATTGATTGCAAAGCTCAAAAGGGAACTCTCTAGAGAATTTGACATGAATGATTTGGGAAAGGCAAGCAACATGCTTGGGATGCAGATCACTCGCGATAGGAAGAAGCACAGGTTGTGGTTTTCACAAGAGAAGTATGTTGAACACATTCTGCAGCGGTTCAATATGAAGAATGTGAAGCCTGTCAGCACGTCCCTTGCCTTTCATTTCAAGTTGACAAAATAGATATGTTTGTCTACTTCTGAGGAGAAAGCTGAGATTATAGAGATTCCTTACTAGTCCGTAGTTGGCAGCCTTATGTATAACATGGTTTGCACCATACCCGACATTGCTCGTGTCGTGGGCGTAGTGAGCAGATTCATGTCGAATCTAGGGAAGGATCATTGGGAAGTTGTGAAGTGGATGAAATATTTGAGAGGGACCTCAATTATGTGTCTGATGTTTGGGAGGTCAGATCTCAAACTCTGTAGATACATAAATGCTAACATGTCAGGAGATGTAGATAAGAGGAAATCAACTTCCGGGTACATTTTTACCTTCAGAGGGGAAGCAATTTCATGGCAGCCCAAGTTTCATAACTGCATTACACTCTCAACGATTGAAGCCGAGTACAATGCAACAACAGAAGCGGGGAAAGAAGTGTTGTGGTTACAACGATTTCTTGGTGAACTTGGATGCAAAGACAATGAGCTGATTGTCTTTTGTGATAGCCAGAGCGTCATTGATACAAACAAGAGCATGATGCTCCATACTTACACAAAGCATATAGATATGCGATATCATTGGTTGAGAGATGCTATTGATAAGAAGCACTTCATTCCGAAGATGGTCCACACATATGAAAATCCATCAGATATGCTGATGAAGGCCGTGACTCGTGACAAGCTGCAGCTCTGTAGAGAGCTGAGTGGTGTCACCTCTCAATGATCATCTTCTTGGAGACACCTCCCCATTGGGACCAAAGAGGGATGTTGTTGGTTATTATCCATTCCCAAAAATAAAGAAAAAAAGGGGATGGGCGTTGTTGAACAATTATCCCCTTGAGGTCCTATTTGCAATAGGAGTAGGACTTGTGTTTTTTATTCCAAATAGGACTAGGAGGAGAAAGAGGAGGCAAGAGTGGTATAAATAAGGTCCCATGCATGGTATTGGGGATCATCCCAACTCAAGCATCTCTCCATCTCTTCTCTCTTAGTTCTTCTCTCCAAGCAAGGAGAGAAGTAGCTCACACAAGGCGTGAGGAGTAAGTCTGAGCAAGGCACGAAGAGTAGCCTGCAGAGGCATGAAGAGCAGCCCGCAGAGGCATGAAGAGCAGCCCGCAGAGGCGTGAGGTGCATCCGTGCGAGGGAGAATTGCGCACGAGGAGGGACAACTCGTGACGATGAGAAACAACGGTTTCGTGTTCCCCAAGTATAAGGTGATAGTTATATGATTTTATTCTTGTAACTGAGCCTCAGTTTTGTTGGGCAACAAAATCGAGAAGATATCGTGCCCTCTTATTTTTCCAACCTAGTGGATTTTGTTGCGGGTCGTCGTATCCTGTGGGTTTTTCCCCTCTCTTACATCGAGGAGGGTTTTCCTACGTAAATTTCTCATCTCTGTGTGGTTGCTTGATTATTGCTACGATTATTTTCTTGGTTCTCGTGTGGAGAATTTTCCGCTGCTAGTCATCCTTTGCAGGACATGTTAAGAGAACCCCTCGATTTCCCAACAGTTCATACTTATGTGTTGGTGCTGACCTTTTGTATCATGAATCCTTGATCAAGGTATCTTTTAGAAAATAATGTTTCAAGATTAATATATTGCTTTATGCTTTTTATCTACTCTGCCTCTACATCTCTAATTCATGTCCTTGCAGTTAAGGTGGAGTCTTCGATAATTGCTTAGTTTTAGGTTGATTCTATCTCACAAACTGAAGTTTTAGTCTTATATGGTACATATACTTCTCATCACTTTAGAAAATTCATTGATTGTCCTCCATGATTACCAAATAACGTTTGAAAAAGAAAAATTTGAATTTAGAAAGTTGCTTGATGTGTTCAAGTGTCCGTTTTCATTCTGAAGTTCATCTCTGTGAGGAAATGCATCGGTTTAGCACATTAATAATCCTTCTTGCAGTCTCTCTGTGTGCTTAGAAAATGTGCCTACCACCACCGCTTTTTGTCAACGTGGAGGAATTTGTTGGGACACGACTCGCCGGCGGTATCGTCTCCTCTCGGATATCGGTTGTTGGAGATATAAAACCTTCTTAGACGGATGCAGATGCACAATCACCCACTACCACGGAAGCACGTGAAGAAAAGAACAATCAGATATAACGGTGGTCGGTCACCTCTCGAGACCACCGGAGAAAAAAGTTCACTATAAATTAGAACGAGTACAACTCTCTCCGTTCCCTCGCTCTCTTATCTCTTTCTTCTCCTTCTCTCCCCTTTCTCTAGGGGTTAAATTGTTCTTGTGGTGGTGTGGAAGTAATGCCTCCACCCCTCTCTATATAGCCCAGTTACAACCATGTAGTCATATTCCTAACAGGACTATAAATAGAATACAACTCAACTATTACGATTAGGAGTCCAATCCCATTAGGATTCCTAATCATAATTTGACTCTAATCCTAACATAATTGTTCTCGCTATAGATGATGTATAGTTTATTGTAAATGTAGTAAAGTCCACAGAAATATTTTGCCGTAGAAAATCTGGACATCTCATTCTTTCTGCACATTAGATCTAACTAGAGATATTGATTTGCATTGTACATAACCAGCAGAAGCACATATTTGAGATATGCATGCTTTGAACCGAACCCAATATATCTTTATTCAGTCCAAGGCTTACACCCACATTACTGATATAGATCATGTTGATGCTGATCATTTAATAGTCATAATGGAGACAGTACTATTTCTGACATTCATCTGGTCAGATACATTTTTTTTTCATTTGGTTATCTTTGCAAGTATATCGAAGGCCATCTAGGAACCTGTGAGTGCAATCATACGGGTATTAATGATTGTTAGATGCTTGGCATCCTCGTTTAGGATGGGGTTCTTTAATAGCATGTGCATTTTCTACCGATATTGTTGCATATACTACAGATACATCCGAACATTGGAATAGAATTTTGCACTTCTGTAATTTAAAAATAGCTTGCAATCGGAATCATATTTCTTTCTGGAGGCGAGGGGGGCACCTGGGGGATAGAGGGGAAGCGACAAGGGAGGCTGATGAGGTGACAGAGGGTGGTTTCGATTCAATGTTGGTTGGAGTTGCGGAACAAGAACAACGAGATACGAGGAGGGACCTGGGGTCGAGTGCTATAGATGAGTCGCCTAGGAAGAGGAGCTTGGGGCTCCTGACTGTCTTGGCTTCGAGGGCTCCAGCGAAGAAAGCCCGAGCTTTAAGTCTTGCTCTAGGCAAAGCTGTGGCGTAAGAGCTGGTCCTACGGATTGCATCGGAGGAGGACTGGTTCGTCGTGGCTCACGGTTCCCTCTTCACCTCTGTCATCGGTGAAGGAGGAGGAGCTGGGGCCCTAACCTCTTAGAGAGGAGGATGCCTGGGTCGACGATGGAGGATGGGGTTTTAAAGAAGTGGGGGGAGGGGGGGGGGGGGTGTTACGATCGAAGGAGGAAGGAATTGCCGGCGGCGACGGTTACGGAAGGGGAGGCAGATGTGGCGAAACAGCTAGCGTAGCAGTAATGGTTAGGGCAGCCGGCCGTTCGAATTGGGGAAGAAGAGGGGTCACGTGCTTGGCACATGACTCGAGGGAGGAGAGAGGGAGTGGGGTGGGATGCCATGTGGCAGGCCCAAGGGCTGCCACTTGTCACCTCAAAAAAATTCAAAAAAAGGGCAAGAAATAGAAAATAAATAAAAGAGACCTTGGATCGAAAAATTTCCTTCACAAAAGTTGTTCGTCTTGATGCTATCTACAACTTTTATGAAGGAATCAAGAGAAAAAGAGGGTCATCTATACAAAATAGTATTTTTAATCATTTTCCGTATGTATAGAAAACCATTTTTGGTGGTTTTGCAAATTTTTAAGTGATTTCAAAGAGGATAAAAATTCTAAAAATGCGATAGAATAAAGGATACTTATTTACACATTAATCTAATTTTCTTATTTTAATAAATGAGAAAATAGGGAAATAAAGTATGAGTACGAAATAACGAATTTTGTACAGACTCACAGAGGTTACTCGGATACAGTCAGTTTCTTTGATTTCAGTCTTGATTTGGATTTGGATTTTCATGCCACATGATAAAACTTTCATCAAAGAACACAAACAAAAAAAAGAATATCAAATGATTAATTATGTACATGAAAACTCAGGTCAAAAATTGCAAAAAAGATAAAATGCGCAAGAGAGGCCCAAAACCCAACTTTCACATATGAGCTCCGATTTTTATGAAATAGATCTTGTTTTGAAGGTATTTGAAAATAGAATACTTTAAAAGTGAGTAAACTAAAACCAAATTCTTTATGGAGAAGATATGCACATTTTAGTCTGCCTGATGTGAAAGTAGGTTTTGGGTTTATTTATCATCGGTTTGAGTTAGCATTTTTTATTTTTCCTTTATTCCTGTTAGTAATATCTACAATAGAAGTGGTTTCAGGTCAATCGGAGATAGGATGAGTTAATTAGAAATTAGGAAAGTTAGTTCCTTTTTAGGCCAATTTACAATAGGATTTTTAATTCCTTATTTTATGCAATTATGCATGATGAAATGTGAATATTATTTACACATGTATGAATGCTAATGGTACTATATTTATGATTAAATGCATATGGATTTCGGGGAACAGAGCCTAATTGACCAATGTTAGCATATTGAATCAGAGATTCATCATACCCTTATACTTAAACCATGCTCATCCCCGAGCATCAAAGAATGAATGACTTGGTTGGATAAATCCCTGACTGTGCATGTGAATTTTCAAGGCTTAATTCATCGAACACCCTTAATTTGAGTGATCTGAAAATTACGGACTCAACCATGGTTAGGAATCCAACTTCTCTATTTATTAGACTCCTTATTTGTACATAAAATATAAGGATATGACTTTTAGTGTACTGCATTCATGAGAGTCGAGTCGAGATCTCACCTAAGGTCCCATTCCAGGAGACTCTCCTCTAGACCTAATCCTCAACACTAGAGAATAAGTCGGTTCTTGCATTCTATCTACCGTATAATTAGTTTGTCAGACTTGAAAGTGTAGATGGATGGCCAGATGATGGAGGGTATAAGATTGTGTAAACTTCTCTCCCTCATATTGGAACAAGGGTCCTCTCGAGTGCCTTATTACTCAGACATGTATATTTTTGTTTGTTGATCAATGTGTCCATTAAGAGAATTCGGAGTCGCCTGCACTTGTTTTCCTGAGAGTGCACCGGGGTGTGTCTCTTTTGAGTATCTATGATACCTTCGACACCCAGACTTGTATCACTATACGATGCATAGCCCTTTTTTAGTGCTAGCCCGACTCCTTGATCCTAATAACATTTGGTCCACGTAGACACTTTAGAATGGTTGGGAGCGCTCGCCTTTGGTGGAAACTCTTAAAATTTGTATATGTAATGATAAAGCTTTTCTTTGAGAGAACTTCTCTCGAATTTTAATTCATTGTTTGGCTAGATCCACTACTTTTACCAAAAGTTGACACACACTGATCAAAAATTATTTAGGTTTCACCACACCATGGCACACATATAAATATCAAACGATAGCATGCGAACTTGTTCACATACTAGCTAGGGTTCGCTGACATTCAAGTTTCTTGAAGTCTTCATTAACTTTATCCCATCCTCGAGCATCATTAAATTGAGTCTAAACTTAAATCACCAGTCCCAGTTCCTGAAGTGATAACTCAACTCATCTTATCAATCATGCAGTTGTGAAAGTATTGTGTTGATCATATTCTTTATAAGGTAGAGATGAAGAGTGCAATATAGCGCTCAAATCCTCAAACTAGGGAAGTGTGGATTATTAAGTTCAAAAACCCTAATGACTAAGGTTGGTTAACTCAGACTCTCAAGATCTCAGAAATTAAGTGTCTTCAAATCCTTAAGACTTGAGTGATAGAGAATGTGTCAACAATACACCAACTAAAGAATGCATGGATGCATGAGATGCTTGATGAAATGTAAGACCAAGAGTGAATTCTTTTAGCAATAATGAATAAGAAGCCTCCTTTTTTTATGCAAACCAGGTATTATTTACATACAGAATTTAGTATAATATACATAAAATACACAACTTGTACCCACGGACGGATCCATAGGAGGCATTGAGGGGCACATGCCCCTTTAAATTTTTGGAGAGAATATAATACATCTCATGTATGCATCTTGGGGTTTTAAAAAATCCCTCTTCCATGTATATATATACTCAGTAATATGGGATTCTTGGAGTTAAAAAAAGCCATGCATGCCATGCATACCTCCTCTTGGATTATTTACTCAAATAACTTATTTTTTAACATTAATTTATCATCAAATCTCAGTATATTTTATCTTGGATCGACTTTTATTAGTAATTTCTTATATAAATAAACATGTAATAGATATTATACGATGATTATCTTATTTATTCACATAAATGTAAAGAACCATACAAATTTAATCAACTATTTGTCACACTACAATAGAATGCATTTATGTGACATTTTTTTCTAAAAAATTCAACTATATTATGTGTTACTATATATACAATGACAATATAATTCTTTCAAAAAAATATTTTTAATTTTTGAAAGTAGCAACAAATGTCATATTTATTGCTATATCATTAGGAATGATCCATATAATGATGCTCATATATTGTTACTTTCCAAAAATTTGCCTAATGTCGCTAATTTTTCAACTAAAAAATAGTGTTGGTTAGGTAAAATTTAGAATAACAACAAATAAGTGTTGTTATAGCACCGGTGCTAATGGTATAACAATGGATATGACACCCGTCATTGATTTCAAGTATAGAATATAATTCGGCAATTGATAATATCACCATTATATATTAAATAATGGATGATATAGTGATTGATTGCAAGGAAAATGTCACTCTAGACCCATTATGTTGTAATGTCAAATCCGTACCATGTATGGATATATTAACTAGATCTCTAGTTTATTAACAAAGTTTAAAATTAATAATTTGTTGTTCATTACTAGATTGGTCAAATATATATCTAGATGTTTCATATTCGTACAATTTTATGCATATATTTAAATTAATATTTCAAGTTATTCATAACAAAATGCATTAAATTATGTACAATATATTTTAAATTTAATACATGTTGGAATAAGCATAGTTTATGTTATGAGAAGTTGATCCATAAGATTAGATTTTTAAAAAACAAAATTACATAAACACAAGTAATTTATGGAAAAAAGGATACAAAATATTATTAAAAAAACCTGCATACCCTTGGTCAGATGTCTAAAAAGAAGTTTGAAAAGAGTACTAATATTTAATCTACCCTTTTCAGTGTCATCGTTATAAAGTTATCATGATAGTATTGAAACTGATAAGTAATTTTTTTTAGCTTGTGTCCCCTCCTCAAAATTGTTCTGGCTCCGCCTCTGCTTGTACCCATACTCGATTTTAGATGAAAACAATAAAAGTATGAGCTATGGATAAAGTAAATAGAATATATACAAACACACCCACCAATACTAAGTTTGTGCTATGTCCTCATGGCACAAAGTGAAATGTAGATATAGCTCGTATTAAGTATAGTTGAGCGGAAAGGAAAAAGTTTACTTGCTGATGAGCGTAGCCGAGCGACTAAGGGTAAGAAGTATCAATGGTCGTTGTGACCTCAACCACTCGGATCGGACTCAATCAAGAAACTCAAGACCACCAGAAATCAAAATCAATCAATCAAGCACAAATAGTGGTCTCGCTATTTTATTTTACCGGGTATAGCTACCAGGGTCGAACTCAAGGATCACGAAATGTGTAAGCTACGAAGTAGTCGAGAATCCAAAAATAAAAAGAAATAAAATAATTTGATGGATTTTATATTTTTAAAAAAATTTATGATTTTTAAAATTAAGAAAAAGTATAAAAGACTTCAAAAATTCATAAACCAACAATTATTTAACACATCAAAAATACTCAGAAAATTCAAATAAAATAATTTTTTGGATTTTTAAAATATTCAAGTGTTTTTGTTAATTTTCTTGAATATTTCTGATTTTTAATTAATTTTCTAAAAATAAAACAAGACCAAAATACTAAACATTGTACAACTCGAATCTAAAGGCAATTTAAAATTATTTAAAATGCCTATAAAATTCAAACGGTAATTTTATGATAAACTACAAATGAAAACCTAACTACAATATCTAAAATGCATTTTTTTGAGTTTTTTTATTTTTTTATGATTTTTCTAAGGTTATAAATGTTTTTCAATTTTATGGTTTTTATAAATGAAAATTCGACATAACTTGGACTGAAACAAAAACACTCAAAACAAACAAACATTAATTTTTTTGGAATTTTTAAATGGTTTTTAATATTTTTAGAGGATTTTTAAAAACAAACATTAGCAATTTTTATGGTTTTTGAATTTTTAAATTACTAAATGGAAACAAAATGCAACCAAAAATTCATGGAAATTTCTACACCATGGCAGGAGCCATATGTCAAAATCTCATGATTTTTGGATGAAATTTGCTATTTATTAAAACAAAAATCAAACACACAATACATATGGACTAATCGCAATAAAAACATGTTTCTGGACCAATAAATAACATACATAAAAAGTTTGGGGTCCTATCTGCAATTTTTATATCCAAATTTGCACATGTCCAAATTCAACACACACATGGGTATAAATGCAAATAATAGAACTATCACTTCAAAACATAGCAGAACATAAGTCCAGGGTTCTACATGCAATTATCCCATAAATACACGTGACGAAGCACGTGCTGCCACACAGGAAGGACTGAAAAGCAAATACAAAAAACTACAGGAGTAAAAGTGCAAATTACCCTACTGTACTTTTTATTTTAAAGACTAACTAACAAAAGAAAATAACTGCAGGGGTAGCGGAGAAAATTACCCAAGCCGCTCGTGCGTCGCGCGAGGGTGGACAGGTGTCGGGTGCTGAGTGGAGGTGAGGCGTGCGACTCTGACACGTCCAACTGGTGGATCCAACGGCTCTGACTGGTCGGCTATGTGTGCGGTAGGGGGCCGTTAGAAGTCAGATCTAACGGCCTGATAGCTGTAGGCACTAGACTGTTGTGATGTAATTTGGTGGAGGGGCATAATCCAACGGCGACGAGAGGATCTGGAAGAACTTCGCCTAGGCGAAGTTCACCGGAGCACCGAGGGAGATCGGCGGCTTCGATAAACGATCTGACAACGGCAACAGACTCGTGTGACTCCTCCGCATCGGGTGGACGAGACAGATGGGCCCGCTGACATTCGGATATCCGTGGAGGAGGATGGGACCTGGGCGAGCTTCGGCGAAGCGGGGTGAAGGCGATCTGGGGCGAATCCACGTGCACGAAGACCTACGGGGTAAAGCTCTAACTTAGAGGGATGCTCCGGTCAAGGTTATTTGACTAAAACTAAAGGGAAGCGACGGCGAATGGAGTTGGGGGTTCTGGCGAAGCGACAGAAGGAACCCCGGGCCTAATCTTGGCTCGTACAACCAAGATTCGGGTGATCAAGTCGCATAAGGAAGGTGGTGGTGAGATAGGGTGTCGATCAGAACGGGTGAAGGTGGCTGATAAGGCTCCGACCGGCGGGTCAGAGCTGGCGGAGCGGCGGAACGGCAAAGATGAAAGACTCGATCAGATATGGGAGCTAGGAACGAAATGGAAGCTACCTGAGGGTCCTATCTGAATCCTAAGCTCCAGGGGGTGCTGCCGAAGGGGGTCGTTGCCTCAACCTCTCTACGGAAGGTGAGGGAGGCTCGTTGTGACGGTGCTCCGGTCACAAAGCTCGAGTGTCGGCTTCGCCGGTCTTCTCCGATCACCAAGGCCCAAATCTGATTGCTGTCACCAAGGGGAGTGGTTCAAGGGTACCAGGGAAGAGTGCCGCGTGAGCTCTGACCTAAGGAATCAAATGAAGAATATATAGGCAGTCCCATGTGGTTGGAGAGTATCGGGGCGTGTGCGCAATCCGAGGAGGATCCGCCCTTCCCTAGGGATCCGCGAGGATCTTAGATCCCAAGGGAAGGTGCGGGCGGAGAAATCGAGGCAAGAGATGACCAGATCCGATCGATAAAAATGGGAGAAAGCGAGGCGAAAATCGGATCCAGGCGCATGAGGGTCCGGGAGGGGATGTTGACCGGGGTCAACATTCCTCCTGGACCAATCAGAAATTAGTTTGGTCAAAAAATATTTGTCAAATAAATTAAAAATAGAAAATGATTCCAAACTAAAAAATGTTCAAAATGAAAAATATTTCTTATTTTCTGAACTATTTTTTGTAAATTTTTTTATGAAAAAAATTAATATATACACTATATTACATTATATGCAGGTATAAAATACCTAGGTATTTTTATAATTATTTTTTTCTTATTTTTGTATAAATACCCCAATTTTATATTTTATTTATTTTTAACATATTATTTGGGGTATAAAATAATTTTTATTTTTTATTAGTTATTTACAAATGTAAAGTAAATAGGTGTATGATACATATATACATGTGTTATCTACAAGGTGAGAGAGAGAATTTATTTTATATTTATTTTTATTTTATTTTTCTAATTTTTGTTTTATTTTGAAAAATATATACAAGGGAATATAAACACCTTTTTATTTTTATTTTTATTAAAATAAAATAAATACATAAAGAAGGGAATATGTACAAGGTAGAGTGGCCCTATCTCTCTCTACTTATTTTATTTGGTGATCAGGTCCATTTTGGACCCTCTCTTGGGTTCAGGTCACTCAATATTTATTCTAAATATTTCCTTCTTTTTATTTTATTCTTTATTCTTTTATTTTTTCACAAATACATACCAATTATTAATTATTAACAAATGCATGCTTATTGATAATTTATTGTATTTACAGCTATATACATGATGTTTTGCCAAGATAATTAGCTAAAATAAAAGAATAAAGAGTTATGAATGAGTATTCATCACCCCCTATACTTTACTTTTGCTAGTCCCTTAGCAAACACTTATTTGAAAAAAAAGTGAAAAGAAAAAGAAAAAGAAGAAGAAGAAGGTTAATCAAGGTTGATTATTAAACTTGTCTTCATTAAATTGAAGTATGGAGCTCAGTCAGACCTTTGTATTATTAGTTTATCGGAACTTTATTTGGACTTAGGTTTAAAACTCAACAACCTCTAAGTTCCACCAATCTATGGTCAGGACTCCTCAACAATCCAAATCAGAACAAGTCTACATACACAAACTCTAATGACCATGAATCTTTTCTTGTACAGTGTAAGTGATATGTAGCTCCCCATCTCAGAAATGGCAAAGTGACAATCCTCCTCAACAAGGTAACTCTAATGCCCTAGTTTGGAAACTCTTTCCTCGAGTAGCGGGGTATTCCCTTCTAAGTTCAAATGCAACCGGCTCAAGAAGAGGAGGAAGAAGAGAATGGACCATGGCTAGTGTAGCCATGTATCCTAGGGAGCCCAACCAGTGTAGCTAAGCCACCCTGCTGCAAGCTTCATGAGATGGGCATGGGTAATATAAGCTTTGCTTTATTTGACTATATACACGTCGTTGGGTATTTCATTTTCTATCAGACCCACCACTTTTTTGGAGTTTTTCTTTTTGCACATGTTTTTCGATGTCCATATGTACAACATATCCACATGGTGCGACATATATACATAAGGAGTTTTTCCTCTTGAGCCAGTAGACTATCCCTCTTTTGAAGCTTTATTGCAACCCACAACTCCTATCTTTAGACCTCAATGCTACCAAACCAAGTTGAGATGCACTTCCTTCACTAAAAGAAGAAGAGAGGTTCCGCCTAGAAGTACTACCCTCATATGCTACCCCAAGTCAAAGAAGACTGCCTCCTCACCACCTCATCCGTAGAGAGCTAAGGGTAAAGTGTTGGTGCAAGTAAAGCCATTGTCTGTGAGAGTCATGTGTGTGTTGTTAAGTGTTCTACTTAGGCCCATCAAGATGACATATGATCATAGCCTAGTGGACTCAAAGAACTAAGTCACCATGGACTTGAAAAGTCTCAACCCTAAGCCCTATAAGGTTCCTCTTAGATTAGGTGGATTAAGATCTTAACCAAGCTCCATTTTTCAATTTAATTCCAAGCTAGTTTAAATGTCAACTATGATTCAGAAAAACTGTACAAAAATGCTTTTATGCAAGTTTTGAAAATATGCAAAATTTTTGAAAAAATGTTTGAATGAATGCATGTATGCATGAATGCAGAAGTTTTGCAAAATATTTACACACATTTACAAAAGAGTTTTTGCAAACTTTTTGTTTTTCAAATATTTTACAAAAATTTTGTACTATATACATAATTTTGATATCAAAATATTTACAAACTCTTTATACAAAACTTATTTACAAACATTTGTACAAAAATAATTTTGTAAATAGCTATGTATGTGCAATAAAGAATTTTATCTACAAGAAAAATTTTTAATTTTTATGGGTTTTTAAGGTTTTAGCCATTTTATTTATTAACACACTCACACAATGTACGAGTTATGGCTAAAGTATATATGGAAGATATACGATACCCCCTATACTTAGCTCGAACGATGTCCTCAGAGTGAATCAAGAGCGATGAAGAAGATATAACTCGTGCTTAGTATAGGGAAGTGAAAAGAAAAACTACACTACAACGACAAATGAAAGAATAGACATGAAATAGAATCTCGGGATTTCTCCTATACTTAGGATCAAGTAATCCTAAGTATAGCAGGTTGTACACAAAGGGAAATTTGAGTGGGAGAATGTACAGGGTCCACCTCCCCTATACTTAGGATAAAATATCCCTAAGTATAGGCAACAAAACAGAGGTAGAAAAGAATAAAAAAAATCAAAAAGTCTCACCCCCCCTATACTTAAGGTAAAGTATACCCTAAGTATAGCACAATCAAAGATGTCAATGGGGTGTTGGACTGAAGAATGGTGTGATATGGACATCTGGATATATATAAGGCGGAAGACGGTGATAATCAGGCACGAGATGCAATAGATGTGAGTCAAGAGATCACATCTCACGCAAAATGAATAGGAGCAACGTCAACAACCAGTGGCTCATGATCTAGATATGGTTTGAGCCGCTGCCCGTTAACACGAAAGGTAGACTCAGATGATATCTCAGATATGTCAATGCTTCCGTTGTCATGTACCTTTCAGACCAGGTATGGTCCCTTCCACTTGCTCTGCAACTTTATTGAAAATAATCTAAGCCTGGCATCAAACAACCATACTCTCTGTCCTGGCTCAAACTGCTTGTGGCTGATATGAGAATCATGCCACTCCTTCACTCTCTCCTTGTACTGTAGGCTGCTCGAAAAGGTTGCATCTCTAAGCTCCTCCAAGGCTACCAATTCTTCCATCCACTGGTCTCCTACACTCACTGGATCCAAAAGTATGTCCGTGACAGCCCAAAGTGACTTCTGCCTCAGCTCAACAGGTAAATGGCAGTGCTTGCCATAAACGAGGCGAAAGGGAGATGTACCCAAAGGAGTCTTGAAGGACGTCTGATATGCTCACAAGACCGAGTCCAAAAGCTGTGACCAATCCTTTCGATCAGAGCGGACGACCTTCTGCAATATAGTCTTATTCTCCCTGTTCGACACTTCAGCAAGACCATTGGTCCGAGGATGATATGGTGTGGCTACTCGATGGTCGATGCAGAACTCAGTAGCAAGGGCCTTTACCTTGTCGTTAACGAAATGAGGCCCCCCGTCAGATATCAACACTTTAGGCACCCCGAACCATGAAATGATATTCTTCCTCAAAAATCTGCATACATTCCTAGCATCTGTTGTTTAAGCAGGGATGGCCTCAACCCAACGACTCACATAATCCACGGCCAACAGAATGTACTTGAATCCCTGACTCTTAGGGAATGGACCCATGAAATCGATACCCCATGTGTCAAAAACCTCACAGAAATGAATGGACTGCATCGGCATCATATCACACTTTCCACAAGTGCCCATCCTCTGACAGTCAGTACACCTCTTCACGAATTTATCAGAATGCTTGAAGAGGGTAGGCCACCATAGGCTGAACTGGAGCACTTTCTGTGTCGTTCTCCTCCCAGAGTGGTGTCCTCCTGCCTCAAGCTTGTGGCAGTAAGTGAGGACGCTATGGTGCTCCTACTGAGGAATGCACCGATGCCAGATGCTATCCCCTCCTTCATGATAAAGGACGGGATCCTCCCAATGATAGAATTTGGCCTTCGCGAGGAAGGTCTCAAGTCGATGCATGGGCCAACCTTGTGGAACTTTCTTGGCAATAAGATAGTTCTCAATGTCGGTGTATCACGGGAGAGAGGCGATAACAAGGATCGCCTCATCTTGGAAGGTCTCAGAAATAGGATCAATCTGCTCAGAATCCTCAAGATGCTCTAATCGAGAGAGATGGTCCGCCACCGCATTCTTGACTCCAGGCTTATCCTTAATCTCAATGTCAAACTCCTGGAGTAGAAGGATCCATCTAATCAATATCGCTTTGGCATCCTTCTTTGCCATGTGGTACCTGATGGCGGCGTGGTCTGTAAAGATAGTCACCTTAGATCCAATGATGTATGATCTGAATTTGTCTAGGTAAAGACTATGGCTAGCATTTCCTTCTCAATGACGGTGTAATTCCGTTGGGCGGCATCTAATGTACGACTAGCATAGTGAATGGAAAATGGTACTCCATCCCTCCTCTATCCCAGCACGGCCCCTACTGCAAAATCGAAGGCATCCGTCATGATCTTGAATGGGAGAGACCAATCAGGCGGCTGGAGGACAGGAGCCTCAACAACTAGACTCTTGAGAGTCTCAAATGATGCAAGACACTTATCATCCACAATGAACTTGGTGTCTTTGGTCAACAGATCAGTCAACGGTCGGGAAATCCTGCTAAAGTCATGAATGAAGCGTCGGTACAAACCGACGTGCCACAAAACCGTAATTGTCGCAAGTTGGACGGTGGACTGAGTTTCCTAATGATATCCACCTTGGCCGGATCAACCTCCATGCCCCTGTTGGAGATGATATGACCAAGCACCATCCCTTGAGTCACCATGAAGTGACTCTTCTCCCAAGATAGCACAAGATGGACCTCGATGCATCGTTGAAGGACACGGTCTAGGCAGTCAAGACAAGCATCAAACCCATCGTCATAGACCGAGAAGTCGTCCATGAAGACCTCCAAGCACTCACCCACTATGTCCGAAAAGATAGACAACATGCACCTCTGGAATGTCGCCGGGGCGTTACATAAACCAAAGGGCATCCGTCTGAAAGCATATGTCCCAAAGGGACAGGTGAATGTGGTCTTGTCTTGGTCTTCAGGCGCAATGGCCACCTGATTATATCCGTAGTACCTGCCAAGAAAGTAGTAGTGACTCTTCCCAGCTAGCTTCTTTGTAATCTGATCAATAAAAGGCAGCAAGAAATGATCCTTCTTGGTGGCATGATTCAATCGTCTGTAGTCCACACAGACCCTCCAAGAAGTGAGTACTCGGGTAGCGATGTCCTCTCCAGACTCACTCACAACTGTAGTGATGCCCGTCTTCTTGGGCACCACATGCAATGGACTAACCCACTTGGAGTCGGTGATGGGGTAGATAAAATCGATGCTCCATCATTTCGAGATCTCCTACATGACAACCTCTCGAAGATTCGGGTTCAGCCGCCGCTGGAACTCACGCGACGGCTTGGCGTCCTCTTCGAGATAGATATGGTGGGAGCACAGGGTCGGACTTATCCCTTGGAGATCGGCTACGCTCCATCCTACCTCCTTGCGCTTCTTTTCAAGAACCTCCATCAAACGAGATTCTTGCTCTCCAGTCAAATCCGCTGAGATAATGACTGGGTGCATCTCATGCTCGCCCGCAAGGAACCTATACTTCAACGACTGCGGCAAGGGCTTCAGCTCTGTACAACTGGGTGCTGGCGGATTTAGCCTCTTAAAGGTCTGAGTGAATGCGACCAAATCTGCATGGGAGAACTCTCGCTGAACCTGGAAATCTGGTGAAGACTGCTCTACTGGTGTGTGTGCTCTGAATGGGATCAGTCTCCACCCTAGTTGCTGGCTCTGTGGAAATCAGACATGGAATCATATCATCAAACTCTGCCCAATCAATGTCTGACTCTGAGGGATCTGAATATGAAGAGGAATCAACTGCCACACTATCCTGAACGTGATCTACTCCCTGAACTGTATCATGTACCATGAATGCGCTCTCCAAGCTCTCCTCTACTGGAATCTTTGCATCAGTGGACTCTGAAGGTGAGAGGATGGCTCGTAAAACTAGGTCGGACCAAACTGCCTCATCATCTGTAATCACAAAATCACAATCCTGGTAGATGTCTCACTCTGCCTCTGTCATCTGCTCTGAATCTATGAGCGGCTCTGAGCAAGCTGAATCTCATGCTCTGGTCTCATCGATCGTCTCTATTTGTATACTCTCACCCTCGACGTGAAAGTACACCTTCCCGCTATCATGATCGGACACTACCTTGGCTGTGGCCAAGAATGAGCGTCCTAAAATGACAGGGGTATCGGTCATAGACTCAGGGATCTCCATATCCAACACAATGAAGTCCATGGGGAATTTCAGGCCCTGAATTGTGACAACAACGTCCTTCAGCAACCCCTTCGGCCTCTTGACAGATCGATCAACAAATAGAAGAACCGTCTTGCTCTGTCGAAGAGAGCCAAACTCGAATCAGTCGAGTAAGGCTGTTGGAAGTAGGTTGATGGAAGAACTGCTGTTTAATAGAGTCTGATTGAACCTCTGCTCATATATGTGGCATCTGACATAAGGGGCTCCTGCATCTGGCCTCTTGGCTGGCAGACAGTTCTGGATGGTGAAGAAGGTGGCACGAGTGAGCACATGGATCTCTGACTGGTGGTTCCTCCTCTTCCTGCAAATAGTGGTCCTCTCTCTAAGGTTCCTCTGGAAGAGGGGATGTGCTCCAAGGACTCCTGTAGAACAACTGTATATGAAATCTGTCCATCATCTGCTGGCTGAACTCTAGCTGCTGTGATTTTTTTATTTTCTTTTTTAGTCCCCTTAGCCAAGCGAAGTGCTTGAGGGTAGGGGATGGTTGGGCCCTCCTCGGGGCCAAGCGAAGTGCTTGAGGGTAGGGGATGATTGGGCCCTCCTCAGAGGGAGGGCTAGGATTAGGTCCCGGCTGCGATGGCAAAGTAGAATCCATACAAACATCTTCAAGTAACAAAGATGGACTCACAAATGAAGAACCCTTTCCTTTAATATCAGAACAGTCCTGAGATACATCAACAGAATGAAATGCAACAGGAATGGAAATGGTGGCATCAGTACCACCTACGGCATCTGGACTTGCGGCATCATTACTGCAGTCTGGCTCAGCATCTAAACTGGTGGTATCAGCACCACCTCCCGCATCTGGTGAAGTGACGACCTCAGTACCATCAGCTGGATCAACGTCCTTGGTGGCATCAACACCACCGTCATCATTATCATCATCACGAGCGGCATCAGCACTGCTCTCCTCCTCGTCTGGTGCTCTTGCAGCTGCATGGGGTCGTCGCTCAGACAAGGCACTGCCGGTTGGCATCCTACCGCTCCTAAGTGTGACAAAGTCAACATCAAAAGTGTATGCAGTAATATCACCAAGTGAATCACTAGGAGTGGTAACCTCTGTAAACTATACTTGCTCAGACTTTCTCTTGAGGTTGTTCGGATTTGACTCAATATGGGTGGGTATGGCGGCCTTTCCTTTCATGATATCTCTCATCTCCTAACGAAACTCGTCCATCTCCCGTCGGAAAGTAGCCTACTGCTCGGAGATGAGGCGGGCTAGATCATCTAAGGCTGGGTTCTCATAGGCGGGCCCATGAGAACCTGACGGGTGGCCTCTCTGAAAGTGAGGCTGCTGCTGATGATGAGAGGGATACTGCTGCTGAGATTGATACTGCTGAGGCTGTTGTTGCTGCCTTCATGACTGTCCCTGCTGATAGGGACGAGGACCATGTTGCATGTAACGGGGTTGTAGATGTGGTTGTTGCTGTGGGAACTGGGGTTGCTGGTGCTGCTCTCGCTGCTGGCCGTACTGGCCACCCTGAACTGGAGACTGTTGTTGGGAACTGGTACCTCTGGTCGACCAACAGAATCCGAGATGGTCTCATGGGATCCCAGGCTGAGGTCGGTCATACCAAATCCCGTTGACATCCATCAACGGCTCCTGCTCGTAGGTGGGCGGGGGCATAACTGCCGGGGGCTGGTCCGGCCGATACACCACCATCTGGCTGTCCTGGGATGGTGGCGGCTAAACATACTGCTGCTGCTGCTGGAACGGCTCCGCTTGAATGTGGCGCACCTATCGGTAATGGGCGGAGGGCTGGGTCGAGCTGCTGATGTCGGTATATGCCCATGACCTGAGATGGGGCTGAGAAGCCGTATGTGCCTCCTGGAGACACATGATCTGGTTCTTCAGGTCACTCAGTGTATGTGCCATCTGATCAATCTGCATCATGCCCTGGCACTGCTTCTTTTCTATCAACTCGATCCGGTCCAACTTCTCGCTGATAATCCCCATATCAGCGATCGTCGACTCTGCCAATGCTGCAGCTGCTGATGATGATGTAGATGGACCGACATCGACCCGTGCTATCCTCTGATAGGACACAACCTGTGGTGTGGGCTTCTCCTGAGTGTACAATCGGGCTTGGCACATCACAGTGTAGTTCTCGACCATCTCCTCGTAGATGGCCCAGACCTGATCCTTATCCTTGACAAAGTAGGAACCCCCACAGGATGCGTTGACTAGCCCCTGCAACTCCGGTGTCAGCCTGCAGAAGAAACTTTGGACGAGATTAGGCTTGGATATATCATGATGGGGACACCGATCTGTAAGCTCCCTGAAGCAGTCCCATGCCTCGTAAAATTTCTCATTGGGGAGCATGGAGAAGTTGCTGATCAGGGCCCTGGCTACATTCGTCTGGCCGAGTGGATAGTACTTGTTCAAGTACTCGTTCTGGAGTTGTTCCCACATCATGACAAATCTCCCTAGGTGCTTCAGCAGTTGGCTGCTATGTCTACGAGGGAGAAAGGGAAGACCATCATCCTGATGGTGTCCTCGTCCACGGGACGATCATGGACAGTACTGCAGATCATCTCGAACTCCTGAAGATGGAGGTGGGGCTCCTTTGTGGCAAGTCTGTGGAAGCAGGGAAGAAGCTGAATCGTTTGAGGTGGGAGCTTGAAATCTCCCAAAATGGCCAGCAACACTATCCATCTATGGATGAGAGTTGCACCAGGGTTGTGCAACTCCCTCATCGGTCATGTAGATGCTGGCTGTGCTGGCTGCTCAGGCTCTCTACCGTCAGGAATATCTCCTCCTCCTCCTCCACTGGCTCTGCGCTCTCTGTCGGCTTGCCTCTACTCCATCTCTCGGCGCATGTCCACTATGAAAGCCCCCTGATCCCGGATCTGACGCTGCATGGTCTCAAGGGAGGCTAATAGGGTGTTGTTGATGGCACCTTGATCAAGTACATATGTCTGTTTCCCGTTGGGTCCATCAGTGCGCTTCTCACTGTTGGCCATGGTCTCTACAAAGGCAAAAGACCCAAACTTAGGTGCCGATAAATCAACTGGCTGTTGCGGTATCTGCTTGGGCACCTCAAGATTAGTAAAAGGATGGTCGAGGGGGAACAGGGTAGAATCGAACTCGGGTTCGGAGAGCGGGTCTCGAATCTCACGAACCAACCTAGATGAGCGGGTCGGAGTGCTCGAAAGCGGTGCAGCTAAAGGCTGCCTAAGGGACCTCCGACCCATCATCTTGATCTGGCGAGTGAAGGCGGATGAGATCTGGAAAAGCAAACAAGATCGGGCAAGCAAACTCCGAATTCACCTACGTACTCAGTGCTGATAGCCGTGAAGGTTTGATCTTTTATCTTGTCAATTTTATTAGGTGATAAGATAGTCTTTCTGAGCGATTAAACGAGCTGTTGGGAATTCAACACCCCCAGGAGACTGTCCCGATCCAAAGCTAGATCTTTCCCAACCACTACAAGTCGCGGACCGTTTACCGGCTACCCGATTAACTCGCTCTGTTAAGGATATCGCAGCCCACTTTACCGGAGACCGGAGCGATCCTCACTGGAGAAAGACTAACTCGAGATCAATAGTCTGAAGAAGGGTCGGATGTGGCTCTAGCCTAGGGTGCAGGTCACTCTCTCACTCATCCAAACCATACAAGGAGGGGATTACTCTCCTAAGACAGATTTTTATGTGAAGTGTCTTTTAGGTCAAGTTTGTTTAAACAGTCCCAATTTTATGGTTTTTGTTTTTAGGTATTTTTCAAATTAAATGACGCCTAACGAATTTTTCGGTTCTCCTGATTATTTTTAAGTCCAAAAACAGGGGAGAAAGCGAAAAAGCCGATGCGTGACTAAATACGATGATGCATGCAGAGTAAGAGATGCGTACCTGACTCCAGCTCTCTACATGCAGAGTGATCCGCACATAAATTAAAAGACTATCTATATGATGCAAGAAGAGATCGGCCTTAGACAGAAAAATTCTACTCGTGAAGAACAGTAGCTAACGGGTCAACAAGAGGGGTCGGGGTCCGGTCTCTGATGCCGATCGGTGTCCGCCACAACGGATCCTACCAGCGCTGTATACGGCCTCTAGCGGCACGTGATCCCTCAGGAGACCAGGTTAACTTTTTATTAGTGAGTTAATTAATAAGGTCCAATTAATCGATCTATAGGAATAAGCAATTAATTAGGGTCAGACCTTAATAATTACGTCACAAGGAAAACAAAATCCTAAGGCTAAGGCTAAAATCTTCGAGATTCAAAAGAAAATAAAACGGTCAAAAACCAAAACCGGCGAAAATCGTGGTGAGGTCCCCCGAGCACACCGGTGCTCGGCGAAACAGACCCCGAGATAACCACCAAGTCTGAGAGTGTCTGAGTGTCTATCCTATATTATTACAACAATAATAGGCAAAAATAAAAAACTAAGCTAAAACTATGCTACGGCTCCCGAACTTCTGCTCTGGCTCTCCTACGCTCTCCTACAGCTTGATACAAAAACGAGCTGCCTCCAAGTCCCACGGGTCCTTCGGCTCTCCGAAGAAAGCCGCCCTCGATCGTCGGCCCTCGCAAGAAAACCAAAATAGAGATGTGTCGGTCAACAGTTATTATAACAATAAAAATAGAAAATAAAAAGGAAAATAAATGCAAAAATAAAAACAAATAAAAAGGAAAGAAATAAAAACACAAATAAAAAAACAAAAATAAAAATAAAAAAACAAATAAAAGAAAATAAAGAAAAGAAAAGGAAAGAAGAAAAAGAGAAAGCCGCAAAATGGAAAACCAACTACTAAGCCGTGCTCCCCAACAACGGCGCCATTCTGATAAGCGTAGCCGAGCAACTAAGGGTAAGAGGTATCAATGGTCGTTGCGACCTTAACCACTCGGATCGGACTCAATCAAGAAACTCAAGACCATTAGAAATCAAAATCAATTCATTAAGCACAAATAATGGTCTCGCTGTTTTATTTTACCTAGTATAGCTACCATGGTCGAATTCAAGGAGCATGACATGCGTAAGCTACGAAGTAGTCGAGAATCCAAAAATAAAAAGAAATAAAATAATTTGGTGGATTTTATATTTTTCAATTTTTTATGATTTTTAAAATTAAGAAAAAGTATAAAAGACTTCAAAAATTCACAAACCAACAATTATTTAACCAACAAAAATAATCAGAAAATGAAAATAAAAATATATTTGGGTTTTAAAATATTCAAGTTTTTTTTGTTAATTTTCTTGAATTTTTCCGATTCTTAATTAATTTTCTAAAAATAAAACAAGACCAAAAATACTTAACAGTGTACAACTCGACTCTAAAGGCTATTTAAAATTATTTAAAATGTCTATAAAATTTAAACAGTAATTTTATGATAAACTACAAAAAAACCTAACTATAGAAACCTAAAATGCATTTTTTTGAGTTTTTATGAATTTTTAATGATTTTTCTAAGTTTTTTAGAGTTTTTCAATTTTTATGATTTTTATAAATGAAAATTCGACAAAACATGGACTGAAGCAAAAACAACTCAAAACAAACAAATATTAATTTTTTTGGGATTTTTAAAGGGTTTTTCATATTTTTAGTGGATTTCTAAAAACAAACAGTAGAAATTTTTATAATTTTTGAATTTTAATAATACTAAATGGAAACAAAATGCAACCAAAAATTCATGTAAATTTCTACACTATGACAGGAGCCATGTGTCAAAATCTCATGATTTTTGGATGAAATTTACTATTTATTAAAGTGATTTTTACCCAGCAGACCCTATAAACGTTTTAAAATACCTCTACGACATTTTGCACAACGTAATTACCCCATCGACCCTCTAAATTACCCGAAGTACCCCCACGAGCTTAAAACATATTACTTGAAGGGTTCATGGGGTAAGAGTTGGCAAGTTTACAGGGTCGAGGGGGGAATTAGATTGTTTTCAAGGTCGTGGAGGTGATTGGCAAATTTTATAGGGTCTGTTGGGTAAAAATCCCTTTATTAAAACAAAAATCAAACACACAGTACATAGGGACTAATTCGCAATAAAAATATGTTTCTGGACCGGTAAATAACACGCATAAAAGGGTTGGGGTCCTATCTGCAATTTTTACATCCAAATTCACACATGTCCAAATTCAACACGCACATGGTATAAATGCAAATAATAGAACTATCACTTCAAAACATAACAGAACAGAAGTCTAGGGTTCTACATGCAATTATCCCACAAATACACGTGACAAAGCACGTGTTGCCACACAGGAAGGATTGAAAAGTAAATACGAAAAACTGTAGGAGCAAAATTGTAAATTACTCTACTGTGTACTTTTTATTTTACAGACTAACTAATAAAAGAAAATAACTGCAGGGTAGTGGAGCAAATTACCCAAGCCGCTTGTGCATCGCGCATGGGGTGGACAGGTGTCGAGTGCTGAGTGGAGGTGAGGCGTGCGGCCCTAACACGTCCAGCTGGTGGATCCAACAGCTTTGACTGGTCGGCTACGTGTGCGGTACGGGGGCCATTAGATGTCAGATCTAACAGCCTGACAGCTGCAGGGCATTGGACGGTTGTGATGCAATCTAGCGGTGGGGCATAATCCAACGGCGACGAGAGGATCTGGAAGAACTTCGCTTGGGCGAAGTTCACCGGAGCATCGAGGGTGATCAGAGGCTCCGACGAACGATCTGACGGCGGCAACAGACTCGTGTGGCTCCTCCGCGTCGGGTGGACGGGATAGATGGGCCCGCCGACGATCGGATCTCCAGGGAGGAGGATGGGACCTGGCGAGCTCCGGCGAAGCAAGGCAAAGGCGATCTGGGGTGAATCTACACGCACAAAGACCTGCGGGGTAAAGCTCTAACTAGGAGGGATGCTCCGGTCAAGGTTATTTGACTAAAATGAAAGGGAAGCGACAGCAAATGGAGTTGGCGGTTCCGGAGAAGCGACAGAAGGAACCTCGGGCCTAATCTTGGCTTGTACAGCCAAGATTCGGGTGATCATGTCACGCAAGGAGGGTGGTGGTGAGATAAGGCGTCGATCAAAACGGGTGAAGGTGGCTGATAAGGCTCCGACCGGCGGGTCGGAGCTGGCGGAGCAGCGGAACGGCAAAGAAGAAAGATTCGATCAGATATGGGGAGCTAGGAACGAAATGGAAGCTACCTGAGGGTCCTATCTGAATCCTAAGCTCCTGGGGGTGCTGTCGAAGGGGGTCGTCGCCTCAATCTCGTTGCGGAAGGCAGGGGAGGCTTGTCGTGACGGTGCTCCGGCCACTAAGCTCGAGCGTCAGCTATAGCGGTCTTCTCCGATCACCAAGGCCTAAATCCGATTGCTGTCACCAAGGGGAGTGGTTCTAGGGTACAAGGGAAGAGTGCGGCACGAGCTCTGACCCAGGGAGTCAAATGAAGAATATATAGGCAGTCCCAGGTGGCTGGAGAGTATCGGGGCGTGCGCACAATCCGAGGAGGATCCGCACTTCCCTAGGGATCCACGAGGATCTTGGATCCCAGGGGAAGGTGCGGGCAAAGAAATCGAGGCAAGAGATGGCCAGATCCGATCAATAAAATGGGAGAAAGCGAGGCAAAAATCGGATCCAGGCGCAGGAGGGTCCGGGAGGGGATGTTGACCGGGGTCAACATTCCTCCGGGACCAATCAGGAATTAGCTTGGTCAAAAAAATATTTGTAAAATAAATTAAAAATAGAAAATGATTCCAAATTAAAAATATTCAAAAGAAAAATATTTCTTATTTTCTGAACTATTTTTTTGTGATTTTATTTATTTTTATGAAAAATAATTTAATTTATATATAGTATATTACATGGTATTTTATATAATTATTTTTATTTTCTTATTTTTGTACAAACACCCCAATTTTATATTTTATTTATTTTTAACATATTATTTGGAGTATAAAATAATTTTTATTTTATTTTTATTAGTTATTTACAAATATAAAATAAATAGGTGTATGATACATATATACATGTGTTATGTACAAGGTGTGTGAGAGAATTTATTTTATGTTTGTTTTTATTTTATTTTTTTAATTTTTGTTTTATTTTTAGAAATATATACAAGGGAATATAAACACCTTTTTATTTTTATTTTTGTGAAAATAAAATAAATACATAAAGAAGGGAATATGTACAAGGTAGAGTGGCCCTATCTCTCTCTACTTATTTATTTGGCGATCAGGTCCATTTTGGACCCTCTCTTGGGTTCAGGCCGCTCATTATTTATTCTAAATATTTCCTTCTTTTTCTTTTATTCTTTTATTTTTGCACAAATACATGCTAATTATTAGTTATTAACAAATGCATGCTTATTGATAATTTATTATATTTACAACTATATACATGATGTTTTTCCAAGATAATTAGCTAAAATAAAAGAATAAAGAGTGATGAATGAGTATTCATCACTTGCCCCCATATACCTAGACTTTTGAGGAACTAAGCATATCACAAAACATGAAATGAGGCAGTAGAGGGTGGGAGGAAAAGAATAGAAGCGGGGAAATCACAATGTGGTCGGTCCCCCTATACTTAGACTCCGCTCAGTCTAAATATAGGAAGTGATCACATGTGGGGGACCGAGGAGCTAAATGAGGTGATGGATATACATAAGAGTGATGGATTTTTTATGGAAGAGGCGGTTCATCCGGGCCGCTTAAGTCTTTCATCTAACACCGCGCCCTGAGTAAAGGAGATCTGCTCAACTTGCACTAATTGCTCACTTGATTCGACAAAATATTTAAGCAGCTGACCATTGACTATAAAAATTTGCGTGTTATCTGTAGTCTCTGAGATCTCAACACTTCCGTTATTGTGAACCTCTCTCACAATGAAGGGTCCCGTCCGTTTGGATTTTGATTTTGCCTTGGAAAATTTTCACTCTTGCATTAAACAACAACACTTTCTGCCATGGGAAAAGATCTTTGTTCGGATGTGCTTGTTGTGCTATTTCTTCACTCTGTCCTTGTAAATGATTTTTTTGTTGTATGCATGATTAATGATCTTAGATAGTTCATTTAAATCCATATCTTTGTTTTTTCTTTCCCTAGTGACAATTATAATTGATCTTTTTGATTACCCATTCTTACTTATGCACGAGTTTCGCTGGCAAATGACATGATTTTCCATATACCATTCGAAATGGGGAGGTGCCCAATGGGGTCTTGTAAGCTGTCTATTAAGCCCATAGAACTTGGTCTAGAAGTTGGGACCAACTCTTCCTGTCAGGGTGGACAAGCTTATGTAAAATTCCTTTGACCTCCCTATTTGATACCTTGGCCATGCCATTGGATTGTGGATGGTAAGAACTAGCGACACGATGCTCGATGTCATATTCTTTAGTCAACTTCTTCACCTCCCGATTGACAAAGTGGCTACCCCCATAAGATATTAATACCTTAGGGATCCCAAACCTCAAAATAATATGATATTTCAAAAACTTGCAGACGGTCTTGCTGTGTGCTGCTCGAGTAGGGGTAGCCTCCACCCACCTAGATGGATAGTCTATCGCAAGAAGAATATATTCAGATCATTGACTGTTAGGGAATGAGCCCATAAAGCCAATGCCCCATGCATTGAATACATCATAAATTATCACTGATTGCATAGGCATGGCATCTTTGGGACCAATTGTCCCTCCCATTTATTGACAGACTGGGCACGACCTGACAAAACTGTAGGCATCCTTAAACAAGTTCGGCCAGTAAAATCCACACTATAGTATCTTCTTAGCGGTCCTCTTCCCTGAGTGGTCATCCTACCTCCAAAGTGTGGCATAGTGAGAGGACACTTTGGTATTCCTCATGAGGAATACATCTCCTCCATATACAATATGGTCATTCAAAGAAAAGGAATAGATCCTCCCAATGGTAGTGTATGACTTCTGACTTGAGTTGGTTGATTCTGTTCTCGGGCCAACCATGGGGAACTTTCTTGGAGACAAGAAAGTTAACCATGTCGGATACCATGGGAGAGAGTCAATAGCAGAAATTGACTCGTCTGGGAAGGTTTCACGCATAGATTCTGAATCATGGATTTTGTCTTGTTCGATCCATGATAAATGATCAACCACAGCATTCTTAACTCTAGATTTATCTTTAATTTCCAAATCATATTCCTGAAGCAAGTGTATCCATCTGAGAAGACATGTTTTTTGCATCTTTTTTTGCCATTAAGTATTAGATGGTTGAGTGATCTGTGTATACTATCACCTTAGACCCTAGAAGCAGAGATCGAAATTTCTCCAAGGCAAAGACTATCATAAGCATTTCCTTTTCTGTCACCATATAATTTTTCTGGGATGGATCTAAAACTTTTCTTGCATAGTGAATATCATACGGGATTCCATCTTTCCTCTGTCCTAACCAACCCCTACTGTGAAGTCTGAAGCGTCTGTCATGATCTCGAAGGGAAGAGACCAGTTAGGGGCTTGTAAGATGGGAGTCTCAATGATCCTCTTTTTTAGCAGATTGAAGGCCTCAAGACACTTATGATCTACAAGGAACTCGATGTCTTTCCCTAAGAGCTCAGTTATCGGTCGGGCAATTTTGAAAAATCCTTGATAAATCTCCTATAAATCCGACATGCCCCAGAAAAGACCGTACTTGTTTCACATTGGTAGTTGGCTCGAGTTTCTTGATCACGCCCACCTTGGTAGGGTCAACCTCTATTCCCTTCTTGGAGATATCGTTCCCCAACACGATGCCCTCTTGTACCATAAAGTGACTTTTCTCCCAAGAGAGCGCCAGATTCACTTCCCTATACTTCTCGAGGACTTGATCCATGTGCGCTAGGCAATCATCAAATGAATCACCATAGACCAATAAATCATCCATAAAAACTTCCAGGAAATTTCTAACCATTTCAGCAAGAACTACCATCGTGCACCACTGAAAGGTGCCGGGGCATTGCAGAGCCCAAAAGACATGCATTTGAATGCATAAGTGCTGAAAGGACATGTAAAAGTAGTCTTTTCCTAGACCCCTAGGGTGGTGGTTGCTTAGTTGTAGCTCGGGTACCCGTCTAAGAAACAAAAGTAGTCTCTTCCTTCAATCTCTCCAAAAATTAGATCAATAAAAGGCATCGCGAAGTGATCCTTCTTCATTGCAGCATTCAGACTTCTATAATCCACATAGACACGTCATGGTATGGGTACACTTGCCATGATCTCCTCTCTCTTCTCATTGGTGATAATATGAAGTCCTAACTTTTTTAGGATGACGTGCAAAGGAGACACCTACTTGGAGTCTGAGATGGGATAAAGGAACCCAACCTTACAACATTTTTCAATCTCAGTCTTAACTACTTCCCGTAAATTTGGATTCAACCTACGTTGGAATTCACGAGAGGGTTTAGCATTCTCCTCAAGATAAGTATGATGCGAACAAAGGATCGGTTTAATCCCTTGAAGATCCGACAATCTCCAGTCTAAAGCCTTACAATTTTCTCTAAAACTTTAAGCAGGTGGGTCTCCTGCTCTTCGATCAGATGTGAACTGATGATGACCAAAAATTGTCCCTTATTTCCCGTAAGGAAGGCATACTTAAGAGTAGTGGGTAATGGTTTGAGCTCGAATAAATATGTATTATTCACAAAATCTGGCTCTGTCATTGTTAATTCTGGCTGTGATGTGGACGGGTTCTGTGTACCATTATCTGCCACGGACTGAATTGCTTCGGGGATCGGATCGCTAAAGGTATAATGTGGTTTTGCACATGCCACGTCTGATCTGTCTACCTCACTTAGGGATTGTCTAGAAAGAGAATGGACTGATATCTTGATAAATCTCAGATTTATCAGCTTAATTGATCATATTTATCTCCTTTACTCAAGTTAATAACATGATTCATTAATTAATTAATTAACACTAATTGCTAATTTATGTATTGTATATAATTAACACTAATTATTATATATTAATATAGTGTATTATTTTATGTATTTATTACTTATTAAAAATCAAATAAAAATAAGAATAAAAATTATACATATTTAAAATAACATAAAACAAAACAAAAAGGAAAAAAATAATAAGAAGAAAAAGGAAAAGGAAGAAAATGGTTTTATATGATTCTTAATAGTATTTATTTATTTATCTATGTACAGATGACCTCTGATCTCTTTGACTTCTGCATGAAAGTTTTGTGAAAATGTTTATAAAAACCTTTTGTAAAATTATTTTTATACAAGTTCTTATAAAAATGTTTGCAAAAATAGTTTGTTTGTAAAACATTTGTAAATTATTTTTGTATCAGAATTAAGTATATTGTACAAATGTTTATAAAATGTTTGTGAAATAAATGTTTGCAAAAACCATTTTGAAAAAAAAATATTTGTAAAATGATTTGTAAAATTGTTTGTAAAACTAGTGTTGAAAAGGTTTTGAAAATATTCTGAAAAATTTTTGTAAACAGGAATGTAAAATGGTTTGTAAATTATTTTGTCACATGAGTTGTAAATTATGGGTTTATAAATTATTTATATATATGTTGTAAAATCTCTGTAAATAAAACCTATACTTATTTGTAAACTTTGTATATAAAATTCTTGTACATAAAATCCTTTAAATTGTATATAAAATCCACTTATAAAACTTGTATGGAAAAACTTGCAAATAAAACCCTGGTAAATATGTACATATTTTGTAAATGTTTGAAAATTCTTTCTTTTCTTTCTTATTAAAAATACCTAAAAATCCGAAAAAGATAAAATCCATAAAATTTGCAAAAATTATTTGAAAAACTTTTCAAAAAGATTTTGTCCTTTATTTTCTTTTCGAATATTTGTTGCTTGTGCATATACATTTTTCAGAATAATATTGACATTTAAACTAGTCTGAAATTAAATTGAAGAATGGAGCTTGGTTAAGACCTTAATCCGCTTAACTTCAGAGGAATCTTGTAGGAATTGGCGTTGAGACTTTTCATGTCCTAGCGACTTAATTCTTTGAGTTCTCAAGACTATGTTCACATGTCTTCTTGATTGGTCTAAGTAGAACACTTAACAACACACAAATGATTCTTCTAGACAGTGGCTTAACATGGACAAGCACTCTACACATAGCTCTTCATGGATGAGGTGGTGAGGGGGCAGAGTACTTTGGCTTGGGGTAGCACACGGGTGTGTAACAACTAATGGATCTTTTCATCCTCCTCTATGGAGGATAGTGCATCTCAACATGGTTAGTTGCATTGAGGTCTAACAACATGATAGACAAGATGCTGTAGGTTGCAATAATGCTTCAAAAGAGGGGTAGACTGTTGGATCAAGAATAAAAACTCCTTATGTACATGCTGGACCTTGTAGATATGTTGTATATATGTCATAAAAAAATACAAAAACTCCAAAAAAGGGGACATGCGTGATTGAAAATAAAATGCATGCCAGAGTGTATATAGTTGAATAAGCGAAGCTTATGTGATTCGTTGTCTCATCTCATGGACGCTTGCAGCTAGAGACTTGGTTACACTGGTCAAGCTCCATGGGATACACTGCTACATTATCCACGGTCCATTCTCTTCTTTCCCCTTCTTCTTGAGCTAGTCACACTTGAACTTAGAAGGGAATACCCCGCTCCTCGAGGAAAGAGTTGCTAGATCAAGGGACTAGAGTCACCTTGTTGAGGGAGGTTGTTTCTTTTCCATTTATGAGGTGGGGAGTTGTATATCACTTACACAGTATAAGTAAAGAGTCATAGTCAAACGAGCTTGCATATGTAGACTTGTTCTGACCTGACTGTTGAGGTGACCTGAATAGGAGTCTTATGGAACTTAGAGTATGTTAGGTCTTAAATCCATTTCCCAATAAGGTTCTGCCAAACTAATAATCCAAAGGTCTGACCGAGCTCCATACTCCAATTTTATGACGATAAGTTTATTAATCAACAATATCTAAGTTACTTGCTTTTTCTTTTCTTTATTTCCTTTTCACTTCTTCTTTGAATACGTGTGTGCTAGGGGACTAGCAAAGGTAAAGTATAGGGGAATGATGAATCCATGACTCACATCCTTTATTATTTTATTTTGACCAAATTCCCTATGCAAAATACATGTATACCTATGCAAAATACATGTAAATATATGTCAAATCCAATAAATTATCATTGTGCATGCATTTAATATTGTGTAATTAAAACTTATTTATTCAAAATAAAAAATAAATAAGAAAATAAAAAGAAAAGAAATAAAAGAAGGTTGTAATTATGTAATAAGTACAGACTGACCCAAGCCCTGAGAGGAGGTCAAATATTGGGTTGATCGACAAGGAATAAAGTAGAGAGAGATAGAGTCCTTAATGTATAAATATTCAGAAAAATCAATGCATTTTCGTCACTGTGTAGATTGTGTGTGTGTATATATTATATTAATTTATTTCTCAATAAAAATATCTAAAAATAATTTATTTCTTAATAAAACTTATAAATAACAATATAATAAAAATAAAAATAATTGCAAAAGTAATTTGTGTATAATTATACAATACATATACTTATATATACATGTATTTATTTATTTATTTATTTTGTATATCAGTTGTATGTATATTGTGTTTTTAAAAACTTATATATTTCTAATAATTATATAAAATTAAAATAAGCTATGATGTTAACGTTGTCATTTTTGTTAAAAAATGATTAGGCCGTCAAAAGCATAATCGTTTTTGCTCTTCTGCCATGATTAGGCCCTCAAAAGCCTAAGTATGGGGTGTGATTCGACTTCCTATTTCTTTTCACCCAACTATGCTCGATACGAGCTATGTCTACATTCAACCTTGTCCCATGAGGAAATAACACAAGCTAAGTATAGGGGTGTGTATATATTTGATATACTTTATCCATAGCTCGCACTTTAATTGTTTTCATCAAAAATCGGGTTTGGATTAAAGTTGTGTATACTTTACAGATTTTCTTTTATTTTCAAAATTTTTTTACAAAATTAGGGGGTATAAAAAAACAAAAAAAGAAAAACTAATTTAAGGTTTTATCCTGACATTTTTGCAATCACTCAAGACATGATGAATGAAAGAAACTTGGGGTTTTTAAGGACCTTTGATTCAGAGTTGATCGACCTTAGTCGTTAGGGTTTAAGATTTAATAATCCACACTTCTTATGTTTGAAGGATATTAGTGCTATATTGCTAGCTCAATCTCTACCCTTAAGAGTATGATCAACATATCACTTACACAAATGCAAGAATGATGAGATGAGTTGAGGTATTACTTGAGGGACTGGGACTGGAGATTTGAATATAGACCTGACTTTATGATACTAGAGGATGGTATAAAGTCAATGACAACTTCATGAAACCCGAGTTCAACAACCCTAGCCAGTATGAGAACAAGTTCTTATGTTATCTTTTGATATTGACCTATGTGCTGGGGTGTGATGAAAAAATAATTATTGATTAGTGTGCGCCAACTTCTTGGTAAAAGAAGTGGAGCTAGCCTACAAAAAGAATGTGTGTGTGTATGTTGAATGAAAAAGAGCTCTCAATTACAAGTCAATCTCAAAGAGCTTCAATCAAAGGCAGGCGCTCCCAGTCATTCCAAATTGTCCATTTGGACCAAAGCTAATTATGACCAACTGAGTAGGGCTAGTACCTCAAAAGGGCTCTTCATTGTAAGCTATACAAGTCTGGGTGTAAGTATATTAGATACTTAAAGAAGACACACCATGATGTACTCCTAGGAAAATAAGTACATGCGACTCGAACTCTTTTGACGGACACACTAGTCAACAACCAAAAAATACATGTGTTGTGTAATAAGGCACTCGAGAGGATCCTTGTTCCAATAAGAGGAAGAGAAGAAAATACACAAATCTAAACCCTCCATTAACTGACCTTCCATCTTCATTTTCAAGTCTAACAAACTATTGAGATGGAAGATTGAATGCAAAAACTGATTAATTCCTCAGTATAGAGGATTAGGTCTTGAGGAGAGTCTCTCGGATGAGGACTTTTAGTGAAGTTTCGACTTGACTCATGATTGCAATACACATAAATGTATATCTTTTGCTTTATGTACAAACAGAGAGTCAGATAATTAGAGAAGTTGGATTCCTTTTGACTAGACCCTGGTTGTCCTTAGAATTTTAGGACCACTAAAACCTAGGATTCATAATGAAACAAGTTTTGAAATTCATATGTGCATAGTCAGTGATCATCCTTTTAACTCACCAAAATTTGCTCAGGGACAAGCAAAGATCCGTATAGAGGTGTGATAAATCCATGATTCATCTACTTTATATGGACATCTTAGCGAAATTCATTTAATAATTTGCTAATTAAACCCCTTAAAATCAATTTATTAACATTCATTAACTGTATTGAAATCAAGGTTAAAAATGTTGTAAGTAAAGAACCTTGTTTTTGCACAGTTTGAATCTATTATTTTATGTGTAAATAATTGTTATTTTGGTCTAATTATTTTCTATTAAATTCCTTGGTGAACTAACTAATATGACATCAAGAATTAAAATCCATAAAAATCAAAAAATCGAGAGAAAATTAATATTGTATATTTTGTGCATATCCTATCTTTGTTGATTTTATTTTACCTTTTTCTAATCTATAAAAAATCCATAAAAAATAGATCAATTATGTATATAATGTATATAAATTAATCCACTAATTAAAAAATCGAAGTAACGTACAAAAATCACATAATGCAAAAATACGATATTTTATTATCTATGTAGTACCACTAAAAATACGTTTTGTACATATGATCTCTTTTGATTTTGACTCCATTATGAATGTTGTAGATCTCGTCGAGGCGAACAACTTTTGTGTTGAGGCTTTTAGATTTGACCTCATTTACTATTTCTTTTTATTTTTCTTTTAATTCCATTTCTTTTATTTTATCTTTATTTATTTTCTATATTTTTATTTTTATTGCTTAATTTTTATTATTTTATTTTATTTGTTTTATTTGTTTTACTTTTGTATTCCTTTATTTCTCTCTCTCTCTCTCCCTCTTCTCCCATCTCTATCTAAATCTAATCTCTCTCTCTCTCTCCAGCCTAAGTCACGTGCAGAGCACGTGACCTGACCCCCTCCCCTCCTCCCTCTCTCTTGCCGCACATGTATGGCATGAGTCGCCTCTCCTCTCTACATGCACGTGTGTGGCACGTGCTTCATATTCTCCTCCATCCATTTCGACCACTGTCACAACACCCTTCCTCCTTCCACAATATTTGTTCCTCTCGTCGGCCATTACAACCACCTCCCATAACAGCCACCACCATCCCACCTACAAAGCCCTTGTGTCCCCTCCGTCCCTCGCCATCCACTGCTTACACCCTTCGCCTCCATTCGCTCGACCTCCTCATCTGGTGACAGAAGACGGCGAGCCCCATTACGGGCGATGACAAAACAAAGGAGGTGTGATCCTCATCCACATCTCAGTCTAGTAGCAACCTCGTGCTGCAGAGCTCAAATCTCCGTCGTCGGGACCTTTGAGCGACGACTACCAAATGCCTTAGCTCCCTCCTTCCACCGACAATCTCCTGTGCCCCTCAACCACCTCCTCCTTAGGTACGTCCGTTCAGTCCTCCTCTTCTTCCTTCGTTGACCTCGGTCACAGTCCATCATCATCTGCCTCGCTCCCCACACCCCCGTTCAGCTCTGACCTTGCGAAGGTCGTAGCTCCGCTTCCCAATCCTATTTTCTCTTCCGACCGTCATAGCACACCTCTGCCTTTCCCCATTTACCCTTCGCCCTCCACTCACTAATCGCACCCGTTGACCGCCCTCCATCACCATTGACAACATTCTTCAACCGCAGCTCCGACTCCAGGCCACCGCCTCCGTAGCTGCTTACCTTCAACCTAGCCTTTCATGGAGCTCCACCTCGACCTCCAGTGTCAGCTGGACCCCCTCTGCACCACCAGCTAAGCCGTTGGCTTGCTGGCCCGACGTCTCCTTGGATCTGCTCCGTCTGGCTCGTCAACACCTCCAGCCGCTCGGTTGTGTGCCGATCGATCTCTAATCTGATGGCTCTCGTGCTGCCATGACATCCCCCCACCCGAGCCTCGGCCCATGCCTCGAGGCTCAGGTCATCCTGAGCTCACCTTTGCCTCCACATGGCGCCTCGGGTGTCGCTCCTCAACCGTGGACCCAAGCTGCCCTCGAGCCATCTGAAGCACGTGCATAGCACACGTATTCGGAAAAATTCACCCCACACCCTTTTACTTCTAGAGAATTATAAAAAGGTCCCCGTCAGCTGAGGCACGTGCAAGGCACCTGGCACCTTGGCAAAATTGCACTAGAACCCCTCCAGATTTTATATATTTTAGATAAGTCCTTCTAGAGACCTGTAGGAAATAAAAAAATCATATTTTTATTACAATTTAATCACTGGATCTTAATTTCATCATATCGTGCTCATTCGAACTCCGATTTTTACGCACAATATGTCATTTTGAAGCTCTTTTAATGTTTTATCATATTATATATCTTATGGACATATCAGAGGCTTGCTATTCATGATTATTTTTTTATGAATCTCTTGATCTATTCAGACTGATTTTTGAAACTATGTACTATTTTATATTAAGGAAATTAATTATCTATTTTGCATGGATTTAGAAGATTCACATTTGGTTCATTCTCCATTGATAATTGATCTTGTTAATTAAGGAATTAATCTCTACAAGGGGAAGATCGAGGAGGAATTAATGTATTTCCTTGATATTTTATTTAAGGAGATTTTAATTTAATTAATCCTCTCATGATTATTGTCGATCATTATTTGAGGAATTCGATTTAGTGCAAAGGCTCATTCAAGTATAGATTATTCAAATTAATTCATTGATCATTCATTGAGGAATATATCTTAGGAATTTGGAGATCAGATTTCTTTGAAAACGATGATTGATCTCTTGTTTGTAGGGGTAATCTTTGATACATTTGTCTTATTGACCTGAGATATTGATTGATTCAAAATTCTTGATTTTAATTTCTTTTGATCTATAATTAATTTTGAGGATTATATGATTATTTTAATTGAAGATTGAAATTATATACTTACAGATCTCTAACTTCATTTCTATTTATTTTTGCTTGCATTTTCATCATTGCATTCCTTTTTTTTATTTTCCATCATAGAAATTAACATAGCATTTAATTAATTATTGAAATAAATTTAGAATCTCCAACTAAAAATACAGTGTTCCCTATGTTCGACCTTGGTATACTTGCCAAGTAAAAATTGTTCCACAATATTCAAGATTTGTGATTTTTGATAGATCGCTTTTCATCTCCTATACTACAATTACCGACTTTTAATGAGGTGAAATCAACGTTCATTAATTACACTGCAAAGGAAAGTATGGTTATAAATATCCATCTAAAAAGGGATATCTTTAAGAATTCTTAGGGGGTGTTCGGTTGTGGGATTGGGCCTCTCAATCCCACCTATTCCCGCAACTTTTCTATCATGAGATTTGCACTTAAGGGAGGTCATATGTGGGGTCACGTGCGGGTTGGGAAGGGTTCAGACGGAGGTTCCCAATCCCCCAACCCTCTTCCACGTAGCATCATTGCTCCCGCCACTGTCACCATCCTCCATCACTCCCTCACGCGAACACTGAGCACCTCCCACCACTAATACCCTTCACACTTCTTCTCCTTCTTGCCCTCGTCCTCATATCAGTTATGATGGGCAGCTATGGCATGATGGTATCCCCCCCCCAAAGACTTGTGGTCCCTCTCGTGAGCTTGTTGTAGGTAGTCGCAACAACGCTTGGCTTCTTGTGCCATGTTGTGGAATTTTCCTAGAGATATGAGTGAAAAGTTGCGAGGTCGTTATTAATGATGCTTTATAGTGTTTCATTGACTTGTTCCTTCTCATTTGCTCTATTCATTACTTTCTCCTGCAAAGTTGAATGGTCACATACATCTACCCTTTTCCTGTGGATGTGATTGCTAGTATCCTAATCTGCCCTCCACCTAGTGTTTTTCATTGCAATGGCTTCAGATCTGTGTTCTAGGGCTTCCATCCTCCCTCTCAACCATTATTTAAGGGGAGAGAGGGGAGTGGGGAATCTACCCTCGTGATGGCACTGGAGTCGGTCTTGCTTGCTTCTTGCTTGCATCGATCCGTTCTTGCTTGCTTCTTGCTTGCACATTTTGTTTGTACTCCGGGTTTCGTGGAAGGCTAGGTATGAGCTCTTGCCATTTCATATGCCATACGATATCATGTTCATAAGGTTAGGTTTTGGATTAAAGTTCATTTGCACTTAAAGCTATGTTTGAGTCCCATGGCTGATTGAATGGTGGGTTTGATTCCTGATTTAAGGCTGAGTTTGAATCTAGCATTTTTATTTACTTTAGATTACACTTGGACGAGTTCCATTTATATGATCTTTACATTATCATATTAAGTTATAGTCGTTGATAACTGTTTTGTTATCGTTATGTTATCTTATTATGCTATCTTTGGCCGTAGAGTATCTCTTGTTATACTATCTTGTTATGCTACTGTTATGCTATCATATAAAACTGATATTTATATGATCTTGTCATGCTATCTTTGTCTACAATAGGGGTGTTCATGGGGCGGGTACTGATGAATACTCATTCATCACTCTTTATTCTTTTATTTTGGCTATTTATCTTTGCAAAATACCATGTAGATAGCTGTAAATAAAATAAATTACCAAATTGCATGCTTTGTGTAAATAGCAATAATTAGCATGTTTTTGTGCAAAAATAAAAGAATAAAGAAATAAAGAAAAAGAGGAAAATATTTAGAATAAATATTGAGTGACCTGAACCCAAGAGAGGGACCAATATGGGCCTGATCGCCAAATAAACAAGTAGAGAGAGATAGGGCAACTCAACCTTGTGTAAAACCCCCTCTTATGTATATATTTTATTTTCATAAAAATAAAAATAAAAATGTGTTTCCCATATTTTGTATATATTTCTAAAAATAAAAAAATAAGAAAAATAAAATAAAAATAAAAAGAAATAATTTCTCTCTCTCACCCTTGTATATACCATGCACACATGTACCTAGACCTATTTATTTCACCCTTGTAAATAAACAATAAAAATAAAATAAAAATTATTTTATACCCCAAATTTTATGTTGTAAATAAATAAAATACAAAATTAGGGTAATTGTACAAAAATAAACTAATAAAAATAAAAACATAAAATACATAGGTATTTTTACATGTATATAATATTATATTATGTATATACATTAATTTATTTTTCAAAAAAATAAATAAATATCACAAAAAAAATATTTTTAAAAATAATAAACATTTTCATGTTGTAAATATTTTTAAAAAAATCTTTTTCTATTTTATTTCGAATTTACAAATAATTTCCAATCCCTGAATTCTGATTGGTCCACGGGGGAACATTGACCCTCGGTCAACTGTCCCCCTGGACCACTTCTCACTCGGACTTGGTTTTGACCTGATTTCTCCGAATTTTCGCGCCGCGATCCGATCACCATTTCCTCAAATCCAGGGCTCCGATTGTCGATAGCAGATCCGTGATCCCCGCGTGCCTTCTCTCTTAGGGATCCGCTCCTCGATCAGCGCACCCGAATCCCATCTTCTTGGACCCCTGCTCATATAAGAATTGACATGGACCCGCCATTTCACGCATCTCCGACCATTGCCTTCGGCTCCTAGGACCTCCATTCCCTCGCCTTGAGCGACAGCGAGCGTGAGGGACTGTTGCAGAGAGGAACGAGGCGCTCTAGCCCCAGATCCGGCGACCCACATCGCCGCGCTCTGACACCAGCGAGCTCGAGCCTCTAGAGGCGTCGCTCCATCGAGGCGAAGATCCCAGGAGGACCAGCACCTCCAGCCCAGACATCTTCGACCATCAGGTAGATCCGATAGCACCTAGATTGCCCTAATTTCGATTTTTCAGATTCCGACCGCCGACATTCACTGGCCATTTCACCGCGCTCCAATCATCCATTTCCCCTTCCAACAACACCTCCACCTTCGCGAGACCTCTCTCCGCGTTCTCCACCCATACATTCCCCCTAGTTCGCCCAGGAATAGGGACTTAGGTTCTCCTCCTCCGCCGCTTGCCGGAGAGCCATGCTCCGCCTCCACCGATCACCCATTTCACCCGTAACCGGGTCGAGGCAGTTTACCCTCGACTCAGCGTTTGTTCTGTGCATGATAGATGACGAATGAGCCTCATCTGGAGGTTCGAAACTTGAAGCACAACTGCTCCAGGACCTTCACGTTGTCGGGGTCCTCTAGGACCTCCCGGCCTCATCGAAGGCCTCCATCAGCTGCGAACGACCGAGAGCTTCGATTCACCCATCACAACAGCACCGGAGGAGCTCTCTGGCGTGCGCGACGGTCGGACGAAGTTCGCCGGCGACCAGTTCTTCCAGGATCTCCTCCGTCGTTCGATCGATCTCATCCGCCAGTTCTGATCTCAGCCATCCATCTGCGGGAGGCTCGTAGCCGTCCGATCCATCTGAGTATCTGATCCGGGACGTCCATCGCCGAAGGGGTACCGACCATCCTCCACCGTCCGATCATGAGTGGACCTCTCTCGACCGTTTTGGATCTTAATAATAAGGGTAAATATCACTTAGCCCCTTTTTCGTTTCAGTATTTATTTCCAAGTCCTGTAAATATTTTACATAGTTGTTTTTAATTTGGATAAATTGCACTTTGGACCTCAGACTTTTATATTTTGCATTTTAGTCCCTCTGTATGTGGAGCACGTGCATCGACACGTGATTTGTGGATTATTTACATGTTTTCCCTGAACTTCTCAACTGTTACTGATCGCATCTTTATAAATAGGAATTGCAGTATGCCCCTCTGAGTGTGAATCACGTGCCATCCACGTGCATATCTAGGCTTTTTGCAAGTTTCACCCCACACTTTTTACATGTGTTATTTATTGCGTGAAAACTTTTCTAAAATTGCAACTAGGTCCCTGTGTGCTATGTCCTTTTGATTGCTTGAATAAAATAACAAATCAATTCCAAAAATCATGAAATTTGGAAACGTGGCCCCTGCCACTGTGTAAAAATTTCATTAATTTTTTGGGACATTTTTGTTGCTATTTTATATTTTTAAAAATTCAAAAACTCTTGTTTTCTCTACCGTCTAGTTTGAAAAATCCATTAAAATATTAAAAACTTCTTAAAAATTCTAAAAAAATTGTAATTTATTTATTTTTATGCCTTGTTGCTTCTGCCTTAATTTTGTTTGATTTGGACTTATAAAAACCTTAAAAATTGAAAAACCCTAAAGAACATATAAAAATCATTAAAAATTCTAAAAAATTTAAAAAATGCAATTTCTTCTTCTGTAGTTAGCTTTTCATTTATAACTTTTCATAAAATTGTCTCCAGATTTTTAGAGGCTATTTTTATATTTTTAAATAGCCTATCAAATCTGGCTGCACAGTAGCTTTTATTTTTAGCCTTCTTTTATTTTTTTAAAAAATCATTAAAATTATAAAAATCTGAGAAAATTATCAAAAACACTTGAAAATTCATAAAACTCAAAAATATTTTTATTTTAATTTTCTGACTTGTTTTGATGCATTGAATAATTCCTTGAGTGTGCTCTTTTTACCTTAGTTTCATATTTTCTTTATAATTTAAAATCACAAAAAAAATAAAAACCCATAAAATCCATCAAAAATATTTATTTTATGTTATTTTATGATTTTAGACTACTTCGCAGGCCTCGGGCCAATCCGAGCTCCTTGAGTTCGACCCTGGTCGCTATACCAAGTTAAATAAAATAACGAGACCGCTATTTGTGTTATTTGATTTATTTTCTGATTTGTGGTATTCTTTTTTTGTTGAGTCTGATTCGAGAGGTTGAGGTCGCAACGACCCTTGATACCTATCTCCCTTAGCCACTCGTGTATTTAGGCTCATCAGGTACTTGTCCCATTAGATTGTGACCCGTCCTGACCCGTTGTTATTGGGATACGGATCGACCCACCCCCATTCCAACATTTACCCAATTGTAACGGGTAACCGATTAACATCAAAGGGTAATGGGTGCCTGCAGGTACCCATGGAAATACCGTTTTTATTTTATATTCTTGCTGCACCGAGACCACATCTTGCCCGATTAAATCATGTAAGTCCCTTGCTTTTCTATGAATATGTAAACGTACACATGCACACTCGCATAAAAACATGCTTAATTAACATTCTAATCGACACATTATTTGAAAATTATACAACGTAATCATATAATAATAATATTTGTTAAAAATTGTAAGATCACATTACTATTATAACTATAACGTAATTAATATGAGTTGCCACCGATTTGGTGGCTAAAAAAATAAATCAATTTGATCAAAGTGGTTGAGTAGAATGGTTGATTACGAAGTTACCTGGAAAGGCCAGCCAAGTCCCAGGCCGATAGGACCACCCACACGAGATGGTTCGATAAGGTTAGGGGTCGTCGGTCGATGAGAAGGTCGAACAAGGAGATGGTCAAGCGCGAGGCACCGCGTGAAATCACTCGTAATTCGAAGATCGAGTTGAAGGGTCCGGATGGGATCTTCCTCATCAACATGCTAATTTGATCATCAACGACGACATATGTTACAACAATACAATGAAAGATAGATTTGCACGGTCATTTCATAAATAATATAAACATACAACTAAAAGTAGTTAAGCATGTATTAATTTTCGTGTGATTTGCATTAGTCAAGTGTTTGTCCTATAAAGAATTAAAAAATATAATTGATGGAAGTCGAGGACATCGAAGCGGTACCGGATTCTCTTCCCCTTATCTCCTCACCGGATGTCGACAAAAATGTTCAGAAAGGCCTCGAAGGACAGGATGACGAGCTCTATCTTGTAAGGGCCGAGCGAGAGGAATTTCTCCTCATCGTCGTTGTCCTTGCAATACTATTAACAGAATCACAATTGACATTGAATCCCTTCCCTAAGCACCTCATCAAGAACCTCTTGATTGGAAGCACTTCAAGAGAGAGGAGTCTCTTTTATATTTTAAAAGAGATAATAACATTGTTTGTATATTGGTATTTGTACCTAACTATTTGCATTTTTGTAATCAATTGAGTAGTGGAAGCTTCTAACTGGGTACCCGCGGGTACCCAATAATCTAAACGGGTTTTTTGAATGGGTCGTGGGTCGTGATAAATGGGTACCCGACCCATCATTTTAAAATGGGTACCCGTAAGTTTAGTGTCAAAATGGATGGGTCAAATCGGGTACCCGTTGACCCAGTTATACTTGAACATCCCTAGTCTACAGAGCATCTCTTATCATGCTATCTTATTATGCTATCATATAAAACTGATCTTTGTATGATCTTGTGATGTTATCTTTGTCCGTAGAGCATATGTTGGGTAACCTTATCTTGACGAATAAGCTGTTATTGATATTTGGATTACAGTTCCTTTACACTTGAAGCTAAGTTTGAGTCCCATGGCTGATTGAATGTCGGGTTTGATTGAATGCTGGGTTTGATTCCCTTACTTGATTTAAGCTATAATCATTAAGCATTGTTGATCGTGTTATGTTCTGAACGTAATAAGCATGATAATGAACTTGTTCCCCTGTACCTTAATGCTATTGGCTTATGTTTACTCCATTGGGGTGTTATGGACACCTACTAGATATATGCACATCAAATTACACTTGAATGATTGGCACAAGCACTAGGGACGGAGCTAGAACAATTTTAAGGAGGGGGCACAAGCTAAAAAAAAATTACTTATCAATTTCAATACTATCATGATAACTTTATAACGATGACACTAAAAAAGGTAGATTACGTCATCCGTATTTTTTCATATAAATATTAGTAATAATTTCAAACTCCTTTTTATAAATCTGACCAAGGATGTCTAGGTTTTTTAATGATATTTTGTATCCTTTTTTTCATAAATTACTTGTGATATTAATGCGTCACTATATCATCCATTGTTTAACATATAATGGTGATGTTATCTATTATCGAATTATATTTTATACTTGAAATCAATGATGAGTGTCACATTTGTTGTTATATCATTAGCATCAGTGCTATAACAACACTTATTTGATGTTATTATTCTAAATTTTACCTAACCATCAGTATTTTTTAGTTGAAAAATTAGCGACATTAGGCAAATTTTTGAAAAGTAACAACACATAAGCATCATTATATGGATCATTGCTAATGATATAGCAATAAATATGACATTTGTCTCTACTTTCAATAATAAAAATTACTTTTTTGAAAGAATTATATTATCATTGTATATATAACAAAATATAATATAGTTGCAATTTTTAGAAAAAAACATCACATAAACACATTCTATTGTAGTATGACAAATAGTTGACTAATTTTGTATGGTTCTTTACATTTATGTGAGTAACAATAAGATAATCATCGTATAATATCTATCACATGTTTATTTGTATACGAAATTACTAATAGAAGTCGATCCAAGATAAAATATACTGGGATTTTGTGATATCTTAATGTTAAAAAGTAAGTTATTTGAGTAAATAATCCAAGAGGAAGCATGCATGGTAGTTTTTAACTCCAAGAATCCTAGAATACTGAGTACATATATACATGAAAGATTATGTGATTTTTTTAAAATCCCAAGATGAACACATGAGATGTATTATATTCTTTTCAAAAATTTAAGGGGGGCATGTGACCCTCCATGACCCCCCTTGGATCCATCCTTGACAAGCACTATATTCACCCCTACACATACTCTTTTTATGCTATAGTGTTGAAAAGAGGAAGCCATTATGTTAATGAAGTGATGCATTCTAGTGTTGTACTCCCGTGTAGCATCACTTTCTTCATGGTGCATGGTAATTCAAATATGTGATATTGCCTTGCTCTCTGTTGTGTTGGATTATGATCTGTCTAACTCTAATCTAGCATTACTTTAGTATTAATTTAGTGCTGTAAGCATTCTAGACCATTCCATTGAATCTCGGTTAATGTTATATTAGTAGGTCTTTGTTAGACTCATTCCACACAATTAGAAACCCAAATACTCTGCAATACATAGTTTGGTTGATTCCAATGTTATACATAATTAGAAACCCCAATACTCATTCCAATGTTGATGTTATATAGACACCTCGGTTTCATTCTAATGATTCATGCTACATAATTAGTATTGATTGACTGAATTATTGTCTATTGATTGTCTCATTGGTTGATTCTTTATGTGTGGTTTGGAATGATTAGTTGACTTAATCCCCATGTTTAATATACAAATACTATTGAGTGTAACGTTTGTGGTTCCTCCTTGTATTGATTCGTTCCACAGAAGGGCTCCTCGGTTGTTTCTTACAACATAATTATTACTGATTGACTGATTCATTCTAACAAACCATTTTATATAAATTTCATTGATTTATTGTTTTAAATATTTTGCTTCATTCCATTAATGTTATGTCGGTGTTCTCTGTCAGCTTCATCCTATACAACTGGAAACTTGGATTCTCCGTCAATGTCAATTAGACACCCTAACGTCAATTTAATGATTTATTCTACATAATAACTGCTCACTGGTTTATTACATTTGTATGACCTAGAAGCTTGATATGTGCTCTTGTTGGATTTGTACAATGATATTTGGTATTTGATCACACTTGTTCCACGACATATGAGTTCTATTGCTCCCTACTTCCATGACATTCCTAGTTCCTCATGATATTTGTGATATTTATACTTGCTGCAATTAGTTTTATGATTATTCTTCGATATTTTTGCCTAACCACCATCTTCCTTGGAGTACGACCTTTTGCCTAACCACCTAGGAACAACGTATTGTTTTTTTGTGTATGATTTCGATGCTGCAGTTGAATATGTTATAATAAAATCGATCCTTGGGTCTCCTGTTAGGTATGCCTACCTTATTTACTGCAATGACCATATTAATATTATTTCTTCATTTCATTTCGTATGTTTAAGTGGTTATTTGCTTCCATTGTCCATTCCATTCCTTGGACTAAGGTGTTCAATTACATATGACTTGTGTCATGTTGAAAGTCGCCTCACTGAACTCCTATATGCTTTAAATAGTGTCTAAAGAACTAAATTTAGAATATGAATCGTACGCTTAAATACAAGAGGAACTTAAGTTATTATGTTCAGTTGAGACATGCTGATAATGTAAAGAGCATGGTAACATGTCCTATTTGCTATCCTTACACAGTTGAGCCCGTCCTTGTTTGTGATCCCATTAGATCAAGTACATTGTTTTTAGTAACAATCCCTTCATTCTATTGCCTCCATTTGAATTTGGATTACTTGCAGCTAATAAGTTTGGATACTCTAGGTTTAAGTAGTATAGTGGTATGCTTCCGCTCGATTGTTCTATGTTAGTACTAGTAATTTCACTATCGACCATCCTTTCTAGGATGCCCACCACTAACGGTAGTTCGCCATGTCGTGGGCGATGGGGTGGCACATCTGGATCGCATCGTCTTCCAAGGTGGATTCACCCAATGGATGAGTGCTTGCTCATGTTGTTCAAGCACCACTATGACATTGGCAATTGGATTAGTGGGTCGTTTACAACCCATGCTTGGCGGACCATCACAACCCACTTCAACATATAGATAGGCCAACACCTAGAAGTTAGTAACTTACAACATAGGTGGATGAATATTAAGAGGGGCTATAATAACTTCGTACAACTCATGACAAAGAGCGAATGGGGTTGAGACCCGGCGTCTCACACAATCGTAGCCTCGGATGATGCAACACAGAAACAATACATGTCATTCTACTTGTCTGTTACATTTCCTCTCAAATAAGAAACCCCAAGTGTAACACTATTTATTAGGTTGATGAAGCATTCTGAAGTATCGTAGGAAGAGCTTCCCTCACTACGAAATGGTGGATGGCATGATTGATAACTCGACATCGACATAACAGTTTGCCTTCTCATCGTAGTCGACACTTCCAAGGTCCTTTACCGCATTTTTTGAGGGGGGCTCGACCACCCAACAAGCGTTTGAGGATGAACTTGCTGGTGATGTGGGCATGCAACCATTCGACTAGCAAACATACCTAGGTGCGACACCTTCACATGTATCAAGGCGGAGGCGTTGTTGAGATTAAACATGGCAATCCTCTAGAAGCAAGCCGTCCAGAAGTGACGGGGCTGTGATACCCTAAAAACGTCGGAAGTCTTGGGAGAGGAAATCGTGAAGGTCACCCAACAAATGGTGGAGTTGCAGGAGCTGCAGTTGAAGGAAATGCAGCTGAAGGACCTCTACAAAGGTGCCGAGGAGATATTGGACGAGCTTGAGCTACTGGTGTCGTACGTCTCTCCAGAAGTTCAGATTAGGTTGGCGTACAATCTGAAGGATCCTTACCAACGTATCATCTTCAACAGGATAAAGAGCATCCCCTCTAAGCTCACAACATGGGTTGTTATACAACTCAAGAAGGCTGATGGCTGATACACGACCTTAGGAGATCTTCCTTCATTTCCTGAAGTAGTTGTCATGACTTTTTATATCACGTAATCTACCATGGCATGTAATATTCATGGACATGTTTGCTCTCTAGTCATTTGCATCTTCTATTTTGCTTGTCTGACTTCCTACTTATGCTTCGAACCTTTTACTTTGCTTGCCTGATTTGGTAGCTATGATTTAGACTCTTTATTATATATCAGGATATGGATCCATTGTGGTCACTTCTTTCGAATCTTGTTGTTATGAATATGGAATACTTGCATGCAATGATGTTGGAGGAGGAATCCAAGGAGGCAGGTTCGACAGAGATCATCCCCCATTTGTCGAAATACACAACCATGTCGAAGGTTCACATCTAGTTCTGGGAGATGATGAGTGGCCACACAATTAGGTCGTACGCCGTGTTCTGGATGTTCCCTTCCACACTCCTTAAAATCTGTCACCTCCTCAAGGAAATAGCTGGGTTGTGTTATACCATGCATCTCAAGGCTGAAAAATCCATGTGCATTCCTCTACATTACCTAGGACATAACACAAAAAATCGGGTTTTGTGTAAGCACTTCTAGCATTCTGGAGACACCATATCCAAACATCTCAACGATGTCCTCCTTCGTATAGTTTCTCTACCAGATGAATTCATATGTATGCCGACTGCACCCAACTCCGGATGCCATATGAATCAACTGTAACTTCATTCCATTTTTCAAGGTAATCCTTAATCAAGCACTGAAACAACATGTGAAATTCCATGTTGTCAGTCTTAATATTATCCCCGTAGGATGTCATTGGAGCTATTGATGGAACCTATGTGACTGCAAATGTTTCTACTAAACAAACATCAAACACTTACCTAGAATGTCATGGCATGTGTGGATTTTGATTATAAGTTTATTTACGTGACCGTTGGATGGGAGGGATCTTTGACATGAAGGTTCTTCAATGGGCCTTGAATGATGGGGGTTTCTGCGTCCCGTAAAGAGGAAAATTTCTGATTGATTACGGTTACGCAAACACTATGATATTTTTTGCTCCATACTGTAGTATCACATGTCATCTCCCTTAGTTCAGGGCACGAAGGGGCACGGCTTATGTGGCACCCAAGGAGCTATACAACCATTGGTACTCTCAGCTATGGTCGTACATTAAACATATGTTTGGCATAGTGAAGTCCCGTTTTAAGGCCATTGTGGAGTGGCCGTTCTACAACTTCACCAAGCAGACTCTAGTTGCAATAGCTTGTTGTATCATTCACACCTTCATACGCCATGCCCAGACGGATGATCAGATATAAAGTACGCACGCCCGTAATCAACCAGTGGAGGAAACATGATAAACTGAGGAGGATGAGGAGGAAGTCTTCGACAACGATAACAATGCTGATAGCATTCACATTCACGACGAGGACATCCGGGAGGGCGAGATCTTATGCGACCTATTAGCAATGGATATGTGCAATGCAACCAACATTTAAAACCAATTTAACTTATTTTATTGTACCGTAATTCGTTATGGAATATCATATTGTACTTAATCCTTTTGCCATTGTATGTTATGGACTATTATGTCCATAACATACATTAGGTGTAGTACTACATTAGGTGTTTTTCGGACTTGGATGAGAAATCGGTAAACGACAACGAGGCTTGATTGCCGAAAGTGTTGCACATCACCTAATGTAGTAATGGCTAAAGCCTATACATATTCCATTTTTCGATGATAACGACCCGGTCATACTCTGAACACGCGCAGTAGTATTGGACTTGGATGAGCAACCGCTAAATGCGACGAGGCTTGACCGCCAAAATTGCGGGCCTATACGTACTGTTGAGTGGGCAAGTTAAGCGAAAAATTTTTAACATCATATTTTTCACATTTGTTCCTTTGTTTATTTCTTCCACCAAGTTTTGCATTTCTCTCAATACAATTTATTTACTACTGACGATCGGCTTTATTTGATAATCAACATGTGTAATGGCACGAGCTTAAACAAATCCTAGCCACGATGATGACAGACTGACCTTTTTCTGAGCATGTGCAATTGTATTGGACTTAGATGAGCAACCACTGCATGCGATCATGAACGGTGATGTTAATGCCCAGAGGATGCGATGCTGGTTTTTGAGGATTCTCGTAAGTTCGATGACGTGGAGGATCAATTGTACTACATTCACCTTCAGGATCTACATTTCAAAGTCAATTCGTATGTCCTTACATCAATTTGTATTTATGTCTCATGTCAATTTCATAATCATCAGAGGCCTTGCTAATTCAAGGGGAAGGCTTCCTCCTTTCCCTAGACTATGCGGTCGCTGGCTGTTGAGAAAGCATTCTTGGACAACATTATAAATGTCCTTGAGGTGTGCGAGAACTGTAGAGCAGAATCCAAAGAGGAGAAGGATTGACTACTCAGGATAGGTTGATTCTACATCTAACATGCACCTCAACTTCAGAGCATGTTCCGATCGACAAACCAATGTGTGATAAACATATTGTTATGTAGTTTTCCATATATGCTGTTGTGATCGGTGATGTCCTAATGCAATTACCATTTGTATTCCTATTTATGACCACTTTCTGCAATTAATCGTCATTATTGAAATGTTAGCTATAAATCCCTACTTTCTAAATGAATTTTATTTAATGTATAGTTTCGATGTCAAGATAGATTTGGATGTTAGAAATGGATGGTGACCTGATTGAACTTGTGGATCGAGTAACATGTGGCAGAGAGCATGAAGGAGGAAAAAAATTCCAGTTACTAGTTGGGACGAGATTGTTACTCTTTTAAATGAAAGATTTAGAATCGAATATCCACGCCACTGGGTAGCGAAAACATTGACCGCATTTAAAGGGACAATTGAAGAAGATCAATTTTCTTATATCAAAAAGGGCTGATTGTGCGATGATCGTATGTACTGCATAACACCTGACGACCCTGACTTGTGGGAATCTGTAAGAATCGATTTTCAAAACTTATAATATTGGAATAAAGAGTTATTTTTTTACTTACACTTACTTTATTTTCTTTCAAGGTAAGTGAGGCGCATGCGGACCTAAAAGACCATCGAATTCCATCGTTCCAACGTCTAGTTGAAATCATGAATTACCTCTAGTGACCAACGCAGTGAAATAAATGAACTGATTTCGTTCATTCTTTGAACGTTGTGTACATGAATAAAAGCAACAAAAAAATAAATGTCTTTTCTATGGATCGAAAAGTTACATTTGTATAAGGTATTTCTTCTAATTCTGTTGCTGATTCTATAATAAATGAAAACAAAAAAGCGAAATTATACCCAATTGATTTACCTAACTTCTATCTTGAAACACGTATCCTTAATTTGCCAAGTAAACAGAGAATAGTACATACCTAACATCTATCCCTTCTTATTATCCTGTAGAATTCTATCCCTGCAAATGAACATAAACGAGATCATGCATCCCTCCTTAATCCCTCCTTATCACGTAACTTGCATCCCGCTACTGAACGCTCCCTTAGTGCCGGGACATAAGGTTCAAGTAACTATGACTAAGAATGGTCCTTGGGAACGGAAAAGCATGTTTAAATAACAATGGGAAGAGTGGGACAAACTCAAAGAAGCAGATCAAGATAATCACGACTATTCATATGAATCTTATCTATAGTGGAAAATAAGCATCGTTGACAGTTGGGGATGCATGACAATAGTAGTGATGATCAATGATTAGATTAAAAAGATAATGAGAAGAACACAAAAGAAGAAGCATGAAAAATACTTATATTATGCACACCAGATCCTCTAATCAATTCTGGGTCAACTTATCTTGTGATAGCTTATCCCAACTATCTCAAGACAAAGTTGCTTTATCACAGGATAAACATATTCCATTTCACATCTAAACAAGTCCACGAAGACCAAACTTTCCATCTCTTATAATTCCAAATAGTTTGAAGCCAATTAGATAAATCTAACTTAATTTTTACATAAGGGCTTGGTTACATCTAGGGTGGAGCATTGGACTCGACCCGACCAAATCCGGGAAAGCTCGACCTGAGCTCGCCATTTTCTCTTGGGCTGTGGGTCGGGTCGAGGCCCGTACATTTTGTGAAAACCCTGACCCAGTCTCGACCCAAGGCCTAATATTTCGGAACCGAATTCGAGCCGGGCTAGGTTCGATTGCAATGTTGATTTTTTAATATTTGTGATTGTGGCCTCTTTGTTGCCATTGAAATCATGCAATTCTAGAATGGTATTCTTTCCCGTTTTTGGGTTTTGGTACGCCGCAGTGCACCCTGACATGGTGAAATCATCAGAAGATTCTAAATCATGTAATTACAAAGCAAAACAACACATGGAACTAAATTCCACGAAAATTATATGATGAATTATATGAAAAGTAGTAGATCTCACATCCGCTATCGACACACATGATGTTTGGATGGAGAAGCGATACCGAACATAAGTGGAGAATACAACATTTGCATGTAGGCGTAGACACGATCCGTCCAATACTTGTACCATCGTGAATCACTCTCTTAATTATGTAACTTATATAAAATAAGTATCACATGATAATGTATATGCTATAAATTGCCTTGATTGGAATTTATGTCTATCCATTTTCTTAATTTTTTTGACTAATTATTAATGTTAAAATAATTTCAACACAGTTTATATAAATTACCGCTATAACTTTTGAAATAGAAAATCCAATTTAAAAGAATAACATAAATATAATTAAAAGTTGTAAATATGATCATGAGAATGTATGGTTTAATTTAATTCTCATGGTTGGTACCATCAAAACAACGACACTGTCCACTATTTCGTACAACCAATGATGTAAAGTTATAAATGTGTATATACATCCGGATATATACAACACAACAAGATGGCAAGAGGGATGCAAATACTCCAGATAGATAGGATAGATGCGGGGCGTACATGAGAGGGTATTTTAAAGTCGGGCCGGCGGACTTTGATGGGCTTTTGCAGGTTCGGGTTGGATCCGACCCGACTCTACAATTATGAGGAAATGAAAGTCCAGGCCCGACCCATATAAATATCGGATCCGGATCAGGCTCGGATTTTGGTGGGTCGGGTCCGGTCGGACGTGGCCCTATGCTCCACCGTAGTTAGATCTTACAAGAGACGCATATACGCAAGGTGATACCTTGAGCCTCATCTCACAAAAGGCCGAAGGGCACACTTTCCTCTTCTCCAGATCGATCGAGAAAGATAGATGGGCGGCGGCGGAGGAGAGCACGGAGGGCACTCCTTGGAGGGCGGCGGCGACTTCCGGACTAAGGTTTGGAGTCTGACGGGAGGGCCGTATTGCCGCCCCAAGTACTGGCGGAGGAACACCGCTATCGCTATGGCCGGAATCATCCTCGTCTGCATCCCTATCGCCATCAAATCCGCCGAGCTTGAGGTCTGTCCTAGTTCAGGGCATTTTTCACGAAAAATATGCAATTTTTAAGGTTTCCCCCCCTGGATTTTAGGGTTGAGGTATTCGGGATACATTTGGGGCCCTGTTTTGATTACCGTAGTGTAAAGCGATTCGGTAATCCCATCGCAACAGAAATGCAACTATTAGATTCTAGCATTAATGATGGATTATGTTCATTTGGAATGCTGGTATCTGTTCCCTTAGAAAAGGATTCTATGGGAATGGCGGTCCAAAAACGGGGCTGATGGTAACTCTAAGGCAAACAGGCTGAAGGTCGGGAATATTAATGATGTATCACAACCATATGTCTTTAGCAGATCAGTTTAGAGTATTTATGACGATCACCAATGCCTGGATAGGAGGGGATGCAGAGGTGAAGCCTTCATTAGCCCTTTGAAGTAGGAAGTTATTTCCAAGTCCGGATGGGTTTCTGGTGTTTTTTTTTCAAGGAATTTTGACAAGTCTTTTTTCAGGAAACAGAGGAGTTTTGAGATGTGGCAGGCCTTGATGGGATTTCACAATTCTCGGATGGCAACTCTGGATTCAATAGATTGAACATATTTCTTTAATTCCTGCTAGTCTGCTACCTAAGTGTGATGTGGTATAGTGTATGGAAGATTTTAGGTCTGTTGCACGATCAATTCCGTTTATTAGAATGCGGTAGAAATTCTTGCTTCGAGACTGTGGGAGGTTTTGGATTGTTAGGTTGGTTGGGTCCAGTTATCACTTATTGCTGGTATATTGATGCAGGAGAGCTGCATTTGTGCTGCGCAGGTTGTTCTCACGATGAATGGGGTAAAAGATTTCTTGTAGAATGTTGGCTTTAAAAAGATCATGTACACAGGACTGGTTGTTTTTTCGAGTACTCGAAAGAAGCATGGATTTTCAATGATTTGATTACCTTAGAGACGTGTCATGACATCACCTCTTTCCATTCTTGTAAATAGCAGGTCAGAGAGCCTGTGGATTCAGCCAAATCAAGGTGTGAGGAAATGCTTTCTACTGCCATCTATATTGCTCGTCATAGCTGTATATGCACTGGCTATTGGGGCATTTCACATTTTGCTAAAATGGGTTTCTCTTGGGTTTTTTGTGGGATGGTCTGGCCTGATGCTTGTGTCAATTCTTTGTTATGCATTTGCCATAATCTTGTTTGTATAGAATTTAGTTTAACAGGTACGCCATCATGACATTTGTAGATTTTCAGTGAGGTGTCAGACATGAGAACTAACAAATGAACATCCGCTCTGTTTCTTTTGGCATGGATGATGACGAGGCAGGTAGCTTTAGCATGTTACTGATGAACTTCTCTTGTAGATTGTTTAATCGGGAGTTGTGCTGGAAATGATTGACAGTAAATTTTAGACCTGTTGGAGAGCCAAGTTATTCTTTGGGGGTGTTTGGATGATGCTTTTGAGATGGACCCTCTTATCTCTATCCATGTTCTTTTTAGATGCCTGTAGGTTGTCGACAAAGACCGGAACCAAATTAATGGGGGTGGAGGGTGGGGGTGAGAAGAAGACTTCTTTGGACTGGGACCCACGAGGAAGACATGGTTTGTGAAATAGGCTGGTATGTGCCCGTCAAAGGAGGGTGATTTGTGGCTGATGCGGTCTGAAATTTAGGGAAGAGTTTCGAGGGGCGAATAGAGGAAATTGATGTTAGGAGATAAAGATAAACACACCAAGCAGTATGAGGGAGAAAGAACCGAGTTCGAGTTGTAATCTTTGTGAAGTAATGGTGAAATTTTTGTGCACACACCTTAATGTTGAACGCTTTTTTTCTTTTAGAAAAAAAAGAAAGACACGAGATTGATAAGAGGACTGGATGCTATAGGAAGGAAGAAAACTCATGATGATAAAGCTAATGGCTATCATGACTCATATCTTGTCATTCTCGGTTACATATCAATATGATGCTTTACATAAGGAATTAACCCATTGAGGATACATGAATTATTCCCATTCTTTTTGGACTACTTGGCTGTGTCCAGTCATCATGTATAGCTATTTTTCTATATATAGTTTAATGGCAATTTTGTTGTGAGTCCCACCTCGGGAACTCACACTCTTCTTGTTCAAAACAAACTTGGCCATGGATGGTTCATCTATAGTGGGGTTCTTTCTGAAGCTGAAGGCATTGGGGCAAATTCTGATAGGTTTTAGGAAGGATTCTCGCATTGTGCGAGAGTATCACATGAATCAGACCCAATAAGAGATGGTGAGCTTGGACTTGTTAGAGGACTCCATGGAACAAGGGGTTGAGGAGCTTGAGAGATGTGGAGTGGTGCATAAAATTCTAGAGGATGAGGATATGAAGCATGAGTTGGAATAGAGGCAATGTTTGCGCCTGAAGTGACTGATGGAGGGGATACAAACACCGGATTTTTTCATGCGGTGGCGAGCGGAAGGAGAAGGCGGAATGTGATTCACTCTATTGATGTTGGTTGAGAAGAGTTCAGTTGAGAGGAGACGATTACAGTGGTGGTGATAGGATATTTCAAGAGCATGAGCAGACATGTTCCACATTGTAGGTCTAGATGATTGGGCCTGAGGGGTGAGACGCATTGCGGATTCGGAAGCAGAGATGTTGATGAAGCCATTCGAATTGCTGGAGGTTCGTGAGGTAGTGTTTGCGCTAAATCTAGATGGTTGTCTTGGGCGGATGGATTCCCTACTTTCTTTTTCCGAGAGTTATGGGATCTGGTCGCCGAAGAGGTTATGGAGTTGGTTGGTGAGTTTGCCGAGGGCAACATTGAGTTTGATCGCCTCAATTGATCGTTGATTTTTTTTGTTACTAAAGAAGGATGTAGCCAATAGGGTAGGGTACTACTGCCCAATTAAACTTTCCAGCATGATCTACTTGATTGTGGATAAGTTGTTTGCTAATCGATTGAGGGGGTTTTGAATGTGCTCCTCTTCGGCCCAGAGTGCTTTTTATCTGGCAGGCAGCTAATAGATATTTTGTTCTGACTTCGAAGATCGTGGATGATTGGAAGAGGAGGAGAACAAAGGGAGTGGTCTGGGTGGTTGATTTCTCGAAAGCTCATGATAGTGTGGATTGCCTCTTCTTGTAGGCCTATATGTTTAGGAGAGGGTTTTTGGATCGGTGGATAACATGGATGAAGAGGTGTGTTACTGCTGCATCATGTGTGATCCTTGTGAATGGTCAATCGATAGGGGGTTTTTTCCAGGCACAACAACTCGTGCTTCAGGGTTGCTCACTTGCCCCCATGTTTTTTATTCTTGCAACGTATGCATTATCAATTATGGTGGATCGAGCGGTGTCGTGCGGTTTATGTAGTGACTACAATAGGGAGGAGATCTTGATATCTATTCTTCAATATGCGGATGACACCATCCTATTTGCAGAAGGAACATCTGAGAGTTGCAGGTATTTGCCCGTGGTCCTGGACATTTTTGGTGAGGACTCTGGCCTGAGGCTTAAAGGTATAATTCGGATATTGTGCCTTTCGATCTGGAGGAGGAAGTTAGACGATGCACAGGTTGACCGAGGTCCCCTTGTAGGAACCTACCTTTCCAGTACCTTGGTGTGCCACTTGTTGGGAGTATGCGTATGGTGGCGTGGTTGCCTGTGATTAAGAAGATAGAACAGAGGTTGGTAGGTTGGAGATCTATTTGCCTTTCTCGTGGCGGTAGAATGGTGCTGTTGATATCGGTTCTCTCTGCTATTCCTATCTTTTTCTTGTCTGCTAGGATTCTCTCGGTTGGGGTGCAGAAGAGACCCGAGACCAATGAGGTGGTTTTTCTGATCGTCCTCTGGACGGTTGAATGGGATGTTGCTGGTTGATTGGAGGATGGTGTCATGCTCAAAGGATGATGATGGTATTAGGGTACACAGCTTGGAGGAGATGAATAAAGCCCTGCTCAGTGGTTTGCTCGGATATAGGGGGACCGTGACAACTTGGTGTGTGTTATGCTCAAGAAAATCTATGGTTTGGACTGCTCATATTGAACCTGGGGGTCTTTGGACCTGCCCCTTCTTTCTTCTAAAGAGGTATTTGTGGTTTTGTACCGGATATTTGCCCCTTCTTGAGACCGGTAATGGGAGATGGCACGAGATTCAAGTTATGGACTGATGATTGGAGAGAGGGAGGGGTGCTTGGGTTGCGCTTCCCACAGATGTTTGCTTTGGTGGTTGATTCAAACAGTTCTGTGGTGAATGTTTGGGATGGACACTCGTTTTCTCCTCATTTCATATGAGGTGTTAGATCAGCAAATGAGCGAGTTGTTGGTGATGCTCCAAGAGGTGGATGGTGTAGAAGGGTCCACAGAGGGTCATGATTGCTCGAGCTGGTTCAATGATGTTTTTTCTGTGGGGAAGGCAAACATGACCCTGAGGGGCCCAATGGTCTTTGATACTGGAGTGTGTGTGGCGATTGTAGAAGAATACGGAAATGAAAAATTTCGACACGCATGAAGGTGTTTATGTGGCTATTTAGAAGGGAGAGATTGTTGACGGGGGACATATTTGCGTGGTTTGCCTAGACGGCAGGCCCGATCTGCTGTTGTTGTCACGAGAATGTAGAGTGTGTGGACCACCTTTTCTTCAGGTGCAAAAGTTCCGTGGAGGCGTGGGAGCTATTTGGAAATACCATGGTTTCTACTGACAAGGTCTCGAGTTTTTGGGAGTCCATTGGTGCAGACTGGTGTGGCAATGATTCGGGTACTTTGGTTGGCCAGAAATGGGGTGGTGTTCCATCAAGTTCGCTTCTATGGTGAAAATGTGGTGACACATGCTAGGATTCTAGTTGAGAGTTGGAGTGTATTACACGTGGTTTTTAATTTTCCATGTTACTTTTTGGTGATTAATGGTGAAGTTTTTGGGCATACGCCTATATGGTGGAGGCCTTTTTATCTTTCAAAAAAGAAGGAATTAACCCATTAAAAGAAGCAACCCTTCATCCAAAAGACATATCCAAGCCAAAAGACGCATTCAAAGATTGCAACTTATGATTTTCTTATAAAATTACAAATTACAATAACAAATTACATTTTTTAGATATTTTGGATTGCATATATTCTCATCTGCTTTGAAAACTCATCTATGAATAATGATCTGAAATTCCGGGAAGATTTTTTTAGGGGCTCACGAACTAGAGGGCCTTTGACGAGTAATTTGACCAGCCACTAAAGTTACTGGAGGGGGGGGGGCATATCACATGTGTTTATTGTAGACGGATGGAGTGACTGGTGAGGATACAAATCACGTTACCTAGAGTGGCAATGTTGCTACGTCTTGGTGGTGGATAAGATTTCATGCTTTAGCTTGTTGACAAATTAGGATAGTGAGTGCTGACATAAGTGTAACCAAAGCCGATGCACTTGGAAAAAGGTGAGAAGCTTTCTGTTGCATATTGCTATAGCAGGCATACACTTGCATCACTCCATTAGATCAAAGTGTGTAGGAGTTTGCCTTGTTGTTCTTGTTGTTGGAGGTCGTGCTATTAATAGATGGGGTGCTAGATATTTGGGATTGGAGGGTCGATAACTTTGTGGTCATAGAGGTCTACGATGCTCTCGAACTCAGAGATCATCTATGGGTTTTGGACGGCGATTTTACTTTTTATATGTTGGTTGATCCAAAGAGAAGAGGCCCATTGAAGGTGAAACTATATGCCCTGTTCATCTAAACAAAACTATATGCCTGTTTGTTTAGGGAAGATCGATTATGAATTTATGAAGGTATTCTGAAGTACCTCTGACATCGATTTGAACAAGTTTTGACCAATTTGCGGAGGTGAGGAGGAGGTAGTGAACCTTGTATTCTTTTATGCACTTTGGCACACATAGTTTGGAGATCTATGTGGTTATCTTTGGTGGACTTTTTTTGAAAAGCCAGAGGATGACCATTAGAGGTTAATGGTCATCCCTAAGGTTATCAATTTTGGGTCTGACTATTTTTGACGATCTCTAGAGGATTTCCAGAGTAGGAATCACTATTGGAGGCCGACAAGCTTTTACAAGATGGTGAGATATGAGTGAGCCACTAGTGATGTAGGTGCAGACTTAGATGAATGTAGCAGTGTTCAACTACGAGATGCATTATGTGGAAAAAGTGGTGCATGCACGACGTAGTCCTTGTATGCAGAGTGGTTGAGTTCATGTTAACAGATGCCATGTGCTGTGACGCTATGCGATACCTAATGGTTTTGATCAAATGAATGTGTTGATAACTATCCATATCCTACATTCATCCTTTGGCCTTTGAAATAAAACCATCCTTATCTACAACGTGAATGCTAATGCTGATAAACAGGATTAGATTTTTGCTCTTACATCTTGTTAATTTGCGAGAAGTCAGGTGTTGTTAAGATGACTACGATACCAGAGGCGATGTGTATTCTCCTCGTGCTTCATTTTTGATGCGATTTGAAATTTAGGGAAGAATTTTTGGGGGGGTAAGAAGAAAGGAAATTGTGTCAGAAGAGAAAGAGGAGCACACCAAGCCGGTGAAGAAGGAAGAAATGAGGTTGAGAAGGGGGCATGGGGTAATAGAATAAGAAAGAAAACTCAGGAGGATAAAGCTAAAAGCTATAAAAACCTGTATCCTTTTCATTTTCCCACAATATATGAATAATATACTTTATAAGGGAATTAACTCATTAGAAGAAGCATCCCTTCATTTAGAAGGGATACATCCATTACTCCAACCCAGCCCAACCCGACTGTGTAACCAAAAGGGCACACAAGTTCCCTCCAACTTTAGCCTTTTAATAAAATACTTTTTAATGAGTGAATTCTTGGCGAATAAGTAACTGATTGGAGATGATTTCTCCTTCCTGCCAGGGTTTGGAAACCCCGAAGTCCAGGGGTGATGCATCACGAAACTGATAAATAGGGTCCCAGTTTTATTATTAATTAGAGTCTAATTTTATATACGTTTATTCGAGTCGTTACAATTTTATTTAAATAAAAGGGATTGCGTGTGATCTCCAAAATTAGTTAGTTAATTTTAAATTTGAATTTTGAATTAGAGTCAGTTAGGATAAGGTAGATTTGAATGTTGATTCAAATCAATTAGAGTCAATTAGGATTGAGTTGGATTTTATTCGAATTTGATTCTTTTTCTATTTTTGTAATTCCTCCCCTCCTATTTAAAGGGGATGATAGTCTATTGTAAGGGACAATCCAGTTCAGTTGATATGAAAATTTGAGATTATCTCTTTTATCTCTTTCTCTGCATGCCTCTCTCTCTCATAGCGATCTTCGCGTTTCATCCCCGAAATCTCGCGCAACCGGCATGCTCTTCTCCTTTCAATCCCTCCGATTTCTTCTCCACTGATAATTCCACCATCGAATTTATTTTTCCATCGACGCAAATTTCCATTTGCATCATTTGGTATCAGAGCATGGCGATCGCGTATTGGAGGATGCAATTCGATCTTAGTCTTCTCTCCCATGGCTCACATGCGCATTCGCGACAACAAAAGTTCAAGCGATGCCTTATATCAAGCTTTAAGGTTCAAGCATGGCTGGATGCGTTAATCGATGAAACTTTGCCCGTTAACAAACATCAGATCACAAAAGCTGCTGTACAACCTACTTTTGATCAAGAAAACGAAGGTATTTTCGTTCAAGATGAAGATTTTATTGATACAACCGTTGTAGAAGAACAGGAGGACAAGGGACCAATCTACGACGAATATCCTGTGGGTGAAGAATTGGATTTCGTTGACTTGTTCGCGGACGGAGTTGTTGGCCACAAAGAAAAGGAAGCCGGTAAAGAACTTAGATCTTTAGATCTAGTTGGTTCCAATGCCGCTATTCGAACATCCATGATTCCGCTGTCATCCTCTTGCTCACAGAAATCTGCTCCAATATCGACATATGTTACTCCTTCAACCCTATTCTGGCAGTCTCCTCGCTAGTCCAACGGGGCCGACCAGCATGTGAGCCTTGCCCACGACTCACGCGCGGCCCGCGCCCCACCTGTGCATTGCCTCCACCATCTGCGAGGTTGTTCTTCTGCCAGCCACGACGCATGCGCGGCCTGCACCGCACCTGTCCGCCAGATTCACCAGCTGCAGGGACACCCTCGTCGTAGTAGCCACTGCTCCCGTCGTGGTCATGCCTCACGCATAATTTGCGCGCCACCCGTGCATCGCCTCCGCGACTGTGGGTCCTGATCGGGCCTCCCTTGTTGCTGCCGCAACCATGCGGTCTCGAGCCGCAACACTAGCCGAAGGGCTCAATGCCGTCTTTGGAGTCGAAGCCTTCACCGCCGCCACTTACTGTGGGAGCAAGGAACCCTAGCGTGGGGTCTCTATGCAAGAGAAATCGAGTCCCATGAAATTTGGGATGGGGATTTAATTTGGAGAAATTGCAGAGAAGGCCCTCTTTACAAAAATTTTTATCAAAAGGGGCAATTGGAGGATATGTTATGCTATGGCATCCTTGTAAGTGACGGGGTATGGAAATTGCAGGGACACCCTCCAATTGAAAAAAAACTACAAACGTAACATTGAAAAGGAAGTGATTTGGGGAATTTGAAGCTACAATTTCAACATTGAATTCTCCACAATTGGAACGAAGAATGAGCAATTCGTCGGGAGACGAATTTTTCAAGCGGAGGAGAATTGATGCAGCACGAAACTGATAAATAGGGCCCCCGTTTTATTATTAATTAGAGTCTAATTTTATTTACGTTTATTCGAGTCGTTGCAATTTTATTTAAATAAAAGAGATCGCGTGTGATCTCCAAAATTAGTTAGTTAATTTTAAATTTGAATTTCGAATTAGAGTCAGTTAGGATAAGGTAGATTTGAATTTTGATTCAAATCAATTAGAGTCAATTAGGATTGAGTCGGATTTTATACGAATTTGATTCTCTTTCTATTTTTGCAATTCCTCCCCTCCTATATAAAGGGGGTGTAGTCTATTTTAAGGGACAGTTCAATTCAATTGATATGAAAATTTGAGATTATCTCTTTGGGATTTTTACCCCGCAGACCCTATAAACTTTTCCAATCACCTCCACGACCTTTGAAACAACCTAATTCCCCCCCGACCCCACCGTAAACTTGTCAACTCTTACCCCATGAACCCTCCGGGTAATATGTTTTAAGCCCTTGGGGGTTCTTGGGGTAATTTAAAGGATCGATGAGGTAATTACGTTGTGCAGAAGGTCATAGAGGCATTTTAAAACGTTTATAGGGTCTGCTGGGTAAAAATCCCTATCTCTTTTATCTCTTTCTCTGCGTGTCTCTCTCTTTCTCAGCGATCTTCGCGTTTCATCCCCGAAATCTCGCGCAACCGGCGTGCTCTTCTCCTCTCAACCCCTCTGATTTCTTCTCCACCGATAATTCCACCATCGAATTTATTTTTCCGTCGACGCAAATTTCCATTTGCATCAAGGGGCGACATCCACACTTGCGGAGAGGACAACACCTCGCTTTGCGAAGAGGGCGGCATTGACAACTGTGTCGGGGAGGACGACGAATAGGGGATGTAGGGTCCAAATACTGGGACCTAACTCGCAAATGATGCCACTGCTTGCAACGGAGGTGCTTATGACGGTATATGGGGTTTGCGGCCATGGTGGTGGCTTCCGGCAGGAGGCACTACTTATGACGGGTGTGGGTTGCCACCTTTCACACGATTATGCACATCACCTGGAGGTTGTAGTCGTCGGCCTTCATATTCGTATTTAAAAATAGATAAGGATATGATAACTCCTATATTCGTAACTGACCGTTTGCATCCTTGTTGACACTCCCCACCCATAGTAAGATGCAAAGGGGCAGCGTAGGTGGCTTGTCGGGTTTGTGGACTGGGCGGGAAGCCAACAATCTGGGGTCACATCCATTAGGCACAACAATGCAGGGGGTTTTCAGGGCTAGTTTTGAACATTGCCCTGTTGTTTCAGTCTACAGGTGGGTTTGGGGTTGTGGTAAGTGGGACTTGAGTTGTCACCGGAGAAGGTGTAGATGACCATGTCTTTGGGTGTATTGGGAACATGCATGCTCGTGGTGGTAGAAATCAAGTCTGTCTCGAAGACTTGAAGATCATGACTGGCTCAGTAGATCGTTGAGTTCAATTCTTTTGACATGATGTACTTGATTTTTATGTCCTTGACTTCATCTTGTACTAGTGTTGTAGTGACTGGATCTTCTTTGTGGAGGAATGCATCTTACCTTCATGCTTGATTAAAGACGACACTTTAGTTTCTTTATTGTGCATTCTATTGCTCAAGTTGCTTAAGTTGAGCTTTGTTCACTAGAATTGAACAGATGCTCTGATACCAAATGATTAATACTTAAATTTAGGGAAGAATTTTTGAGGGTTGAGAAAAGAGGAAATTTAGATCACAAGATAAAGAAGATCATGTCCAATGTCCACTTGGACGGGGCATGTTACAACCATCTGAATTATCATGGGTTCGGCGTCGACCCATTTTTATTTTTCAAGATTGGAGCATGGAGGATGCTAGTAAAGAAATAATGAAGACAAATAGATATCATGAGTATTATGGGTATAGAAAGCAATAGTTTGACATTTAACAATTCACAGAAATAAAAAGCATATCTGTTAGGCACACACGAGGAACAATAAAAAGTGTGAAAGTCGTCATATAGTAAGAAAAGTGACTTAGCAATGACGATGAGAGGAAAATACACACCAGGGGTTTATTATAAGAGAAAAAGTGAACATTATGTATACATATATAGTGGAGATTGATGAAAATATTTAAGAACCAAGATATAATTATATGATCTCATGGATTGTTATATGAGCCATCATTAGGGTCAGGTCGGTGGGTTTAAGGGTTCAGACCAAGGTCGACCCAAGCCCGACCTATTTATTAAATGTCTCAAAATTCCAGCCCAAGCCCGACCTTCTATAAATTGGGCTCGGGTTCGGATTGTGTTTGTGGATCGGGTTCATGAGCTGGGGTGGGCTGGCCTAACCCAATACGCATCTCTACTACACTCAAGGGAGAAAAAATGAGGTTGAGAAGGGGACTGGAGGATATTAGAGAAGGAAGAAAACAGAAGAGGATAATGTCATCGGTTATGGATCTCTTTTTCATTCCCCATTACATAGGAATAGGGTGCTTTATATTGCAAATTTAACCCATTAAAAAAAGCATCCCTTCATGGCCGGTCTCAAGCCCGGGTAAATGAGGAGGGTTGCGTTAGGTAGCCGACAGCCAACGTAAAACAATCAGAGACAACTTCCTAGATAGTACTTTTTTTTTCTAAAAAAATACTATTTAAGAAGTTGCCTCATGACAGTCGGATCTTTTCAACATGGATTTAAACAAACATACAGATTTCGTTGGGGCGTTCCCTACTTGCAACGCGTTGCATCGCCCGAATGCAATGCAAAATGAGCAAGAGCCGCTACATCGCAGCCTGGATGTAGTTCAAAATTTGCAAGGGTTCCCGCATGAGGAACGCATGCGGGTAATTAAGCTAGTTCCGCTGCATCACCGCTCGGATGCAGTCCAAAATTTACAAGGGTTATCGCATAATGGACGCATGCGAGTAAAGAAGCTAGTCCAAAAGAGATTGCAACGGAAGTTGCGGATTTGTAGTTGGAATATTGGCACTTTAACTGGAAAGTTGATGGAGATAGTGGATACGATGGAAAAAAGGAAGATTCATATACTGTGTCTTCAAGAGACTAAATGGGTTGGAGAGAAAACAAGGGAGATTGAGAAGACATGCTTTAAACTTTGATATTCAGGTAAAGATAAGGGTAGAAACGGTGTTGGAGTGGTTGTTCATAAGGATTTGAAGGATTGTGTGGTTGAGGTGAAAAGATTCGGGGATCGAATTATTCTGCTAAAATTGGTGCTTGAAGAAGAAATTATGAATATCATCTCAATTTATGCACCGCAAATTGGTTTAAACAAGCTTTTTGGGAGGATTTGGATAAGAGTCTAAAAGGATTCCCGCAAAGGGAGATGATTTGCATCGGTGGACATTTTAATGGACATGTGGGAAAAGATGCTTCAGGGTATGCTAGTGTTCATGGAGGACATGGTTTTGGGGATAGAAATGAAGAGGGAAAAGCCATCCTGGATTTTGCAACGGCATATGATCTTTTCATAGCAAACACTCTCTTCAAGAAGAGGGAGGAACATTTGATTACTTATAAGAGTGGGCCAATTAGAACACAGATAGATTACTTTGCGTTGAGGAGAAGAGATCGGTTGTGTTGTAAAGACTGCAAAGTAATCCCAGGAGAGAGTTTGACAACCGAACATCGTTTGTTAGTCTTGGATGTACAAATGAAAGGACTGGTAAAGAAAAGGAGATTTTCTAAGATAACTAGAACTCGATGGTGGAATCTTCCACTGAAGCAAGCGAGCTTCAGGGAGAAGGTTTTAGAAGACTTATCTTGGGATTGTAGCGGTAGTGCAAACGAGATGTGGGAGGCAGTAGCATCTTGTATCCGAAAGGTAGCCAAAGAGATGCTAGGTGAGTCAAAGGGAGGAGCTCCAGGTCAAAAGTAGGCTTGGTGGTGGAGTGAAGGGGTGCAAGAGAAGCTAAAAATAAAAAGAGTTTTTTTTAAAGCTATGTCTAAGGATAAAACAGAGGAAACTGTTACAAACTACAAAATAGCGAAGAAGGAAGTAAAGAAGGCCATACGCGAAGCTAAGTCAAAAGCTTATGAAGTTTTGTATAAAAATCTTAACTCTAAGGAGGGACAGAAGGATATATTCAGGTTGGCCAAAGCAAGAGAAAGAAAGACCAAAGACCTTTTTCAAGTAAGATGCATTAAGGACGAGGAAGGTCATGTGTTTGTTACTCAGAAGGATATAAAGACTAGGTGGGAGCAGTACTTCCATAAACTTTTCATTGGGGAAGGAAATAGAGAGATCACTTTGGGTGATCTAGCTTGTAGTGAAAGTTACTTGAATCGTGCAAGCTATAGACGGATACAAAGAAAGGAAGTAGAAGAAGCTTTGAAGGTTATGAGACCCGGGAAAGGTGTAGGACCGGATGACATCCCTATAGAAGTATGAAGAGTTTTAGGTGATCGTGGTTTGACTTGGCTTACGAATCTATTCAATGTTATTTAGCGAAGCAAGAAAATGCCTGAAGATTGGAGGAGTATCGTGGTGCCTCTTTATAAGAATAAAGGAGACATTCAAAATTGTTCAAATTATAGAGGTATCAAGATGATGAGTCACACTATGAAAATTTGGGAACGTGTGATCGGAAGAAGGTTGAGGCAAGTTTCCAACGTAAAAGAAAACCAATTCGGATTCATGCCAGGCCGCTCAACGATTGAAGCCATGCATTTGCTGAGGAGAACAATGGAGATTTATAGAGCTAAAAGGAAGAACCTCCACATGATCTTTATTGATTTGGAGAAGGCTTATGATTCTGTCCCACGAGAGATATTGTGGAGAGTGTTGGAGAAGAGACAAGTACTTGTCCTACACATTAACCTCATAAAGGACATGTATGATGGGGCTTTATCTTGTGTAAGGACCCCGTCTGGGAAGACTGGATATTTTGACATCAACATTGGTTTACATCAAGGTTCTGCTTTGAGTCCATTTCTTTTTACTTTGATTATGGACGAGTTGACAAGTCACATTCAGGATGAGCTACCTTGGTGTATGTTATTTGCTGATGATATTGTGTTAATTGACGAAACTAGAGATGGAGTAAATGAGAAGCTTGAGTTCTGGAGACATGAGTTGGAGACTAAAGGATTTCGTATAAGTAGGGCCAAGACGGAATATATGGAGTGCACCTTTGATGGAAGCAATGGTAAAACAATCGAGGTGAAGATTGGTGACGATAACATTCAGAAGAGAGATTCCTTTGGATATCTGGGATCTATTCTGCAACATGATGGGGAAATTGATGGAGATGTTACTAATAGAATAAATGCCGGCTGGCTAAAGTGGAGAGGAGCCTCTGCTGTTCTCTGTGATAAGAAAATACCTTTAAAAATTAAAGGAAAGTTTTACAAAGCAGCAGTGAGACCTGCTATGCTTTATGGATCCGAATGTTGGCCTGTGAACCATAAACATGTGCAAAGAATGAATGTAGCAGAAATGAAAATGTTAAGGTGGATGTGTGGACACACACGTAACGATCGGATTCGGAATGATGTAATCAGAAAGAAAGTTGGTGTATGCACCGGCTAGGAGATGTGAGGGTTGGGATGTTGAACCGGCTAAGAGAGGGCGAGGACGGTCCAAGAAGTGTTGGAAAGAGACCATACGAAGGGATCTTAGTTTTGTGGATATAAGCCCAGGTTTGACTCAAGATAGATCTGAATGGAGGCGAAGAATCCATGTAGCCGACCCTACTTAATTGTGAGAAAAGGCTTTGTTGTTGTTGTTAAAAAAGCATCCCTTCATCTAAAAGACACATCCAAATCAAGAAACACATTCAAAGATTACGAGTTTTGATTTTTTACAAGAATAAAAAATATAAAAATATAATCAGATATTCTAAACTGCATCAATATTACTGTAGAATGCTTTGTTGTAGAAAAGATTCCTGTAGAATATTTGTTGTCAGAGTTTTTTAAATCATAGACAACATTGATGATGTCTAGATTTCTGTGGAAAACTTGTTCTTAATCATTGAAAAGCATTGATGATTATGGACTTTAAGTAGTCAGATATTCTGTATATATGGATGTTAGCTGATAGTGCGTAATGGTCCGAGTTATTTGACTCGTGATTGAGCACACAATGATGGTTTCTAGAGTCTTTTTGCCATATAGATTACATCTATATATGAGAGCCATTGCAAAGACCAATGTACCATCGAACTGCAATCTCTCATAGAACTCTCGAAAGGTGGGTTACCGACTATTCAATATCCTGTTTAAATTGAATAATGTCAAACGAGTGAAAACTTACCAAGGGTATTGATCCCCCACTTTCTCAATAAATTTAAATTTTTGAGATTTTTCTGCTGCTGCTTTTTTCCGTCGTTTTGTCTCCTATATTTCTCGATTTTTTGATGTATGTATTGCCCTTTTGTTTGTTACCACAATATTTTTGCACTAACAACTTCCCAGTTTTCTTCTACTTGGTCTTTACATTTATTCATTAAGTTTTGGACAGATTTTCCTTATCTTTTTTATATACTAGATCAAACATTATTGTTCTATGTCCATAGGAAGGGGGAGTCGAGATAGATTTTCCTGCAACTGCATTCTTTACCTTTCTTTACCATATTCCAGGCCCATAGGTCCATGTGATTTGATTGCTGGTAGATGAGAGGCTTTGATGCCTCCTATTTTTCTCATATCTGACTCGGGGTGAAGAATGTGTTGAATTTATGGAGCTTCTAAGTGGCTTTAACCAAATTTGTCAAGGCTCTACATCGAATTTGGGGTACGATTTATCAGGCCCTTACGACATGTTTGGTACGAGGGAATCAATCATGGAGTGGAATTAAAATTTCAGAGTTGATTCCTTTCCTCTCCTATGCTTGGTTGGCTTTTGGAAGATGGAATTTTGTTTCCATTGGAATGGAGATTCCTTTGTGTGATGGAAAAGGGGATCCATCCAAAGGAGGTAGAAATCCCATTTCCTCTCTCCTCTGGAATCAATATGTTATTGGTTTGACCGAATTACCCATATGCATCCCATGTGACTATATATATAAATCAAGGTATTGCACATTGTAACTTTAATGAAAAGATAATCATAAATTGTGAGCAATGCTCACGAAATCGGCCGCACGGGCCGCATATGCAGCCGCATATGCCCACGCGGCATGCAGAATGCACCGATTACGTGAATCAGTGCATTATGCGCCCTACTCGCATATGCGACCCGCATATGCCCCGCATATCCCGCATATCCCGCATATACCTGCATACTGCTCCAGCAGCTCCAACTTTTCAATCCTCTCATTCAGGTCCTTAATTCCGTAACTCTACCTCTTCCTTCATTCTATTGTAAGAATATGACATGCATTTGTATACAATTGCAATGGATTATACCATTATTTATATGCAATGTTTTATGTTTTACCCATGTATTGTTTTCACGAGTATATGCAATATATCGTCGAATATTTTTATATATGCCGATTGAGGTTTTGCTCACGAAATTGGCCGCACGGGCCGCATATGCAGCAACATATGCCCGCACGGCATGCAAAATGCACCGATTACATGAATCGGTGCATTATGCGCCCTACCCGCATATGCGGCCCGCATATGCTCGCATACTGCTCCAGCAGCTCCAACTTTTCAATCCTCTCATTCAGGTCCTTAATTCCGTAACTCTACCTCTTCCTTCATTCTATTGTAAGAATATGACATGCATTTGTATACAATTGCAATGGATTATACCATTATGTATATGCAATGTTTTATGTTTTCCCCATGTATCGTGTTCACGAGTATATGCAATATATCGTCGAATATTTTTATATATGCCGATTGAGGTTTTGCTCATTTAGTGCATGTATGTGTAACTTCTGTTATCATGAATCATCTAATATGTAAAATTTTTATGGTAAATATTTTTTATGATTAAATATGAGGCAATTAAAAGCATATAAACACCCATCTAACATGAATCGTTTTCATAGATCTTCTTTAACTCCACTTAAATACATAAATTCAGTGGTAATGTTATTCATATATATTTATTTTTAAATTAAAAATTAAAAAACCGCGTAGAACCGCATATACCTTGCATATGCCCCCGCATACCGCTTATTCAGTACTCGGTGACCTGTCCGAACGCATACGCATACCGCTTTCCTGAACCTTGATTGTGAGTAGTCTAGTGTACAAGCTTATTCGGAGAATATACAAGCCCATCCTCTCTTTCCCGGGTTCTAGGGACTTTGGTGCAGCGCCATCTTTCATTTGAAGGGGCATTTGTAGTGTTTTAAGGGAGATGCGGCCTTTCTTAAGGCCTTTTGTTGGGGACAGAACACATTTTCTTTTTTGGTCGGATGATTGTAGTAGGGATGGGGCTTTGGACGTTAGATTTCCGCGGTTGAAGGCGATGGCGGAGAATCCTGTATGCATGGTTGCGGAAGCATGTGACAGGGATAACTTTTTTCCTAGATTCAGATTTGAGCTTTCTAAGCAACAAGTGGAGGAACTTCTTGGTATGTTGGCGGAACTGGAAGGAGTAACGGGGCCCACTTATGGACATGATTGCTGGATCTGGCGAAATGGTTCCTTCTCAAGTTGGGAAGGCATACCAGACTTTGAAGGGTCCCATGACCTTTGATCTTGGGAGCTGCAAGGAAGATTGTTGGCGAATACGGAAGTGAAAGATTCCAACATGAGTGAAGGTTTTCATGTGGCTGTTTAGGAGAGGAAGACTACTGACAAAGGACAGACTTGCGTGATTCATTCAAAGGGTTGACAAAAGGTTCCCGAGGTGCTTGAGCAGGGTGGGGGATATGGACCATCTTCTCTTCACGTATGGTAGATCTACGGAGGTTTGGAACCTTCTTTGGGGTGGTGCTGTGGGCTATGGCAGCATGCTCGACTTTTGGAGTTCCATTGGGGCATTATTGGAATGGCACAGAGAGGGAGAGATCGACATGTCTTGATGTGATTTGGGCAATTTGGCTGGTCAAGAATGGCGCCGTGTTTACGTTAAGTGAGAGTTGGTTGTTGTAATGTGAGGTTGAGTTCTTTGTTGTGGCATGTAAAAGTTTTTGGTGATTAATGTGGAAAAGAATGATTCGTTGCTTCTTCAAAGTGCCCAATGGTTCTCTTATATAGAAGAGAGAAACCCTAATGGACAAATTACATACTAATGACAGATAAATAAATAAATTGTGAAACAATAATATAGTATAAAAACTCTCAACACTCTCCCTCAAGTTGGAGCATAAAAGTCGATCAAGCTTAGCTTGGAACAACATATTTGAAAGGGGTCCTCAAGCTAGAGCCTTGGTGAGCACATCCGCTGTCTGCTCACTTGAGCTAACATGAGATGTAGAAATACGACCCTTCTGAATCATGTCTCGAGTGTAATTTACCTCGATATGCTTGGTTCTCTCATGAGCTAACATGAGCTAACTTGAGCAACAATCTACCTCGATATGCTTGGTTCTCTCATGGAAGGCTGGATTGTTGGCAATGAACAATGCAACCTGGTTGTCGCATTGGAGGTGCATAGAAAGAATCACCTCAATAGCTAGGTAAGTTAGGACAGATATGATCCACATCATCTCTGTGCTTCCTTGTGTCATAGCTCTGTATTCTGATTCAACACTTGATCTGGTGACAATTGTTTGCTTCTTGTTCTTTCATGATACAAATGAATTTTTACGAATACAACGGAACTAAAAGTAGACTTCCTGTGCTTGGGGCATTCAGCATAGTCTGCATCTGCACATGCTGTAACAACAAGGGATGTGCCTCTGCTAAACAAAAAAACCAGTATCAGGTGACATCTTCAGATACCTCAAATCATATGGATTGCATCCATATGGTCCTGTCTAGACTGCTCCTTGAATTGACTCACTTTGCTCACTGCAAAGGATATGTATGGCCTGGTGATGGTCACATATAGAAGCTTCCCAATAAGCTCCTCGTATCTCCTCTTATCTACTTCCTCAGCGTCGTCATCATATAACTTCATGCTCGGGTCCATAAGAGTAATGATTGGCTTGCAATCTGTCATCCATGTCTTTGAGAGAAGGTCAGTTATATACTTTCTCTGTGTCATCACAAGACCTTACTGGTTTCTGGCAAACTCCAGTCCAAGGATATAGCATAGACTGTCAAGGTCCTTGGTAACAAATTGTTATCCAAGAAAGGCCTTGGTTGATTGAACACCATGTGCATTATCTCATGTAATAATGATATCATCAACATACACTAGTATAGCAATGTTTTTCTTTTGGGACCTCTGAACAAACAAGGAGTGATCTGCATTTGATCTCACGAACCCCTTCTGTTCTTTCACATCCGAGAGCTTCTGAAATCATGCTCTTGAACTTCGCTTAAAGCTATAGATTGCTTTATGAAGTCTGCACATCTTCTGACACTCTTCCTCAATAGTGAACCTAGGTGGTTGCTGCATGTAGACTTCCTCTTGGAGTCACCATAGAGGAATGCATTCGTCACATCGAGCTGATACATGGGCCAATCTCGTGTGACTGCAACAGAGAGGACCTGGAGTGTGTGGAGCCTGGCTATTGGAGAGAAGGAGCCCTGATAGTCCACCGTATAGGTCTGGGTGAACCCACAAGCCGCAAGTTGTGCACTGTAGCGATCAATGCTCTCATTTGCTCGATGCTTAATGGTGAACACCCACTTGCATCTTACAAATGTCACACCTGTATGAGCAGTAATAATGCTCCATGTGCCACGTGACTGTAAAGTTGCCATCTCTGCTTCCATGGTTAGTCATTATTGGCTCACCTTGAGCCTCTTAATATGTACGCGGGATTTCAATAGTAGATAATCCCACAACAAATTGCCTAAAATATGGTGAAAGTCGCTCCAGAGACACATGGCCTGCAAGGGGGTATCGTGCACATGAATGTTTGCCTTTCTGCAAGGCAATAGACCACCCTGGTTCACTCTCCTGTGGTGGTTCTGGGTCATCCTGAATATCTGCATGCTCATCCTATGATTTACTCTTTACATCATGCATACTACTAGCATCGTCAGTCGAAACCAAGTTCTCAGAATTTACCAGAGGCGTGCTGGATGTTGGGGAAGGCGTTGGAGCATGGAGGACATGCTGAGGTGCATGTGGGGGTGGAGGTAGAAGGACAATCACATCCTCAGACCCAGAGGGACTCAACCTGTCACCTGTAGGAGAGTAATACATGATGGACTCAAAGAAGGTACCATTAACATATGCACAGACATAGTATTGTCCCTTTACAAGATCAAAACATTGATAACCCTTTTAGGTGCGAGTACACAACGAACATTCATTTGACAGCTCGAGGAGTGAGCTTGTCATGACCATGATGTAAGAGATGGACAAAAGCCACGTTATCAAATACTCGTGGCGTGAGAGAGAAAATATCCTCTGGAAAAGCAAGGGAGAAGCATGCCTTTTCACCTAAAATAGCAGAGAGCATCCGATTTATAAGATAACATGTTGTCATCACAACATCACCCCATAATGAATGAGGAGCTTGACTCTATATGAGAAGAGTCCTGGTGATATCTAGAAGATGATGGTGTTTGCGTTCCGCAATATCATTCTGTTGTGAAGTATAGGTGCTTGAAGTCTGATGAATAATACCACAAGAGCTGAAAAATGAGACAATTGAGTAGTACATAAATCAAGAACATTATTAGAACAAATATATTTTATAGAGGCAGAGAAAGTATTCTTTTTTTCAACCACAAAGTTCTGAATCGATGTACTAGCCTCAGACTTATTCTTTAACAGAAAGACCCAAGACAATCTTGAAAAATCATCGGCACAAACCAAATAGTAATGTGTCCCATAAGATCAAGTACACAACTAGGACCCCACATATCTAGATGAAATAACTCAAATTTACTCTGACTACTACGACCTTGATGACTTGGAAAGCTGGACCGATTATGCTTTCCAAGTTGACATAGTTCACACTAGAAAATGAACTTGCTAGAAATGCCAGGAATGAGGTAACCAATCTTTTGCAGCGGTAGATGTCCAAATATGAGGTGCTGCGTTTATGGAGAAATCGACTCTGCAGAAAGGGAAGTGTCACCAACCAAAAGGAGATTGGGTCAGTCTATAATACATCCCTCCATGTTCATGGCCTCATCCAATCACCCTGCCCGCTAGTATTATATCCTGAAAAACAAGGGAACTTGGATCAGATATAGCACACCAATGGAAATCCTTTGTAATCTGACTGATAGATAGTAAATTCGTGGAAAGGGCATATGCATGAAGAACGTTCTGTAAACGTATAAAGGAGATCAAATGAACCCCCCTAGTCCATTAATGGGGGAATGTGTTCCATTTACAATCACCACCGATCTGTCTTTTTCTACTGGACTCTAAGTACCAAACTGCAAGCGATCTCTGTATAGATGATGTGAAGCTCTGGAGTCCATTATTCATTCTGAAGGATCTGGTCTAGAGCGACCAGTAAATGCATGAGTAATACTGAAGTACTACTAGACGCAGAGGCTGCACTATCTGGAGAGTCGAAACTAGAGGGTCCGGCTACTAGTGGCATGATCTCTCTCAGACGAGCAACGAAGTCATCATAACAATGGTCGGCGAGATCAAGAGCAACCTGGGCCTGTTCTACAACGCGGGCCGATGATGGGAAACCATGCTTGGAGTAGCACGTGTCCTCCGAGTGACCTGATCGATGATAGTATGAACATGGCTGACATGAACGTGGACTGCCTCTGCCGCGTGTACCTTATCCTCTAAATGGAGAACCACCTCTACCACGAGAAGCTACCATGGCCAAAGAAGTCTGAGAAGACGTGGTAGAGGGGATACTCAATTGGCTCAAACTGCGGTACGCTTCCTCCATAGGAGGCATGGTGGCGTTTGTGAGAAGCTGAGATCAATCCAATTCATATTCCGGGTTAAAGGCCGCCAAAAATACCAGAGTCATGACATAATCTCTATATGCCTTTGCTCTGGTGAGTCTATCAGGGGTATGTAACTATGGAGGCGCTCAAACATACCCCTCACAGATGTATACATGACGCGAAGAGGGCGATCACCTTGTTTGAGTGAGGAGATATCATGCTGGAGTTGCAATATCTTCGATTCATTCTTCGCTTGAGAATATGTTCCTGCGAGTACACACCGCCTTTGCTATAGGTTGACTAAGGATATCATTGGCTATCTCAACTGAGACCTATCAGATAGCCACACCTTGGCATATGTATTATCTACCTCCCATGAGGCGTTGATCCTAGTCTTGCCACTAGCTCATCCCGCATTAGAATATGCTTCTTATCATGACTATACAGCAGATTCATGAATTGCATCGCCCACAACTCGTAGTTTGTGCCGTCCATCTTGACAATAGGTGATGGACCCTTGAAGGTACTCGAAGATGGCATATCAACTCTATTTTCTTTTTTGAGGCTCCAAAAAGGGGGAGATACTCTGCGGTGTTCGCCCCAAATCAACTCTATTTTCTGACATCGTGGACAAGAACTAAGACCGTTGACCGATAGCGAGGTATCCAAACAAACATGGAAAGGGGTGATTGTGAATGTAGACTCATTCCACAACCAGTCCTAGACAACCATTGTCCTTTCTGTGTATCAAACAGGTCCACAACGGTCTGATTTAGTATTTTTCAAACCGAAATCAAACCAAAAATCTCCAGATTCTGGCCAAAATTTTCGAAATCAGACATCCAATTTGTTGTCGGAGCGGCTGAACCACGGCGAGAAGCTGCTGGAGCAGCAAACCTATTGCAACCTGCTGCAACCTTTACGCAGCGATGTGGTGATGCGTGACAGCGGCTGTTGGTGGCAGCATACGTAGGGCTTGAAAGGTAGGGTATGGATCTTAGGGTACATGTTACGATCTAGGACCGTCGCTCTAGTACCATGTGGAAAAGAATGATTCGTTGTTTATTCAAAGAGCCCAATGGTTCTCTTATATAGGAGAGAAATACTTATGGGTAAATTACTTACTAAGGACAGATAAATAAACAAATAAATTGTGAAACATTAATTTTGGAGTATTTGGTTGTGCGCCTCTTATGTTGTAGATGGGTAAATGGATACCTCCAGGATCCATTTACCTTATTCATATGTTTAGTCCCATATCTACTAGTGGTGGGACTTGGAGGCTCTGTGGAGGCTATATAAGGAGCCCAGACCTCCTGTATCCATTGAAAAAATGCAATGAAGCATATGACCCTTTAAGGCCTTCTCCCTTGGTTTCATCCCGCTCCTTAGGGAGTAGGGTTCCACGTAAAATCTTTGTGTTCCATGTTTTATCTTTCTAGTTCTTGCTCTGTTTATCATTTCACTTCCGCATTCCTATTTTCTAATATGGTATTAGAGCGGATTCGATTCTCGAGGATTCAATTTTGAATATTTTTTAGAAGATTCGATTATTAGAGTGGGTTCAACTTTGATGATTTCATTCTTCAAAGATCTGTTCTTTGATTCATATTGGAGACTAAGTTCAAGATTCAAGAAAGATCTAGTGTTCTTGATCTTCAACCCTATTCCTGCATTCCGTTCCTTAATCGAAGAGCGCTCTGTATTTTGAAAATTCATATTTTGAAGATGTTCATCCATATTTCTAGGGTTCATCGAATCCTAGATCATTCAGGAACAAGAAGCAGGTGCACTTCTAGCTGCATCGAGCGGCATCAGCGCAGGCAACGCTCCATATCCACGCATAGCCGCATAATCTCAGCCTGATTCAGCATCTGGCGACACCATCTGACGGAGCATCATTTTCTTTCCGCTGTACACGAACCTCCAGGTGCCGCTCCAAGATCTCCCTGCGCACATCTCCAGTCGTACACCCTCCAGGCAACGATTCTCGCTGCTCTTGCATGAACAGGCGGCGAAGCTCCATCTGGAGTGCATCAGCCCAGTCAAGACCCCCCACGGCGCAGGCGGCGAATCTGCAGCGCCCTACCTCCATCTCGCAAGACGGTGAGGTAGTTTTCTCCCCTAAGCAAAGGCAGCAGCGCCTCTCCCCGAGCACGCTTCTCGCGCGACCCACCTGCTCCAGGCGGCACATCTTGGCCACACTCAGGCGGCACGATGCAAGACCCAGCAACAGACGATGCGAGTCATCTCCAACAAGCCCGTGTCGTGACTTTGATTAACACCAGTGGCGGCGCCAGGCCCCATCCTTCGAGGGAACAATGTAAAAAAAGGGGGGGGGGTCCCAGAAAAAGGCCTGACGACCCTTCCCTTTATAGAAAAATGAGAAATGGTGGCCCTGTTGGGCGTGTATTAAAAAAATATATATGGGGCTCGTAAGTTTAAAAAAAATTGGAAGGGAAGAATGACGTGAGCCCAACTATATGGGCTGATCTGTTATTTAAAAACAGGAGAGAAGCCAGACACAAAAAAAGAAAAAGGTCTGTTTTGAAAAAAGAGAGAAAAATCTTACGAAAAAGGGGAAAAGTCGTGAAAAAAGGGAAATGCGAACGACTTATTTGAGGAAAATTTGCGACATCTATTTGTGAAAAAAATGATAATGATGAATGAAATAACCGAAATGAATTTTTTTAAGCCGAAAAAAGTGTGTGATCAGCTTATTTGAGTTTTCCCCCATTTTATTGTTTTCTCCCAACATAGTCGATGCCATGTATTCCGACTAGTTAAGGGGGAAAGGGGGAGTATGTGTAGAGTCACATGCCTAATTGTTAGATTCTCCAGATTCAAAGGCCAGCTAGATTTCCAGACTCTACGGATGATCAGTTGATCAGACTCGACGTTCAGATGTTTCCGAGTCCTTAGTTTCAAACACGCACATGGATGCAGTCTTCTTTTCAGATGTGCACATGTTTGCCATCATTTTTCAGTGGTCCTCATCATTCTTTTGTTTTGTCGGCCAGAGATTTCATGTGAGCCATAGGGACTCCAGAGTAAAAGACCATTCTCTATGCCATGTGCACAAGGATTTTCTTGTGGTTTCGTAGGGACTCCAGAGTAGAGTACCATTCTCTCTGCCAGATGGGAAGAGACCCAGTTCTCCGAGGAGGAGGCTCATTTCAGTTGTAGTGACTCTGACAGGCGCAGTACATAGCACATGCTCTCCAATGAGGAGATTCAGTTGACTCACATCCCTGCCCGTTCATCCTCCTCACCTGCACGGCATGAGAAGCAACGTCCTCGACAGCAGCCGACATTTGTGCGCGTTGAGTTGATATTGTTTGTAGTGTCATTTATTGTGAGTTGTGTTTCTTTTTGTTTGTCCAAGCTGAGCATTGCATGCTCCAGTTTGAGGGGGAGTGTTGGAGTATTTGGTTGTGCGTCTCTTATATTGTAAATGGATACCTCCAGGATCCATTTTCCTCATCCATATGTTTAGTCCCATGTCTACCAGTGGTGGGACTTGGAGGCTCTGTAGAGGCTATATAAGGAGCCCCAGACCTCCTGTATTCATTGAGAAAACACAATGAAGAATATAGCCCTTTGAGGCCTTCTCTCGTGGTTCCATCCTGTTCCTTAGGGAGTAGGGTTCCACGTAAAATCTTTGTGTTTCATGTTTTATTTTTCTAGTTCATGCTCTGTTTATCATTTCGCTTTCGCATTCCTATTTGCTAACAATTAACATAACGTAAAAACTCCCAACAATCAATGATGAAGTTTTTGAGCTCACACCTATACAGTTTTTCGTTTAAAAAAGTGAATAGTCATATAGAATCAAAATATTTTTTTAAGTCCATAAGATAAACTAATGCAAATGTATATTTTAAGTATGCCATTCCATATATTTTATATTGTCGGATAATGATGATTTTATAGTGAAGTTTATAATACATGGAAACACCAGCAATATCTTTAATTCATTGATATTTATCATTTACGTTTTAAAGTGATGAAAAATAGTGTAAATTACAAAATTAATCTCAATATTATGATATGGAGTATTCGAAATTATAATATAGTTGTTTCGATCATATTCGATTTCTTTATTTTATTACTTTGATTTCCATTCAATTAACATTAAAATTACGTCTGCATTATTCGGACTGCTTATATTTGATATTTACTATTAGTTTAACTAAATTACACTATGGCATTTCATTATATTTTGATCACTTTGGATGTACTTTATATTTACTAAATTTAGATTTTATTATGGCCTTTTGTGGTGATTAGCTCTAATCTTTCGTTGGACATGAGAGTAAAGGGATGGCTCCGGCTATATGGAACTTGATTTCTAAAGCATCAACGAATGGTGGCATGGGAATGGTGTGAATGCGAGAGTAGAGATATTTAAGGCGTTACTGATGAAGCGTGTGGTGTGCATCTGGGTTAAGGGAATTACCTGCTATGATGTATTATGAGGCAGTAACGCAAACTTGAGGCAAACTCCAAGGCATTCTCTGTTGCAGGGAACATTGTGGCTGTGCCACTGTGGTGGAGAAATGCTGGATCAAGCATGTCATTGGTCCTTCTCTAGGGGTATGGTGGAGAAATGCTGGATCAAGCATGCCATTGAGGCTTTCTGAGAAGTGATTGTGAGATTTTATGGAACTTTTGGATACTATGGGATTGGAGGAGGGGCGCCATTGGTTCAGGGGTTATGGTGTCCGGCCTTCTCATCGAGGCTTTATGACAAGTGATTGTGAGATTTTATGGAACTTTCGGACACTGGAACTTTCGGAGACTATGGGATCAGAGGAGGGGCCCTTGGTGGACGCGAAAGTTCACTGATTTGGGACGATGGTGAGTTTTTGAGGAGGAAGGCATACATCATTTTTGGTTAGGCAAAGGATGCGGGTCGATGTTGACGTAGCGAGAGATTGTAGTCTGATCGGGATGGTCTAGTTCTGCTAAGAGTAAAGATTTTTATGACCGAAGTTGCAAAAAGCGGTATGCGTTATTCAATCGGTAGGGTCACTGATTACTGATTAAACGGTATGTGGGAGTTTAAACGGAAATTAAACGGGTTATGCGGTTTTGCATTTTTTAATAAATAAAAAAATATTACATATATAACTAAAAAATATAAATAAATAAGAAAATTATAATAACATATTCACATATAGATTAAATATTGTCAAATTCAAGGAATGTTTCATCCAAATGTCAAAATAGATACCATAAACAACTAGAATTCATATACAAAGGTCAAAATAGACAAACATAAACAATGTCGAAAATGGCTCAATTACGCGGACGACACTCTTTTCCTCATTGAATGGGGTATCGAGGAGGCCACTGGTATGGCTGCGACGCTGGAGATTTTTTCCGAGTTGTCTGGACTGTGCAAAAATGACAACAAATCGTCTTTCGTCCCCTTCGGGCTTGCGGAGCAGGTTGCTGATGGTTTGACCGTGGCTTGGTCTGCTCGCGTTTCTTTGCCTATTGAGTACCTCAGCATGACTCTAGCTCTGGGGAGAACGAGACTCCGTGATTGGCTGAGGGTGGTGGAGAAAGTGGAGATGAGATTGGCGGGGTGGAAAGCTGCTATCCTGTCGAGGGGGGGGGTAGATTGGTTCTGCTCCAGGCCGTTTTATCTTCAATACCAACCTATTTTTTTGCTAACCGCAAGATTCCAAAGGGGATTAGTGCGAGGCTGGAAAAGAGGATGCGCGCGTTTTTGTGGGGGAGTCACCTAAATGGTCGTGGGGGGATCCATCTCGTGGGTTGGGAGGATATCACGCGTAGGAAGGACTTGGGGGGTATGGGGGTGAAATCACTTGAGCAGATGAATGAGGCGTTTTTGCTTAAATGGACGGGTAGGGTCTGGGGCATGGGGGAAGATCTCGTCTGCATGGTGGTTCGAAGCATCTATGGAGTGAAGGGAGCGCCTCATTCGCAGCTTAATAATCTTTCAACCATGACGCCTTTTTGGAGGGGCGTGGTGAAGGCTTTTATGGAAAACTTAGCTCTCTTCAGACCTGTTATTGGGGGGGGGGAGACCTCTTTTTGGGTGGATGATTGGACGGGGGCGGTAGCTATATGCTCTTGATTCCCCCGATTATACGCCTTGGCGGAAAATAAGCTGTGCTCGGTGAAGGACTGCTGGGTGGATGGGACTTGGTGGCCGTCTTTCTCTGCTAATTTCTCGGATCAGAGATTTGATGAATTCTTGGAGCTGCTTGACGCCATGAGGGAGGTGGGGGCTCCAAGCGGGGGAAGAGATCACTGGTGTTGGAAGGATGGAACGTTCTCGGTCAGGGGGGCTTATGGGGCCATTTCTAGGCCGCCACCGGCAAACTCGGAGCTGCTGAGCAGGGACTGTGCATTGTGCAATTATCTGGGCCAATAACCTTCCGAAGAGAATTGGGATCTTCCTGTGGCTTCTGAGGAGGAAGAGGTTGATGACGCGTGATCGGTGCGTCAGGCTCCTGGGCTTCATTGCAAACAAATGCCTGATTTGTGATAGTGCGATTGAGTCTGTAGATCATTTATTTTTCTCTTGTCCCGTGGTATATCAAGTTTGGCAGGAGGCTGATGTTGCTTGATGATGCTTCGACGACTTTCAGGCCTTCTGGAATTCGATCTACACAAATAGGGCTAGGCCAAGGAGGGAGCGACTGCATCCCATGGCTATTCTCTGGGCGATATGGCGTGGAAGGAATGACCTGCTGCTCTCGGGACAAATGTTTTATAAGGAGAATGTAGGATTTTTTGCGAAGAGGCTGTTAGATGATTGGTTGGTGTAGTGTTCTTTTGGGTGCATCTTGGGCGTTGCACTTTTTATCCTTTTGTAGTTCCTATTTTGGTTCTTAAATAAATTTTGATGGGGCGGACACCACCGAGTGTTTCCCCCTACCTTGCAGACTTTCAAAAAAAATAATAGCATGAATACAAAAAGTCATGGATAATGGTGATCATTTGAAGAAAGTAAATTTATGATCTTAAAAGGTCGTTTAAAGTAAATTCATGATCTTAAAAGGTCGTTTAAGGCCGCTTAAAAGGTTGTTTAAGACCGTTTAGGGTCGTTTAGACGACCATTTAAAGCTGTTTATGTGGCTCACCTGTTTATGGACCCGCTTTTGATTAAACGATGCGGTTGAGCATCACATACATTTAAACAGCCGTTTAGACCATTTTTTGCATCCCTGTTTATGACTATTGGGAAGGGGAAATATATGACTCATGACCATGGAAGGCCGTATCGATATCGATATCGTTTCGGTCTGCTCGAAAATGGATATATCGGGCTATATCGACGATATCGGTGGAAATGTCGAAAATGGCTCGAAAAATCATTTTTTTTTTGCATTTTTTCAGAAATTAAGATCATCCAAGATATTAGAACAACAAATAACCTACAAATACACACTTATATCACACATATCGATCATTTATAGACCATATATCGCACATATCTGTCATCATATCGAACATATCGCTTTTAATGTTTATTCCGGACCTTTGGATATTGGAAATGGATTCCATTCAAGTTCTTATAACATTAAATAACTTACAAATATACACTTAGATGACACATATAGATCATTTGTGACTATGATCCTTATATTGCACATATCAATCATATCGAAATATCGCTGGTACTGTTAGTTGTTGACCTATATATATTGAAAATGGAGTTCATCCAAGTTCTTAGATCACCAAATAGCTTACAAATATACTCTTAGATCACACATATCGATCAATCTATGAAGCTTGTATCGCATATATTGATCATTTTGAACATATCGATATTAATGTTTGACTCTTGACTTATAGATATTTTGTTTTTGAAGAATTGACTTATAGATACTGGAAATCGATTTCATTCAAGTCTTACAACATGAATAACTTGTAAACATACACTAAGTTGAAGAACCATTGTATGCACCCTCCTGTCGCACCATTGTGTGTTTTAATACTAGATGTAGCTAGATATATGTGTTTTAATACTAGGTGTTGAATCAATCTTCCATGAATAATAGCATTGACATATAGAGATATCGGCGAAATATCGACGATATCGATCGATATCCGGGATTTTTTCTATTGAAACTAGTCATTTTTGACCGATATGAGCCGATGTAAAAGGATATACTAGGTAATATCGAAACCCCTACGCTGTCGAAACTGATATATCGGCGATATATCGTTGATGCGGCCTTCCATGCTCATGACTTCAGAACACACTCTATCCTAATAAACGAGGTGATGTTCCTGAAATCTCTAAGGGAAGAGGATGTATTTCCCCCTCTCTTTTATCGGCGCAAGCCCTGCAAAGGAAATTTGGAACAACTCGGGGTTGTTAGGGGTTTATAGGCTCAGGTTTTTTCGGCGTTCCTTTAAGGATGCTATATATTGCTTTAAGTTGGAGAGAGTGAGACCTTCCATGTCATCTGGGCCATGTGGTTCACTAGAATTCTGTTGATGTTTCGGAATGACCATTTCTATATGGAGAATGTGGTTGTGCGTGCATGTTTGCTTTGTACTATGGTAGTTATGCATATAATTTTCTTAGTTTTGTGATCAATGAGGCTTTAGATTGGGCGAACATCTAACATGTGTAATTGCCCTTTTTATTTTCAAAAAGAATTCCAATCCAATCTCACTCCAAATAATGGATAGGAAACTGGAATATGTTTCCATTTGCATCTCAATTCTTTTCCATCCATGTTTCAATTTCATTGCAATTTCTTTCGATCATACTAAACATGGCTTTGGGTCTACATTGGAGTTAAAGACGAACTTGCGGGAGACTGAGACTTGTAACCCCTTGCAGGAGATTAAGCACTTGCTATATCAGGGTCATGGAGAGTCATATTTTACAATGGTTACTTTATTAAGAAGAAAAAGGGTAGCAAAAATAAGGTACCTGATTAAGTAGGCACAATGACTATACGCGAGAGTGTACTATGTGAGTTAAGGCCATGGGATTTGAATAGGATGCGTTTATTCTTTTCAGTCCTGTTTGGTTGAGGTACAAATGGGATCATGCCCTTGGTAAAAGGAGTAATCTCGTAATGAGCTTATTTTTTTAAGTATTGGATTTTCTACTTATTATTTCGGTGGATAGAATAGCTATCATTTTTTTGGAAAAGCTAAATGAAGATTATTAGAGTCAATGATCGTCTAAGAACTTTTATTAATGAACTTCAATTAGATAAATTAGTTATTACTTGCCCTTCAGGTGCCATCTGGATAATGTTCTTTATGTATATTTTTGTTGATCCAAAGATGATTTCATTCCTTTTTATTCAACTCATCCAAGTCATGGTAGGCAATCGTGACTGCTGTACTCTTCTTACATAAACGTTACCATGTCCTTTTGATCTACCCTTCTCGATCAACCGCTAAAAGGATGCCTGGGATGCCAACCAAGATACACAATCTTCCCCTAATCTTTCTCGAAAAAGTACAACATGAGAGAAGATGCTTCTCATCATCTTCTTCATTCATGCAAAGAGAACATGTTTCCACCTGAGAACCCATCTTTTCCTATAGACCTTGATGACTATTCACTCTCTTCTGATGGATCACAACAATGTCTTGACCTTTGCAAGGTTGATTTCCAAATACACCTACAGCTGTGAAGGAGATTAATGATCCTGCCATCGGATGAGAGCTCTTGGTAGATCATGAATCAAGGATCCCCATCACATTTCCCGCCCCTAATTAAATGGCTTGGTTCGTCAAGCAAAGAGAGTTTTTGGTCAAGTCCAAAACCATACATCAAAGAAGGGGTAACCGATATCGGGAGCCCATACCCCGCAATTGGTGGGAGAAGGTGAGCAGCGATCTACGATTTGAGTATGAAAATTGACAGTAAGATCCTTCAGCCTAGGGAAAAATCTCTCCCAAACTGTCACACTCGACCAATCATCCAATTCAATCAGAAAGTAAAATGCGCCCCTTCATCGACATTGCTTGAGGAAATCGATAAGGGGAAATACCTTTACCACATCTTCCATGAAAGGGAAATATGTGAAGGTACCTATGGCCAGTTTCATTCCTCCGTGTACTAATTCATTATTTCAACTAGCTAATAGCTATCTGGCTTATAATGTTACTGGTTATTTCCCAATTTAACTAACTGTTTCTTAGTTATCCCTCATCTTAAAAAATGACAACTAAATGCGGGAAAATAAATAACTCTAACCTATCCCTTTAGCATAGATTTCACAAAAAATCAGAATGACTTCAACCTATCCATCAGAAAAAACTCCAATATATCCCTGATCCCGCAAACTTATCTCTTGTTCTCACCCTTCACGAAGTGATTCCAAGGAATGACTGCTTCCCTTTCCCTTTTTCTGACCCCCTTTCCCCTTACAGCCCTCAGTCACGTTCCTTTCGAGGTCATGTTTTTACTAGTCACTGCCTCTACATTGACATATGGATAAATATACCTCTTCAGTTTCATATGGATCTATGCAGGATAAGGTTGTAGCCTTGCAACATGTGGTTATGCCCAAAACTGTTGATGTCCCAGAAGGTTCTGTTTGAATTAAGACTGCACTATAGGAATTTTCAGTCTGTTATGAGCTCATGAGCGACTCATAAAAAGTATTTGTACTTAACGGTGTTACTTTTTGACGGCACCCATCCAATCATGAGACGTTTAGGATTTACCAATTTCTGCTATCAAAAACTAAATATCAAATGTAACATTGAGATGATCCCTACTTATAGTGGGAGGAGGCTTCACCATTTTTTTAACATTGAGATGATCTCTGGGGTTATCCTGCCTATAAAAAGTTATTCTTGTCAACTTTGAACCTTGAAATAGAGAAGGCCAAGTCTTTTTGGAGGATTTGTGAGATTGAGAAGTCTTTAGGATAGTTGGAAGGATATGCCATATGCTTATTATGTGTGGTCTTATTGGTTGCTTGGTTACATACTTGGGTGATCCCCTGAATTCATTAATTCTGGAGCTTATCCCGAGGAGTTTGCATTTTGTATTGAAGATGAAATTGCATTTTGTTTAAAGGACTAGGGTTATTTGGATAAGGTCCGATGCTTCTCTTTGACGTAGTGGTCATCACGGGTATGGTATCGAGCTGTGCATGGATATATGTGCCTGAGATGATGAATGTAGGTAGCAATTTTTTAACATCTATAATAAGTTCTTGGATAAAAACTAACCCAACTACTCTTGGCCGGTCATTCTTCACAAAGAAAAAGACACGCTAACAAGAGATATCATGCTCCATGTGAGAAGACATTGAGAATAATGCTATGTAGCTCAGGTGCTGAATTCCACCCATTAGATATCATGCTTCATGTGAGAGGACATTGAGAATAATGCTATGTAGCTCAGGTACTGAATTCCACCCATTAGAAGGCTAGAAGCTGTATAGTGTCAAGCTACCTTAGGAAGAAAACAAGACCATTTGTCAACAATAGTATGTGTAGTAGGTGATGTCAGGCTTGTGCACATGATAATGGAGCAATGCTGATCTATTGAAGATTTATGCTGTTGATTTTTTTGAGAAGAGAATGAGCTGATTCATGATTTTAGTGTCTTACATGCAATTCTTGCATTGTTATGGCACGAATAAGATTGAAAACAGATGGAGAATAAAGAGATGAGATCTCGTTTCTAAGTTTTCTTAGGGGATAATGGTGATCACATTGTAAGTGGCTGGAAGCAGGGTGGAAGATGGCAGAGGAGCAAAGTCAGAGTGGTGAAGGGGATAAATTTATTGGACATTACGGCAGAGAAGATTAAACTTAATTCATTGCCCTTTGACACAACACATCTATAATGGATACGTTTCTTTGAAAAAGATCTATAATGTCGATGTGTAATATTCCGTTAAAAGGCATTAGATTTTAACAATCGATAAAGTGCATCTAGTTTTTCATTATCTTCTACTTTCATTCTAACTGATATTGGATGAATTTCCTAAGTTACCATCCTTTGGGGTCTTGAAGTGTGATGCATTTCGTATTCCGTGGGTTTGCACCCTCAACTGTTGCTCTACAGCATGTTTATCAATTTCATCGAGAAAATAGCATTCGAGTAAAAAAGAAGAAATACAAGCATTGTTCATGTGTATTGTTTAACACAGTTTCATATAGCAAGAGGCCGAAGAAATTGTCTAAACAATTTTAGATTATTCCAAATTTGTATTGGTTACTACATGTTATTAAGGACGATACTGTCGATCTAGTGAGATACTGGTTATCAGCCAGTGAATTGCTTTGGCATAAAAACAAGAGTGAAGAATTTCTGTCATTCAATGAATTTGTGGAGGGCATAAATTTGCATTTCTTATTGCAGAGGAGATATTTGTTTTTCTACTTCATTTTATATTGGTTTGCGCTGTATATGATGACAAATTGGTAAATAACATCCAATTGGAACAGAGCTGGGTGGGGAGGGCTTGCCTAGAATCTTCCCCATCCAAAAACCATTTTGTTTGTGTATTTAACCCTTTCCATGACTGTTGGAGTATTTGGTTATGCGTCACTTATGTGGGAGATGGGTAAATGACTCTCTCCATAATCCATTACCCCATCCATTTGCCCATCCATTTGTTTAGTCCCACATCTAACAGTTGTGGGATGCGGAGACTCAGTGAGGGCTATATAAGAAATCCCACACCATCTGTATCTAGTGAGAAAGTTCAATGAGCGATTAGCCCTTTGAGGCGTTCTCCCGTGGTTTCATCCCGCTCCTTAGGGAGTAGGGTTCCACGTTAAAATCCCTGTGTTCCAAGTTTATCATTCTTTATTTCATTCTCTGTTTATCATTTCGCTTCCACATTCTATTTTCTAACATGGTATCAGAGCGGGTCGATTCTCGAGGATTTCAAGTTCTTTGTTTTTGGTTCGAGATTCATGATTTAATTCTAGGGTTTCTATTGAAACCTTAACTATGTCTTTGAAGATTATTGTTCATGTTATGAGAGAATTGTTCTTCGAATTTCTGCATTGAAGATTGTATTTTTTTTGAGATCGTGCAATACAAAGAAAACTAGGGTTCCCAGTTCATAAACCCTAATCTCATGAGCAACGCACGATCGGGAGCAGTGATTGTGTTCTCTCCCTTAGAGCCCAGGCAGAGGCTTCAAGCCTCAGGCGGCAACCCTCCGAGCCACTTGCTCCAGGCGGCGAGTGCACGCATCATCATGCGGACGAAAGGGGTCGCTCGGTTCAGTGAAGGCCCTCTAGATGGTGGTGCTTATGCGTCACTTATATGGGAGATTGGTAAATGGATCTCTACATGATCCATTTACCCCATCCAGTTGTTTAGTCCCACAGCTACCAATTGTGGAATGTGGAGACTCAATGAGGGCTATATAAGAATCCCCACACCATTTGTATCCAGTGAGAAAGGTCAATGAACGATCAGCCCTTTGAGGCGTTCTCTCGTGATTTCGTACCGCTCCTTAGGGAGTAGGGTTCCACGTTAAAATCCATGTATTCCAAGTTTATCATTCTTTATTTCATGCTCTGTTTATCATTTCGCTTCCGCGTTCTATATTCTAGCAATGGCAAAGCATCTCTATCTTCATTTCTTTGCTTTACATCTCTAGTTTTTCTTCAAACACAGCAATGGCTTATTCCCGTCTTTTGTTTTTGTTTTCCTGTGGGTGGATGTGCATGTCAACCTGCTTGTTTTCACGATTGCATTAGGCATTGAGGTACTTCAGTCTATTTTCTTCGAGCAGGTTCGTGGAAATAAGGATTTGTTGGATCTAAATACTCGTCTCTTTGGAAGATCTAGTTTTGTAGGCTCGTGCCATTATAGTTTGTTGGGGACTGATGGGGGGGGGGGGGGGGTTGGATTTAACCGGGAAACTATAGAAATACTTTTGTAATTAAATTCAATCGAAGCTTCTTTCAAGTCCCACTAATTATTTCAGAAGTTCTTGAACAGTTTCCTGCTGCTGCTGAAACGCTCTTAACCAAGTTCAGACCATGTATCAGTATTGATAGCTGTATTGATTTGGCCATGGCTTTTTGTAATCAACGAAATTATGGATCTAACAACTGGATGAAGATGGCCAAAAAAAACGACTGTTAACAACACAACTCTGCTTTTATTGCTTCGAAGTCCTGTTTTTATCAGCACTGTCTGCGTCGCACTAATACAATTTTGCTTTGCAGCAACGGCCTCATCATCCGGTCCGTCCGATCCCTTCTCAGCTCTGGTGCAAGAACTTTGGACCCAAGGACTACACCAATATAACCAAAGTCTAAGTAGCTCACATCATCCGCTTGTCTACGAGTGTTGCTGAAAGGTGTTACTTCTGCATTCATATGGTTCTTGGTTTGTTTCAACACAACTGTTTTAACAGCTCAAGGATTTGTATCCTATTCTTGGTGTTTCCGCCTCTTGCTAGATTGCCTATAAAATAATGCTATCTGGAATGATGGCCTATGAGCCTGTGCGGCATCATATGCTAGTTGTCTTGTAGCGTTTTCTGATATTCCGCTTATTGTCTGATCTTCATAAGATTGTGGTAATAATCTTGATTAAGGGCAGGTATTATTATCAGGGCATTGCTGCTAACCCATCTCCTTCTTTACATCTTTGCAGTGATTGTGTTTGGTTTTATGTTCTTTCTTCTTTTGTTTATTTGTTCAAGAGTATGCTTTGTTTCGGAGCAAGATCAGGATTTCAAAATTCTTTTATTTTGAAAAAAAAATGGACATGATTTTCGACACTTAAGCGAAGCAATGGATGTTGACATTTCCTATTCCAATCCCCAAAGAAAGCGGGAAAAAGGGATAAATAGCAGGTTACATTTAGAGGATGCAACTAATATTTATTTGGTATATAATATTATAATATTTTATTCGAATTCGTACCTCTAGTTCAATTGGAAGAAAAAACATGGCTTTGCTTCTCATGCTTCTTTTCTTCTCATCAATGGTAAGCTATCCGCAATACATATTCTCGGAGTGTCCTCTACCAGGTCTCAATAGGAGGCAGTGAGGGTTCGCTGTCTATTCCCTTCCTCGTCTGGGATTCGAGTCAGGTTTCAATAGGAGGCATATGGGGTTTGGTTATGTAAATTATTTGCTTCCAGACATCTAATTTGATTATTTTTTTTCTTATACCTAAAAAGGCTATATTTTTACTAATAGTCTCTTCTAAAGCTCTCTTAAAAAAATTTTCTTACCCCTCACACCTTCAAACATGAGTGCTAAATGGTCACTCTTCGCAATATTCAAACCGTTTTATTTAAGTTTTTCTCCTTTTATCTTTCATTAATGTCACGGTCCCACATTTTAGTTCTCCAGATTATTTAGCATGATCCAACATTTTTTATCTTCACTGAAATCTAGTAAGAAATTTTGAGCTCCTGCAGGAATGAAGTGCTCGGTTGATCATAATCTGAAAGGGAACTTTTACATTTATGCACTTTTGAGTTTTTGCAGTTACAATTTTGGCGCTACCTTTTTTTACAATAGTAACGGTGTATGAAACTTATTGTACCTTTAACAATTATGTCCTTTACGTACTTCGACCATGTTGGATCAATTGGACCATGGTTTGTTCCACCCAAAGTCCCATTACGAAGGATTCTATTGTACTTATACCCCTAAATTTCTTGACTTATACCCTCGTCCTCCTCCACTGCGTCATGTCTGTATATCCCCCCATGGAGCTTTCTGAAGTACATGTAAATTTAGGGATATCAATCTCCGTGTACCCATTGGTATCCGACCCAAACACGTTCTGTTTAACGGTTCGAAATCCGTTCCGTTTATTTTTGGATGGATTTGGGTTTTATGGGTTTAGGATTGCCTTGTGGGTATTATGTGTGTGCGTGCGTGCATGAGCGTGTGTGTGTAGATAATACGTATTGATCTACATGTATATAAATCTGATTCAATTTTCTCATTTCCATCCATTATTCATATTTGACTACCTTTGTGTATCTTCAATAAATAAAAATTATCAACCCAAAGAGTTAAACACTTTATGTATATATATATCTTTAATATTTCATACACATTGCACATCTTTGTATACCACCATATTACATAATCTCCTTGTATTTAATCGTGTGAAAATATTATGTATTGTATGAAAAGCTTAAAAATTTACTATGCTGAATATGTGGGTACTCATTAGGTACACGGGTATTCGCCGGGTATATGGGTACTCGCTAGAAATTACCCATTTAATAAATGAACGGGTATGTGTAGTGATTTATAAATGGGTACGAGTTTGGGAATATTGTTACCCGCCCCAAACTCAACCGACTGACATCCCTATGTAAATCCCAACGACAAAGAGATGAAGCCATGGCTTCTGAAGAACACACACAGAGAGAGAGAGATGAAGCCCAGATCCATATACTTCACATATATATGGAACTTTCTTTAAGTATGTGTAAAAGGAATTCTATTGTCTTTATACTCTCTCTCTCTCTATATATATATGGTAAAATGGGGCTGCCCCCTGGGAGTAGCCAACTTGGCTACTCCCACCCCTATTTTTCCCTCATTTTTTATTTCTTTGGAAAATAAAAATTTGTATATTCATCACTATATCTCTCTAACATTTTACTAAGATTTCGTCAGAAACAGAAACTCTTAGGCCCTCCATCCAAACGTCATTTTTTTAACGGTCGCATGATTTTTTAAATCGACCCTGTTTGGATGGAGGCCGTAAGAGTCTCTGTTTCTGGCGAAATTTTAATAGAATGTTAGAGGAATATAACGATGAATTTACAAATTTTTATTTTCCAAAGAAATAAAAAAATGAGGGAAAAATAGGGGTGGGGAGTAGCCAAGTTGGCTACTCCCAGGGGGCAGCCCCATTTAATCCATATATATATATATATATATATATATATATATAAAAGAAGCTTCTAATAAGATGGGCCTTTCGAGAATGCATGGAAAGTCATGTTAATTTAAATATATTTTCTCTTTAGTTTACAATTTCTAGCTTCACAAAATTAATAATAAATGTTAACATGATATGTAATTTAACAACGATTTATGAAAATATTATTATATTGGACAAAAATGTTGGTTACAATATGGATGTTATATTTTATAAAATAATATGATTATCATTATTTTACAATGTGCAGTTTATATTTTACAGAATTGCTACACAATTTATAAATTTGGTAGTGGCTTTTTAAGTCTCAGGAAAGGTCCACCTCATTGGAAGAGTCTCATAATATATATATATTATATATATATATATATATATATGAAAAAATGGAGCTGCCCTTAGGGGTAGCCAACATGGCTACCCCCATCCCATTTTTTCACATTTTTTTAATATTTTTTTGCGAAATATCACCATATATATATGTTCATCTATATATCCCTCCTATATGTCATTCGAATTTCGTCAGAAACAAAAACTCATATGCTCGCCATCTAGAGCATGTTATTTTAACGATCTAAACATTATTGCAATCGACCTATTCTAGATGGTGGGCATATGAGTCTTTGTTTTTGACAAAATTCGAATGACATATAAGAGGGATATATAAATGAATATATATATATGGTGATATTTTTGTAAAAAATAAAAAATACTCGAAAACAGAGCGGAGGCCGCCTCATTTAACTATATATATAGTGTGTGTGTGGTTAAAGAGAGGCTACTCCATGGAGTAGCTAACCTAGCTACTCCATGGGATTTTCGCCTCTTTTATTTTTATTCGAAAATACCATCATAGATTTTCATAACTATATCACTCTATTTGACATTCAAATTTGGTCAGAAACAGAGACTCCTATACCCTCCATCCAAAACAGATTGATTACAATATATCTAATACCATTAAAATTACCTGTTCTAGATGGAGGGCATAAGAGTCTCTGTTTCTGACGAAATTTGAATTACATATTAGAGGGATATAGTTATGAAAATCCATGGTGATATTTTTGAAAAAAAGCGGTGAAAAATACTCATGAGTAGCTAAGGTTCGCTACTCCTGGAGTAGCTTCCCTTTCCTCTCTCTCTCTCTGTATGTATGTATGTATGCATGCATACTTGTATATAGGGTTAGATGGCTGCCCCGCCTCATTTTCGGGTGGTGTTTTTTTTTGAAAATTAACGCAATGGTACATTCATGTATATATCCCTCCTATATTCCATTTGAATTTCGTCAGAAACAAAGACTCATATGCCCTCCATTTTAACATGTCCGATTACAACAATGCTTAAATCATTAAAATTACCTGTTCTAGATGGAGGGCATAAGAATCTCCATTTCTGATGAAATTTGAATGACATATAGGAGGGATATATAGATGAATACATATATTGATATTTTGCAAAAAATAAAAAAAATCGTGGAAAAATGAGGCAGGGACATGTCCATTGTTTCGACACATACACACCCACATGGAAAAATGGGGCGCCCTTCCCCATTTTTTCTGCATTTTTTTAATTTTTTTTGCAAAATATCACCCATGTATATTCATTTATATATCATACCTATTTGTCAATCAAATTTCGTCAGAAACATAATCTCTTATGGCCTCCATCTAGAACTTGTAATTTTGATGGTTTAAACATTGCTGTAATCGACCTATTCTAGATGGAAGCATAGGAGTCTTTGTTTTTACAAATTTCGAACGACATGTAGGATATATATATATATATTTGAATATACATGATGATATTTCGAAAAAAATAAAAAGCAAACACCCGAAAATAGGGCAGGGGTAGCCCCATTTAACCCTATATATGTCTGATCCTATGAGGAGTCAAAAACTGTGAGAGCATGCGAGGAATGATTCTGGACCACTAGTTTCTGTCATCGCTCTCCTATTTGATTGGAGAAGAGAGATGAGCAAAATGTATTGGTCCAGAATCACTGCTCTCATGCTTCACAGTTTTTGGCTCTTACAGGATCAACCCTATATATATATGGTTCAATGGGACTGTCCTGTTCGATTTTTCGGTATTTTTTTATTTTTTTCCAAAAATAAAGTCATGTATTTTCATCAGTATGCCCTCTAATATGTCATTTCAATTTTATCAGAAATAGAGACTCCTATGTCCTTCATCCAGAACATGTCGATTACAACAATTCTAAGACCGTTAAAATTACATCTTCTAGTTGGAAGTAGACCTGGCCAAAATGTGGGCCCGACCGAATGGACCGAGGTTCAAAAATCTGTGTCCAAAGCCCACCATGGGTCGTCTATGGCCCATTTCGTTCTTTTTCCATTTGAAATTTTAAATGATATTTATATGTATAAATGATTTTATTAATACCATTTGTACTTTATATAACTAATGTAAGTAGTTTGCATGTTACTTGACATGTAAACTATTATATTTTTATTTAAAACTAGCGTCACATATGAATAAATTGAAGTATATCATATTAATACATGTATTACTTGTCTTATATTTATATATTTTTCTGGCAGATCAGGCCGACTCATCTCTAAATCTTCTAGCCCAAGCTCGACCCATGAGCGGGGTGGGTGGGTGGCCCCCAGTTGTTGGCCAAGTCTAGATGGAAGGCATAAGGGTATCTATTTTTTACGAAATTTGAATGACCTATTAGAGGGATATAGTGATGAAAATACATGACTTTATTTTTAAAAAAATAAAAATATCAAAAAATAAGAAGGGGAACCCTATTTTTCCACATATATAGGGTTGCTGGGACCCCTTGATCATTTTTCATCAATTTTTTTTTGAAAAATATCATTATGTATATTCATCTATATATCCCTCCAATATGCCACTCGGATTTCGTCAGGAACAGAAACTCCTATGCCCTCCATCTAGAACATGTTGATTACAACATTGTTTAGACTGTTAAAACTACATGTTCTAGATGGAGGGCATAGGAGTCTCTCTTTCTAATGAAGTTTGAATGATATATTGGAGGGATAAATGAATAGACATGTGATATTTTTCAAAAAAATAAAAAACTTTACAGAAAATGGGGTAGCCCCATTTTTTCCTACATAGTTTTTAATGGGGCTGGCTATTGATGAACTTTAGATTCATCATGCTAAAATCTATTATTAATCTCCAGCCTAAATAATTCCATAAAAATCACTAAAAATTCATTATTATTAACTGGTATTATATTGTATATAAATTGTGTATAATTAACCTACAAATAACTCTAAATAGCTAACTCTATTTATTGTTTTTAATTTATAACATTTCTTCTTTATTTTCTAAATCTCATAAAAATTAGATTAGTTATTTTCTATATTTGTTTTGGCATTTAAAAGAGATAAAAAATACAAAAAATCTCAAAACCAAAAGCAGTGTTTTTATCCCATTATAAGTACCCCAAAAAATGCACTTTTGTACAAATGACCGCTTTTGACTTTTTGTTCAACATGAAACTTGTATATCTCATCAAGATCTACAACTTTCATCTTTTTGACGCTTTCCTAATTTTGTTTCCTTTTATTTCTTTTAGAATTTTCTTTGTTTTTTTTATTTCTGAATTTTCTGGTGTAGCCACGTGGCGCATTATGGGCCACCCATGTGGCCGCACTACCTCTCGCCACCCGCCATAGCCAGTGATCACCTTTTCCCCAACCTTCATCTCCACCGTCGCTTACCGCCTTAGTCCCATCCGTCAGATTACAGCTCATGATGAGATCTGCACTGCACCTTCGCGCCTCAACCTCAGCCACAGATCTCCTCCTGATCCAATGGCTAGCTGATGAATCCACATTTCATCATCTTTATTCTATCATTTTGGCCTCAAAAACCCTAGTAAATGCCTGAAAATAGCATTACATAGAGTAATTTAGCATTCATGCATATGTGTGTAAAAAGTGTGTAAAATACTGTTTTTAATGCCAAAATTATAGAATAAAGAAAATAAAAGAAAAATAATAAAATATTGTAAATATTTTATGATCCGAAACCCCGAGACCTAGGCATAGGGATGAAAACGAATACAAATATATTCGTATTCGTTCGTATCCGCATTCGTCAAATAGAGGATATGGATGCCATTTTCTTGTATCTGGCGAATACGAATGCGAATACGAATGTAAATGTTCAACATTCGTCGAATACGAATACGAATACGAATATAATATCCTCAACTTTGACGAATACGAATGTGAATACGGATGTTCAAAATTTTGAGGATGCGAATACGAATATTCGTTTTTTGAAGGATACTAATATGGATACAAATACGAATACGAATATGAATACGAATGTTCAAATTCTGGATGATACCAATACTTACATGGTATATAAAGAAGTAAGTTTGGTAAGCTTTCTTTTACTATTTAGTTTTATCTTTACATTTTATTTTATTATTTATTATTTTTTATGTACATATTTATTATTAAATTAATCATTATACTTTTTATACATTAGAAATTGTTATGAACCTAAAGTGTCGTAGCTTTTAAGTAAATTTGGACATGTATAACATTCGTATATTAATTCGTATTCGTTTATCAAATATCTGTATCCGATTTACCAATATTCGTTTTACATTCGTATTCGTATTTTGGGATATGATTTTACATTTTAAACATTCGTGTGATATTCGTATACGTATTCGTATCCGTATTTAAAAAAGGATGAGGATATGGTAACACCTATATTCGTATCCGTATCCGACCGTTTCATCCCTACCTAGGCATCTTGATGAATAGGTCGACAAGGAATAAAGTAGGGGAGATAAGGGCCAAATACCTATATTTATTAATTCATTCTTTATTCATTTTGGGACCTATTTTTGGTTCCACTTTTTATGCATCAATTAAAGAAACTTTGTACATGAAAATTGTAGATAATTAAAAAAAGAAAATTATAAAATTGATTTCACTCAAAAATAATACACAGATAAAAGTTATGGTCTGAATAAAAATCCAAAATCCCAACTTCCCAGACCCGTATCTCACAAATGAAAACCCCAAATGAAGCAAACTCACCTTTAATGTATATAGTATAAAATAAGCTATTTAATGGCAGTGGTTTCACATTTGGCGGAGCTACGGTTTGAAAGTTGAGTTTTGGACCCTCATTGTATGCTGATACAGAATAAAATATTCAATTTATTATTATTCATTTATGTATTTTTTATTTTGTAATTAATATTTATAATATTTATGTACATAAAATCAAAATAAAAACATAAATAAAACTCAAATAAAAATACTTGTAGATATCATATACATAGGTATTTCACCTATAAATATACCCATACATTCTATACTTTTATTTTATTAAATATACAAAACATATCAGAAAATAAAATAAAAACATATTTGTGTATATAAAAGTATTCTATAATTTTAGAAAATAATAAATAAAAATAATAAAATCAAAATACACAAAATAAAAATAAAGTAATAAAATACATAGGTATATGTACCTATATAGGGCTAAAAAGACAACTTGTAAAATATACCTAATAAAAATAAATAAAAATTACCATAAAATAATTTATAAAATTATAAGCATTTTTTATTTTGCAACCATAATTAAATAAAATAATTTACTATTTTATTTTGATTTTAGAAATGTTTTTCTCAGGTTTTTCCTGGTTGGTCCACGTGGACCAACTAGGAGGGCTGGAGAGTTGACCTCGGTCAACTCTCTGCCCAACACCTGGACCTTGTCAGAAGTTGTGTTGACCCCAGCTTCATCCATTTTTCGAGGATGCCTCGATCACCCTTTGGTGATAGCATCTTCATGACATCTCTTCCTTGATCAATGGTGAATCACGCCCAAGTGATTCCTTGGGTTGAGGACCACTGATCGAGGCGTTTGACCCTCGTCTTCCACGCCGCCCGTCAACCCTTCAAAAGACATCCCCCAACTTCGATTCGATTTTGATCCTTCTTCCGCCAAAATCACCCGCAAACCCCTAGCCCCTCGTGCTCCTGGTGACAGCAGGAGTCGAATCGAGCCGAGGTTCGAGTCGTTTGGTGTTGAATCGAAGTAGATCCATCCCTCGCCGGAGCTCCGCCGCGACTTCCAGCCCGACGCCTCTGGTGAGCCTCCCTTCTTTCTTTTGCCACTTTCTTGTAGCTTTAGCTTAGTATAGATCCGTGTAGTACCAGTTTAGGTTTTCGTTGCGTTATTCGCCGTGATTTCGTGATTTACTCCACGACGGAGCTGAGCTCCGCCTTCGCTTTCCAGTCACCCCCATCATCGACAGCCGCCAAGATCACCTCCACCTTCTTCCTCTTCGCTCCGTCATCACTCATCACCCTTCCGTCCACCTCGATCTCGCCCAGATCGAGCTATCGAGCTCCCCTCTCCGCCGCTCGCCGGAGCTCCACGCCCGAGCCATCTTCCGCCTCCATCGAACCATCAGAACCCCCCTTTTTGTTTGCCTGGATTTTGTGCACCTAACTCCACAGGTCCGAGCCAAGGAGAAGGCTCCATCGACCCTCGACGACCCCAGGAGCAGCTGCTCAGACCACCTCCACCGTCCGAGCACCCCGCGCCGTCTCAGCCTCACCTGAGACCTCCTTCAGACGCGAAGAGGCCCCAGGATCATTTTGCCCTTAATCCTAGGGCCGGAGAGGCCGTGTGTCGGCCGTAATCGCCAACCAAAGCTCGCCGAGGGAGGTGTTCTTCGTGACCCTCTCCCCGCCATTAGATCAGGAGCCCCCTCCAGACGCCACAACCGCCGTCGGATCGCCACGCGTCCCCCGCCGTCCGATCAACCATCCACGATCTAATCCTAGCCGCCTAGGACGAAGGGGTACCCGCCGTTCGATGCACGCCACGTGTCCAAGTGAAGCTTCCTCAGTCGCACAATCCGCAGCTTGGGTATTTTGCATTTTAAACCCAAGCGATTTTGTATTTAATGTTTAGTCCTAAAACTTTCGTTTCTAGTTTAAATGTTTTTGTAATATTTGCACGTAGGCCCAGTAACTTTTTATATTTGCACTTTAGTCCGCACCACGTCACCTTACGTGACTGGAGCGCGTGCATTTTGGGTGTTTTGCACTTTTTACCCTAAACTTTCATCTGTTTGCAGTAATACCCCTGTGCGTAGTTATTTAAATATGTTTTGGGAAAATTGCATGTTTGCCCCGTCGGTTTTTAATATTTGCAAAAATGCCCCTGTGAATGATAGATCACATGTTTTGTGCGTGGATTTTGGTGAAATTTGCACTTGAGCCCCTAGATGTTTTATTATTTACACTTATACCCCTGCCAGGCTGTGACATTTTTGTGAGCTTGATCTATTTATTTGGAGTATCATTTTAATTCCAAAAATTCTCAAAAAATAGACTTAAGCTTCTGTTAACTTGCCATTGCACGCCATATTTTTATTTTTCATTTTAGTCGCTTTTTATTATTTATTAAAAATCAAAAATAGCTATTTTCAGTACTGTCTAGCTTAGAAAATACCAAAAAAATATTAAAATACCTCTAAAAATTCCAAAAAAATTTGCCTACGATGTATTTTAACCTACTTTAGTTTTAGTCCAAAAACCACTAAAAATTTCAAAAGAAAAACCTTAAAAATTCAAAAATACCTAAAAACTTAAAAAATATAAAAAACTCTAGAAAACTCCAAAAATTGTAAACTCAAGTTCTGTAGTCTCCTATTTTTATTAACTTTATTTTAAAATTAGTTTGGAAAATTTTTGTGGCTGTTTGATTTTTTAATTCCCATTTTACCCCCAGCTAGTAGCTAAGTCACTGTTTTGCTTTATTTTAGTGTTTAAAAATACCAAAAATACTCTAAAAAATATCAAAAAATCACAAAAACAGTAGAAAATTATAAAAATCCCAGAAAGATTTTATTTCTGAATTTTTGGATATTTTTGCATATTTTTATAAATAGTGTCGCACCTCTTTTATTCTCTTGTTTATATTTTCCAATATTGAAAAAGAAAATAGAAAAATATGAAATATAAAATATAAAATATAAAAATCAGAAAATTAAAAATAAAAATACAAAAATATAAAATTAAAAAAATTAAATAAAAAATATAAAATTAAAAACCCACAAAAAATTAGATTGGCTAAGTAGTTTATTAGACCTAGGTTTGGACTTTTGTCTATACTCTGCACCCTTGTTTCCTGTATTCGACCCCTACTTGCTTGCCACTGTACATTTTTAGTAGGGTATAATAAATTTTAATCCTTGCTATTGATTGCCTAATTGATTGTGTGGGTTAATTGTTGACGAACGGGAAGGCTTGAGTAGTCGCATCAGCGACAGTGAGTCTGATTTGTCAGACCACTATTTAGCGGCTCTCACAATTTCGTTTTTCAAATGGCGCCGTTGCCGGGGAGCATCGGCTTGTAGAGTACCTTGGTGTCTTTTATCTGCTTAGCCATTTGTGATTACTTGATTTTCGTGCATAATTTGTTTTGAACTGTCTGACACCTCTCTTGTTTTCTTGCGAGGGACCGCTGACCGAGGAGGATCGCCTAGGGGATCCTGCGCATCCTTTGGAGGAGGAGCCGTCTACTCTACCCTAGCTGACAGGAGAGAGCAAGGGAGCTTGAGAGAGAGAGACAATTAGCTTTTTTGTATTTTTGTGAGAGAGAGTCATTTAAATTGTAATAATACAGGACTTGGACACTTCGGGCCTAATTTCCGGGTGTTTGTTCACCCGGGGGCTCACCGCGGCTTTCTCGTGTTTCTCGACTGTCATTTTCCGATTTTGATTTCTTTTCCATTTCTTTTGTGGATTGAGCCCTTAGACCTAGGTATTGCTTGATCGATTAGATTAGGTCCAAACACCTTAACAACAATTGCATGCACCTATAGCTCGTGCTTGGACTTAGTTTAATTAAACAGCTAATTCACTCTTTTTTGATCCGCGCGCCGCGATCTCATCCCACCAAACGCTTCTCCTAAACTCGATGTGTCGAGAGAAGGAGGGGTGAGCCTAGACCGGACCTTAGGATTGGAGATTAGTGGTTAGCTTGTGGTTCTTCACGCTAGCAGTTGCCTATCTTAGGACGATTTCCGCATTGCACATCGGCATGTAGTTAGGTTTATAAATTCTGCTTTGCATCCCTCATGGAGAGAGCTGGGATTCGCTGTAAGTCTTCTTACTTTGCATCCATCATCTAAGCACAAAGGTGAGATTTCCATCTTGGTGCCGACTTGCATTGGCTTTTCCCGACTCTTTTCTCCCTCTGTTTTTGGACAAAGTAGGATCAAAAAAATACAAAATCGTTAGGCGCTTGTTTGAATCTACTCAAAAGAAGCGATAACACCAAAAAAATTAAAAAAGGGACTGCTAAGAAAACTTTGACCTAAATAAAATTGGTAATTAGACTCATTGATTGGGGAGAGCAACATCCTCACTTGTATTCAGGTTGCATTGGAAGGTCTCCTTCCAAGTGAGTTGAGTGCTTCGTAAGGATTACAACCCAAATCCCAGCTTGTGGCTGCCTTGTGTATCGCCTGGATTTCCGAAGTATTGGTGCTACTATCGTACGTAGGCGAGTAGGGCTTGGTCGCCATTGGTGACTCACTATTGTGTGAGCATCGACCTTGTCCGAAGTACCGAGCATAGGCCACGCCTTCACGGGTGTGTCTGTCTCACCGTCTGCGTCCGAGTAGGATCTTGCACGCTCACGTGTGATTCCGTTGTGAGCGAGATCCGAAGTATCGGTTTCGCCTATCAGCTTCCTCCCTCTTCTTCTTTGGCTGAGTAGGGATCCAGGAAGGGTTACAAGGACCTCAAAAAGCACAAGCTACAGGTTACATAGGAGGAGGACAAGTACGGGAATACTTTTCCGGCAGTACTCTCGCTCCTCTAGGCGTAGCGCTCTAAGGACTCGTTGAAAGATAACTTCCTGAATTCAAGATAAAAATTACAAAGATAAAAGCCGAACCTTCACGGCTTCACGTGTTGAGTTGGTGAATCCCCTTGCTTTGTGTTTTATTGCTAGTTGCATTTAGGTCAAGATCAAAAATATCGTGCCTTTGCGCAAATTTTGTTCTCCTTCTATTTGACCCTTCCTCATTGTGAGCCTTCTACTGTTTTACAATCCTTTTATTTCTTTTCCACCATCGTGCTCTTCATCCAACATCTTTTCCTCTTGGCCTTCTCGAGATGTCGTCACACGGATGGTTTAGTCGGGACCTCGCCGACGCCCACATCGATTCCGTGTCGGCAACGTCTTCAATAAAGAGGGGTGATCTCCGAGAAGTTAATTCGGATCTTGCGGATGTCTCCTTGGACTCCCCTATTCTCGCTTCTTTCAACACTTGCATTTCTCCAATAAATCCGCTATTCGGGATGGACTCGCAACCCGAACTAGCTCTTCCCCTTCCAATCAACCGGGATTACTCTTGTCCCCGAAATATCCCCTTGTGGATGGAGATCGATTTCAGTCAATGTCATATGCTCCATTCACAACCTTTTGGGATTGACCTTAATCCCAGATTCATCTCAACAGTAGGTGCTCAGGAAGATACTGATCAGGGTTTACTCCATCATGCAGATTCTCCACCCGATCACGAGTCAGAAATTCCAGTTCAGTCTGAGATGACAGGAGGAAGAGGAAAGGGACCGCAACCCCAACATGAACCTGAAATCAATACAGGGGAAGGGCAAAACACCACACAGAACGAGGTTAACAGTCAGCTACTGGCTTCCATCCAAGCCATTCAACAACAGTTGACTAATCAAGCCCTAGCCCAGACCGCCTTCCAAGATATGCTGAACGATCTGAGGAGGAGGGCCGGCGCAAGAGACGGCCGACAAGAGGATGATCCGAACTATGATCCAAATTTTCATGAAGTCAGAGATGAGTTCTCAGTGGGAGGACCCGAATTTGAAGCAGCAGAAGAAGATCCACCGCAGCCAAAGCCTACACTCAAGGAAACATACAACCCAGGAGCGGGACGCATCACTGAGTGGATTCAGGTTCCGCGTATGCATGCCCACTTCGACCTAAAGCCACAATTTCTGTCGCTACTTCCCACATTCCACGGGAACACCACTGAGGAACCATATATCTTTCTCAAGAAGTTCAGCCGCATCTGTGCCACTGCTCACTACCCTGGTATTCCTTTGGGGGTAGTCATGATGACCGCCTTTCCCTTCAGCCTTCAAGACAAGGCCCTATATTGGGTCGACCATCTTGGGAAGGTCGTCACGACCTGGGAGGAGCTGAAGTCTGCCTTTCTCCATAAGTTCTATCCTCTCGGACGATTGAACCAGATGCGCACCCAGATCTCCAGTTTCTGCCAGCAACCCCACGAGACCATCCATGAAGCATGGGAGAGATTCAAGGACTTGCAGGAGAAGTGCCCACACCATGAAATTCCAAAGACCAGTCTCGTGCAACATTTCTTTGGGGGGCTATCACTTGAAAGCCAAAAGCTTGTAGATGCTGCTTGCGGCGGTTCACATTTCAACAAGGACGAGGACGTGGTATGGAACGTCTTCGAAGAAATGGCTGAAGGAGAAGCCGCGCAAACCTCGTCCCGAGCATACATGAAGCCACCAACCGCCATCAGCAAGCCAGTAAACATGGCTTCTCATACCGAGGACAAGGATGAGAGCTCCAACCTGAGCATCATTGGGAGCCACTTGTCCAAGGTGGATATCATTGAGAAGAGGTCGTAGGACCTCGAAAAATTGACAGTCATTGAGAAGAGGACCCATGGTCTGGAGAAGCTCGACCAGATTTCCCAACAGCTGGAGCAACTCGTTCGTGCATTAAATGCAAACATGTGCAACGCTGTGTCTACTTCTGCCGAGCCGAATGCTGAGAAGAAGGATCCCACAATGCAACAACACCCTCAACCGACTCCACTGCAGCCCCAGCCTGTCCAGCATGTGTACTACGTGCAGGTTCCGGAGCAGCCCCCGCAGCCCCAGACACAGATGGTTGTATATCAACCTGAACCCCAGCCAGCATACTACGAGCAGTTCTCTCCACCCCCGTCACTGATTCAGGAGATCAATGGCGTATGGAACAATGAAGCGCAACTGACCCATCCTCAGGGACATTCTCAGGGTCAGAACATGGGCAACATGCCATGTTACCAGCAGCAGCAGGGTGGGAGGCCTTTCCAGCCCTCCTACCAATACCAGCCTCCTTCTCACGGAAACACCTGGAGGCAGAATTCTCAATACGGTCCTCAGCATTCCGGATATCGCGGACATAGATATCAGCAGCAGCCGGCTGCTCAATACAATCAACAGAATGCACCATATTCCTCCAACCCTCCTCCTCACCAATTCTCTCAAGGTTATCAGTCGCAATCTCAGCTGCCATGTCAGCATTCTAGACCCCAGCAGGGGGACTCCTCTGAGATTGTGCCGGTTAATCCGGCCCTGGCCTGTTTAGAGCAGTTAATGAAGAACATGGCTGAGATGACCCAGAAGATCGACGACCTGACGGCAGCCAAGACCGTCATACCAGCCCAAGTCGAAGCCAACCCGAACAACTTCCGACGCAAGGAGCAGGTAGCGGGCAGTGTCCAACCCGAATCAGGTGAATTAAATTGTTTTTTATCTAATGCTGCTACTCTCAGGAACGGTAGGACACTCCAGCCATCGGCGACGGCGAAGGGAAAGCATCTTGCATCTGACAGGGAATCGTCAGTCCAGCCAACACCAGGGCCAACCAGCATTTTGGGAGTAGTACCAACATTCAGAAAATCACAAAAAATGAAGAAAATAGCAAAACACAAAAGATAGCAGCAACCTCGGTGGAGATCAGCCAGCATTGGAGACGCCTGCACCTGCCTCACAGCCAGTTCCTGACAGGAGGAGCACTACACCTGCAGCGAGTCCAACGCCAGCACCAGAAGCTGAGCCTGTCATTTTTGGTCCACAAATTGTAGATGAATCCATTCCTTTTTTCCATCTACCTGTACACAACAATATGGACACTATTTTGAATGAAATTGGTGAAGATTTTGTAAATATTCCTTTCCCTGAAGCAATGAAAAAACACAAAAAGATGAAAAATTTGAAAAATGCTTTGTCTGATCCTACCATCATAGAAATAATTCAGAATTTGGTGCCGAATATGCCATTGATGAAAGCTCTTGAGTACATGCCAGTCGTTAAGAAAGGATTAAAAGAGGCATGCACGACCAAGTACAGGCCGCACCCCCACAATTCCAGAAGGAAGGGTGGCAAGTCCGAAAAGTATATCCTCACAATGGCCACCGTTAACGCCATCAGCAACCTTCTGGATAAAAAGCCAGATATGGGAGCACCTCTTGTACGTTGTCAGATGTTCAATCAGGAGTTTGAACGAACACTTCTCGACAGCGGGTCTTCTGTCAATTTGATGCCATCTTCGCTGCTCACGGAGTTCAAGCTAGGACCGCTCAAGCCTACAAAGATGATTCTGCAGTTCGCAGATAAGTCAGTCATGCAGCCTAGGGGCCTGTTGGAGGACGTGATCGTTACGGTTCAGGGAAAGTCATTCCCGGCTGATTTTGTGGTCTTAGACATGGACATCCCCTCTCCATTGCTCCTTACCCCGATCATACTTGGAAGACCATTTCTGCGGACATCAAATACAGTAGTGAATTATGGGACGGGAGAAATCACTTTTGGAGCTGGCAATGAAATAATCAGAGTAGAGATCCTGTCTGAGGGAACACCAACCGAGCAGACATCTACATCACGTGCAAGGGTGATTGAGTATGTTGACGACTGCGACTTTCTGGCAGAAATTCAAGATACCAACTTATTTTTGGATGATAATGAGATCCATGAACTCCTCTACCCCAAGGAGGAAGTGGAGACCGCAATCGAATTTCCCCTTATCGATCAAGATGAGGAACTTGCTGATGTGCTGCAAGAGAATGCCGTGGGGGTGATGTGCCTTCAGAACCAAGAGCAGAAGTTTAAAGAATTTTCAGATGAAGAGGACATCATTCAGGAATTTTATCAGGATCTGAGAGAAGAAGCAGAACAGATTATGGTGGACACCGAACAATTGAAAGAATCACCACCTGCACTAATAGCTGAGGTCACCACTGAAGCAGCTCAGACCCTGCCAGAGCTAAAACCCTTGCCCTCCAACATGAAGTATGCCTTCCTTGCAGGAGAACCGAACATGTACCCGGTCATCATCAATGCACATCTGACCGAAGACCAAGAATCTCGTCTGATGGAGGTTCTTGAACGCAACCGCAAGGCGACAGGCTAGCGAACATCCGATCTCCATGGGATCAATCCGTCATCGTGCTCGCACCGCATCTTTCTAGAAGAAGATTGCAGGCCCTCTCGAGAACTTCAGAGAAGATTAAATCCTAACCTGCGGGAGGTCGTTATGAAAGAGATTCAGAAATGGTGTGATGCGGGATTCATCTATCCCATCTCCGACAGCAAATGGGTGAGCCCTCTGCATGTTGTGCCCAAGAAATCAGGGATCACCATTGTGAAGAACGACAAAGGAGAGGAGATTGCAACCAGAGTACCCACTTCTTGGCGAGTATGCGTGGACTACAGAAGACTTAATCTCCCTACCAAGAATGATCATTTTCCTTTACCCTTCATCGACCAGATCTTGGAGAGATTGGCCGCGAAGGAATATTTCTGCTTCTTGGATGGCTACTCTGGGTATAATCAAGTTGCTATTGCTCCTGAAGATCAAGAGAAGACTACGTTCACCTGTCCTTTTGGCACATATGCCTTCTGACGGATGTCGTTCGGGCTTTGCAATGCCCCAGCCACATTTCAGAGGTGTATGCTTGCAGTTTTTGCCGATATGGTGGGCAACTTTCTCGAGGTCTTTATATATGATTTTTCGGTCTACGGGGATTCATTTGATCAATGCCTGGATTACTTAGACCGAGTCCTACAGAGGTGCTGCGAAGTCAATCTGGTGCTCTCGTGGGAGAAGAGCAACTTCATGGTGACCGAAGGAATTGTGCTGGGTCACGTGGTCTCTAAACGTGGTATGGGAGTTGACCCAGCCAAGGTGGATGTGATTTCCAAACTGGAGCCACCTACAAACATCAAACAAGTCCGGTCATTCTTGGGCCATGTCGGTTTTTACCGACGCTTCATCAAAGATTTCAGTAAACTGGCCAGACCGTTGACGGAATTGCTCGGCAAGGACAATTAATTCATTATGGATGACCGTGTGCTCCTTGCCTTCAACCAGTTGAAAGAGCTCATCACGCAGGTGACGAGTCGCAAAATCGGCCCTTTAAGAGAGTGTTTTTAGCACTCGATGATGTCATCGCAGCCGGGCCGAGATGGACTCGTCAAAGACCATCTCATTTAGATATACAAATATCAAAATGAGATGGTCGTAATATTTTCTTATTTTACTTGGCAAGAAACCAAGGTCGAACTCAGGGACACACGCTTTTCTCTATTAATCGGATTTCTATTTAACTAAGTGTCAAGTTGGAGATTGATATAGGTCAAATTATGCATGAAGTGAGACAATGCAAAACAATGCAATTAAAAATAATCATGCATTTTTTTATCCATTTTTATAATGCAAATAAATGCCATGTAATGCAATTAAAATATGCCCGAGGTGAAAATAAAGAGCAAAAATAAATAAGAGTTAATTTCGAGTTCCATTAAAAAGGGCAGATGTGATGAACAATGTTAAGAAAGGCATCAGTGCAAGTTCAAATAGACACATGACTATAAAACAATTCATAAGACTCATTGTGTCCAAAACAACAACTAAGCATGCCATTAGAAAGATCATCAGACCAGCTTTAAAATGAAACTAAAATCCTCCCAATCGGATAAACGTAGCTCAAGATATGCATAGAAGAAGCCAGGGGCATAATTGAAATAAAAACATGAAAAGATATCTACAAACCAGTCCCTGGGAAGGACCAAAATGCAATAAAAATAAGTGTGGAGGCCTTCCCTGTAAATAAACCATACGTGCGGGGGCATATTTGCAATTATTGAAACCCGCAAGTGTATGAGTGCAAATAACCCCAGGCGCGCAGGTGCTGCACGTGCTCAGGACCTGTTTGCAATTTTTACTAACTTCGGGGGGCGACTATGCAAATAACCCAGGAAGCACGTGCCACGCACACGCTATCTAGGCTCGGAGGGCGGCTCGGGCTCGGCAGAGGCTCGCTGCTGCTTCGGGTTGGCTCGGGATACACGAGCCTCCAGGCTTGGTGACGATGAGGCTCGGCGTGGGCTCAGGGACCGCCACGTGGTATCAGGACCTGGATGTGATATGCGGATGGTGCGAGGGCGCCGATGCAAAAAGCCCACAGCCACGTGCGTGAAGAACGTGATCTCAGGCTCGGATGGGGGCGAGGGTCGGCGCTGCTTCGGGTGGCCGCTGCAGGTGGCTCGAGCCACGTGGTGGCTCGAGGGCGCCTTGGGCGAGGCTCGGTTCCACCGAGCCTCCGCGCTCTGGAGTAGTCGACGTGGCCGCTCCAGGGCCGTTGGATCTCCGCCGGGGGCGAGATCCAACGGTATCTGTTCCATCTTCTCCTCCGTAGGGTGGCAGCGTGGTTGGAGCTCCGGCGTGAGGTCTGGAGCTCCTCCTCGCCTTGCCGTGCTCGATGAAGCTCGGGGACTGACGCTGAAGATCCAGCGATGAAGTTCCGAGGTCGGAGAAGACGCGGGGGTACCTGGGATGCTCTGTCAACGCCTGATCGCCGGAGGCGGAGCTCTAGAACTCAGCTCCGCCCAAGGTCCGGCCATTGGTGATGGTTGACCTGCAAGGGGGTTAAGGTGTGCGTGCGTGCGAGATGAGGCGGACGGAGGGCGTTTGTGGAGCGAAGAAGGCGAAGCCCTTAGTGGGTCCTCCTCCGCCTCCGGCGGAGGAGGAAGCCTGGGATGACGGAGGTTGTGACAGGGGAAGGGGGTGATCGGAAGGGTCGGCGAGGAAGATTGGTTGATTGTGAAGGTCGGCAGGGGATTAATGGAGGTCGATAGCATTTGAAGGGACCAAGAAAATTATGCAAAATTAAAGAAAAAACCACAAGAAGGATCGGAGGGCTTACCTGGCCGGAGATGGAGGTGTTGGCCTGGGCTGAGCATCCCGGTGATGCTCGGGTCGTCGCACGTACTGGCCGGCCGTGCCAGCGAGCTCGAGTGGGGCTCTAGGCCACCGCAACGCCGCCTGGAGGTCGGCGGGTCTCATCGGGAATGACGTCGTCGTCGCTCGATCCAAGCTCCTCCCCCTGTCACAGGGAGGAGCTGGAGGGCTGGGCTTCATCCCCTTGGTCGATGGGCAAGGTGGTTCGATGGGGGAGGCGACGCTTTTAAAGGAAGGTTCGGCGGTCCAGGTAGTGGGGAGCCGAGATATTCGAGGAGATGTGGGACGACTGGAGAGGTGGACGGAGTTTGTGGGATGTGCGCGAGAATCATGGAGGAATGAGCTCGAACGTGGTGTGGTTAGAGCATGGCGAGGATGACCAGGGCTCTGGCTAAAAATGGAAGGATGGAGGAGGTCTGCGAAGCGGGGAGCTCGGGCGAAGGATGCGGGAGGAGGAAGACAAAGCCTCGGCCGTTGGATCTTGCGATCCAATGGCTGAGAGAAGGGCGCTAAGATGTGGTGGGGATTTAGTCTGGGCGATGCGAATCGAAGGGTATCGATTGTGCCACGTGTCGCATCGAGAGGGGGGCGCTAAAGGATGGTGATGATCAGAAGTCAGGGCTGATCGAGCGGTTAGGAATAGATAGCGAATTGAGTGGCTCAGATCAGGATCGGGGTGAAGTGATCGAGCGGTCTATGAGTCGCCACATGGCGCGCTCTGCGCGAGGCGCTAACGTGCGGTTAAGATGGAGCCCTGATGATCATCCGATGGCTAGGAACATCAGCGGGCGTGGAGAAGGCCTGGCCGTTGGATCAAGAGGGTGATCCACGGCTGGAAGAAGAGGCGGTATAAGACAAGGGGAGAGGGGCCACGTGGCTCACCCAGATTGGGCCACGTGGCCCAACCAGATTATTCAAATTGTATTTTTGGTTTTTGAAGGCTTAATTGGTTGAATTTGAGAAAACTCAAAACATGAAAGTTGTAGATCTTGACGAGATCTACAAGTTTCATGTTGACCAAAACTAGAGAAGAGATCAAATGAAGACCCGAAATATTTTTAAGGGTATTTTTAAGGCTAAAAATACCACAGATTTTTATTTTGTCATTTTTTTGTGATTTTTAATTTATTTAGGACTCTGTTAATTACAGGACATTAACTGGGTTTATTGACAAAACTTTAAGCAAGGGGGTTAATTATAGAAAATAAAGATGATGAAACTGAGGTTCATCACCCCCTATACTTAATCTATGCTCGTCCTCGAGCATCAAAAAGAATGACTAAGTTGGATTAACCCCCTTGTGCATGTGAATACAGGACCCAATCTGATCAAGTCGACTCGGCTTCAGAGATCCAAAATTCTAGAGTTCAACCCAGCCTTAATCAAGAGGCTTCCAATTCCTCTACTTCTCTAGACTCTCTCTGATGTACATATAAACTAAAGGATATGAAGTTTAGTGTTGACTGCAATTCTGAGAGTAGAGTCAATTCGTCACCCAAAATCTTGGTCCGAGAAAATCTCCTAAGGACCTAATCCTCAGCACTAGGGAATAAATCAAATCTTGCATTCAGTCCACCGTCTCTTTAGTTGTCAGACTTAGAAAATGTAGATGGCAGGCCAGAAATGGAGGGCATGGGATTGTGTCAATTCTTCTCTCCCTCTCATTGGAACAAGGATTCTCTCTAGTGCCTTTTTACACAACACATTTTTTTGGTGTTGATCAGTGCGTCCGTCAAGAGAAGTTGGAGCCGTCTGCACTTGTTTTCCTGGGAGTACACCGGGGTGTGTCTCTTTTGAGTACCTATCGTACCTTCGACACCCAGACTTGTAGCATTTACGATGCAGAGCCCTTTTTTGGTGCAAGCCCGACTCCTAGTCCTAATAGCGGTGGTCCAAGTGAACACTTTGAAAAGTTTGGGAGCGCTCGTCTTTGGTGGAAGCTCTTTGACATGTAACTTTGTGGAATGAGAGCTTTTCTTTAAAATTTCATTGACTTGTATACTTTGTGGCTAGCTCCACTGCTTTTACCAAGAGTTGGTGCACACTGATCAACATTTTTTTATTTATTTCACACCCTGGCACTTGGGTCAATATCAAGAGATTAGTATGAGAATCAAGTTCTCATACTGGCTAATATTGCTGACACTCAGGTTTCATAAAGCCTCCAAAGATTTTATCCCATCCTCGAGCATCATTAGATCAAATCCAAACTCGACTTCCTCATCCCAATCCCTCAGGCGACAAATCAACTCATCTCATCAAAAAAACCGCAGTCGTGCATGTGATGTGCTGATCATATTCTTTTGTCTGAGACGAAGCATGGAATATAGCATGCAAATCTAGAAACCTAGAGAAATATGGACGATTAAGTCAATGACCCTGATGGCTAAGGCTGGTTAACCTAAAATCTCAAAGACCTCAAAAAGCTAAGTCTCCTTGACCAATTCAGATCCTGGGTGAAAGTGTAAGTGTAGAGGACTAATCCAACTTCTTCATTCAAAAACAAGACACACATTTTTTTATTTTTTATTTTTATTTATTTTTTGAACTTTAAGAGATATTAGAACTCCCTAAACTCAATTGAGCATCTGCGATTCAGCCAGTATGGATGTAAGTACAGGCCGAAGCCCGTTGCTTGAGGACGGGGCCTTGCGCGATGTCCTCTAAACCGTCCAATCTGCTAAGGGCGAACCCTCACTGAACGCGGCTGACTTAATTGGGTTTAGTAGCCACCAATGACTCTTAAAGGATTTTTAGGATTTTTCTCATTTTTATGGATTTTAGTTAGAGAGTTAAAACACAAGTTAGACTCAACTTTCCTTGAAAAGATAAGGCGATTTTTCAAAACCATGTCACACAAAATAAAAATTTTCAAAACATTTTCAAAAATCATTTTCGAAAATATTTTTATAAAAATAGCGTAACATAATATCGAAAAGCCGCGAAATCATTTGAGTTCTCTTAGTTCAAAGAATTTTACGTTAGCCAAAAAGTTTTTAATTTTTCAGATTTTTCAGATTATAGCTAAAGTAAATATACGGTATATACGGTATACCCCCCTATACTTAAACTTTGCTATGTCCTCATAGCACTAGATGTTACAAGTACATAGGTCCATTTAAATATAGAGAAATATACGGGAGCTAAGAGGGGCTCTCCCTATACTTAGGTTAGAAATAACCTAAGTATAAAGGCAAGAAAAGAAGAGTAGAGAAAATCACGGGGAGGGTCCCCCCTATACTTAGGCTGAGATTAGCCTAAGTATAAAGATGGGAATTGATGTTGGAAGGAACCCAAGGTGAACGAAGAAGAGGAATGGATTTACAAGTGAGCGGTTGAATCTCTGGAGATGAAATGGAGTGACTAAGGTTTTAGGGTTGTGTAGCAAACATGGCTCAATTCAAGCAAGCAAAAACCCTTAGTTTCACCAACTCACACATGAAACCAACCAAAGTTGGTTTATTATCTTGTCAGTTTTATTGGTGATAAAGCATTATATATTTACGTGAAAAATGTGAAATGAACATCAAGGCATATGCGCGGGTGTTGCTCTCCCAAAACCGATTTTTACTCCATTTTTGGTTGACTTGCCATTAACAGTCCCAATTTTATTTTGAATTATCACTGAATTAAGGCTAGCACATAAATCAGAAAATCATCGTCTTCCGTTCATTCCATTTTCCATTAATCCTAGGTGATCGAGTTAGGAAATGAAAGCCGAGAAAAACATGTATTCGATGAAAAAAACGCGATCTCGGCTAAACGAGAAATCATGCAGTGATTTGACAAAAACACATGAAAAACTGGGGCCGTTTTTGAAAACCAAATCCAACATGTATGCAAGTCGAAAAAGCCACACCTAATCATGCATCTATTAGCGGTGATGGATTTTCATTAATTTTAGCTAAGTGATGCGAGATTATGTGCGTATATCATTTAGTGTGTCCTACCTACGATCAAGCACATAAAAATATGAAAAATAAAATGAGCTCGGAGAGCCGCGTGCCTAGTCCTAGGTTGACACTCAAGTGGGGACGATCCCCACACAACCACGATCGTTCGATTACAATCGCGAGTCTTCGATCGAAGACCGCTGTAAAAGACGAATTATTACACAGTTCATGCATAGAAATAAAAATGCAAGACATTTTTTCTTTCTTCTCGACGTACTCCAAGCGTGCTTCTGCGGCTCTTCACAGCGGGAAGTGTCCTGCTCCTCGCCTCCTTGAACCATCAAGGGCCCTGCCACAAAAACAATGGTTAGAGATCCGTAGAGAAAAAAAATTTTACAATGCAAAATGAATGAACAAAAAAATGACCTGTAAAAAAGATACACTTAATTAAATAAACAAAATTCCAAAAAATAAAAGAAATGAGCCGTGTCCCCAGCAACGGCGCCATTTGACGAGTCGCAAAATCGGCCCTTTAAGAGAGTGTTTTTAGCACTCGATAATGTCATCGCAGCTGGGACGAGATGGACTCGTCAAAGACCATCTCATTTAGATATACAAATATCAAAATGAGATGGTCGTAATATTTTCTTATTTTACTTGGCAAGAAACCAAGGTCGAACTCAGGGACACGCGCTTTTCTCTATTAATCGGATTTCTATTTAACTAAGTGTCAAGTCTGAGATTGATATAGGTCAAATTATGCATGAAGTGAGACAATGCAAAACAATGCAATTAAAAATAATCATGCATTTTTTTATCCATTTTTATAATGCAAATAAATGCCATGTAATGCAATTAAAATATGCCCGAGGTGAAAATAAAGAGCAAAAATAAATAAGAGTTAATTTCGAGTTCCATTAAAAAGGGCAGATGTGATGAACAATGTTAAGCAAGGCATCAGTGCAAGTTCAAATAGACACATGACTATAAAATAATTCATAAGTCTCATTGTGTCCAAAACAACAATTAAGCATGCCACTAGAAAGATCATCAGACCAGCTTTAAAATGAAACTAAAATCCTCCCAATCGGATAAACGTAGCTCAAGATATGCATAGAAGAAGCCAGGGGCATAATTGAAATAAAAACATGAAAAGATATCTACAAACCAGTCCCTGGGAAGGACTAAAATGTAATAAAAATAAGTGTGGAGGCCTTCCCTGTAAATAAACCATATGCGCGGGGGCATATTTGCAATTATTGAAACCCGCAAGTGTATGAGTGCAAATAACCCCAGGCGCGCAGGTGCTGCACGTGCTCAGGACCTGTTTACAATTTTTACTAACTTCGGGGGGCGACTCTGCAAATAACCCAGGAAGCACGTGCCACGCACGCGCTATCTAGGCTCGGAGGGCGGCTCGGGCTCGGCAGAGGCTCGCTGCTGCTTCGGGTTGGCTCGGGATACACGAGCCTCCAGGCTTGGTGACGAAGAGGCTCGGCGTGGGCTCAGGGACCGCCACGTGGTATCAGGACCTGGATGTGATATGCGGATGGTGCGAGGGCGCCGATGCAAAAAGCCCACAGCCACGTGCGTGAAGCACGTGATCTCAGGATCAGATGGGGGCGAGGGTCGGCGCTGCTTCGGGTGGCCGCTGCAGGTGGCTCGGGCCACGTGGTGGCTCAAGGGCGCCTCGGGCGAGGCTCGGTCCCACCGAGCCTCCGCGCTCCGGAGTAGTCGATGTGGCCGCTCCAGGGCCGTTGGATCTCTGCCGGGGGCGAGATCCAACGGTATCTGCTCCATCTTCTCCTCCGTAGGGTGGCGGCGTGGTTGGAGCTCCGGCGTGAGGTCTGGAGCTCCTCCTCGCCTTGTCGTGCTCGATGAAGCTCGGGCACTGACGTTGAAGATCCGATGATGAAGTTCCGAGGTCGGAGAAGACGCGGGGGTACCTGGGATGCTCTGTCGACGCCTGATCGCCGGAGGCGGAGCTCTAGAACTCAGCTCCGCCCAAGCTCCGGCCATTGGTGATGGTTGACCTGCAAGGGGGTTAAGGTGTGCGTGCGTGCGAGATGAGGCGGACGGAGGGCGTTTGTGGAGCGAAGAAGGCGAAGCCCTTAGTGGGTCCTCCTCCGCCTCCGGCGGAGGAGGAAGCCTGGGATGACGGAGGTTGTGACAGGGGAAGGGGGTGATCGGAAGGGTCGACGAGGAAGATTGGTTGATTGTGAAGGTCGGCAGGGGATTAATGGAGGTCGATAGCATTTGAAGGGACCAAGAAAATTATGCAAAATTAAAGAAAAAACCACAAGAAGGATCGGAGGGCTTACCTAGCCGGAGATGGAGGTGTTGGCCTGGGCTGAGCAACCCGGTGATGCTCGGGTCGTCGCACGTATTGGCCGGCCGTGCCAGCGAGCTCGAGCGGGGCTCTAGGCCACCGCAACGCCGCCTGGAGGTCGGCGGGTCTCATCGGGAATGACGTCGTCGTCGCTCGATCCAAGCTCCTCCCCCTGTCATAGGGAGGAGCTGGAGGGCTGGGCTTCATCCCCTTGGTCGATGGACAAGGTGGTTCGATGGGGGAGGCGACGCTTTTAAAGGAAGGTTCGGCGGTCCAGGTAGTGGGGAGCCGAGATATTCGAGGAGATGTGGGACGACTGGAGAGGTGGACGGAGTTTGTGGGATGTGCGCGAGAATCATGGAGGAATGGGCTCGAACGTGGTGTGGTTAGAGCATGGCGAGGATGACCAGGGCTCTGGCTAAAAATGGAAGGATGGAGGAGGTCTGCGAAGCGGGGAGCTCGGGCGAAGGATGCGGGAGGAGGAAGACGAAGCCTCGGCCGTTGGATCTTGCGATCCAACGGCTGAGAGAAGGGCGCTAAGATGTGGTGGGGATTTAGTCTGGGCGATGCGAATCGAAGGGTATCGATTGTGCCACGTGTCGCATCGAGAGGGGGGCGCTAAAGGACGGTGATGATCAGAAGTCAGGGCTGATCGAGCGGTTAGGAATAGATAGCGAATTGAGTGGCTCAGATCAGGATCGGGGTGAAGTGATCGAGCGGTCTATGAGTCGCCACGTGGCGCGCTCTGCGCGAGGCGCTAACGTGCGGTTAAGATGGAGCCCTGATGATCATCCGATGGCTAGGAACATCAGCGGGCGTGGAGAAGGCCTGGCCGTTGGATCAAGAGGGTGATCCACGGCTGGAAGAAGAGGCGGTATAAGACAAGGGGAGAGGGGTCACGTGGCTCACCCAGATTGGGCCACGTGGCCCAATCAGATTATTCAGATTGTATTTTTGGTTTTTGAAGGCTTAATTGGTTGAATTTGAGAAAACTCAAAACATGAAAGTTGTAGATCTTGACGAGATCTACAAGTTTCATGTTGACCAAAACTAGAGAAGAGATCAAATGAAGACCCGAAATATTTTTAAGGGTATTTTTAAGGCTAAAAATACCACAGATTTTTGTTTTGTCATTTTTTTGTGATTTTTAATTTATTTAGGACTCTGTTAATTACAAGACATTAACTGGGTTTATTGACAAAACTTTAAGCAAGGGGGTTAATTATAGAAAATAAAGATGATGAAATTGAGGTTCATCACCCCCTATACTTAAACTATGCTCGTCCTCGAGCATCAAAAAGAATGACTAAGTTGGATTAACCCCCTTGTGCATGTGAATACAGGATCCAATCTGATCAAGTCGACTCGGCTTCAGAGATCCAAAATTCTAGAGTTCAACCCAGCCTTAATCAAGAGGCTTCCAATTCCTCTACTTCTCTAGACTCTCTCTGATGTACATATAAACTAAAGGATATAAAGTTTAGTGTTGACTGCAATTCTGAGAGTAGAGTCAATTCGTCACCCAAAATCTTGGTCCGAGAAAATCTCCTAAGGACCTAGTCCTCAGCACTAGGGAATAAATCAAATCTTGCATTCAGTCCACTGTCTCTTTAGTTGTCAGACTTAGAAAATGTAGATGGTAGGCCAGAAATGGAGGGCATGGGATTGTGTCAATTCTTCTCTCCCTCTCATTGGAACAAGGATTCTCTCTAGTGCCTTTTTACACAACACATTTTTTTGGTGTTGATCAGTGCATCCGTCAAGAGAAGTTGGAGCCGTCTGCACTTGTTTTCTTGGGAGTACATCGGGGTGTGTCTCTTTTGAGTACCTATCGTACCTTCGACACCCAGACTTGTAGCATTTACGATGCAGAGCCCTTTTTTGGTGCAAGCCCGACTCCTGGTCCTAATAGCGGTGGTCCAAGTGGACACTTTGAAAAGTTTGGGAGCGCTCGTCTTTGGTGGAAGCTCTTTGACATGTAACTTTGTGGAATGAGAGCTTTTCTTTAAAATTTCATTGACTTGTATAATTTGTGGCTAGCTCCACTGCTTTTACCAAGAGTTGGCGCACACTGATCAACATTTTTTTATTTATTTCACACCCTGGCACTTAGGTCAATATCAAGAGATTAGTATGAGAATCAAGTTCTCATACTGGCTAATATTGCTGACACTCAGGTTTCATAAAGCCTCCAAAGATTTTATCCCATCCACGAGCATCATTAGATCAAATCCAAACTCGACTTCCTCATCCCATCCCTCAGGCGACAAATCAACTCATCTCATCAAAAAAACCGCAGTCGTGCATGTGATGTGCTGATCATATTCTTTTGTCTGAGACGAAGCATGGAATATAGCATGCAAATCTAGAAACCTAGAGAAATATGGACGATTAAGTCAATGACCCTGATGGCTAAGGCTGGTTAACCTAAAATCTCAAAGACCTCAAAAAGCTAAGTCTCCTTGACCAATTCAGATCCTGGGTGAAAGTGTAAGTGTAGAGGACTAATCCTACTTCTTCATTCAAAAACAAGACACACATTTTTTTATTTTTTATTTTTATTTATTTTTTGAACTTTAAGAGATATTAGAACTCCCTAAACTCAATTGAGCATCTGCGATTCAGCCAGTATGGATGTAAGTACAGGCCGAAGCCCGTTGCTTGAGGACGGGGCCTTGCGCGATGTCCTCTAAACCGTCTAATCTGCTAAGGGCGAACCCTCACTGAACGCGGCTGACTTAATTGGGTTTAGTAGCCACCAATGACTCTTAAAGGATTTTTAGGATTTTTCTCATTTTTATGGATTTTAGTTAGAGAGTTAAAACACAAGTTAGACTCAACTTTCCTTGAAAAGATAAGGCGATTTTTCAAAACCATGTCACACAAAATAAAAATTTTCAAAACATTTTCAAAAATCATTTTCGAAAATATTTTTATAATAATAGCGTAACATAATATCGAAAAGCCACGAAATCATTTGAGTTCTCTTAGTTCAAAGAATTTTACGTTAGCCAAAAAGTTTTTAATTTTTCAGATTTTTCAGATTATAGCTAAAGTAAATATACGGTATATACGGTATACCCCCCTATACTTAAACTTTACTATGTCCTCATAGCACTAGATGTTACAAGTACATAGGTCCATTTAAATATAGAGAAATATACGGGAGCTAAGAGGGGCTCCCCCCTATACTTAGGTTAGAAATAACCTAAGTATAAAGGCAAGAAAAGAAGAGTAGAGAAAATCACGGGACTCGGGTCCCCCCTATACTTAGGCTGAGATTAGCCTAAGTATAAAGATGGGAATTGATGTTGGAAGGAACCCAAGGTGAACGAAGAAGAGGAATGGATTTACAAGTGAGCGGTTGAATCTCTGGAGATGAAATGGAGTGACTAAGGTTTTAGGGTTGTGTAGCAAACATGGCTCAATTCAAGCAAGCAAAAACCCTTAGTTTCACCAACTCACACATGAAACCAACCAAAGTTGGTTTATTATCTTGTCAGTTTTATTGGTGATAAAGCATTAGATATTTACGCGAAAAATGTGAAATGAACATCAAGGCATATGCGCGGGTGTTGCTCTCCCAAAACCGATTTTTACTCCATTTTTGGTTGACTTGCCATTAACAGTCCCAATTTTATTTTGAATTATCACTGAATTAAGGCTAGCACATAAATCAGAAAATCATCGTCTACCGTTCATTCCATTTTCCATTAATCCTAGGTGATCGAGTTAGGAAATGAAAGCCGAGAAAAACATGTATTCGATGAAAAAAACGCGATCTCGGCTAAACGAGAAATCATGCAGTGATTTGACAAAAACACATGAAAAACTGGGGCCGTTTTTGAAAACCAAATCCAACATGTATGCAAGTCGAAAAAGCCGCACCTAATCATGCATCTATTAGCGGTGATGGATTTTCATTAATTTTAGCTAAGTGATGCGAGATTATGTGCGTATATCATTTAGTGTGTCCTACCTACGATCAAGCACATAAAAATATGAAAAATAAAATGAGCTCGGAGAGCCGCGTGCCTAATCCTAGGTCGACACTCAAGTGGGGATGATCCCCACACAACCACGATCGTTCGATTACAATCGCGAGTCTTCGATCGAAGACCGCTGTAAAAGACGAATTATTACACAGTTCATGCATAGAAATAAAAATGCAAGACATTTTTTCTTTCTTCTCGACGTACTCCAAGCGTGCTTCTGCAGCTCTTCACAGCGGGAAGTGTCCTGCTCCTCGCTTCCTTGAACCATCAAGGGCCCTGCCACAAAAACAATGGTTAGAGATCCGTAGAGAAAAAAAATTTTACAATGCAAAATGAATGAACAAAAAAATGTCCTGTAAAAAGATACACTTAATTAAATAAACAAAATTCCAAAAAATAAAAGAAATGAGCCGTGTCCCCAGAACCGACGCCATTTGACGAGTCGCAAAATCGGCCCTTTAAGAGAGTGTTTTTAGCACTCGATAATGTCATCGCAGCTGGGCCGAGATGGACTCGTCAAAGACCATCTCATTTAGATATACAAATATCAAAATGAGATGGTCGTAATATTTTCTTATTTTACTTGGCAAGAAATCAAGGTCGAACTCAGGGACACGCGCTTTTCTCTATTAATCGGATTTCTATTTAACTAAGTGTCAAGTTGGAGATTGATATAGGTCAAATTATGCATGAAGTGAGACAATGCAAAACAATGCAATTAAAAATAATCATGCATTTTTTTTATCCATTTTTATAATGCAAATAAATGCCATGTAATGCAATTAAAATATGCCCGAGGTGAAAATAAAGAGCAAAAATAAATAAGAGTTAATTTCGAGTTCCATTAAAAAGGGCAGATGTGATGAACAATGTTAAGCAAGGCATCAGTGCAAGTTCAAATAGACACATGACTATAAAATAATTCATAAGACTCATTGTGTCCAAAACAACAATTAAGCATGCCATTAGAAAGATCATCAGACCAACTTTAAAACGAAACTAAAATCCTCCCAATCGGATAAACGTAGCTCAAGATATGCATAGAAGAAGCCAGGGGCATAATTGAAATAAAAACATGAAAAGATATCTACAAACCAGTCCCTGGGAAGGACTAAAATGCAATAAAAATAAGTGTGGAGGCCTTCCCTGTAAATAAACCATATGCGCGGGGGCATATTTGCAATTATTGAAACCCGCAAGTGTATGAGTGCAAATAACCCCAGGCGCGCAGGTGTTGCACGTGCTCAGGACCTGTTTACAATTTTTACTAACTTCGGGGGGCGACTCTGCAAATAACCCAGGAAGCACGTGCCACGCACGCGCTATCTAGGCTCGGAGGGCGGCTCGGGCTCGGCAGAGGCTCGCTGCTGCTTCGGGTTGGCTCGGGATACACAAGCCTCCAGGCTTGGTGACGATGAGGCTCGGCGTGGGCTCAGGGACCGCCACGTGGTATCAGGACCTGGATGTGATATGCGGATGGTGCGAGGACACCGATGCAAAAAGCCCACAACCACGTGCGTGAAGCACGTGATCTCAGGATCAGATGGGGGCGAGGGTCGACGCTGCTTCGGGTGGCCGCTGCAGGTGGCTCGGGCCACGTGGTGGCTCGAGGGCGCCTCGGGCGAGGCTCGGTTCCACCGAGCCTCCGCGCTCCGGAATAGTCGACGTGGCCGCTCCAGGGCCGTTGGATCTCCGCCGGGGGCGAGATCCAACGGTATCTGCTCCATCTTCTCCTCCGTAGGGTGGCGGCGTGGTTGGAGCTCCGGCGTAAGGTCTGGAGCTCCTCCTCGCCTTGCCGTGCTCGATGAAGCTCGGGGACTGACGCTGAAGATCCGGCGATGAAGTTCCGAGGTCGGAGAAGACGCAGGGGTACCTGGGATGCTCTGTCGACGCCTGATCGCCGGAGGCGGAGCTCTAGAACTCAGCTCCGCCCAAGCTCCGGCCATTGGTGATGGTTGACCTGCAAGGGGGTTAAGGTGTGCGTGCGTGCGAGATGAGGCGGACGGAGGGCGTTTGTGGAGCGAAGAAGGCGAAGCCCTTAGTGGGTCCTCCTCCGCCTCCGGCGGAGGAGGAAGCCTGGGATGACGGAGGTTGTGACAGGGGAAGGGGGTGATCGGAAGGGTCGACGAGGAAGATTGGTTGATTGTGAAGGTCGGCAGGGGATTAATGGAGGTCGATAGCATTTGAAGGGACCAAGAAAATTATGCAAAATTAAAGAAAAAACCACAAGAAGGATCGGAGGGCTTACCTGGCCGGAGATGGAGGTGTTGGCCTGGGCTGAGCATCCCGGTGATGCTCGGGTCGTCGCACGTACTGGCCGGCCGTGCCAGCGAGCTCGAGCGGGGCTCTAGGCCACCGCAACGTCGCCTGGAGGTCGGCGGGTCTCATCGGGAATGACGTCGTCGTCGCTCGATCCAAGCTCCTCCCCCTGTCACAGGGAGGAGCTGGAGGGCTGGGCTTCATCCCCTTGGTCGATGGACAAGGTGGTTCGATGGGGGAGGCGACGCTTTTAAAGGAAGGTTCGGCGGTCCAGGTAGTGGGGAGCCGAGATATTCGAGGAGATGTGGGACGACTGGAGAGGTGGACGGAGTTTGTGGGATGTGCGCGAGAATCATGGAGGAATGGGCTCGAACGTGGTGTGGTTAGAGCATGGCGAGGATGACCAGGGCTCTGGCTAAAAATGGAAGGATGGAGGAGGTCTGCGAAGCGGGGAGCTCGGGCGAAGGATGCGGGAGGAGGAAGACGAAGCCTCGGCCGTTGGATCTTGCAATCCAACGGCTGAGAGAAGGGCGCTAAGATGTGGTGGGGATTTAGTCTGGGCGATGCGAATCGAAGGGTATCGATTGTGCCACGTGTCGCATCGAGAGGGGGGCGCTAAAGGACGGTGATGATCAGAAGTCAGGGCTGATCGAGCGGTTAGGAATAGATAGCGAATTGAGTGGCTCAGATCAGGATCGGGGTGAAGTGATCGAGCGGTCTATGAGTCGCCACGTGGCGCGCTCTGCGCGAGGCGCTAACGTGCGATTAAGATGGAGCCCTGATGATCATCCGATGGCTAGGAACATCAGCGGGCGTGGAGAAGGCCTGGCCGTTGGATCAAGAGGGTGATCCACGGCTGGAAGAAGAGGCGGTATAAGACAAGGGGAGAGGGGCCACGTGGCTCACCCAGATTGGGCCACGTGGCCCATTCAGATTATTCAGATTGTATTTTTGGTTTTCGAAGGCTTAATTGGTTGAATTTGAGAAAACTCAAAACATGAAAGTTGTAGATCTTGACGAGATCTACAAGTTTCATGTTGACCAAAACTGGAGAAGAGATCAAATGAAGACCCGAAATATTTTTAAGGGTATTTTTAAGGCTAAAAATACCACAGATTTTTGTTTTATCATTTTTTGTGATTTTTAATTTATTTAGGACTCTGTTAATTACAGGACATTAACTGGGTTTTATTGACAAAACTTTAAGCAAGGGGGTTAATTACAGAAAATAAAGATGATGAAACTGAGGATCATCAGCAGGCCCCTGTCTTACAGCCACCGATCTGGACTCAGCCTTTCGAGATCATGACCGACACGTCAGATTATGCCATCGAAGCTGTACTGGGACAGAGGGAAGATAATGTACCATTTGCGATTCACTACGCTAGCCGAACGCTCGATGAAGCCCAGAAAAACTACACTGTCACTGAAAAGGAGCTGCTAGCGATAGTCTTTGCTTTGGAAAAGTTCAGATCATACCTCCTTGGGTCCAAAGTAATCATTTACACTGATCATTCGACCATTCGGTACTTACAACAGAAGTAGGACGCCAAACCACGTCTCATTCAGTGGATCCTTCTCCTCCAGGAATTTGACTTGGAAATCAAAGATAAACCTGCGGTAAAGAATGTAGTGGCCAATCATCTGTCAAGGCTTCCTGAACCAGAGTCTCCTGAGCTGAACCTGCAGCCGATCACAGAGACCTTTCCAGATGAGGAAATTCTGTCTGTCGCCTCACTTCCTTGGTATGCGGACATCGTGAACTACCTGGTTGCCAAGAAATCCCACAGGACTGGCCTAAATTGAAAATAGACAGGTTCTTGTCTAAAATCCATTTCTACCAATGGGAAGACCCGTATTTGTTTTGTGAGGGAGCAGATTGTATCTGGAGAAGGTGCATTCCTCAAGAGGAAGTTCCAAGTGTCCTCGCTTTATGTCACGACCAAGATTCTGGGGGACATCATTCAGGCAAACGAACGGCAGCGAAAGTTCTTCAAAGTGGCCTCAGGTGGCCTTCATTATTCAAAGATGCAGATGAGTATGTCAAATGCTGCACTGACTGTCAGAAGATGGGCGGAACCATAGGAATGAGAGACACGATGCCTCTGAAATACATTCAGATCTCAGACGTCTTTGACGCATGGGGCATCGACTTTATGGGCCCATTTCCCAACAACCAGGGTTATGAATGCATTCTGCTTGCTGTCGATTATGTAAGTCGATGGGTGGAGGCTATTCCCGCCCGAACCGCCGACAGTAGGACTGTCTGTCGATTCTTGAGAGATCACATCATAGCACGGTTCGGGATTCCCAAGATTCTCATATCTGACAGGGGTAGTCATTTCATAAACAGAGAGGTGAAGAAGCTGACCCAAGAATTCTGCATTGAGAATCGTGTTGCTTCACCCTACCACCCGCAGTCCAATGGCTTAGCTGAATGTTCAAACAGGGAGATCAACACAATCTTACAGAAGCTTGTGCATCCGGATCGCAAGAACTGGTCTCAGTTTCTTGATTTCGTTCTTTGGGCTTATAGAACAACGTATAAGTCACCCTTGGGAATGTCTCCCTACCACCATGTGTATGGCAAGCCATGTCATTTGCCCGTTGAACTAATTCACAAATCTTTATGGGCCATTAACAACTGTAATTTGGACTCCAAGCAGACAGGAAAGAACAGAAAACTGGATTTGAACAGATTACTGGAATTCAGAGATTATGCATATGACAACAGCCTGATGCACAAGGAGAAGGTCAAAACATGGCATGACAAGCATATCCGCCGCAAGTCCTTTGATCTAGGTCAGAAGGTGTGGTTGTTCGATGCGAAATTGAAGATCTTTCTAGGCAAATTGAAGAGTAAATGGACTGGGCCGTTCATGGTTAGGCAGGTGCGTGACAACAGAAGTGTATTGATATCCAATCTGTCATCTGACGCACATCCATTTGTAGTCAATGGACAACTTTTGAAGCCATACCTTGAACATGATACATTCATGGATGTCGTTGACTCGATTCAAGTAATCTATGAGGATGAGCTGAACATCTCCAAAGAGGCAGAGAAAGGCCAAGCACAACAAAACATTTTTGAATAATTTTTCTTCTTTTCTTCTTTTCTTCTTTTCAATTTCTTTTATCCTTTTCTACCGAATTGATGCCATCCCTTTCATCATTGCTACACTTAGGATGTACTTTATCCTAAGTATTGGGGGGATGCGCATCCCGAGTTGCTCATATCCACTTTCATCCCTTTTCTTCTTTTCTTCTTTTCCTTTCCTATCTTCTGTATCTATCCAAAAAGTGTCGCCCCTTGTAGACAGTCTTCTATACTTAGGACGTACCTTGTCCTAATTATAGGGGGGTGTACACCCTGAATTTCTTCTATTCTTTTCGATCCCCTCCATTGTCTCCTCTTCTTGTCTATACTTAGGGATATTTTACCCTAAGTATAGGGGGAGACAATCTGAGTACGATCTGTTCATTCCCACCCTTGACCCTCCCTGCGTTGTGTACAGTCTGCTATACTTAGGATTATTTGATCCTAAGTATAGGGGGGACGGTCGACTTCTCATTCATTGATTCGTTCATCAGTTCTTTATTCTTTGGACTTGCCTATACTTAGTACGAATTATGTCTTCTCTTTTCTCTCTGATCTCTGAGGACATAGCTCAAGCTAAGTATAGGGGGGTCGTATATACTACGTATATACTTTAGCCATAACTCATACTTTCGTATTTTCTTAAATAAATATGGCTAATCATTCATTAAAATTCATTAAAATCCCTAATAAAAAGGTGCCTTGTTCCTTAAATTCTTTTGTGTATTTACTGGTTAATAAATCAGGTGAAAATGTTTTTTTACAAAATGTTTGAAAAATAGTTTGAAAATCTGTATGGAAATATTTTGAAAACTATTTTGAAAATGTTTTGTTACATGTTTTCAACCTTTGTAAAAATGTGTGGTTTGTAAAATTTCTTTTCTTTATGTGAAATAAAATGTTTGAAAAATGATTTGCAAATGGTTTGAAAAATGATTGCAAAAATATTTTGAAAAATCTATATATACTGTTTGGAAAACCTTTGCAAAATGATTTTCAAATGTGTGAACATGTTTGTAAAATGTTTGTAAAAACTATTTTGGACTATAGTTTTCAAAAATTGTGTGAAAAAGCTTGTGCCAAATAAGTTTGAGGAATACTTACATCTCACCAAAATCCACGATATATGTATATGTATAAAACTGACCACTTACCCTTGTAAATTCTTAAAATCCACTTCTTGTAAATATAAGAAGCACTTCCGTGTAAATATTTTAACCTAGATTTTAGCCAAAAACTTTTTGTTTTTAAAAATTCCAAAAACATTCGTAAAAGTAAAATACAAAAACATTTGAAAAATCTTTTTAAAAAATACAAAAAATGCATATGCATCATCATCATCTTTTCAAAAATCCATAAAAAGTTCAAAATCTTTGAAAAATTGCATCACAAAAATATTTTCTGCATTCTGCATCGCATTTGCATAACATTCGCATGTTTCGGATTGAGTTTGATAGTTGAACAAGTCTAAGTAAAATCCGAAGATTGGAGCTTGATTGGACCTTAAAATCTACCTAATAACAGGAACCTTATAGGAACTGGGTTTGAGGTACTTCAGGTCTAGTTGACTTAATTCTTTGAGGATCACGGGACTAGGTTCAATGGATTCTTGACTGCCTAAGTAGAGTATTTCGGAGCACACGCACGACTCTTGTTGATAATGACCTAACTTGGACACCTGCACCTTTCACATGGCTTAACTCAGTTGGAGTAGTGAGGGGATTGGATTTACCGGTATGAGACGCACACAAGTGGAAACATTCGTCCTCCTCTAGGAAGGGAAGTGCACCCCAACCCGTCCAGTGATTAGGAAGTCTAAAGACAGGAGGCTGTGGGTTGCGATAAAGCTTCAAAAGAGGGATAGTCTACTGGCTCAAGAGGAAAAACTCCTTATATAAATGCTGGTGTATATAGTATTCAAAAAAAAGTGTTCAGGCATGTACAAAAATAAAAAGCCTGCAAAGTATGTACAAATATTGTAAAGTCAATAAGCAAGCTTGAGTTCCAAAGTCAAATATGCGAGCCTGCAGCTGGATGACTTGACTACACTGGTCTTGCATCCCAGGATAGGTAGCTACACTGGCTACCGTCCATTCTTCTCTTCACCCCCTCCTCTTGAGCTGGTTGCCACTTGAACTTAGAAGGGAATACCCCGCTCCTCGAGGATGGAGTTACTAGATTGGGGAATCATTGGGTTGTCGTACTGGAGAAGTCAGTTTCTTTGCCATTTCAGTTGGGGAAAGCCACCATCACTTACACTGTACAAGTCAGACTCATAGTCGTAAGGGTTTACGTATGAATTGAGATATTTCTGACCTGGCTATTGAGGAGACTTGAGCAGAGTCTTGGGATTCTCAGGGACTGTTGGACTTCAAATTCGGTTCTCACTAAGGTTCCGCCCGCACTAAAATTCCTAAGGTCCGACTTAAGCTCCAAACTTTGATTTTGTGAAGACAAGTTTGATGATCAAATAAAATCCAAGTTCGTCTTTTTCTTTTCTTTCTTTTTCTTTTTGCACTTATTGCATACATGTTTGCTAGGGACAAGTAAAGGTAAAGTATAGGGGGATGATGAATTCACATTTCATCATCTTTATTCTATCATTTTGGCCTCAAAAACCCTAGTAAATGCCTGAAAATAGCATTAAATAGAGTAATTTAGCATTCATGCATATGTGTGTAAAAAGTGTGTAAAATACTGTTTTCAATACCAAAATTATAGAATAAAGAAAAGAAAAGAAAAAGAATAAAATATTGTAAATATTTTATGACCCGAAACCCCGAGACCTAGGCATCTTGATGAATAGGTCGACAAGGAATAAAGTAGGGGGAGATAAGGGCCAAATACCTATATTTATTAATTCATTCTTTATTCATTTTGGGACCTATTTTTGGTTTCACTTTTTGTGCATCAAATAAAGAAACTTTATATGAAAGTTGTATATAATTAAATAAAGAAAAATATAAAATTGATTTCACTCAAAAATAATACACAGATAAAAAGTTATGGTCTGAATAAAAATCCAAAATCCCAACTTCCCAGACCCGTATCTCACAAATGAAAACTCCAAATGCAGCAAACTCACCTTTAGTTGTATATAGAATAAAATAAGCTATTTAATGGTGGTGGTTTCGCATTTGGTGGAGCTACAGTTTGAAAGTTGAGTTTTGGACCCTCATTGTATGCTTGTACAGAATAAAATATTCAATTTATTATTTATTCATTATTTTTGTATTTTTATATTTTTATAATTTTGTAATTAATATTTATAATAATTATGTACATTAAAATCAAAATAAAAACATAAATAAAACTCAAATAAAAATACTTATAGATATCATATACATAGGTATTTCACCTATAAATATACCCATACATTCTATACTTTTATTTTATTAAATATACAAAACATATCAGAAAAATAAAATAAAAAATATTTGTGTATATAAAAGTATTCTATAATTTAATAAAATAATAAATAAAAATAATAAAATCAAAATACACAAAATAAAAATAAAGTAATAAAATACATAGGTATATGTACCTATATAGGGCTAAAAAGACAACTTGTAAAATATACCTAATAAAAAGTAAATAAAAATTACCATAAAACAATTTATAAAATTATAAGCAGTTTTTATTTTGTAACCATAATTAAATAAAATAATTTACTATTTTATTTTGATTTTAGAAATATTTTTCTCAGGTTTTTTCCTGGTTGGTCCACGTGGACCAACCAGGAGGGCTGGAGAGTTGACCTCGGTCAACTCTCTGCCCAACACCTGGACCTTGTCAGAAGTGGTGTTGAACCCAGCTTCATCCATTTTTCGAGGATGCCTCGATCACCCTTTGGTGATAGCATCTTCATGACATCTCTTCCTCGATCAATGGTGAATCACGCCCAAGTGATTCCTTGGGCTGAGGACCACTGATCGAGGCGTTTGATTCTCGTCTTCCACGCCGCCCGTCAACCCTTCAAAAGACATCCCCCAACTTCGATTTGATTTTGATCCTTCTTCCGCCAAAATCACCCGCAAACCCCTAGCCCCTCGTGCTCTTGGTGACAGCAGGAGTCGAATCGAGCCGAGGTTCGAGTCGTTTGGTGTTGAATCGAAGTAGATCCATCCCTCGCCGGAGCTCCGCCGCGACTTCCAGCCCGACGCCTCTGGTGAGCCTCCCTTCCTTCTTTTGCCATTTTCTTGTAGCTTTAGCTTAGTATAGATCCGCGTAGTACCAGTTTAGGTTTTTGTTGCGTTATTCGCCGTGATTTCGTGATTTACTCCACGGCGGAGCTGAGCTCCGCCTTCGCTTTTCGGTCACCCCCATCATCGACAGCTGCCAAGATCACCTCCACCTTCTTCCTCTTCGCTCCATCATCACTCACCACCCTTCCGTTCACCTCGATCTCGCCCAGATCGAGCTATCGAGCTCCCCTCTCCGCCGCTCGTCGGAGCTCCACGCCCGAGCCACCTTCCGCCTCCATCGAACCATCAGAACCCCCCTTTTTGTTCGCCTGGATTTTGTGCACCTAACTCCGCAGGTCCGAGCCAAGGAAAAGGCTCCATCGACCCTCGATGACCCCAGGAGCAGCTGCCCAGGCCACCTCCGCCGTCCGAGCACCCCACGCCGTCTCAGCCTCACCTGAGACCTCCTTCAGACGCGGAGAGGCCCCAGGATCATTTTGCCCTTGATCCTAGGGCCGGAGAGGCCGTGTGTCGGCCGCAATCGCCAACCAAAGCTCGCCGGGGAGGTGTTCTTCATGACCCTCTCCCCGCCGTTGGATCAGGAGCCCCCTCCAGACGCCACAGCCGCCGTCGAATCGCCACGCGTCCCCCGTCGTCCGATCAACCATCCACGATATAATCCCAGCCGCCCAGGACGAAGGGGTACCCGCCGTTCGATGCACGCCACGTGTCCAAGTGAAGCTTCCTCGGCCGCACGATCCACAACTTGGGTATTTTGCATTTTAAACCCAAGCATTTTTGTATTTAATGTTTAGTCTTAAAACTTTCATTTCTAGTTTAAATGTTTTTGTAATATTTGCACGTAGGCCCAGTAACTTTTTATATTTGCACTTTAGTCCGCGCCACGTCACCTCACGTGACTGGAGCGCGTGCATTTTGGCTGTTTTGCACTTTTTACCCTAAACTTTCATCTGTTTGCAGTAATACCCCTGTGCGTAGTTATTTAAATATGTTTTTGGGAAAATTGCATGTTTACCCCGCCAGTTTTTAATATTTGCAAAAATGCCCCTGTGAATGATAGATCACGTGTTCTGTGTGTGGATTTTGGTTAAATTTGCACTTGAGCCCCTTGATGTTTTATTATTTGCACTTATACCCCTGCCAGGCCGTGACATTTTTGTGAGCTTGATCTATTTATTTGGAGTATCATTTTAATTCCAAAAATTCTCAAAAAATAGACTTAAGCTTCTGTTAATTTGCCATTGCACGCCATATTTTTATTTTTCATTTTAGTTGCTTTTTATTATTTATTAAAAATAAAAAATAGCTATTTTTAGTACTGTCTAGCTTAGAAAATACCAAAAAAATATTAAAATACCTCTAAAAATTCCAAAAAAATTACCTACTGTGTATTTTGACCTACTTTAGTTTTATTCCAAAAACCACTAAAAATTTCAAAAGAAAAATCTTAAAAATTTAAAAATACCTAAAAACTTAAAAAATATAAAAAACTCTAGAAAACTCCAAAAATTGTAAACTCAAGTTCTGTAGTCTCCTATTTTTATTATCTTTGTGGCTGTTTGGTATTTTTGTGGCTGTTTGGTATTTTTAATTCCCATTTACCCCTAGCCAGTAGCTAAGTCACTGTTTTGCTTTATTTCAGTGTTTAAAAATACCAAAAACACTCTGAAAAATACCCAAAAATCACAAAAATAGTAGAAAAATATAAAAATCCCAAAAAGATTTTATTTCTGAATTTTTGGATATTTTTGCATATTTTTATAAATAGTGTAGCACCTCTTTTATTCCATTGTTTATATTTTCCAATATTGAAAAAGAAAATAGAAAAATTTAAAATATAAAATATAAAAATCATAAAATTAAAAATAAAAATACAAAAATATAAAATTAAAAAAAATTAAATAAAAAATATAAAATTAAAAACCCACAAAAAATTAGATTGGCTAAGTAGTTTATTAGACCTAGGTTTGGACTTTTGTCTATACTTTGCACCCTTGTTTCTTGTGTTCCACCCCTACTTGCTTGCCACTATACATTTTTAGTAGGGTATAATAAATTTTAATCCTTGCTATTGATTGCTAATTGATTGTGTGGGTTAATTGTTGACGAACGAGAAGGCTTGAGTAGTCGCATCAGCGACAGTGAGTCTGATTTGTCAGACCACTATTTAGCAGCTCTCGCAATTTCGTTTTTCACTACCCACACGCCATGTCATTCACTCCATCTCCACCACACGATCTACTTCCATCCAGTGGCCTTGCTCATTCCACGCCTCCCCTTCTCTCGTGACCAGAACTACACTCCATCGCAACCATCTATCACCGCCTCATCCACACCCGTTGGATCTAATCCTCTGATCTGATCTAGGCCCTCCGACCTCGCTCTAATCAGAACCGTTGGATCGCATGATCCGATGGCTCTGAGTTGTCGTCTTTCTCCAAATGGCCCCTGCCCCAAGCGTTACGCCTAATATCCACCCCACTCCTTCCATTTTTAGCTCCGCCCTCCAGACACCTCTCATCAATCCAACGCCACCCCTCCATCGCCGTTACCTCCTACATCCACGTGTAATCCCTAATGTCCCCCGCCTTCACTCCCAACCTTCATTCCAGTCGAATCAAAACACTGCCACCATCGACAACCTCTGCCCACCTCTTCCTATAAAACGACCTCCTCCGCCACCTCTGTTCTTCATCCACCATCCAAGGGGTTGAGGCCCAGCTTCCTCCGCCCTCCGTTGATAGTGGAGGGAGGCCATCGAGGCGAAGGCGACCCTTGTACCCCCGATGAGATCCATGGCCCCTCCGACCATGTAGCGGCCGCCATTGGCGCTGTCGAGCACCGATGATCGACCGAGCTCGTCGTGCAACGATTGGAGAATCCCTTAGGGACCTCAACCCAGGCCGCATCACCCATCCTCGTCTTCTCCAATCCTCCAAGGTAATGTAGCTTTCCTTTTATTGAATTATCTCACTGCACACGATGATCTCCACTGCCACCTGCCCCCCCGAAGACCTCTGCCACTCATCCCCCATCTTCGTTGCAACTTCTGATCGCCCCCTCCCTTCTCCGCACCCTCCACCACGTCCGTCCCCTGTCTCTTCCCCTCATCAGAGAAGAACCCCACTAAGGTCACCATCCTCTCAACCCCCATGACCCTCCGCTCACCTCACTTCACTCTCACACGCACAGTGAGTCATTTTGGCTTTAGTAACAATGCATGATTCGTCAATGGTCGGAGCCCCGCATCCACCTCCGATCTCGAGCAGCCTCTCCGGTGAGGCTATGTCGAAATCCACCTACAACTATCCTGGCACTTCCCCTTCCCGTCGGCAATCCTCGCTAGAGGATCACGAAGGTCCACAAACCATCTACGGTCGCGGAGGAGCTCTGGCTGCGATGTCGGAGCTCTAAATACGTTGCCGCTCCCCGGTGGAGGAAGAAGTACATATGCCGTTGGATGGACGCCTCGAGGAAGAAATACATGTGCTGTTGGATAGCTCCTCGTGGTGGCCATCCAACAGCCCATGTCACACCACGTCGCCTCGTATCGACCGGTAGGCTCGAATTACCAAGCCACCAGGCTCAGGTACACCAAGCTAAGAGACGAAGCTGCCTAGACATGCCACGTATCACCCGAGCCCAAGCGCCTCTTGAACCTAGTCCATCACGCTCCCCGCACGAGGTGCTTGGCAATTTGCAGAGAAGGCCTTGGAAGTTTCTGAAATCAAAATTTGGTTCTCCATGCGTATGCCTCACGTGCGCGCATGGGGTATTTTACAGGAGGTTCTCGTGATTTTTGGAAATTGCAAAATGTTCCATGCATGCAAAAGGATAAATTAAAGAAGGGCCCCTCCGGGTTTTGTTGTTTGCAAATGGGTCCCTCCAGGGATCAATTCACAATAATTATCTTTATTTTCTCTAGCATTTTTGTTACATTTATGCCCTTGCACTGTTTCTTTCATATCCTGAGCATCTTAGATCCAAATTGCATGATTTCATTGTCATTTTGAAGATTATTTAATTATCTATCTAGTTGCATATTTAATTTCTTGATTTGAAATTAAATATGATGAATTTTGGTGCCACACATTGTCTCTTGCACTATAAATTTTGCCATTAATAGATACTTGTTCTTGATTTTAACTTTATTCGACTATGTAATTAAATCATAATTTGTGCTCATTGACTCGATCTTTTCAGGGAATATTTGTATATCATTTCTATGTTAGCATAACATTCATCTTGCATCTCATCTAATTGCATTTAAAAATCAAATAAAAAGACATACTTCATTCCTCACATTATTCCATCTGCATTGATATTATTTTGCATCTGCTTGAAGACCTAAGACTTAGAAAATAATCACACATAAATTAAATAATGAAATTGGATAAATAGACGAAGAGGCTCGTGTCCCTGTGTTCGACCTTGGTATACTTACCAAGTAAAATAATTTCCACATTTTCGAAAATAAATTCTTTGTTGAACCATTTTCACCACCTATACTACGGTAAAAGATAACAATTAAAGTGGTGAAAATGATGTTTATCAGCTACCCCCGCATTATTTTTCGGTGATTTTTTTGGTTTTTTTTGAAAAATATCGTCATTTATTTTCATCGCTATATCCCTCTAATATGCCATTCAAATTTTATCTGGAATAGAGACTCATATGCTCTCCATCTAGAACATGTAATTTAACGGTCTTAGAATTGCTGTAATCGACCTGTTCTAGATGGAAGGCATAGGAGTCTCTGTTTATGGTGAAATTTGAATGACTTATTAGATGGACATAGTGATAAAAATACTACAAACAATGTAAATAGAGTGTACATATTGTCTTGTACTAGCTGAGCACATGTGCTTGCCCGGGGCTAGACGGGCACTTGTAGTATACAAATACTTGCCTAGTCTGCTCGGCCATTTGAATTTAGAGACGTGGGCTAGATGGGCGTGTGTTAAAAATCGGATGAGCACCTATGGACCTCTTGGCGAGCACATAAGTGTGCTCGCCAACGTCTATAAATAAAATGCAAGCCTGAGTCCAGGGCTCATTTCTCCCATCCTTCTTCCCCAAACCGCACCTCTGACGATATTTGAAGGCCATCCACCGCCTTCGACGATCATTCTGCACTGTTCTCTTGTCTTTTATCGCATTACTTGAGGTATTTCGACCACTTGTCTCATTTATTTTTAGTTTGTGTTGTATATTTATGAAAAAATGATGGATTTAAGGTTTATATGTTTTAGATGTTTTTTTCACCAATCTAAGCTAGATTTTAGGTTATATGTTGGATTTTAATTATGTAGATAGTTTAACATGTAGTGATGCTTGATTTGTTTTAGGATTAGTATAGTTTGATCAAATTCCTATTGCATATAAGGTGTATGATGAAATGCTTAAACCATGGGTATTGTCTTGAAGTGTATAGTGTGTAGTATAATTTAAATTGATGCCATTTCGTAGATTAGAATTGTTTTAAAGTGTATAATGTCTAGCATAGTTGAAACAAGATTAACATTATAGATTAAACTAAACTAGCATATTTTAGTTTAGCATTGTTTTCATAAATAATATAAGATGTATGATGAAGTGGTTAGGCTTAACTTATGTAATATTATTTTGAAGAAGAATTATGTGTTTAAATATTAGGATGTATTTTTGGTGATACGAGTTGAATCATTTGATGCGAAATTGTGATAATGCATCATATAAATGTTAAATGTATAGATGTTAGATTTGAATGCATAGATGTTTAGACGTGAATGTGAATGTAATGATAGCATGTGATTGTGAATTATTTGGTGTGTTAGATGTATAGATTATAGAATGTGTTTTGAATTATTTGGTGTATATATCTGAATGTGATAATAGAATATGAATGTGTATAGATGTTAGGTGTAATTGTGAATGTGATGATAGATTAAGGATGTGAATTATTTGGTATTGTATAAATTATAGCATATGAATGTGTCTAAGAATGTGATGATAGCATGTGAAGTTGTATAGATGTTATGTGTGAATGCGTAGGTATATAGATTTAAATTTAAGGATTGGTGTATAGATTTAAATTTAAAAGTTTTGTTGTGATGATTTTTTTGTCACATTACATTTGAGTTAATGTGACCAAGTGTATCACATTAACTTATAGTTAGGTAGATAATAAGGTCAAAATATTAATTTATTAATAAATCACATAAAATCAATCACACACAGATGTCCCTCCACATAGAGTGGTGTGTGGTCCTGCACATCGGATGACGTGTGTAGGACCACACACTGGGGGGCGTGTGCAATACATTAAAGGATTTCATCACCTCTAATTGTGTTATTTTTTTAAAAAAATTTTGCAAAATACTATTGGACTCACTCCGGGATGAGATTTCCCGGTCCAATGATCATGGATTTTGATGTATGTAGGTGGAAGATTTTTTTATGGGTACACTTCTAACAAATATCATTTAAACCTTTAATTAGGTACTAGTTTAGGATCACATCTGTCCATATTCCCACCATTAACCAATCAAATATACGTAAATGCCCGATCAAAATAAATGATTAAATATTTTAATATCATTTTATAATCTTATTTATAGCACGTACAAATGTATGATATACATTTATCTTAAAATATTACATTTATGTTGGTTTTCCTTAGTTTGGAGGTCTTGGAAGGGAGTTTGTAAGAATTCAAACATATTCTAAGGCGATCACTGTCACATGTTGTAGTTTATTTCTGACGGATATTCGATTGCATAACCCATTCCTCTTCGGTAAACTAAATCAATAATAATCTATTACTGAAATTTTCTCTACGATGAATGTTTTGAGAGCTGATTGTGATTGATTTATGGGGTGTACTGGAGAGGTGCAGGGTTATGTTGCCAATTTTTCCTTAAAAATTAGCTACCATGTGACAATCATCGTCTTATAGTAAGTTTGAATCTTTATGATGGGCTCAAGTGATATCTTAATGAAAATACTTCTCTTCTCATCTCCTAAAATTAGTGAAATATGTTTAGACCAACAATTGATTTTGGTTTAACTTTTCTAGCTCTGATCTCTTAGCTTAAGCCGACGTTGAAACAACTTCTCTTATTTGACATTATGAATTGTAACATTTAAGTGGAATCGACGGTTAGTAAAAAGTGGATATACAAGCGTGTAGTAGATAGACATGTTACAGAGACCTTTCTAAATGTGTTCAAGAATTTGTAGAATGTGCTTACGTATAAGGTTATCGCGTGGTGGATTCCAATGGGACTATATTGTGCCAGTGTCAAAAGTGTAGTTTAATGAAGAAGAGATCCAAGGATAAAGTTCAGTTGCATCATTATAAAAATAGTTTCATGAAAGGATATCGATTTTTATTGAAGACACAATGAGGTCTTTGATGACACGATTAATGAATCAAATAATGCGAACACTATCAATTCATTTATATATGGTTATGGACGTTACGGGTCCAGATTTTAATATTAAATGTTTAGACGAATATGAATCACATGGTAAGACAACAGACTTTTACGACTTATTGAAAAAGGCATAAGATCCCCTGTGGTTGGTTTGCAAGGCATATTCAAAACTTTCAATAGTTTCAAAACTTCTTTCGATGAAGATGGAGTGTAATATGATAGATCGTAATTTCGATGCAATGCTTATAATTATCAAGAAAATGTTACAGGAAGATGCTGAATTGCCACCTAGAAATTATTATAAAATAAAAAATGATACGGAAGATGGATTTGGCTGAAGTTAAGACAGACTCTTATATAAATCACCATATTTATATTACAGAGAATATTAGTGTTTGACACATTGTCCTAAATATGACGAGACAAGATTTCAAGAATCAAGTAAGAGTGGAAAAAATCAAGAAAAGTTTTACGTTATTTCCTGTTAACTTCAAAACTGAAGCAATTAATTTATTATAAGAAAATAACAAAAAATATCTTATAGCATTTTGAGTATAGTCGTGATGAGTACATGGGGCATCCATCAGAGTCGGACTGTTGGAAGGAATTGATGTCAACATTTCCTTCGTTTTCAGAGGAAAAAAAGAATTGCATTGTAGGTTTATGTATAGATGGATTTAATCCTAATGGAAGAAGTAAGGATTACTCTTCTTAGACTGTAATGACAACACCATACAATCCACCTGCATGGTTATGTAATAAGAGACAATTCATTTTCCTATCATTGTCGGTGTCAGGACCTACGCATCTAAGAAAATATATCGACGTGTATTTATGTCTACTCATAGATGAGTTGAAGATGCTCTACTTTAATGCAATAGACATATATGATGCAAATAAAAGTCAAACATTCAATATGAAAGTAGCTCTACTCTGAATTATAGATGACTTCACGACTTATATAATGTTATCTGGAAGGAGTATGCATGGATGTAAAAGTTGTCTATATTGTATAGAGAGTACGAAGATTTTTCAACTTCAAGATGGTCGGAAACCTTTTTTTTATTATCGCATGCGTTTTCTCTCAACCGATCATCCGTATTGGAGAGAAATAATTATTTAAGAAGAATACCACAGAACTTGCATATCCTCCGATAATTAAAACATGTGATATGATATTATCAACTTTACTGGAATTTGAAAACTTAGTCATGGGCAATGGAGATAAAACACAACCTCTACCTAATTTTGGGACAAGCATAATTGGATTATGAAGAGTGTACCATATTGAAGTAAATTATTGTTACGACACAACTTAGATGTCTTGCATATCAAGAAAAATGTAGCAGATAACATCTTTTAAACCGTTTTGAATGTAGCTTGTTGTACAAAAGATACAGTTAATTCCCATCGTGATTTAAAGATCATATGCAATCAGTTGGAGTTATATATTAGAGATCTTGATAATGGAAGGGTCGAAATTTCTTAAGCGAAGTATACATTAGCCAGAAATCAAGTGAAATATGTCTGCGAATAGACAAGTAAATTTAAATTTCCAAATAGATATACATCAAATTTATTAAATTTGGTCGATTTAAAGAAGTTTTAATTTAAAAAATGAAGAGTCATGATTGTCATGTATTTATGGAAAGGATGCTACCATTAATGTTCATGGGACTACTACCGAAAAATATCATCGATGTTCTATCAGATGTCAATAGATTTTTCCAGATTCTATATTCAGCATGCGTTAATCAGAAGGAGATGTCTTGAGAAAAACATTTCTATTATTATGTGTAATTTGAAGAAGATATTTCCAATGTTTTTTATTCAATGGAGCATTTGATAATTCATCTTCTATATGAGGTAAAAGTTGGTTGGCCCGTAAAATATCGATGGATGTATCCATTTGAAAGGTATTATTTTAAGATAAATGTTTACTTTGATTCTAATGTTTTATGATTAAAAATACATTCTATTTTACGTAGGTTCATGTTATTCCTGAAAAGAAAGGTCCAAAACAAAAGTAGAGTCGAAGGATATTCCTACAGAAGATGTTGTAATTGAAGTTTTAACTCCTACTCATGAGCGAATAAATGTAGTTTAAGTCACAATCATCGAATCAATTTGATTGACAGATAGTGAGGTCATGTCAACTGACCTACTGGATAATGTAGACTTTAGAAATGATTATTAAGACAATTCCGCAACCAATGAAACCTATTATAATTCATACGAATCAAATGATGAAGATTAACTGCACATTATGGTAACATATTATACTAGTTAAAAAATTCATTGATAAGTGTATAATTAACTATTATATTTCCATTACAGTCGTGGCAGGTTTTGGACGTGGCAGGTCTCATGGATCTCAACGTTCCACTCGTCCGACATCTTCAGACTCACCTTCTTCCAGTAGGCAACCTACCCTACATTTTGATTTAGATTTACTTTCTAATGAGACTCGAAGGGTCATATCCTACTACCGGTCTCTATGTTATCCTCCTCCCTGAAGAGGTTCCCACCGTCATGGTGCACAGAGGAAAGGTATTGTCTTATTATCATAGTTTAAAATGTAATTTTTATAAAAAGTATACTCATTTAATATTTTTGAAGGTGGGCAGGTTTTTGTGATGCATTCATTACAAATTCTGAGTTTGGAAGGTGGTCGACGACGAGAAGGGCAAACCGCCAAAAATAGAAGATTAGATCAACCGGTGGCTCCAAAAGTTACAATCACCTTAGAGAAGAGCTGGTAGTTTCTTTTAAAAAGTATATTTTGAATATTAGTTTATTATAATTTCATTCTATTATTATTATTATTATCTTAATTTTTCAGGCAATTAGGTTGGAAAGAGAACCCTCATTTTAAGAGTGGTGATCTAAGTCCCATATGAGTGGGAAAGAGGGAGCGTCCCAATGGTCCACTTCTGAAGTAGAAGAATGCTAGTTATTCTTTATATTTTTAATCAATTTTAAAGATATAAAGCTATTTGGAAACATGTATAGAAAAATAATAATTTATTTTATTTTAATTTTTAAATATATCTACATATTACACAACGATAATTTTAATAGTTGTTGGAGGAAAGGGATGTTGTGGTGAATCAGAAGCAGATGCCTGACGTTCTTCATCCATACTATGTCGTAGAGCATCACCAATCATATTCTGCTTATGGTCAACAATCGTATTCACAACCAAAATCATCACAACCATCATAGCAAATGGAGTCCCAGATGACGATGATGGTGGAGCTGGTGAGGAAGCTCCGAGAAGATTTCACGGCGTACATGTAAGTATTCTCCTTAAAACAAATAGTAATTTCATAGTTCTCTATCTTCACATACATATTATATATATATATATTCCTTAATATAGGTCACAAGGACGTGGATCTCAATATGAGGAGATTGAATCAGAAGGAGAATGACCTGGAAGAAGATGCACACACACATGCTAGGTTTAAAGAGAAGGAGAAAAAAATCAAAACAGAGTTTAATTTCAAAATATTCAAATCGAAGATGAAATAATTTTTTTATTTTTTTTATATAGTTGTTGAATTCCAAACAAATCTTTAAATTTTTAGAAACTTTGATATTAGATCTAGTTGTGCTTGTATATTATTTCAACTGTAGAACCTTTAGAACATCTATTAGTTATGCGTTTACCTATACTGCAGATTTATATGAACTTATATGTTTAGTTTGTAAGTTCATAGATATTATGTGAGTTTGATAGATAAAAGTCAGTTTTACAGGTATAAGAAGAGGTCAACTACTGGTCATTTTACAAGTACATTTCTCAACTCTAATAAGCACCTATCATGGTTTTTAGTAGGTTTTACAGGTTTGAAGGGGTGTCTAAACCCCACCGAATGTATATATTTTCCTGTTCTCCAGGTTGGACGAGCACATGTGCTCGCCAAGGGCTCTCAGTTCGATCTCTCTTTTTGGTGCGGGTGAACGGTTGGGCGAGCTCACATGTGCACTCCTGATGGCAGGAGAGTACCTGGTGTATACAGGTGTTTGCCCTTCTGCCCTTGCGATAGGTCTATCAATGAGCACACTTGGGCGTGCACAAGGCCTGTACATAGCGTGCACATAGCGAGCCACCATGTACACACCAATCGCGTCTTTTTTGTAGTGAAATATATGATGGTATTTTTTAAAAAAATAACAAATTTTCTTTGAAAAATGACGTGGAACAGCCACATTGACCCCCATATATATATGGGAAAAAGTGGCTGCCCCCTAAGGGGAGCTAACTTAGCTCCCCACCCCTATTTTCCTCAATTTGTTTTAAATGCTTCCGTGGATTTTCATAAATATGTCCCTATATTATGTTACTCAAATTTCATGCGAAACATAGACTCCTATGGCCTCCATCCAGACATGGTCGATTTCAACTATTCTGCGACCGTTAAAAAATGACTGTCTAGAAGTGAAAATCGAGAAAATGGGAGTCGTAAAATAATGGCCTAACAAGTCAGGCTCACCGTCGCTGAGGCGACTACCCGAATCCTCTCATTGTTACAACAATTAACCCACACACATAATAAATCAATTAAGAGCAGGAGTTAAAATTTAGTATACCCTGCTAAGAATGTATAATGGCAAGCAAGTAGAGGTCAAACATAGGAAGCAAGGGAATAGAGCAGGCGAGATATGAATTCAAAGCACAAATTATCACTCAACTAGTTAGCCAAAGTGAAATTTTTGTGGGTTTTAAATTTTATTTTTTTGTTTTTATATTTCTGTATTGTGATTTTTAATTTTCTATTTTTATACCTTCTTTTTATATTTTTGTAATTTTTATATTTTCTTTTCTTCTAAAAATATATAATAAAGTAATATATACATTATATATACAATATATGCTAATATAGAGCTAAATAATAATAAAACTAATCAAAATAAAGAAAATAAAATATTTTTGGATTTAATTAATTTTTACTATTTTTTTTGTTTTTTAGGAATTGTTGCTAATCTTTATATATTTTTAAAGTCTAAAAAAACCCAAAATCAAGGTTAAAATGAATACCTGAAATTAAAAGGGGGATAAAAATATAAAACAGAATAAAAAATTCTCTAAATTAACTTTAAATATATACAATAATATAGAGAAAAATATAAATCAGGAATTAGTTTTTTTGGGATTTTTAATAATTATATATATATATATATATATATTAAGGTTTTAGGGGTTTTTCTTTTTTTAGAGTTTTCTTTTATATATTTTTAGTGATTTTTGATCTGAAGGTTAAAAACTCATAAGTAGACAAAATATATTTTTTGGGGGAATTTTTAAAAAAGTTTTTATATTTTTATGGGCTTTCTATTGCAAACTTGGATTAAAGGGAATTTTTTGATTTTTAATAATTATAAAAAAATTTCAAAATTGCAAAATAAAAGTTGAGCATGAATGAGTGAGCAATCAAGAAGCTACATCTATTTTTTTTGAGATTTTTTCAAGTTTAATTGCTATTTAAAATAAATATAAATAACAAAGAGAAAGTGCAATGATGATTGGGGCATTAATGTAAATACTAGAAAATTCAAAGGCCTCGCTGCAAATTTTCCAAAAATATTAAACGTACATAAAAATTTCTTGGACTAAATAGCAATACAAAAACTTCTAGGGGCATGCCTACAAATTATCACCTCACGTAGGGCGTCATATGATGTGACGTGTTATGGACCTGGATGTAATTACCAAAAGTCTAGTGTCGTACTTGTAATCGTTACAAAAATATAGTAAAGGCAACAAAAAGTTTAAGTCTTAATACTTAAATACAAAAAAATAAGTGGGTGAAGATGCAAAATACCCACTAACTGCACTCAATCGAATGCCTCGTCGCGCTCCACTTGACACGTGGCACCACCTTGTGCGATGATGCCGCTTCGCAACGAGCGGACATGATTAGATCTTGCCTGGGGCGATAAACAAATGAGGCATGAAGGATCCGACGGTTGCTGCTATGCCTGGAGAGGGGCCTTGATTGGACGGCTCGAAGATGATGGGGAAGAACAGTGGAAGAACTCCGCCTTGGCGTAGTTCGATCTGATCTTCCTTCATTGTCCGTCATCCCCAGGAGCCAAGCAGTGGCTCAAAACATTCATGGGGTTCTTCCGCACCGGCAGAGGGACTCGAGAGGGGTCGACGAGCTCCAGTGGGGGGAGACAGAGTAGCTTCACATGCGGGTTGTCCTGAGGCACAAGGAGGTCCAGATTGTCCCCTATCTTGTATTTCCCTGTAGGTGTTAGTGGCAAAAAAGAGTGGTGTGGCGATAGGCGGGTTTAGGTGGCGGAATGAGCGGGATGTGAGGTGAGTGGCTTCCTTTGACGAGCAACGACGGAGGAGGAAGGTGATTGTGTGTTCTGTGTAAGAACACGGTAAGCGGGAGTGAGTTGGGCAGAGAGAAGGTGAAATGGAAGAAGATGAGGAGAGTTGGCAAGGCGGACGATGTTGGAGACGATCAGAAGTGGCGGGCGAAGCTGGAGCTCCACCGGACGATAATCTTGGAATTTACACTAAGTTTGAGAAAATCGATAGGAATGAGCTACACATCTAAGCTACTTCTACGCTAGGGAGTGAAATGGACATAAAAATAAAGGTGAAGGCTCACCGGGTCTCGCCTGGATTGAAGCTCTGGGCGGAGATGGCGGCGGAGCTGGACCGACCTCCATTCGACACCAAACGCTAAGCGAAGACCCGCTAGGTCCTCCTGTTATCACCAGGAAGAAGGAGGAGGTCTTAGATCTAAGGCCAGAAGGTGGAAGAGGTATCAAACTGGGAAATAAGGCGGAGGAGGACTTATGTACCGAATGCGGAGGAGGGTTGAAGATCGAGGGAGATCCTGCGGATCGACGATGCATTCCTCGAGATAACGCAAGGGCGTGAATCACTAGTACCTGAGGAGAAAAAGTCATGAAGAGATCTTCCCAGGTTGGTGCACAGATCGACTTAGAAAGATACGAGAAGAGATGTCAAACCTCAGGTTTGACAAGGCCAAGGACGAGGGGCGGACAGTTGACCGCTAGTCAACTGGTGCCCAAACCTGGTTGTTCCACGTGGACCAACCAGGAAAAATCATCCTGGAAAATATTTATAAAATAATATAAAATAGTAAATGATTTAATTAATTTTAGGTTATAAAATAAAAAATATTTATTATTTTCTAAATTATTTTATTATGATTTTTATTTATTTTTAGAGGTAATTAATTACAAGTTAGTTTTTAGGGCTTTAATTATAGGTATATTTTATCTATATTTTAAGTATTTTATTTGTATTTTGTATTTTTAATTTTATTACTTTAATTTATTATTTTATAATTTTACAACTTATTTTTATATACTTAAATATATTTTTATTATATTTTTAATATATTATATATATATTTAGTTAAATAGATATATTAAATATATAGGTATAAACATAAGTATTTTACATATGTATTTTATATACATATTTTATTTTGGTGTTTTCTTTATATTTTTATTTTAGTTTTAATATGCACACATATTATAAATGATATTTATAAAATTATAAAAATATAAAAATATAAAAATAATGAATAATAAATAAAATGAATATTTTAATAAGGTAAATTATACAACATGGGTCCAAAACCTAACTTTCACACATTAACTCCAAAAAACATGAGACCACCTTCATTAAATAACCTATTAAAAGCTATATGCAATAAAAGGTGATTTTTATATTTTGAGTTTTTATTTGAAAGATATGGGCCTGGGAAGTTGGGATTTTGGAAATGTTTTTAGACCATAACTTTTTATGTATATTATTTTTATATGAAATCAATTTTGTATTTTTTATAATTTATTATCTACAACTTTCATTTTAAAAGTTTTTTATTTGAAGTATAAAAAGTGGAAAATAAAAAAGGTCCCAAAATAAATAAAGGATGAAAAAAATAAAAAGGAATGATTATTGTATAAATGGCCCTTATCTCCCCCTACTTTATTCCTTGTCGTCCTAGTCATCAAGATGCCTAGGTCTCGAGGTTTAGGATCATAAAAAATCTACGATATTTTATTTTATTTCTTTTCTTTTCTTTATTCTAACATTTTAGCATTAAAATAGTATTTTATATAGTATTTACACAATAATACACGAATGCTAAAATGCATCAATTAAAGGTATTTACACGCATTTACTAGGGGTTTTAAGGCCAAAATGATAGAATAAAGGTGATGAAATAGAGATTCATCAGGAGGAGCCATAGGAGACTCTGTTTCGCATGAAACTTGAATGACATAATATGGGGATATAGTAATGAATTTTCATGGAAGTATTTTTCAAAAAAATAATAAAAAAATGGGAAATAAAATGGGATGAGCTAAGTTACTCCCCTAGGGAGAAACCCTATTTAACCCTATTTATATATGCAATTACATAATTTATGAATATTGGAAATTCATCACAACATTCCTATATTATGTTACTCAAGTTTCATGCAAAACAGATAGTCCTGCGGCCTCCATCCAGACATACATTTTTTAACATTCACAGAATAGTTGAAATCGACCCTGTTTGAATGGAGGTCATAGGAGTCTCTTTTTTGCACAAAATTTGAATGACATAATATACAGATATAGTTATGAAAATTCACGGAATTCTAAAAAAATAAAAAAATTAGGAAAAATAGAGCGGGGGAGGGAGCTAAGTTAGCTCCCCCCAGGGGCAGCCACATTTTCCCCTATATATAAATGGGTTCAATGAGGCCACCCTTATTCAATTTTCCAGCATTTTTTTATTTTTTTCAAAAATAAAGCCATGTATTTTCATCACTATACTTCTATAATATTGAAAAGTAAAAAATTCTGTCAATCTTGTGCTCTACACAAGGCGAGAACATAGTCGTCGAAGCGACCGACAAGAACCACGGATAAAATCAGCAAATAACCCACACAAAGTATAAATTAATGAAAAGAAATATATGGACTTAAAATTATAACTCTACGAAAGATGTAAATAGGTGCAAATATGTATAGGTCGAACACATGGAGCAAATGGGAGAATTGTGCAAATAAATGCAAAAATGTGTACTTTTTGTTGTCTATGTATCTTTTTGTAAGCTTTTTAATTTTATCTATATTTTATTTTTATTTTTTAAATTGTTTTTATTTTTTAATTTTATTTTTACATTTTAAAAATTTTATTTTTTTTATTTTTTTATAAAAGATATATAATAATATAAGGCTATATACAATATGGGGTAATATATACATAAATATAACTAGAATAAGAAATTATAGAATTAAATATTTTAGGTTTCAAATAAATTTCTACTATTTTTGTGATTTTTCAAAGATTTTTACTAATTTTTATGGTTTTTTCAAGTCAAAATATCCTAAATCAGGATCTAATAAATACGTAGAATTTGAATGAAAATTTAAAATATCAAATAATGTTAAAAATTCTTCAAATAAATTTTAATGGATAAATAATAATATAAAGAAAATTATAAAAGAGAAAATGATATTTTTGAGCTTTCTAAGAATATTTTATATTTTTATAAAGGATTTTGGGATTTTTTTAGTTTTTATGAGTTTTTTTTTTCCAATTTTAGTGCTTTTTCGTGTAAAGACTCAAAATACTTAAATAAACAAAATGTATTTTTTGGAAAATTTTCAAAATGATTTTATTTTTTGGTATTTTATAAGTCAAATAGAGAATACTTTTGTTCTTTTTTATTTTAAATAAATAATAAAAATCCTAAAATTGTAAATATAAAAATATAGCTTGAAAGTATGTGCAATTAGGAGCTTAACTCTATTTTTTGGTAATTTTTGGAGTATGGACGAGATATTTAATGAATAAAACAACTGCACAAAAAGTCAATGAATTCGTAGGGGCATATATGTAATTGTAAGTAAAGTCAAGGATTTTTCTGCAAAATTTTTCAAAAAGTTATAACTAGAATAAAAAGTTAACAGAGTTAAAAGAAATACAGAAAATCACACGGACATGCCTGCAAAATATCACTTCATGTAGGACAGCACGTGAGGTGACATGGCATGGACCATAATGCAAATACAATAAATCACAAGGGCTCGCTTGCACTTTTAACAAAAAATAATAAGCGTTCAAAACTGAATACATGAATAAATTGCAAAATGACAAAAACGTGGGGGATATAGTGTAAATTACCCACAAAGGCACTAGTTCCGACGGTGTAGAGCGCTCCACTAATACACATGTCGTCTCTTAATGCTGCGATAACTCTTCGACGATGAATGGCGAGATCAAATCGCCCCACAGATTTGACGGTTGCGGAGCGAGGCTAATCCAACGGCGCCAATCAAAATTCGGGGACGATGACGATCTGATGGTGACCGCTCTTCTTGAAGAACATGGTAGAACAACCCAAGATGCAAGCTTCGATCGACATTTCCCTTCAACTTCGTGCAGCTCTGGCGCTTCTCAGATGCTCAACGTGATCTCCTTGCCAATCCTCATCAGCTGGAGGTCTCAAAAAGCTTCGAAATCCAATAGAGGGATCTCAAGGTGGTCAGGGAAGCTCGAGCTATATGGTATCCTCTTCTGGCTCCTAAAGCTCCTCCTACATGTCCTTCATCTTCCTGCACATGCACAAACACTACAAAAAAAATGCAATTGACGTGCACATCCTAGCTTACCCTGGACGAGCACATGTGCTCGCCCGACCCTGGGCGAGCATAGGAGGATCACATGTGCTCTCTTAGGATTCTCGCTGGTTTGTATTATGAGATGTGGCCACGTGGCACGCATATGAAAATATGAACGAGCACTTGTATTACACATGTGCTCGCCCCATTGTGCTCACCTACTTGAAATTTCATGCACGGCTCATGCAGACGCGTGTCAATATTTGGGCAAGCACCTAGCGGAGCTATGGGAGAGCGTAAGTGTGCTCGCCCGAACCCTTAAACAGAACGTTGCTCAACCTCCCCTTCCTCATTCCATACACATTCTCCCCCAAAAAAATACCTCTGGCGATCCCTACTATTGGACATGCGAGCCCACAACGATCCATTATGCAATAAATGTTATTGCAAATATCATTCCCTGATTTGAACTGAAGAATAACTAATTTACATAATAAGCCCCTTAGTACAATTAGGGTTATGTACCATGGCCATCTTAATAATCATACAACTATTGATTCAATTATTAAATCATAGAGGATGGTGTTTAGATGGATATCTAAAGAGTTAGATTGAAGACTCATCAAGCACCGTCAAATGATTGTTAAGAGATGATCTCCAGCCTGAATAGGAGATGGAAATCCTTTCTCATTTGACTGATATCTGACCGACTGCTTCATGCAAGTCCTCTGCATGGGAATAGAGATTCGAAGGTGTTAGATTAGTTAGGTCAAAGAGTTGATTAACGAGATCGAGATAACCAAAGTCCTAAGTCGTATGCTGTCACGATATATGCACGTATCCTCTGGTCGGAGACATATGTGTTACTATATGTTTGAGTACGTATATTTGACAGACCAATAGGTTGATGACCTAACCAAGGTCTATACACATGCTGGTGTGCATGCAATGCATATGAGTAGTACGATCTCTCAAAGGGATCGTACAGGTTCATTGCTGAACCGGAAGACATGAGCTCACTCATGAGATAATTGGAAGAATCGAATTTCATGCGTGGTCGTCTTGCTTTGGAAGCTTGACTGGATTTGTAAGGTTTGATATATGCTTTTGGAAAGTATATGATCAACACCTAGGTATGATATATTCTTTTGGAAAGTATATGATTGATATCGACTCCCAGTGATCGAATGAGAACCTTAATGATAAAATCCTGAAGGAGACAATCTAAAAAAGATCTAAAACTTCGGATTTGTTCTGAGTCTTCCAGTATGCCTGATGTACATGTATTAGGAATACCTGAGGGTGATGTGATCATAAACGATTGTATAACCATGATGCTTCCGTTCCGAGGGACTGATGAAACATGTCTAGATTTTAGTGACTCCTCTTATAGAGAAGTAATCTGATCTTAGTCCAATTGATGGTTGTGATTCAAATGTAATGAGAAGATTTGATTTGTAGTCTTGATTTAATCAAGCATCTATGTGAGGTCCACAAGATCTGGATTTGAGATGTGATCTCAATATCCAAGTCACTATACGTGGAATAATACAATCGCCCTGTCCTTATGTCCAAGTATCCGCGGAGAAAGCGTATTATCCTTGAAAGAGTTCATGGATAATTTTATTGTTGATATATGTATCCGAGCATTGATAAAATGGATAATTAAATGTGATTTAATTATCATGAATAATATGAATTTGACTCATATTATAAGGAGAGTTATCTAAGATAAATGAATAATGTTAATGTGATTCATGTTATTTGAGCACATGAGAATAGAGATCCAAGATAATTTAATGTGATTTAATTATCATTAATATGAATAATGTGGATAGCACTATCCATATTAATCAGGTATATTATAAATGTGATTTATAATATATTAAAGAGAGCATATTGTGATTTATATTTTAAATTAATTATTGATGTGAATTGGATTCACATTATATGATTAATTGAAAATATAATTTACATTTTGTTTTGGGATGTGAATGTAGTATGATTGCAATATTCATAAGATAATTATGAATTATTTTTATGAAATAATTTACAACAAATGTTGTTGTAAATCTTGAAGATATCATGAGATAATGAGATCTTATGAGATTTTGAGGAGATAGACCCATTCTATCTCAAAAGGACAGCCATCCCCTTTTCTTTAGGGAATGTGGTCAATCTTCTCATTATCTCAAGACTGGTCAACATGATTTAAATTTGAAACTAATTATATTGATTTATCAATGTAAATTAATTCAAATTAAGTCATTTGTTATTGTATTTTTACAACAACATCATGGCCATTGAAAGAAACAAAAATCAATCTCACCCATTGATTATGTGTTGTCCATGGATTGGGATCCATGGACTCCCAAAACCCTATATAAGAAGAGGCATTGATTATGTGTTGTCCATGGATTGGGATCCATGGACTCCTAAAACCCTATATAAGAAGAGGCACCTCTGCTCTTCGAGACACACATTTACAACGTAAACTAATGCTTTCTCCCTCTATCTCTACACGCCAAGACTCTCTCCCTCTCTCTCATTGTGGCCGTCCTGCAAGGAGCCATTGATAGAGTCGTCATCGCTGTAGTATCGTCATTATGCTGCCGGAGTATTTGCTCGTGGATCTCCGTCTCCTTCGGCCTGCCTCGCTCGTGAAGAAGACGTCAGATCTTGTGTGATGAGATTAGGAGATTCTCCGCTTGGATCATCAACATGGATTGCGAGAAGGACATGTCTCATCAACACGCTCGCAAGCGTCGCCTCTGTCGGATCGGACTTGAGACAGAAGGTCTCTTAGTTTAGAGACTCGATCGCAACCACGCTTCAAGAGGTAACCTTAATACCTAGTTGTGGTTTAGATGAAACGATCCGAGAAGTGTTCTTGGATCATGTGGTTTCATCACATTGAATTTTTTTAAATTCCACTGCCTCTAGCCACTAGTACGACTAGTTGCTCCCGACCGCATTCGATGTGATCCTCACGCTTCCGTGATGCGCTTAAGGATCTCTCCATATCCTTCACCTACACGACCCTCGTCGTCACCGGTGACCTTCATTTGTGTATTTCAACTACACATGCATCTTCCCTTCAGTATATTACTTCATCCTTTCTCTTATTTTTTATATCTCATTGCATACCACTCTTGTCTGGATTGTTTTAGGTTTTCAAATTGTTGTTATATTATTTCTTATTTTTATACATTCGAGTGATTGAATACGAGCTTGGAATAAGACTTGTTTAATATCTTCTTGTTAGATTTGATAATGGTTGCCTCATTTATATGGAAATTCATATGCGTTGTAGGTGTTTGATGAAATGCCACAACCAATAATATGATTAAACTTGATAGTATATAAAGGATAGGAATATCATGACATGATAGGCTATAAATGAGGTATAACTTGGATTACATAATTTAGCCAATTTGATTTAGTTTAGATGAAATTAGTTTATTATAGGTCTATTTATACAAACAAACATCCTCATATAGAGCGTAGATATGGGAGAGATGTAGAGATAGGGAGAGATAGATATAATACGTGGAGCCATGGGCATGATGTAGATATATGGAGATGGGTGTATATATGTATTTAGGGGGGATGATTAGATGGGGGAATGCATTATTATAATTAAAATAAAATAAATTTCATATGTAACTATAGAAAGAAGAAAATATGTTTATATTAGATATTCAATAAGAAGGAATTCACTTCCATTATAAAATTATACAATACCACTACTTTTGGAATTGGATATATGGATACCTTTTAATTTAACTTAAATTGAAACTACTATAGAGGCTACTAATTATGATGGAATTATAATTTAATATTTAATAATAAATATGTTATAATTTTAAAACTATTTATAACTAGCTTTTATTTAAGTAAATATTATTATATATTACAATATTAAAATATTAAAAAATAATAAGTTAATTGTATGTGTAAATTGTGTAAATATGAAATTAACTGTAGGTGCAAATATGATCAATAGAATGGTAAATCCAAGTGTGGTGTTTGTCAAACAACACTATTTCTTCTGTAATAATTTATTATCACATTAATTTCTAATTAATGCGGTTAAGTGTATCACATTAACTTATAAATGATAAATTTGTTATCACATTAACTTATAAATAGGTTGATAATAAGGTCAAATACTAATAACTTATTATTAAATCACATAAAATCATTCACACACAATGCGTCCCTCCACACCGGGTGGTGTGTGGCCCTGCACACAAGGAGGTGCATGCAACATATTGGAGGATCTCATCACCTTTAATTGTGTTATTTTTTTTGTATTTTACATAGTACTATTGGACTCACTTTGGGATGAGATATCCCAGTCCAATAGTCATGGATTTTGATGTTTGTAGGTGGAGAAATCTTTTTTGCAAGTACACTTTCAATAATCTTCATTTACACTTTATTAGACACTAATTTAGGATCACACTTATCCATTTCTCTATCGTTAACTAACCAAATATACGTAAATGCCCGGTTAACATAAATGAATAAATATTTTAAGATTGTGTTTTATCCTCATTTGTAGCACGTACAAATGTACGACGTAAAGTGATCTTAAAGTATTACATTTATGTTGACTTTCCTTAGTTCGGAGATCCCGGACTAAGGAGGTCCGTAAGGATTTAACTTACTAAAAGGCGATCGTCGTCACATGATCGTTTCCGATGGAAATTCAGCTCCATAACCCCTTCCTCTTCAGTATACCAAATCAAACATAATTTACTATCGAAATAATCACTATGGTGATTGTTTTGAACATTGATTGCGATTGGATTTTGAAGTATACTGGAGAGGTGCAGCATTATGCTGTCGATTTTTCCTTAGAAATAAGCAAGCGTGTGACAATGATCGTCTTATAGTACTTTGAATCTTTAAGGATGGGCTCAAGTGATAACATAATTAACATACTTCTCTTCTCATCTCCTAGAATAAGTATGATAGATTTAGGCCATCGATGGGTTATGGTTTAGATTTTCTACTCATGTTCTTCGAGAATAAATCAAAGTTAAATCTTCTCCTCTCATTTGACTATATGAAATGTTACATCCATGTGATAAAGATGGCTAATAGAGAGTGGATATACATGCGTGTAGTAGATGGACGTGTTATAGATACCTTTCAAAGAGGTGTTCAAAAATTTGTAGAATTTTCTTACGCACAAGATTCTCGTGTCATAGATTCAGATAAACCTATCTTGTGTCCGTGTCAAAAGTGTCGTTTAGTGAAGAAGAGTTCTTAGATGAAACTCAGTTGCATCTTTACAAAAATGGTTTCATAGAAGGATATCAGATTTGGTGGAGGCATGGTGAGGACTTCAAGGACATGATGAATGAGTCAAAAGAGAACAATATTAACCCATTTGTAGATATGGTTATGGAAGTTACGGGTCTTGATTTTAACACTGCTTGTCTAGATGATGAGGAACCATATGGAGAGTCTGCAGACTTCTACGAGCTGTTAAAAAAAACAGAAGAGCCATTATGGTTGGGTTGTAAGACATATTCAAAACTTCCTGCAGTTTCTGATCTTCTATCGATGAAGATGGAGTATAATATGACTGATCGTAATTTTGATGCTTTCATTAAAATTATCAAAAAAATGTTACCATAATATGTTAAATTACCTGTTAATTATTATAAAACCAAGAAGATGATGCAGAAGATGGGTTTAGTGGAAGTTAAAATAGACTCTTATATAAATCACCATATTTTATGTACAAACAGATTTAGTCCTTATGGAAGAAGTAAAGATTACTCTTGTTGGCTAGTAATGACAATACCATACAAACTACCCCCATGGTTATGTAATAAGAGACGATTTATGTTTCTATCGTTGTTGATGTCAGGACCTACACATTCAGGAAAATACATCGACGCGTATTTACGTCCTCCAATAGATGAGTTAAAAATGCCATGGGTCAATGGAGCGGATACATATGTGCAAATAAAAGTCGAACATTTAATATGAAAGTAGCTCTATTCCGGATTATAAATGACTTCCCGGCTTATGAAATGTTATCTGGATGGAATACGCCTATACGTAAAACTTGTCCATATTGTACGGAAGGTACAAAATCATTCCAGCTTCAACACTGTCAGAAACCCCTTTTTTATTGTCACAGATGTTTTCTTTCAAACAATCATCCTTATCGAAGACAAAAGCAAGCATTTAAAAAGAATGCCATCGATCTTACAGATCCTCCAATAATTAAGACTGAAGAAACGATTTTATCAAGTTTAGGAGTCAGAAAATGCAGCCTTGAACAACAGGGATAAAACAAACCTCTTCTTTGTTTTGGTGACAGTCACAATTGGATTGAGAAGAGTATATTATGGGAATTACTATATTGGAGTAAGCTATTGATACAAAACAACTTAAATGTTATGCATATAGAGAGAAATATCTTTGATAACATCTACTATATAGTTATAAATGTAACCGATCGCATAAAGATACAATAAAATCTTGTCGTGATTTAAAAATCATATGCAATCGGTCGGAGTTGTATACAAGGAACATTATAACGGAAGGGTTGAAATTCTTAAAGCAAAGTATACATTAGACAGAAATCAAGTGAAGTTTGTCTACGAATGGACAAGTAAATTGAAGTTTCCATATGGATATGCATCAAAATTTTCAAATTTGGTCGGCTTAAAGAAGTTCTCATTTAAGGGAATGAAGAGTCATGGCTGCCATGTTTTCATGGAAAGACTGCTACCGCAAGTGTTCATAGGATTGTTACCGAAAAATATTGTAGATGTTCTATCAGATGTCAGCAGATTCTTTTAGGTTCTTTAGTCGTCACGTGTACACTGAATGGAGATGGAATATCTTTAGAAAAATATTCCCGTGATTATGTGCAATTTGGATAAGATAATTCCACCATCATTTTTTGATTCAATGGAGCATCTGATGTTTCATCTTCCATACGAAGCATCCGTAAAATATCGATGGATGTATCCATTTGAAAGGTATTCATAAATATACATTTCTTTTTTAGTCTTTTGATATATGAATAAAAATATATACATATTTTACGTAGGTTCATGTTCTTTCTAAAAAGAAAGGTCAGAACTAAAAGTAAAGTGGAAGGATCAATCAGTTCGCAGTATATTTATGAGGAAGTCGCAACATTCTGTGGTAGGTATCTTTTGAAAGATGTGGAGACTATCCACTATAGATTAAGGAGGAATGAGACAATTTACTCTGAGGAAGAACCTCATATCAGTTTTTTCGTTAAATCCACTCAGCTCATTGGAAAGGCTACTGAATGTCTATTATCGAAATAAGAGAAAAATGCTGCAGAGCTATATGTATTAGACAATTACGAGAAAATAACACCATATGTTCGATACGTCTCTGCATTACTTTATATATACATATGTCAATTTCCTTTCACTTATTTCTAATGTTTCTTGTACTTATTTCAAGGAATTTAGAAGGAAAATTGCTGAAGAAAGTCCTATGTATTCATATGATGAAGTTGTTAGTATCTATAGGAATCAATTTTCGGAATAGTTTAAGAACCGAACAAACACTTTACGGATGCCATAGTCAATAGATTCACCTTGATGCAATGATTTCAAAAGGTTCTCTGAATTGTGTAGCACCTCAAAACATAGTACCACATCTTGTAATATGGAATTTTGGTAGTACCTTATAAGTAGTAGAAGCCACTACTTGCATAGTGCCCATAATGTTATAGATTTACACTCATTAGCCATAATCACGTCATTAAGACTAATTAAGCATGATTAGTGCTAACTACCCGTCATTAGTGATAATTAAGCGTCATTAGCATAGATTTACACTCATTAGTCATAATCACATCATTAAGACTAATTAAGCATGATTAGTGCTAATTACCCGTCATTAGTGATAATTAAGCGTCATTAGCATAGACTTACACTCATTAGTCATAATCACGTCATTAAGACTAATTAAGCATGATTAGTGCTAATTACTGTCATTAGTGATAATTAAGCGTCATTAGCATAGATTTACACTCATTAGCCATAATCACGTCATTAAGACTAATTAAGCATGATTAGTGCTAATTAACCGTCATTAGTGATAATTAAGCGTCATTAGCAAAAGTAGGACACATGGAGAGGAAATCATTAGACACGTGTCGTTATATAGTCAGGACAAGTGTCAAAAACTCAATAGCGCCATGTGTCATCATCCTAAGTCTAACACATGTCATGGTGAAGCCGCTTGCTTGGGCAACAAGTTATCTCGGGTCTCAAACGCTCTGGTTTAGTTTGTTGGCATATAGGACATCTAGAAACATACTCTGCAATCTCTCTCTTCATGCCAGAGCACCAATAGTAACTCTTAAGTGTTCTATACATCTTAGTACTTCCTGGGTGCATGGTATACATGGAGTTATGTGCTTCTTCCAAAATCTCAGTCTTTATATCAGATTTCTTCGGAACACACAATCTTCCTTTAAAGAATAAGACCCCTTGATGCAATTTTGTTATCAAAATTTGATTTGAACTTTGAAGAAAATCGACGTTATTAGTCTTGAGGATATCTAGAATCATTATTGGAGGATTTATGTTAATGAAGGATCTAATTGAGGTTTTATTTAGGAAACAATGGCAGTAGAGCAGCCACATGCGACCACCCAAGGTCTTAGTCAGGATAATGATAACAACAACAACAACGTGTATGACAGATAAGGGAGTTGTCAAGAAGTTGACAGATAAGGGATTAATTAGACGGTGGTGATTATCATACATAAATATTAAAATATTTTGGAGAAAGTCCGGTTTATAAGGTCCGATTCTACAACTCTTGTTGTAGTAATGCTTATCGGTTTCATACCTTTAATTCTGATAGATATTTAACAACTCAGAATTACGAAATGATGATTTGTGGATCTTGCTACGAGGAAGATCATTTGGATTACAATGGAATATTAAAGGAGATATTGGAAGTAGAATATAGTATTCCATGCTATAATAAAGTAGTTCTCTTTTTGTGTGACTGGTACGTCCTTAATGGAGGCGTAGTGATCGATAAGAGAAATAAATTGTCGATATGATATCAAGAAAATTTATATGCAGATTTGAACCCATCGTTCTAGCTTCTCAAGTGGACCAAGTTTGTTATCTCCCACAAGTGTCAAAAAAGAGAAAGAGTGTCAAATCTTTCAATATCGTGAAGATAAATTCTCAAGGTTATATTTCTAATGAATACACTCATCTTGAAGATGTTATTGATGAAGTCTTCACACCGACTTATGAGTGAATAAATGTAGCAAAAGAAGTCTCAATCATCGAATCGATGCGATTGACAGATAATGAAGTGTTATGTGTTGACCTACAAGAAGATGTAGACTCCACAAATGATGATCCAGGTAACTCCGAAATCAATGAAATATGCTTTAATTTCGCTAAATCACATGATGAAGATTAACCGTAAGTTCATTAAGTTATGGAAGGTATAACATAAATGTTAATTAATAACTTCGTAATTAACTATTACATCATCGTTACAGTCATGTCAGGTTTTGAACTTGGCAGCTCTTATGGATCTCAACGATCCACTCTTCCATCCTTGTCAGACTCACCTTCTTCTAGTAGGCAGCCGACCCTGCTGTTACTTTAGAGTCACTTTCTGATGAGGCTCGACAAGTCATATTCCACTATGAGTCTCTTGGTTATCCTCCTCCTCCCTTTTATGGAGGAGTATATGGAGAGCCATCTTACACAGTCGCTCTTGCTGCATGCCCGATACCTGTGCCAGCACAGACCTCAATGGATTCTAGTTCATCTTCTTCTACACATCCGAGCACCTGCGTACCTTTACCCACTCGAGGTGGGCAGACTTCGGAGTCCTACCCTTTGTTGGAGGTTACTGCAGATGGGAGGTTCGATTTTTAAAAATTTTCTAAATTTAAATTTTATATAAATAAATCTTCTCATTTTAACTTTCATATTATTTGAAAATTTTACAAAATATGCAGGGATTTTTTTGAATAGCAACAAGGTGGCAAAGAATATTACCAACATAATCAAGACATATTTGATAGGATGCAATTTCATTGGTGTCGTATTCCTGCTACCGAGTAGGAGAGATATTTAAGATGTTTATGGTAAGTATAATATTTTAGCGCATTCATTTAAATTTATTTCTACTCTTTAATCTAATATTTTGCAATAATTTTTCAAAGCAGGTATCATTTAGTTCCCGATCTGGGGAAAGAAACTTATCGTTGGGTATTTATTCATTTGGTGGAGAAGAGGATGAGCGATACTTTTTTCAAGGCAAGAAGAGAGTCGCATGCGAAGACGGTATGTGAGGAGATGAAGAGTTTCTTGCCAACATGGTGCACAGAAGATAGGTATTGTATTACCTCCATAGTTTATGATGTAATTTTTTAAAAAATAATATTTATAACATATTTGTTGCAGGTGGGCATGTTTTTGTGATGCATTCATTGCAGCTACTGACTTTGGGAGAGATCGATGGTGGGAAGGACAACCGTCAAAAATTGAGGATCAAATCGACCAGTGGCTCTAAAAGCCACAATCAGATTAGAACAGAGCTAATACTTTCCTATTAGAAATTATATTTTAAACACTATCTTATTATATGTCCATTTTGTTATTATTTTTTATATTTATTTTTCAGGCGATAAGGTTGGAAAGAGAACCCTCTTTTTAGACATGGTGGTCTAGGTCCCACATGAGTGGGATAGATGGAGAGTCTCAATGGTCCACTCCTGAAGCAGGAGAATTGTTGGTTAGACTTTTTATATATAAGTAATTTGAAGGATATAATATAATTATTTCTTATATTTTTTAACTTGTATTTCGGGATCGTTATTTGGCACTAGCTGCGGAGAAAAGGGGTGGAGATCCTAATAGAGAACAACCACGATTTGATAAAAAAATTGGAAACATGTATATATAACTTTTATTTTTGTATATTCAATTTTTAACTATATATTCTTATTAAACCATCAAAATTTTAATAGGTATTGGAGGAGAGGGATGTTGTGGCGAACAGGAAGTAGATGCTTGGTGATCTTCCTCCATACTATGTGGAGGAACATTGTCATTCCTATTCTTCTTATGTCCAACTGTGTATTCACAACCACAGTCATCACAACCATCATCACAGATGGAGTCCCAGATGATGATAATGGTGGAGACTGTGATGAAGCTCCAACAACATTTCTCGATGTACATTTAAGTATTGTCCTTCTAAACTATAATAATTTTATATTTCAATATCTTCAATTGCATATAATATATATCTTCCATAAATAGGTCACATGGACGTGCATCTCAATATGAGGAGATTGGATCAGATGAATAGGAGGAGAAGAATGACCCAGAAGAAGAGGCATGCATGTATGCCAGATTTAAAGGGAAGGAGAAGGAGAAGGAGAAAAAGAAAGGAAAGTAGGGTTTAATATCAAAAATATTTAGATCAAAAAAGAAATGATTGGTTGTTTTTATCTTGTTTTGTTATAGATTTTTAGCAAATCTTTTAAACTGTATGAACTTTGAAAATAGAATTATTTGTACATACTTGTCAAACATTTCAAAAATTTATTGGTATTACAATTAGCTGCTAAATGTGATACATATATTGAAAATGTATATTATCTTATATGTTTAGTTTGTAAGTTCATATATATTATGTGAGTTTGGCAGGTACAAGTTACTTGAATTAATTTTATGTATGGCACATTAAAGGTACTTTTCTCGACTCTAATAAGCATCTCCAATGGTTTCTTGGCAGGGTATACAGGTTCAACGGGGCATTTAACCCCCGTCGAACCTGTATATTTTTTCTGTTCTTCAGCTTAGGCGAGAACAAGTGCTCACCCAGTTCTCTGTGTTAGTTCTCCAGCACAAACATGAGTGAGATTTTGGTTTACACAATTGTGCACACGCTCAGGTCAGGCGAGCACCTAGCGTATACGAGTGCTCGCCTACCTGCCCTAGCGGCCCTCCTAAGGGTGAACACACATCAGGCGAGCACATGTGCTCGCCCAAGGTATGGGCATGCACTTGGCATGCGATTAGCGTGCACATCACGAGCCACCATGTGTTCGCAAATCACATCTTTTTTGTAGTGAAAAGATTACTGGGTCGAGGGCAAACTGCTTCGATCCTTTAGCATGTGAAATGGGTGGTCGGTGGAGTGTAATGGAGGTGCTTCAGCGGGATGAAGGTGGTGGAGCACCCAAAGCCAGATCCAGAATGGATCTGGTGAGCTAGAGGTGCGGTGGGTGTGCAAGCAGCGAAGGGGAGGAAGAGGAGGTGGTCAGGTGGGTTGGAAAACACAAGGTTGCATGATGGAGGGTTCGTTGGATCTAGCCTTCGACGAACTACGTATTAATTAATCTACGCTTAGGGCAGTCACTAACATTAAACTAATTATAGGAAATTAAACTAGAGAATAAAAGCTACCTAGAACGCAACAAGACAAGACCTCACTCGGTCGGAATCGAGGAAGTGGTACCTCAATGGCGAGCCTCACTAAAGATGGCTAGAATCAACACTAAGCCTTGCCTTTCTTCACTACAGCTGGCTAGAGAATACTCCTGTCACGAGGCTCAATCCATAGCATAAGAAGAGGAGTCAAAGCGGGACCAAAAGGATTCAAAATCGAGAAGGGGGCTCAAGTGAAGGTTATGTACAGATCGTGGTACGATGACAAAGTATGAGGTCCAATGGGCGAGGCGGTGATGCAATCCTCGATACATCAAGGGCGGAAAAATTGAGGAAAGTGAGGTTAAAATGCGGTCTGACAAGGGCTACGAGTGAGTCAGAGAAGTTGACCAAGGTCAACCCTTGATGCAACCTGGTTGGTCCACGTGGACCAACCAGGAAAAACCAACCCAGAAATGATTGATAAATTCAATAATAAATATAAAATGATTTTATTATTTTTAAGTTATAAAATAAAAGTTGTTCGTTATTTTATGTAGTATTTTATTATTATTTTATTGATTTTTCCGAGGTTATTTTTTACAAGTTAGTTTTTAAGGTTTCATTTATAGGTATATTCATCTATGTTTTGGGTATTTATTTTTTTTGTATTTTTGATTTTTTGATTTTTTTGATTTTTTTGATTTTATTTTTTATATTTATAACTTATTTTTATATACATAAATATATTTTTATTATATTTTCTGATGTATTTTATATACTTAAATAAATAAGGGTATTCGATATACGGGTATTAGTATAGGTATTTTATCTATGTATTTTGTATACCTATTTTATTTTTGTGATTTCTTTTTAGTTTTATTCGATTTTAAATATGTACATATACTTTAAATAATACTTACAAAATTATAAAAATATAAAATTAAAAAAATAATAAAGAATGAATAAAATGAATATTTTATCTATGTATATTGTATAATAGGGGGTCCAAAACCTAACTTTAACATCTTAACCCCAAAAAATATGAAACCACCTTCATTAAATAGCTCATTAAAAGTTATATACAATTAGATATGATTTTATACATTTTGATTTTATTTATGAGATATAAATATGGGAAGTTGAAATTTTGGCTTTTTATTTTGAGTATACCATGTACACTAGAAATTATTTTTATATGAAATCAATTTTATATTTTTCTATATATTATTGTCTACAACTTTCATGTACAAATTTTCTAAATTTGAGGTATAAAAAAATAGAAAATATAATAGGCTCCAAAAATAAATTAAGGATGAACAGATAAATGAGATTTTTGATGTATTATTGGCCCTTATCTCCCCCTACTTTATTCCTTGTCGACCCAGTCATCAAGATGCCTAGGTCTCGGGGATTAGGGTCATAAAATAGCTTTGACATTTTATTCTTATTCTTTTCTTTATTATATAATTTTGGAATTAAAAATAGTATTTTATATACAATAAATGGAATAAATAATGAATATTAATTTGTACAAAATACTACTATATACATGCATTAGCTAGGGTTTTTAAGGCGAAATTGATAGAATAATGATGATGAAATGGAGATTCATCAAAGATGTCATTCTAATGTCATAAGAAGCAGAGGCTCTTATGTCCTTCATCTAGGACATGTCCATTACAACAATTCTAAGACCGTTAAAATTACCGGTTCTAGATGTAAGGTATGTGAGTCTATGTTTCTGATAAAATTGAAATGACATATTAGATAAATAAAGTGATGAAAATATATGACTATATTTTTGTAAAAAAAAACCGAAAAATGAGGTGGGGGCAGGAGCATGCCCCGCCCAATAGTGCCTTGCTAGGCCGATCACCCTACTAACTTCCTCGTGATTATAGGAGGTTAGGACCCGTGACTCATGAATCTAGCTAGCGAGCACTCCCCCCTGCTCTATCCCAGAGCGTTACGCAAAGGATGTTGGCATTCTTTAGTAGTGGGTCATGCCCATATATCTAGGGTCAACATCAATAAGAGAGGGGTGTTCTGACCAAAGGTGTTGGCAGCCACGAGGGGGCAACCCTATTATATATATATATATATATATATATGAAAAAAATAGGGCTGCCTCCGAGCCAATTTCCCATCAATTTTTATTTTTTTTGAAAAATATCATCATGTATATTTGATGAATCTATGATTCATCACTATAAAAGTTAAAAATAGAGCTTTGTTCTCGAGCAATTAACTGCATACTTCCACTTATATTGCATAATTAGCATTCATGCATGTATAGATAACATCTGCATTTTAGCATCAACATCTGCATTAAATAAGAAGCCAAGTTCACTTGTAAAAATCACCTATTAGTATATATTTTATACTAACTCCAAATTCCATAGATTCAACTCTGTAGTTTATATATTACTAACACTAAGACAAGAAAAATATCAAAAAAATGCTAACTTGTAAAATTGACCAATAAAACCCGAGTCCCAGTGTGAGACCATGCATCTTAAAATGTACATATATCTCTCATATAACCTCTGATTTAGTTCTATTCACTTTTAAAATATTATTACATTCAGAGACCTTCAAAACAAGATCAATTTCATTAAAATCGAAGCTCGTATGCAAAACTTGGGTTTTTGGGCCCCCATTGTATACTGTATGTATTTGTATTTGTACCCTTGTATTTTATCACTTCATTTGACCTCATTTATATTTTTTATTAACATGAAACTTGTAGATCTCATCGAGATCTACAACTTTCATGCTTTGAGTTTTTCCAAATTCGGTCATTTTCTCCCTCATTTCTCCATTTCTTCTTCACAATAATCCGATTGGGCCACATGGCGTCTTCTGGTTGCGCCACGCGGCCCATCTATCTGCTCGGCATGCACCCTCTCCTCTTTGCCATTGGATGGAGCTCAAGCACCCCAATCTCGACCGTCCACGCATGCATCTTCTCGCAGCCATCTGATCATCTTCAGATTCGATCGTAGCCGCCTACTAACGCCTAATCCTCAGCGCGCCACGTGGCTCCATCATCGCCCTCCATCTCTTCTCCAGGCACCTCATCTCAGCCGCCTACTCGACTTCGTTTCTCACCCTTCGATCTTATCCGAGATGTAATCTCCACCGCTCACCTCCGCCTGCACCTACTCTCGCCATGTGGCACCATCTATCACCCTTCGATCGCACCGCCCTGATCTAATCCAGGCCCTCCGCTAGCGCCCAGAACTCAATCGTTGGATCACGAGATCCAACGGCAGAGGACTCGTCTCCCACCTTCCACTTACCCCTCCCCCACGTCGCCCCACCTCGCCAACCATCTTTGTCTTTCTATTTCCATCGCCATTTCCGCCACCATCTCCACTCGATGATCGCCCCACGATGAAGCCCATATTCTCCTCATCCTCTCCAGCACCCACTCTCACCATGACTCCCTCTCCCTCGCTCCCATCACCGGAGTCACCACTTCGTTCCTATAAATACAACACTTCTGGCCTCCTACAACCCTATTCGCCCTTGCACGAGAGTCCCTAGAGCTATATTTCTCTTATCTGTGATAGATTTGGCTTGAAATCGAGTAACGACAACGGTTCTTCTCCGGCAAGATCCACGATGAATCTTCACTATGCAACATCTCCACCATCGAGCTGCTTGAGCTCGGACACCTGTCGGCCCTAGAGTGACGACCAGCAGCTCCATTTCGAGCCCCAACTCCCAGGTAGATTCCTCCATATTCTTCTCCGATCTTCACCTTCTTCCCCTTTGATCTTCTCCTAATTGATTACGCTTCTCCACCCAATATTGTCTCCCACCGACCATCGATCAAGCTCCGCCATGGAGCTGCCATCTTCGCGAAACACTCTGTTCCTCTCCACGATCCATCGATCCATCTCTGACCGTCTGTCCGCTGAACACGGCGGAGGAGTACGACGACCCATTCACCGCTTCGACCTTTAAGGCCTCAGTCACCCAACTGCACCCACACGAGCACGAGCACCATTGTTTTGGCTTTACTAACGTTGCAGGGCCACCTTCATCATTGGTCGGACCTCTCACCGGAGCTTCTTCTAGCTCCTTTGTCTCCGGCCTACAGATCACGCCCGCCTCTTCCAGGACGTTCGGCTGCTCCGCTAAGCTTCCACCATCATGCCCAGCCACTCAGGAGCCCCCGGGGGTCTTCACCGAGCACGGTAGATGGCGGTGGAGGTAGTTTCCCTTTGTCAGAGCCCAGCCAAGCCCGCCGCAGGAGGCGGCGGTGAGGAGGAACTCAGCGCACATTTGCCTTCTGATCGTCTTGATCGGACGATCCACATCGCACCACGTCGCTCTCTCCAGGAATTGCAGATACCGTTGGATCGCTTGAGGATCTGACGGTCCACATCGTGCCACATCTCCCACTCCAGCCATGGTTTGATCTTTGTGATCTTACGGTCCATTATTGGCCACGTCATCAAGTTCGAGCCTCTTCCCCGCCCCTTAGGCTCGGAGCATCCGAGCCTCATCCGAAGCTACGCCGAAGCATGTCTGAGCCTGCAGTAGACTTGAAGCAACATCCAAGCCTCCGACGATTCCCGAGCCTATATCTCACGTGGTTCTTTACGTGCGGTCTGGGTAATTTACATCGAGGCCCCTACAACTTTTGGGAATTACACTTTAGACCCTACCATGCAGCATCCGATGATCGAATGGAGGTGTGAGGCGGTCGGAATCGACGAAACACGGCGGCGGTGCGATTTGGGGCAAAATGGAAATTGAACGGAAACGTAGAGCTACGGGATTACCTGGGTGGTGGAGTAGACTGGGCTGGAGCTGGGGGAGCTCCCGGTCGTAGCCTCGAGGGTCGTCTGGGCCCGAGGCTCAGAGCTCGCACTAATGGCGGAGCTATGGCGGAGCTACTCGCCGGGGTTCGTCCGCACCGACGCACAGACCATCCCCAAGTCGCCTAACTGGGTCGAGGCATTTTGCCCTCGACCCGCGAAGCTTCTGAGCCATTTTGCAGGACCAGAGGAGGCTATCTGAGGCCTCCCGACATTCAGACAGGAGCTTCTCCTCCGCTGACCTCGTCGGAGCCCTCCAGGGCTCGGCTGGGCCATCGGAGCCTACCGTTAGCTGCGGAGCTTCATCGTGGACCTTCTCCGATCTCCAGAGGCAGCAGGGGAGGATCCCAGCGCTCGCACGAGGCCGGCAAAAGTCACCGGCGACTTGTTCTTCCAGGATCCTCGCCGATCGTCGGATTGACCTCGGCGCTCCAGATTACATCGTGTCCGTCCATCCACGGAGCTGCAGCAACCGCCAGATCTCCCGAGGATCGATCTCAGCCGTTAGCTACTCGAGGGTTTCGTCCACCAGCGCACCACAGCCGTCCGATAGCCACGTGGAGAGCCCTCAGTCGTTCGATCAGGCCGACGTTTTCAAAGACAAAGGCGCCTTCGTTCTCAGCCGTCAGATTCGCCACGCGTCACTCATCCGGCCTCGACGTTAAATAAGGGGTAAATTGTCTTAGGCCCCCTTTGCTTTTATGCTTTTAGTTTTAGTCCTGTAAATATTTAATTCCATAGTTTAGTTTGAGGTTAATTTGCACAATGGACCACGAGCTTTAGTTTATTTGCACTTATACCCCTGTCTGTGTGAGCCACGTGCTTCGTCACGTGTATTTGTGGGTTATTTGCATCATACACCCCTGTAGTTCTGGATGTTTATGAATGAATGAAATCTTTTTAGTATTTGCATCTATGCCCCTGTGAACGTTTTAATTTCGCATGTGCGTCTATTTGTGGGTAATTTGCAGCATAGCCCCCTGGACTTTTGGTACGAGTTACCAATAGGTCCTCGGGACTTGTTTTCTTCACAGATAGGTCCCTGAGTGCCCCAGGCACGCGCCGCGCGCGTGACTTGCTGGGTTAATTGCACCTGGACCCCCAGAACTTAGGGTATTTGCACTTCAGTCCTTGTGCACAGTACCCTCTTGTGATTTTTGAATAAAATATCAAATCACCTCCAAATTCGATGAAAATTTGACACATGGCTCCTGCCATGTTGTAGGATTTTTGAGAATTTTTGAGGACATTTCTGAGTTTATTTGCTATTTTTAAAAATTCAAAAATCATCATTTTTGCTACTGTCTAGAGTTAAAAACCCCAAAAAATATAAAAACCCCTCTAAAAATTCTATAAAAATTAGGTACTGATTATTTTGTGTTTCTTGATTTTCTAGCCAATTTTGGCTATTTTTCACTGCTTAAAAACCATAAAAACTTAAAAACACCTAAAAATTCATAAAAATTCTAGTAAATAATCTAAAAACCCAAAAACAATAATTTTGGTACTCAAATTTTCCTTGTCTTACCTAGTTTACAGGAAAAATACCTCCAGGCCCTTCTGAGGTCCTTAGATATTTTATCTAGGGATTTTGGGCCTGGCTGGACAGTACCTTGCATTTTTGCTACTGTTTGATTTTTAGAAAATAAAATATACATCATAAAAATTCCAAAAATTCACCAAAAACATTAAAAAACATAAAAAAAAACATAAAAATATTTTTGTTTGAATTTTTGTTTGGTTTTTGATGCATTAAATAATTAGCTAAAGTGCGATTGTTTTTGTGTTTCTTTTGTTTTCTTCACATATTAAAAATCCAAAAAAAATATAAAAATAATTAAAAGTCACTAAAAATATTTTGTCCTTTATTTTATTCATTTTTACTACTTCGTAGGCCTTTGGCCAACCCGTGCTCCTCGAGTTCGACCCTGGGTGCTATACCAGGTTAAACTCATAGCTGGACCCAAGGTTCAGGAAAGCGGTATGCGTATGCGTTCGGACAGGTCACTGAATAGCGATTAAGCGGTATGCGGGGGCATATGCGGGGCATATGCGGTTCTACGCGGTTTCCTAATTTTTTATTGAAAAATAATTAAATATATACAAAAGTGACTACAAGAGAACTAAATTTATGTATAATTGTGGTCCAACCGAAGATCTAAGAAAAATAACTTTCATATAGAGTTCAAAACAATCTCTATCAATCAAATATCAATACTTCAATAGAACGGTTAGCACATAAAATAATTGACAGCAATCAACAAAATAGAAAAGTTAGCATACAAAATGCCTCTATTGTTGAATGTATTGTCATTTATCGTTGTTGTTATATTTATAATTGATCCTCCATCAAAAGTACCAAACTTTATATATAATATATTACATTCATTATAACTATTAGTTGACTAAATTAATTTGCTAAATTATTGGTACATTGTTCTTTTTCTTCCTCGCGTGTTTACTCCAATCTCGTCGTACAATTACTTTGATGATGGATTTAAATATTCATGGATGCATGGTTGGCATACATGCAAAAGCAAGAAAAATGTGGCACAAATAACATAATAAAAATATGGCAAAAATTAAAAAAATAAAAAAAATAAAATAATATGTATGCGGCCGCACAGACCGCATAGGCGGCCGCACAGCCCGCATATGCGGCCCGCATAAGCGCACAAGGCGCATAATGCAGGGCTTCATGAAAGCGGTGCGCTGAAGGCACCGCATACGCATATGCGGCCGCATATGCGGCCGCACAGACCGCTTTCGTGAACACTGGCTGGACCGCTATCTTCGTGCTTGATTGATTTTATTTGTTTCGAGTGGTCTGATATTTTTCTTGATTGACTTAGCTGAGCGATCGAGGTCGCAACGACCTATCTAGATACCTTTACCTTAGTCGCTTGGCTAGGCCATCAGAATGGCGCCGTAGGCCAGCTATGAGTTTAACCTGGTATAGCACCCAGGGTCGAACTCGAGGAGCACGGGTTGGCCAAAGGCCGACGAAATAGTAAAAATGAATAAAATAAAGGACAAAATATTTTTAGTGACTTTGATTATTTTTATATTTTTTTTGGATTTTTAATATGTGAAGAAAACAAAAGAAACACAAAAACAATCGCACTTTAGCTAATTATTTAATGCATCAAAAACCAAGCAAAAATTCAAACAAAAATATTTTTATGTTTTTTTATGTTTTTTAATGTTTTTGGTGAATTTTTGGAATTTTTATGATGTATATTTTATTTTCTAAAAATCAAACAGTAGCAAAAATGCAAGGTACTGTCCAGCCAGGCCCAAAATCCCTAGATAAAATATCTAAGGACCTCAGAAGGGCCTGGAGGTATTTTTCCTATAAACTAGGTAAGACAAGGAAAATTTGAGTACCAAAATTATTGTTTTTGGGTTTTTAGATTATTTACTAGAATTTTTATGAATTTTTAGGTGTTTTTAAGTTTTTATGGTTTTTAAGCAGTGAAAAATAGCCAAAATTGGCTAGAAAATCAAGAAACACAAAATAATCAGTACCTAATTTTTATAGAGATTTTAGAGGGGTTTTTATATTTTTTTGGGGTTTTTAACTCTAGACAATAGCAAAAATGATGATTTTTGAATTTTTAAAATAGCAAATAAACTCAGAAATGTCCTCAAAAATTCTCAAAAATCCTACAACATGGCAGGAGCCATGTGTCAAATTTTCATCGAATTTGGAGGTGATTTGATATTTTATTCAAAAATCACAAGAGGGTACTGTGCACAAGGACTGAAGTGCAAATACCCTAAGTTCTGGGGGTCCAGGTGCAATTAACCCAGCAAGTCACGCGCGCGGCGCGTGCCTGGGGCACTCAGGGACCTATCTGTGAAGAAAACAAGTCCCGAGGACCTATTGGTAACTCGTACCAAAAGTCCAGGGGGCTATACTGCAAATTACCCACAAATAGACGCACATGCGAAATTAAAACGTTCACAGGGGCATAGATGCAAATACTAAAAAGATTTCATTCATTCATAAACATCCAGAACTACAGGGGTGTATGATGCAAATAACCCACAAATACACGTGACGAAGCACGTGGCTCACACAAACAGGGGTATAAGTGCAAATAAACTAAAGCTCGTGGTCCATTGTGCAAATTAACCTCAAACTAAACTATGGAATTAAATATTTACAGGACTAAAACTAAAAGCATAAAAGCAAAGGGGGCCTAAGACAATTTACCCCTTATTTAACGTCGAGGCCGGATGAGTGACGCGTGGCGAATCTGACGGCTGAGAACGAAGGCGCCTTTGTCTTTGAAAACGTCAGCCTGATCGAACGACTGAGGGCTCTCCACGTGGCTATCGGACGGTTGTGGTGCGCTGGTGGACGAAACCCTCGAGTAGCTAACGGCTGAGATCGATCCTCGGGAGATCTGGCGGTTGCTGCAGCTCCGTGGATGGACGGACACGATGTAATCTGGAGCACCGAGGTCAATCCGACGATCGGCGAGGATCCTGGAAGAACAAGTCGCCGGTGACTTTCGCCGGCCTCGTGCGAGCGCTGGGATCCTCCCCTGCTGCCTCTGGAGATCGGAGAAGGTCCACGATGAAGCTCCGCAGCTAACGGTAGGCTCCGATGGCCCAGCCGAGCCCTGGAGGGCTCCGGCGAGGTCAGCGGAGGAGAAGCTCCTGTCTGAATGTCGGGAGGCCTCAGATAGCCTCCTCTGGTCCTGCAAAATGGCTCAGAAGCTTCGCGGGTCGAGGGCAAAATGCCTCGACCCAGTTAGGCGACTTGGGGATGGTCTGTGCGTCGGTGCGGACGAACCCCGGCGAAGCGACGGCGAGGGGATTCGAATCCCAGCTCCTGTGTGAGCTGGGTTGAACGGAGGGGCGGAGAAGGTGCGTGGAAAGAAGGAGGAGGTGACGATGGATTCCGATGATCGAATGGAGGTGTGAGGCGGTCGGAATCGACGAAACACGGCGGCGGTGCGATTTGGGGCAAAATGGAAATTGAACGGAAACGTAGAGCTACGGGATTACCTGGGTGGTGGAGTAGACTGGGCTGGAGCTGGGGGAGCTCCCGGTCGTAGCCTCGAGGGTCGTCTGGGCCCGAGGCTCAGAGCTCGCACTAATGGCGGAGCTACGGCGGAGCTACTCGCCGGATCAGTGGTCCGACCACTCTCTCCTCGCTGCGACACGACCAACCTGGAGCTGTCACCTCGGGGGTAGCTGTGGAGGTCACGGGACGAAGAATGGAGAGCCAAAGATGGAAGAATTTGGTGGCGGAGCTCGCTTAAGTAGGTTGGGGGGATCCGAAAGAACGGCTCGGGTAGGGTCACGGTGGCGCGCAGACCCCGAGGTCGATGCCCGGCGAGGGTGTCGGATGTGGGAGGTGTCAAACGGAGCCGGGGTTTAGGTGTTAGGCAATCGGGTCGAGCGGGTATAAATCCGAGAAAAGAGTCCGGTGCTCGAACCCGTGAAGAGTGGTCCTGGGGGGGGGGGGTCAGTTGACCGGGCGGTCAACATCCCCAGGGCCAATGGCTGAAGGCCACGTGGCTGAATCAAGAAGTGACAATTACACATAGCTAGGGGCCGAATCAGCAAAAACCCAAAACATGAAATATTTTTATTTTATTTTTTTCTATTTTTTGGTGATTTTTAATTAATTTTTGGAAATACAAATAAGGTATTTACAATATATAGCTATATATAGGTATATATACAATATGTAGTTTTTTTTATTTTTGATTTTTAATTATTATTTTTGTACAATTTTATCCTTATTTTATATTTTATTTATTTATAGTATAAAATAAGGAATAGAAGGGTGTTTTTATTTTATTTTTATTATTTATATACATTGGTAAAATAAATAGATATATACACCTATATACATGGTATATGTACAATGTATTTTTGTATTTTTAATTTTGTTATTTTTATTTGATTTTTGTTTTGATTCTTTTTATTTTATTTTATTTACAATATATAGCATAGAGTATTTACAAAAAGTTTAGAAAATAATTTTATTTATTTATATGGTTGAATAAATATAGGAGTATGGTCTATGTACATGGTGAAAGGGCATTTTTGATCTTTTTGGTTTTTTTAACTTTTTGTTTTGTTTTTATATTAATAAATATGTACAAATATGTACAAGTATATTTTTGGGTGAGGAAAATATTTTTATTTTATTTACATAAATATATACACATGAGCCCCTATCTCCCTCTACTTGGCTTTTATGCGGTCAGGCCCATGCTGAGCCCTCCCTTGGGTTAGGTTGCTCAATATTTATTCTAAATATTTCCCTCTTTTTTTCTTTTTCATCTTTATTCTTTTATTTTTGCACAAAAACATGCTAATTATAGGTTTTTACACAATGCATGCTTTTGCTAATTATCCCTATTTACACATATCTACATGCATTTGCAAAGGTTTTTGTAGTTAAAATATAAGAATAAAGAGTGATGAATGGGTATTCATCACCCCCCTATACTTAACTTTGCTAGTCCCTTAGCAAACACTTATTTGAAAAAGAAGTGAAAAAGAAAGAAAGAAAAAGAAAAAGAGGATGTACATGGATCAAGGTTGATTATTAAACTTGCCTTCATTAAATTGAGGTATGGAGCTCAATCAGATCTTTGGATTATTAATGTGTCGGAACCTTATTTAGACTTAAGCTTAAAACCTAACATCCTCTAAGTTCCACTAATCTATGATCAAGACTCCTCAATGCTCCAGATCAGAACAAGTCATCAATCACAAACCCTGAAGATCATGAATCTTTTCTTGTCCTGTGAATGTGAAGTCTAAGCTCTCCACCTCAGAAATGGCAACTTGACAACCCTCCTCAACAAGGTAACTCTATGACCTCAATCTGGCCACTCTTTCCTCGAGGAGCGGGGTATTCCCTTCTAAGTTCAAGTTCAACCGGCTCAAGAAGAGGGGGAAGAAGAGAATGGGTCAAGGCCAGTGTAGCCAAGTACCCTTGGGAGCTTGACCAGTGTAGCCAAGTCTCCCTGCTGCAAGCTACAACAGGTGGATCATGAAACCAAGCTTTGCTTATTGCACTCTATATACATACTCCGGTGGGATTATCATTTTCTCTCAGACCCACCACTTTTTTGGAGTTCTTTTCTTTTTGCACATTTTTTTTCAAGTGCATCTGTACAACATATACATGTGCAGCATATATACAAGGAGTTTTTCCTCTTGAGCCAGTAGACTATCCCTCTTTTGAAGCATTATTGCAACCCACAACTCCGGTCGTTAGACCTCATGGCAACCAGACCAAGTTGAGACGCACTTCCTTCACTATAAGAAGAAGAGAGGTTCCGCCTAGAAGTACTACCCTCATATGCTACCCCAAGTCAAGGAAGACTGCCTCCTCACCACCTCATCCGTAGAGAGCTCGGTGCATAGTGCTGGTGTCCAAGTAAAGCCATAATCTATATGAGTCATGTGTTGTTGTTAAGTGCTCTACTTAGGCTCATTGAGATGACATGTGATCATAGCCTAGTGGACCCAAAGAATTAAGTCACCATGGACCTGAAAAGCCTTAAACCTAAGCCCTATAAGGTTCCTCTTAGAAGTTAGGTGGATTAAGATCTTAATCAAGCTCCATTTCTCAATTTGATTCCAGGCTAGTTTAAATGTCAACTATCATCCAGAAAAACTATATACATATGTACAAAAAGATGCTTATTTACACACATTTTACAATCATGCAAAATTTTTGAAAAATGTTTTGAAATCATGGATGGATGATGCATGAAGTGCAAGTTTTGCAAAAAGATATTTACACACATTTACACAAGATTTTTGCAAACTTTTGATTTTCAAAACATTTTGGAAAAATTTTGTACTATATACATAATTTTGGTAAGAAAATATTTAAACAACCTTTACACAAAAGATTTTTGAAATCATTTTTACAAAAATAATTTGTACACTAGCTATGTATGTGCAAATAAAAGAAGATTATGTACATGAAAAATTTTTTTTAATTTTTGTGATTTTTAGCCATTTTATTTATTAACACACTCACACAAAGTACGAGTTATGGCTAAAGTATATATGAAATATATACACACCCCCCTATACTTAGCTCGAACGATGTCCTCAGAGTCAAGAGCGATGAAGAAGACATAACTCGTGCTAGGTGTAGGAAAGTGAAAAGAAAGGCTGTACAAAAAGGAAATGAAAAATCCAGAGGGACTCAGGTCTCCCCCCTATACTTAGGATCAAATAATCCTAAGTATAGGATGCTGTATACTAAGGGAAAACCTGAGTGCAGAATGTACAGGGTCTACCCCCCCTATACTTAGGGTGAAATATCCCTAAATATAGGCAGCAAAACAGGGGTAGACAGAAACAAAAGAAATACCCGAAATGTCTCACATCCCCCATATACTTAGGGTAAAGTGCACCCTAAGTATAGCATAATCACAAGATGGAGAAAGGGATGTGGGACTAAAGAATGTGATGATATGGACATCTGGATCTATATACAGCGGACGATCAGTGAAACACAGGCGTGAGATGCATTAGATGGGAGTCAAAGACCACATCTCACGCAAAATGAATAGGGGCGAGATCAGCGACCCGCGGCTCATGATCTAGAAATGGCTTGAGTCGCTGGCCGTTCACTCGAAAGGTACTCTCAGAAGACAACTCAGATATGTCGATGCTACCGTTGTCGTGTACCTTTCTCACCAGATAAGGTCCCTTCCATTTGCTCTGTAGCTTCCCTGGAAATAGGCGTAGCCTCGCATCAAACAACCATACTCTCTGTCCAATCTCAAAATGCTTGTGGCTGATATGAGAATCATGCCACTCCTTGACTTTCTCCTTATAATGTAGGCTGCTTGAGAAAGCTGCATCTCTCAGCTCCTCCAGGGCAGCTAGCTCTGCCCTCCTCTGGTCTCCCATACCATCTGGATCCATGATAATATCTGTGACTGCCCAAAGTGACTTGTGCCTCAGCTCGACAGGTAAATGGCATGGCTTGCCATACACGAGGTGAAAGGGAGATGTGCCCAAAGGTGTCTTGAAAGACGTCCTATATGCCCACTAGACCGAGTCCAAAAGCTGTGACCAATCCTTTCGGTCAGGGCGGACGACCTTCTGCAGAATAGTCTTGATCTCCCTATTCGACACTTCGGCTAGACCATTCATCTGTGGATGGTAAGGTGTAGCAACACGATGGTCGATGCCGAACTCGCTAGCAAGTGCCTTTACCTGGTCGTTGATGAAGTGAGATCCCCCATCAGAAATCAGAACTCGTGGAACCCCGAACCGCGTGATGATGTGCTTCCTCAAAAATCTGCAAACTGTCCTCGCATCAGCGGCTCGGGCGGGGATAGCGTCCACCCAACGACTCACATAATCAACGGCCAACAGAATGTACTCAAATCCCTGACTCTTAGGGAATGGACCCATGAAATCGATGCCCCATGCGTCAAAAACCTCACAGAAGTGAATGGACTGCATCGGCATCATATCACGCTGTCCACAAGTGCCCATCCTCTGACAGTCAGTACACCTCTTCACGAACTCATCTGAGTCCTTGAAGAGGGTAGGCCACCACAAGCCGGATTGGAGCACTTTCTGTGCCGTTCTCCTCCCAGAATGATGTCCTCCTGCCTCAAGCTTGTGGCAGTAAGTGAGGACGCTATGGTGTTCCTCCTGAGGAATACACCGACGCCAGACGCTATCCCCTCCTTCGTGGTAAAGGATGGGATCCTCCCAGTGGTAGGACTTGGCCTTCGCAAGGAAGGTCTCAAGTCTCTGCCTGGGCCAATCTTGTGGGACTTTCCCAGCAACGAGAAAGTTCACAATATCGGCATACCATGGGAGTGAGGCGATAGCAAGGATCGCCTCATCTGGGAAGGTATCTCTAATAGGGTCAATCTGCTCAGAATCCTCAGGCTGCTCTAGTCGGGAGAGATGATCCGCCACCACATTCTTGACTCCAGGTTTATCCTTGATCTCAATGTCGAACTCCTGGAGTAGAAGGATCCATCTAGTCAGTCTGGTCTTGGCATCCTTCTTTGCCATGAGGTACCTGATGGCGGTGTGATATGTAAACAAAGTCACTCTAGATCCGATGATATACGATCTGAACTTATCCAGGGCAAATACTACTGCTAGCATCTCCTTCTCTGTGACTGTATAATTCCGCTGGGCGGAATCCAATGTGCGGCTAGCATAGTGTATGGCAAATGGAACTCCATCCCTCCTCTGTCCCAGCACTGCCCCTACGGCAAAATCGGAGGCGTCCGTCATGATCTCGAATGGGAGAGACCAATCCGGCGGTTGGAGGACAGGAGCCTCAATGACACACTGCTGAAGAGTCGCGAATGACGAAAGACACTTGTCATCGACAAGGAACTCGGTGTCTTTCGTCAAGAGGTCAGTCAACGGTCGGGCAATCCTGCTGAAATCCTGAATAAATCTCCTATAAAATCCAACGTGCCCCAGGAATGACCGTAGCTGCCTCAAATTGGACGGCGGTGCGAGTTTCCTAATGACATCAACCTTGGCCGGATCAACCTCCATGCCCCTGTCGGAGATGATATGGCCAAGCACCGTCCCTTGAGTCACCATAAAGTGACTCTTCTCCCAAGATAGCACCAAGTGATACTCAATACATCGCTGGAGTACTCGATCTAGGCAGTCAAGACAAGAATCGAATCTGTCGCCGTAGATCGAGAAATCATCCATGAAGACCTCCAAACACTCCCCTACCATGTCCGAAAAGATCGACAGCATGCATCTCTGAAAAGTCGCTGGGGCATTGCATAGCCCAAATGGCATGCGTCAAAAAGCATACATGCCGAAGGGACAGGTAAAGGTGGTCTTCTCCTGGTCCTCAGGAGCGATGGCCACTTGGTTGTAGCCCGAGTACCCATCCAGGAAACAATAATGGCTCTTCCCTGCCAGTCTCTCAATGATCTGGTCAATAAAAGGCAGGGGGAAATGGTCCTTCTTGGTGGCTTGGTTGAGTCTCCTGTAGTCAACACAAACCCTCCAAGAGGTGGGTACTCGTGTAGCAATCTCCTCTCCCGACTCACTGATCACAGTCGTGATGCCCGTCTTCTTGGGCACCACATGCAAGGGGCTGACCCACTTGGAGTCGGAAATGGGATAAATAAAACCTGCACCCCACCATTTTGATATTTCCTTCATCACAACCTCTCTCAGGTTGGGGTTAAGACGCCGCTGGAACTCACGCGACGGCTTTGCCCCATCCTCGAGATAGATATGGTGGGAGCACACTGATGGACTAATCCCATGGAGATCCGCTACGCTCCATCCGATCGCCTTGCGGTTCTTTTCAAGAACCCCCATCAAACGGGATTCCTGCTCTCCAGTCAACTCAGCGGAGATGATGACTGGGTACATCTCTGGCTCGCCCGCAAGGAATCGATACTTCAGCGAAGTAGGGAGCGGCTTCAGCTCTGGAATGCTGGGTGCTGGCAAATCTGGCTGCGAAAGAAACTGAGTGAAAGCTGCTAAGTCTGCCAAATCTGCCTGGGAAAGTGAAAGCGTACTCTCGCAAACTGGATCGGGAGAAGGCTGCTCAACTGCACTGTCTCTGGTCTGCTCTGCATCTACCTCCTCCTCATCTGTAGGCTCAGGTGGAATCAGGTCTGGCATCTGATCATCACAATCAGCCCAATCAGACTCTGAATCTGAGGGATATGTATCAACCGCGGTGGCATCAGTACCACCGGAAAACAAGGTGGCCTCAGCACCACCATCACTAAACATCGTGCTGCGATCTAGGACCGGCTCTGCTGCCTCTATGGTATCCTGGACCAAGGCTGTGCTCTCCAGACTCTCCTCTACTATCATCTCGGCATCAGCTGTATCTGAAAGTGAGAGGATGGTCTGTGTCTCAAGATCTGCCCAAGCTGCCTCATCATCTGTGATTACAAAATCACAGTCCTGGTGGATGTCTGGCTCTGCGTCGGTCAGCTACTCTGAATCTGTACTCGCATCTGAGCGGGCTCTGAATCTAGCTCTGTAGTCCTCGACCGTCTCTATTTGTATACTCTCGCCCTCGACGCGAAAGTACACCTTCCCGCTATCATGATCAGTCACCGCCTTGGCTGTGGCCAGGAACGGACGACCAAGGATGATGGGGGTATCGGCCACTGACTCAGGGATCTCCATGTCCAACACTACGAAGTCCACGGGGAATTTCAGGCCCTGAATCGTGACGATAACGTCTCGTAATAACCCCTTCGGCCTCTTGACAGATCGATCAGCGAACTGAAGGACTGTCCTGCTCTGTCGAAGAGTGCCCAACTCAAAGCGGTCGAGAAGGGCTGCCGGAAGAAGGTTGATCGACGATCCGCTATCTAGAAGAGTACGGTCGAACCTCTTCTCACTGATCTGGCATCTGACATACGGGGCCCCTGAATCTGGCCTCTTGGCTGGCAGGCGGTTCTGGATCGCGAAACACGTGGCTTTCGTCAGCACATGTATCTCTGAAGTGTGGTTCCTCCTCCTCCTGACTGTAGTCCTCTCTCTCAAAGATCGCTGGAGAAGGGGGATGTGCTGCAAAGCCTCCTGGAGGGTCAGCTGGATGTGGAATCGATCAATCATGCTCTGGCTGAACTCCTCAATCTCTCTCTTTTTTGGATCATTTTTCTTCCCCTTCCCCATCTGAAGGGCTCTAGGGAAGGGAATCACAGGGTCCTTCTCAGATGAAGGACTAGGAAAAGGTCTAGACGGTTCAAGGACCGGATCCACACATACGTCATGCACCACAGTGGGACCAGAAGAAAGTAAACCTTTTCCTTTATTCACAACAGAGTTCTGAGATACAGGAATGCTAGGAAAGACAACATTTCTATCACGACTAACACTGGTGGCCTCAGTACCACCGTGGGCTGGCTGTGCTGCTGCTGCTGGTAGACGTCTCGCGGCATCAGTACCGCGGGCTGGCTCGGCTGAACTGGTGGCGTCAGTACCACCTCCTAGATCTGGTGAAGCGGCGGCCTCAGTACCGCCGGTGGGATCAGCATCCTTGGTGGCTTCAGTGCCACCGTCATCATCTGGAGCGGCCTCAGTACCGCTCTCTTCCTCCTCATGTGGCGCCTCTGAAGTGTCCTCGTGGTGAAGCTCAGATGAGGCGCCACCGCCTGCTGGGGTCCTACCGCTCCTAAGTGTGACAAAATCAACATCAAATAGATCCGAAGATGTATCATCAAATGGGTCACTAGGAGTGGCAAACTCAGTATGTACTACCTGCTCAGATTTCCTCTTGAGGTTGTTCGGGTTCGGCTCAATCTGGGCTGGAATGGCGGCCTTCCCTCTCACCAAGTCCCGCATCTCCTGGCGGAACTCGTCCATCTCCCGTCTGAATGTGGCCTGCTGGTCCATGAGGAGGCGGGCGATGTCATCCAAAGCAGGGCTCTCGTGGGAACCCGACGGGTAGCCTCTCTGTGGGTGAGGCTGCTGGAACTGCTGATGCTGGTGGTGGTAAGAGGGATGTGAGGAAGGGTGCTGCTGCTGAACTGGGTGAGCCTGCCGCTCACGTCTCCACGACTGTCCCTGCTGCTGATAGGGACGCGGACCGAAGGATGACTGGTGCTGCTGGTATGCTGGGGGCTGCTGCTGCTGCTGGTGGTGATCTCTCTGCTGGGAGTACTGCCCTCCCTGTCCTGACGGCTACTGCTGGGGCTGGGTACCACCACTCCCCCACCTGAATCCGGGATGGTCTCGTCGGATCCCAGGCTGGGGGCGGTCATACCAAATCCCGTTGACATCCATCAACGGCTCGGCATCATAGGGGGCTGGCGGGAGTACTGCCAGAGGCTGGTCCGGCTGGTAGACCACCATCTGCATCTCTGGAGATGGTGGGGACTGGTAGGTGGGCTGCTGCTGCTGGTACGGCTCCGCCTGTACAAGATGGACCTGTCTAGGCTGCACGTGGGACGAGCTGCTGCTGCTGCCGGCGTCGCCTCGCGACTGAAGACGGGGCTGAGAAGCCGTCTGTGCCTCCTGGAGACACATGAGCTGTGTCTTCATGTCGCTCAGAACCTGTGCCATCTGCTCCATCTGTGTGATACTCTGGCACTGCTTCTTCTCGATCAGCTTCATGCGGTCCAGCTTCTCGCTGATAATGCCCATGTCCGCAGCTGACGACTCTGCCTGTGCTGCTGCGGCTGCGGACGAACTGGATGGACCTGCATCTACCCGTGCTATCCGCTGGTACTGCACGGGTCCTGGCTGATGTGGCTGGGTCTTCTGAGTATACAACCTGGTCTGAGACATCACCATATAGTTCTCGGCCATCTCCACGAAGATGGCCCAGACCTGGTCGTGATCCTTGGCGAAGTAGGACCCGCCGCAAGAAGCATTCACCAGGCCCTGTAGCTCTGGTGTCAACCCGCTGAAGAAGCTCTGCACAAGGTTCGGCTTCGTGATGTCGTGGTGCGGGCATCTGTCCAGGAGCTCTCGGAACCTCTCCCATGCCTCGTGAAACTGCTCGTTGGGGAACATGGAGAAGTTGCTGATCAGGGCCCTCGCTGCATTCGTCCGCCCGAGTGGATAGTACTTGTTCAAGTACTCGGTGCGGAGCTGCTCCCAGGTATAGACAAACCTCCCAAGATGCTTCAGCCAGGTGACTGCTCTATCTTCCAGTGAAAACGGGAAGGCTATCATCTGGATCGTGTCCTGGTCCACATGCCGGTCGTGGACAGTACTGCAGATCATCAGAAACTCCTGGAGGTGGAGGTGGGGCTCCTCAGTGGCGAGTCCGTGGAAACGAGGAAGCATCTGCAGGGTGTTCGGGGGGAACTTGAAGTCCCCCACGATAGCAGGCACCACCACCCAATGGTGCATCAGTGTAGATCCGGGGTTGTGCAACTCCCGCATCGGTCTAGGTGGTCCTCCTCCTCCCGCGGCTGCTGCCGCTGCGGCGGCGGCCGCGGCTGCTGCTGCTGCTGCTGCGGCTCGTGCCTCTGCATCTGGTCCATCCTCAGGCTCGCTCTGCTTTGAGCCTCACCAACTCTCGCCTCATCTCTATCATAAATGCCCCCTGATCGCGTAACTGCTGCTGGACTGTCTCGAGTGATGCGATCAGGGTGGAGTTGATCGCTCCCTGGTCTAGTACAAAGTGCTCTGGCTGACGGGAGTGATCGTCTGAACTGCCGGCTCCGGCCATAATGACGTCTGCAAAATCAAACGAGCCCAACTCAGGTGCTGTCAAATGTATCAATCTCTCCTCGGGCTCGTGTCTCTCAGGTAGATCAGAAAGGGGGTCGAGGGGGAACAGGGTGGAGTCGTACTCGGGCTCGGAGAGCGGGTCTGAGCTCTCGCGAGCCAACCTAGATGATGAGGCAGACGCGCCCGAAAGCGGTGCAGCCAGAGGCTGCCTAAGAGACCGTCTACCCATCATCTTGATCTGGCGAGTAAGGCGGATGAGATCTGGAAAAATTACGATCAGAAAACAAACCCCCGGTTCACCAATGCAATGCGAGCTGAAGACCGTGAAAGTTCGGTCAAATTATCTTGTCGATTTTATTTTGGTGAACACACAGAATATCAGAGCGCTTACGTGACCTGTTGGGATATCCGATGCTAACCCAACCGATTGGCCCGCACGGAAAAAGTCGGTAATCAGTCGGGACTAGCAACGGGGGGCTCTACCTAAGGTGCGGGTCACTCTCTCGCGCATCCAAACCAAACAATGAGGGGGTTGCTCTCCCCAAGACAAAGTTTTTAGGGTGACCAGATTTTAAGATCAATAAGATTAGCAGTCCCAATTTTATGGTTTCACTTTTTTAATCTTTTTCAAAGCAAACAAAAGGCCTAACGAATTTTTCGGTTCTCCTGATTATTAAGTCCAAAACCGGGGGGAGAAGACGAAAAAGCCGATGCGCGATAAATCAATGATGCATGCAAAGTCAGAAATGCGTACCTGTCTCCAGCACTCTACATGCAATATGATCCGCGCATAAGAGTAAAGACAGAAATAAAACTATCTATATGATGCAGCGGGGAAAGCCGAGTCCTAGGTGAGCAAGTCTAGTGAAGAGCCGTCTAACCGGTCACCGACCTCCAAGCCAAAGAGTCCGGTCTTGGCCTGTCCCTCCTCTGTCCGACAAATCGGGGGTAGGAGTAAGCGCTTTACAGGACGGGCTGCGACACGTAGGCTACGGAGGCAAATGAATCGGTTATTTTTATTATTGATTTTAAGTAGGTCCAATTATCGATCTATAGGAACAGATAATCAATTAGGTGTGTGGATCCTACTAGTTACGGCACATTCACCAGAAAATCCTAAGTCTAGGGGCTCGAGCAAAAATCGTGAAAAACCGGAAAACACAGAAATAAAAGAAAAGAAAACCGCGAAAAAGCCGCGAAAAACCGCGAAGGTCCTAAAGGGTCCCCCGAGCACACCGGTGCTCGGCGAAACAGACCCGCTACGGTAGGAAAGTCCAAGAGTGTCCAAGCAGTCCAAGTCCCTGTATTATTACAATAATAATAATAAAAAGAAAATAAAAACCTAATCTAACCTCACCCATTCAACTCTCTCCCTCTCGCTCTCTCCTGCGGCTTCGTAAAGAAGGAGGCCGCCTCCAAGTTCCTCGGCTGCACCGGCTCCTCGAAAGTCGCCTCCGCGGTCCTTGGGCCCTCGCAAGAAAAAGAGATGAGTGGTCAGACCAGCAAAAATAATCAAATAATAAGGAAAAAGAAATGACAATTAAAAGTGAGGGTATATATGCAAAAATACAAAATGAAATAATCACACAAAATCAATCAAAAACAAAAACAAAAGAAAATAAAAATAAAGCAGAATAAAACAAAAAGAAACTATAGACAAAAACCGCGAAAAACCGCGAGCTCCGAAGAGCCGCGAAAAGCCGCGAAAACAAAGACGAAAATGAAAATAAAACGAACTACTAAGCCGTGCTCCCCGGCAACGGCGCCATTCTGATGGCCTAGCCAAGCGACTAAGGTAAAGGTATCTAGATAGGTCGTTGCGACCTCGATCGCTCAGCTAAGTCAATCAAGAAAAATATCAGACCACTCGAAACAAATAAAATCAATCAAGCACGAAGATAGCGGTCCAGCTATGAGTTTAACCTGGTATAGCACCCGGGGTCGAACTCGAGGAGCACGGGTTGGCCAAAGGCCTACGAAGTAGTAAAAATGAATAAAATAAAGGACAAAATATTTTTAGTGACTTTTAATTATTTTTATATTTTTTTTGGATTTTTAATATGTGAAGAAAACAAAAGAAACACAAAAATAATCGCACTTTAGCTAATTATTTAATGCATCAAAAACCAAGCAAAAATTCAAACAAAAATATTTTTATGTTTTTTAATGTTTTTGGCGAATTTTTGGAATTTTTATGATGTATATTTTATTTTCTAAAAATCGAACTGTAGCAAAAATGCAAGGTACTGTCCAGTCAGGCCCAAAATCCCTAAATAAAATATCTAAGGACCTCAGAAGGGCCTGGAGGTATTTTTCCTGTAAACTAGGTAAGACAAGGAAAATTTGAGTACCACAATTATTGTTTTTGGGTTTTTAGATTATTTACTAGAATTTTTATGAATTTTTAGGTGTTTTTAAGTTTTTATGGTTTTAAAGCAGTGAAAAATAGCCAAAATTGGCTAGAAAATCAAGAAACACAAAATAATCAGTACCTAATTTTTATAGAATTTTTAGAGGGGTTTTTATATTTTTTTGGGGTTTTTAACTCTAGACAGTAGCAAAAATGATGATTTTTGAATTTTTAAAAATAGCAAATAAACTCAGAAATGTCCTTAAAAATTCTCAAAAATCCTACAACATGGCAGGAGCCATGTGTCAAATTTTCATCGAATTTGGAGGTGATTTGATATTTTATTCAAAAATCACAAGAGGGTACTGTGCACAAGGACTGAAGTGCAAATACCCTAAGTTCTGGGGGTCCAGGTGCAATTAACCCAGCAAGTCACGCACGCGGCGCGTGCCTGGGGCACTCAGGGACCTATCTGTGAAGAAAACAAGTCCCGAGGACCTATTGGTAACTCGTACCAAAAGTCCAGGGGGCTATGCTGCAAATTACCCACAAATAGACGCACATGCGAAATTAAAACGTTCACAGGGGCATAGATGCAAATACTAATAAGATTTCATTCATTCATAAACATCCAGAACTACAGGGGTGTATGATGCAAATAACCCACAAATACACGTGACGAAGCACTTGGCTCACACAGACAGGGGTATAAGTGCAAATAAACTAAAGCTCGTGGTCCATTGTGCAAATTAACCTCAAACTAAACTACGGAATTAAATATTTACAGGACTAAAACTAAAAGCATAAAAGCAAAGGGGGCCTAAGACAATTTACCCCTTATTTAACGTCGAGGCCGGATGAGTGACGCGTGGCGAATCTGACGGCTGAGAACGAAGGCGCCTTTGTCTTTGAAAACGCCGGCCTGATCGAACGACTGAGGGCTCTCCACGTGGCTATCGGACGGCTGTGGTGCGCTGGTGGACGAAACCCTCGAGTAGCTAACGGCTGAGATCGATCCTCGGGAGATCTGGCGGTTGCTGCAGCTCCGTGGATGGACGGACACGATGTAATCTGGAGCGCCGAGGTCAATCCGACGATCGGCGAGGATCCTGGAAGAACAAGTCGTCGGTGACTTTCGCCGGCCTCGTGCGAGCGCTGGGATCCTCCCCTACTGCCTCTGGAGATCGGAGAAGGTCCACGATGAAGCTCCGCAGCTAACGGTAGGCTCCGATGGCCCAGCCGAGCCCTGGAGGGCTCCGGCGAGGTCAGCAGAGGAGAAGCTCCTGTCTGAATGTCGGGAGGCCTCAGATAGCCTCCTCTGGTCCTGCAAAATGGCTCAGAAGCTTCGCGGGTCGAGGGCAAAATGCCTCGACCCAGTTAGGCGACTTGGGGATGGTCTGTGCGTCGGTGCGGACGAACCCCGGCGAAGCGACGGCGAGGGGATTCGAATCCCAGCTCCTGTGCGAGCTGGGTTGAACGGAGGGGAGGAGAAGGTGCGTGGAAAGAAGGCGGAGGTGACGATGGATTCCGATGATCGAATGGAGGTGTGAGGCGGTCGGAATCGACGAAACACGGCGGCGGTGCGATTTGAGGCAAAATGGAAATTGAACGGAAACGTAGAGCTACGGGATTACCTGGGTGGTGGAGTAGACTGGGCTGGAGCTGGGGGAGCTCCCGGTCGTAGCCTCGAGGGTCTTCTGGGCCCGAGGCTCAGAGCTCGCACTAATGGCGGAGCTACGGCGGAGCTACTCGCCGTATCAGTGGTCCGACCACTCTCTCCTCGCTGCGACACGGCCAACCTGGAGCTGTCACCTCGGGGGTAGCTGTGGAGGTCACGGGACGAAGAATGGAGAGCCAAAGATGGAAGAATTTGGTGGCGGAGCTCGCTTAAGTAGGTTGGGGGGATCCGAAAAGAACGGCTCGGGTAGGGTCACGGTGGCGCGCGGACCCCGAGGTCGATGCCCGGCGAGGGTGTCGGATGTGGGAGGTGTCAAACGGAGCCGGGGTTTAGGTGTTAGGCAATCGGGTTGAGCGGGTATAAATCCGAGAAAAGAGTCCGGTGCTCGAACCCGTGAAGAGTGGTCCTGGGGGGGGTCAGTTGACCGGGCGGTCAACATCCCCAGAGCCAATGGCTGAAGGCCACGTGGCTGAATCAAGAAGTGACAATTACACATAGCTAGGGGCCGAATCAGCAAAAACCCAAGACATGAAATATTTTTATTTTATTTTTTTCTATTTTTTGGTGATTTTTAATTAATTTTTGGAAATAAAAATAAGGTATTTACAATATATAGCTATATATAGGTATATATACAATATGTAGTTTTTTTGATTTTTAATTATTATTTTTGTACAATTTTATCCTTATTTTATATTTTATTTATTTATAGTATAAAATAAGGAATAGAAGGGTGTTTTTATTTTATTTTTATTATTTATATACATTGGTAAAATAAATAGATATATACACCTATATACATGGTATATGTACAATGTATTTTTGTATTTTTAATTTTGTTATTTTTATTTGATTTTTGTTTTGATTCTTTTTATTTTATTTTATTTACAATATATAGCATAGAGTATTTACAAAAAGTTTAGAAAATAATTTTATTTATTTATATGGTTGAATAAATATAGGAGTATGGTCTATGTACATGGTGAAAGGGCATTTTTGATCTTTTTGGTTTTTTTAACTTTTTGTTTTGTTTTTATATTAATAAATATGTACAAATATGTACAAGCATATTTTTGGGTGAGGAAAATATTTTTATTTTATTTACATAAATATATACACATGAGCCCCTATCTCCCTCTACTTGGCTTTTATGCGGTCAGGCCCATGCTGAGCCCTCCCTTGGGTTAGGTTGCTCAATATTTATTCTAAATATTTCCCTCTTTTTTTCTTTTTCATCTTTATTCTTTTATTTTTGCACAAAAACATGCTAATTATAGGTTTTTACACAATGCATGCTTTTGCTAATTATCCCTATTTACACATATCTACATGCATTTGCAAAGGTTTTTGTAGCTAAAATATAAGAATAAAGAGTGATGAATGGGTATTCATCACCCCCCTATACTTAACTTTGCTAGTCCCTTAGCAAACACTTATTTGAAAAAGAAGTGAAAAAGAAAGAAAGAAAAAGAAAAAGAGGATGTACATGGATCAAGGTTGATTATTAAACTTGCCTTCATTAAATTGAGATATGGAGCTCAATCAGATCTTTGGATTATTAATGTGTCGAAACCTTATTTAGACTTAAGCTTAAAACCTAACAGCCTCTAAGTTCCACTAATCTATGATCAAGACTCCTCAATGCTCCAGATCAGAACAAGTCATCAATCACAAACCCTGAAGATCATGAATCTTTTCTTGTCCTGTGAATGTGAAGTCTAAGCTCTCCACCTCAGAAATGGCAACTTGACAACCCTCCTCAACAAGGTAACTCTATGACCTCAATCTGGCCACTCTTTCCTCGAGGAGCGGGGTATTCCCTTCTAAGTTCAAGTTCAACCGGCTCAAGAAGAGGGGGAAGAAGAGAATGGGTCAAGGCCAGTGTAGCCAAGTACCCTTGGGAGCTTGACCAGTGTAGCCAAGTCTCCCTGCTGCAAGCTACAACAGGTGGATCATGAAACCAAGCTTTGCTTATTGCACTCTATATACATACTCCGGTGGGATTATCATTTTCTCTCAGACCCACCACTTTTTTGGAGTTCTTTTCTTTTTGCACATTTTTTTCTTTTTTTTTTCAAGTGCATCTGTACAACATATACATGTGCAGCATATATACAAGGAGTTTTTCCTCTTGAGCCAGTAGACTATCCCTCTTTTGAAGCTTTATTGCAACCCACAACTCCCGTCGTTAGACCTCATGGCAACCAGACCAAGTTGAGACGCACTTCCTTCACTATAAGAAGAAGAGAGGTTCCGCCTAGAAGTACTACCCTCATATGCTACCCCAAGTCAAGGAAGACTGCCTCCTCACCACCACATCCGTAGAGAGCTCGGTGCATAGTGCTGGTGTCCAAGTAAAGCCATAATCTATATGAGTCATGTGTTGTTGTTAAGTGCTCTACTTAGGCTCATTGAGATGACATGTGATCATAGCCTAGTGGACCCAAAGAATTAAGTCACCATGGACCTGAAAAGCCTTAAACCTAAGCCCTATAAGGTTCCTCTTAGAAGTTAGGTGGATTAAGATCTTAATCAAGCTCCATTTCTCAATTTGATTCCAGGCTAGTTTAAATGTCAACTATCATCCAGAAAAACTATATACATATGTACAAAAAGATGCTTATTTACACACATTTTACAATCATGCAAAATTTTTGAAAAATGTTTTGAAATCATGGATGGATGATGCATGAAGTGCAAGTTTTGCAAAAAGATATTTACACACATTTACACAAGATTTTTGCAAACTTTTGATTTTCAAAACATTTTGGAAAAATTTTGTACTATATACATAATTTTGGTAAGAAAATATTTACACAAGCTTTACACAAAAGATTTTTTAAATCATTTTTACAAAAATAATTTGTACACTAGCTATGTATGTGCAAATAAAAGAAGATTATGTACATGAAAAAAAATTTTTAATTTTTGTGATTTTTAGCCATTTTATTTATTAACACACTCACACAAAGTACGAGTTATGGCTAAAGTATATATGAAATATATACACACCCCCCTATACTTAGCTCGAACGATGTCCTCAGAGTCAAGAGCGATGAAGAAGACATAACTCGTGCTAGGTGTAGGAAAGTGAAAAGAAAGGCTATACAAAAAGGAAATGAAAAATCCAGAGGGACTCAGGTCTCCCCCCTATACTTAGGATCAAATAATCCTAAGTATAGGATGTTGTACACTAAGGGAAAACCTGAGTGCAGAATGTACAGGGTCTACCCCCCCTATACTTAGGGTGAAATATCCCTAAATATAGGCAGCAAAACAGGGGTAGACAGAAACAAAAGAAATACCCGAAATGTCTCACATCCCCCCTATACTTAGGGTAAAGTGCACCCTAAGTATAGCATAATCACAAGATGGAGAAAGGGATGTGGGACTAAAGAATGTGATGATATGGACATCTGGATCTATATACAGCGGACGATCAGTGAAACACAGGCGTGAGATTCATTAGATGGGAGTCAAAGACCACATCTCACGCAAAATGAATAGGGGCGAGATCAGCGACCCGCGGCTCATGATCTAGAAATGGCTTGAGCCGCTGGCCGTTCACTCGAAAGGTACTCTCAGAAGACAACTCAGATATGTCGATGCTACCGTTGTCGTGTACCTTTCTCACCAGATAAGGTCCCTTCCATTTGCTCTGTAGCTTCCCTGGAAATAGGCGTAGCCTCGCATCAAACAGCCATACTCTCTGTCCAATCTCAAAATGCTTGTGGCTGATATGAGAATCATGCCACTCCTTGACTTTCTCCTTATAATGTAGGCTGCTTGAGAAAGCTGCATCTCTCAGCTCCTCCAGGGCAGCTAGCTCTGCCCTCCTCTGGTCTCCCATACCATCTGGATCCATGATAATATCTGTGACTGCCCAAAGTGACTTGTGCCTCAGCTCGACAGGTAAATGGCATGGCTTGCCATACACGAGGCGAAAGGGAGATGTGCCCAAAGGTGTCTTGAAAGACGTCCTATATGCCCACAAGACCGAGTCCAAAAGCTGTGACCAATCCTTTCGGTCAGGGCGGACGACCTTCTGCAGAATAGTCTTGATCTCCCTATTCGACACTTCGGCTAGACCATTCGTCTGTGGATGGTAAGGTGTAGCAACACGATGGTCGATGCCGAACTCGCTAGCAAGTGCCTTTACCTGGTCGTTGATGAAGTGAGATCCCCCATCAGAAATCAGAACTCGTGGAACCCCGAACCGCGTGATGATGTGCTTCCTCAAAAATCTGCAAATTGTCCTCGCATCAGCGGCTCGGGCGGGGATAGCCTCCACCCAACGACTCACATAATCAACGGCCAACAGAATGTACTAAAATCCCTGACTCTTAGAGAATGGACCCATGAAATCGATGCCCCATGCGTCAAAAACCTCACAGAAGTGAATGGGCTGCATCGGCATCATATCACGTTGTCCACAGATGCCCATCCTCTGACAGTCAGTACACCTCTTCACGAACTCATCTGAGTCCTTGAAGAGCGTAGGCCACCACAAGCCGGATTGGAGCACTTTCTGTGCCGTTCTCCTCCCAGAATGATGTCCTCCTGCCTCAAGCTTGTGGCAGTAAGTGAGGACGCTATGGTGTTCCTCTTGAGGAATACACCGACGCCAGACGCTATCCCCTCCTTCGTGGTAAAGGATGGGATCCTCCCAGTGGTAGGACTTGGCCTTCGCAAGGAAGGTCTCAAGCCTCTGCCTGGGCCAATCTTGTGGGACTTTCCCAGCAACGAGAAAGTTCACAATATCGGCATACCATGGGAGTGAGGCGATAGCAAGGATCGCCTCATCTGGGAAGGTATCTCTAATAGGGTCAATCTGCTCAGAATCCTCAGGCTGCTCTAGTCGGGAGAGATGATCCGCCACCACATTCTTGACTCCAGGTTTATCCTTGATCTCAATGTCGAACTCCTGGAGTAGAAGGATCCATCTAGTCAGTCTGGCCTTGGCATCCTTCTTTGCCATGAGGTACCTGATGGCGGTGTGATCAGTAAACAAAGTCACTCTAGATCCGATGATATACGATCTGAACTTATCCAGGGCAAATACTACTGCTAGCATCTCCTTCTCTGTGACTGTATAATTCCGCTGGGCGGAATCCAATGTGCGGCTAGCATAGTGTATGGCAAATGGAACTCCATCCCTCCTCTGTCCCAGCACTGCCCCTACGGCAAAATCGGAGGCGTCCGTCATGATCTCGAATGGGAGAGACCAATCTGGCGGCTGGAGGATAGGAGCCTCAATGACACACTGCTGAAGAGTCGCGAACGACGAAAGACACTTGTCATCGACAAGGAACTCGGTGTTTTTCGTCAAGAGGTCAGTCAACGATCGGGCAATCCTGCTGAAATCCTGAATAAATCTCCTATAAAATCCAACGTGCCCCAGGAATGACCGTAGCTGCCTCAAATTGGACGGCGGTGCGAGTTTCCTAATGACATCAACCTTGGCCGGATCAACCTCCATGCCCCTGTCGGAGATGATATGGCCAAGCACCGTCCCTTGAGTCACCATAAAGTGACTCTTCTCCCAAGATAGCACCAAGTGATACTCAATACATCGCTGGAGTACTCGATCTAGGCAGTCAAGACAAGAATCGAATCCGTCGCCGTAGATCGAGAAATCATCCATGAAGACCTCCAAACACTCCCCTACCATGTCCGAAAAGATCGACAGCATGCATCTCTGAAAAGTCGATGGGGCATTGCATAGCCCAAATGGCATGCGTCGAAAAGCATACGTGCCGAAGGGACAGGTAAAGGTGGTCTTCTCCTGGTCCTCAGGAGCGATGGCCACTTGGTTGTAGCCCGAGTACCCATCCAGGAAACAATAATGGCTCTTCCCTGCCAGTCTCTCAATGATCTGGTCAATAAAAGGCAGGGGGAAATGGTCCTTCTTGGTGGCTTGGTTGAGTCTCCTGTAGTCAACACAAACCCTCCAAGAGGTGGGTACTCGTGTAGCAATCTCCTCTCCCGACTCACTGATCACAGTCATGATGCCCGTCTTCTTGGGCACCACATGCAAGGGGCTGACCCACTTGGAGTCGGAAATGGAATAAATAAAACCTGCACCCCACCATTTTGATATTTCCTTCATCACAACCTCTCTCAGGTTGGGGTTAAGACGCCGCTGGAACTCACGCGACGGCTTTGCCCCATCCTCGAGATAGATATGGTGGGAGCACACTGATGGACTAATCCCATGGAGATCCGCTACGCTCCATCCGATCACCTTGCGGTTCTTTTCAAGAACCCCCATCAAACGGGATTCCTGCTCTCCAGTCAACTCAGCGGAGATGATGACTGGGTACATCTCTGGCTCGCCCGCAAGGAATCGATACTTCAGCGAAGTAGGGAGCGGCTTCAGCTCTGGAATGCTGGGTGCTGGCAAATCTGGCTGCGGAAGAAACTGAGTGAAAGCTGCTAAGTCTGCCAAATCTGCCTGGGAAAGTGAAAGCGTACTCTCGCAAACTGGATCGGGAGAAGGCTGCTCAACTGCACTGTCTCTGGTCTGCTCTGCATCTACCTCCTCCTCATCTGTAGGCTCAGGTGGAATCAGGTCTGGCATCTGATCATAACAATCGTCCCAATCAGACTCTGAATCCGAGGGATCTGTATAAACCGCGGTGGCATCAGTACCACCGGAAAACAAGGTGGCCTCAGCACCACCATCACTAAACATCGTGTTGCGATCTAGGACCGGCTCTGCTGCCTCTATGGTATCCTGGACCAAGGCTGTGCTCTCCAGACTCTCCTCTGCTATCATCTCGGCATCAGCTATATCTGAAAGTGAGAGGATGGTCTGTGTCTCAAGATCTGCCCAAGCTGCCTCATCATCTGTGATCACAAAATCACAGTCCTGGTGGATGTCTGGCTCTGCGTCGGTCAGCTGCTCTGAATCTGTACTCGCATCTGAGCGGGCTCTGAATCTAGCTCTGTAGTCCTCGACCGTCTCTATTTGTATACTCTCGCCCTCGACGCGAAAGTACACCTTCCCGCTATCATGATCAGTCACCGCCTTGGCTGTGGCCAGGAACGGACGACCAAGGATGATGGGGGTATCGGCCACTGACTCAGGGATCTCCATGTCCAACACTACGAAGTCCACGGGGAATTTCAGGCCCTGAATCGTGACGATAACGTCTCGTAATAACCCCTTCGGCCTCTTGACAGATCGATCAGCGAACTGAAGGACTGTCCTGCTCTGTCGAAGAGTGCCCAACTCAAAGCGGTCGAGAAGGGTTGCCAGAAGAAGGTTGATCGACGATCCGCTATCTAGAAGAGTACGGTCGAACCTCTGCTCACTGATCTGGCATCTGACATACGGGGCCCCTGAATCTGGCCTCTTGGCTGGCAGGCGGTTCTGGATCGCGAAACACGTGGCTTTCGTCAGCACATGTATCTCTGAAGTGTGGTTCCTCCTCCTCCTCCTGACTGTAGTCCTCTCTCTCAAAGATCGCTGGAGAAGGGGGATGTGCTGCAAAGCCTCCTGGAGGGTCAGCTGGATGTGGAATCGATCAATCATGCTCTGGCTGAACTCCTCAATCTCTCTCTTTTTTGGATCATTTTTCTTCCCCTTCCCCATCTGAAGGGCTCTAGGGAAGGGAATCACAGGGTCCTTCTCAGATGAAGGACTAGGAAAAGGTCTAGACGGTTCAAGGACCGGATCCACACATACGTCATGCACCACAGTGGGACCAGAAGAAAGTAAACCTTTTCCTTTATTCACAACAGAGTTCTGAGATACAGGAATGCTAGGAAAGACAACATTTCTATCACGACTAACACTGGTGGCCTCAGTACCACCGTGGGCTGGCTGTGCTGCTGCTGCTGGTAGACGTCTTGCGGCATCAGTACCGCGGGCTGGCTCGGCTGAACTGGTGGCGTCAGTACCACCTCCTAGATCTGGTGAAGCGGCGGCCTCAGCACCGCCGGTGGGATCAGCATCCTTGGTGGCTTCAGTGCCACCGTCATCATCTGGAGCGGCCTCAGTACCGCTCTCTTCCTCCTCATGTGGCGCCTCTAAAGTGTCCTCGTGGTGAAGCTCAGATGAGGCGCCGCCGCCTGCTGGGGTCCTACCGCTCCTAAGTGTGACAAAATCAACATCAAATAGATCTGAAGATGTATCATCAAATGGGTCACTAGGAGTGGCAAACTCAGTATGTACTACCTGCTCAGATTTCCTCTTGAGGTTGTCCGGGTTCGGCTCAATCTGGGCTGGAATGGCGGCCTTCCCTCTCACCAAGTCCCGCATCTCCTGGCTGAACTCGTCCATCTCCCGTCTGAATGTGGCCTGCTGGTCCGTGAGGAGGCGGGCGATGTCATCCAAAGCAGGGCTCTCGTGGGAACCCGACGGGTAGCCTCTCTGTGGGTGAGGCTGCTGGAACTGATGTTGCTGGTGGTGGTAAGAGGGATATGAGGAAGGGTGCTGCTGCTGAACTGGGTGAGCCTGCTGCTCACGTCTCCACGATTGTCCCTGCTGCTGATAGGGACGCGGACCGAAGGATGACTGGTGCTGCTGGTATGCTGGGGGCTGCTGCTGCTGCTGGTGGTGATCTCTCTGCTGGGAGTACTGCCCTCCCTGTCCTGACGGCTGCTGCTGGGGCTGGGTACCACCACTCCCCCACCTAAATCCGGGATGGTCTCGTCGGATCCCAGGCTGGGGGCGGTCATACCAAATCCCGTTGACATCCATCAACGGCTCGGCATCATAGGGGGCTGGCGGGAGTACTGCCAGAGGCTGGTCCGGCTGGTAGACCACCATCTGCATCTCTGGAGATGGTGGGGACTGGTAGGTGGGCTGTTGCTGCTGGTACGGCTCCGCCTGTACAAGATGGACCTGTCTAGGCTGCACGTGGGTGCTGGAGCGCTGGGACGAGCTGCTGCTGCTGCCGGCGTCGCCTCGCGACTGAAGACGGGGCTGAGAAGCCGTCTGTGCCTCCTGGAGACACATGAGCTGTGTCTTCATGTCGCTCAGAACCTGTGCCATCTGCTCCATCTGCGTGATACTCTAGCACTGCTTCTTCTCGATCAGCTCCATGCGGTCCAGCTTCTCGCTGATAATGCCCATGTCCGCAGCTGACGACTCTGCCTGTGCTGCTGCGGCTGCGGACGAACTGGATGGACCTGCATCTACCCGTGCTATCCGCTGGTACTGCACGGGTCCTGACTGATGTGGCTGGGTCTTCTGAGTATACAACCTGGTCTGAGACATCACCATATAGTTCTCGGCCATCTCCTCGAAGATGGCCCAGACCTGGTCGTGGTCCTTGGCGAAGTAGGACCCGCCGCAAGAAGCATTCACCAGGCCCTGTAGCTCTGGTGTCAACCCGCTGAAGAAGCTCTGCACAAGGTTCGGCTTCGTGATGTCGTGGTGCGGGCATCTGTCCAGGAGCTCTCGGAACCTCTCCCATGCCTCGTGAAACTGCTCGTTGGGGAACATGGAGAAGTTGTTGATCAGGGCCCTCGCTGCATTCGTCCGCCCGAGTGGATAGTACTTGTTCAAGTACTCGGTGCGGAGCTGCTCCCAGGTATAGACAAACCTCCCAAGATGCTTCAGCCAGGTGGCTGCTCTATCTGCCAGTGAAAACGGGAAGGCTATCATCCGGATCGTGTCCTGGTCCACATGCCGGTCGTGGACAGTACTGCAGATCATCAGAAACTCCTGGAGGTGGAGGTGGGGCTCCTCAGTGGCGAGTCCGTGGAAACGAGGAAGCATCTGCAGGGTGTTCGGGGGGAACTTGAAGTCCCCCACGATAGCAGGTACCACCACCCAATGGTGCATCAGTGTAGATCCGGGGTTGTGCAACTCCCGCATCGATCTAGGTGGTCCTCCTCCTCCCGCGGCTGCTGCCGCTGCGGCGGCGGCCGCGGCTACTGCTGCTGCTGCTGCGGCTCGTGCCTCTGCATCTGGTCCGTCCTCAGGCTCGCTCTGCTCATCTCGCTCTGCTTTGAGCCTCTCCAACTCTCGCCTCATCTCTATCATAAATGCCCCCTGATCGCGTAACTGCTGCTGGACTGTCTCGAGTGATGCGATCAGGGTGGAGTTGATCGCTCCCTGGTCTAGTACAAAGTGCTCTGGCTGACGGGAGTGATCGTCTGAACTGCCGGCTCCGGCCATAATGACGTCTGCAAAATCAAACGAGCCCAACTCAGGTGCTGTCAAATGTATCAATCTCTCCTCGGGCCCGTGTCTCTCAGGTAGATCAGAAAGGGGGTCGAGGGGGAACAGGGTGGAGTCGTACTCGGGCTCGGAGAGCGGGTCTGAGCTCTCGCGAGCCAACCTAGATGATGAGGCAGACGTGCCCGAAAGCGGTGCAGCCAGAGGCTGCCTAAGAGACCGTCTACCCATCATCTTGATCTGGCGAGTAAGGCGGATGAGATCTGGAAAAATTACGATCAGAAAACAAACCCCCGGTTCACCAACGCAACGCGAGCTGAAGACCGTGAAAGTTCGGTCAAATTATCTTGTCGATTTTATTTTGGTGAACACACAGAATATCAGAGCGCTTACGTGACCTGTTGGGATATCCGATGCTAACCCAACCGACTGGCCCGCACGGAAAAAGTCGGTAATCAGTCGGGACTAGCAACGGGGGGCTCTACCTAAGGTGCGGGTCACTCTCTCGCGCATCCAAACCAAACAATACGGGGGTTGCTCTCCCCAAGACAAAGTTTTTAGGGTGACCAGATTTTAAGATCAATAAGATTAGCAGTCCCAATTTTATGGTTTCACTTTTTTAATCTTTTTCAAAGCAAACAAAAGGCCTAACGAATTTTTCGGTTCTCCTGATTATTAAGTCCAAAACCGGGGGGAGAAGACGAAAAAGCCGATGCGCGATAAATCAATGATGCATGCAAAGTCAGAAATGCGTACCTGTCTCCAGCACTCTACATGCAATATGATCCGCACATAAGAGTAAAGACAGAAATAAAACTATCTATATGATGCAGCGGGGAAAGCCGAGTCCTAGGTGAGCAAGTCTAGCGAAGAGCCGTCTAACCGGTCACCGACCTCCAAGCCAAAGAGTCCGGTCTTGGCCCATCCCTCCTCTGTCCGACAAATCGGGGGTAGGAGTAAGCGCTTTACAGGACGGGTTGCGGCACGTAGGCTACGGAGGCAAATGAATCGGTTATTTTTATTATTGATTTTAAGTAGGTCCAATTATCGATCTATAGGAACAGATAATCAATTAGGTGTATGGATCCTACTAGTTACGGCACATTCACCAGAAAATCCTAAGTCTAGGGGCTCGAGCAAAAACCGCGAAAAACCGGAAAACACAGAAATAAAAGAAAAGAAAACCGCGAAAAAGCCGCGAAAAACCGTGAAGGTCCTAAAGGGTCCCCCGAGCACACCGGTGCTCGGCGAAACAGACCCGCTACGGTAGGAAAGTCCAAGAGTGTCCAAGCAGTCCAAGTCCCTGTATTATTACAATAATAATAATAAAAAGAAAATAAAAACCTAATCTAACCTCACCCACTCAACTCTCTCCCTCTCGCTCTCTCCTGCGGCTTCATAAAGAAGGAGGCCGCCTCCAAGTTCCTCGGCTGCACCGGCTCCTCGAAAGTCGCCTCCGCGGTCCTTGGGCCCTCGTAAGAAAAAGAGATGAGTGGTCAGATCAGCAAAAATAATCAAATAATAAGGAAAAAGAAATGACAATTAAAAGTGAGGGTATATATGCAAAAATACAAAATGAAATAATCACACAAAATCAATCAAAAACAAAAACAAAAGAAAATAAAAATAAAGTAGAATAAAACAAAAAGAAACTATAGACAAAAACCGCGAAAAGCCGCGAGCTCCGAAGAGCCGCGAAAAGCCGCGAAAACAAAGACGAAAATGAAAATAAAACGAACTACTAAGCCGTACTCCCCGGCAACGGCGCCATTCTGATGGCCTAGCCAAGCGACTAAGGTAAAGGTATCTAGATAGGTCGTTGCGACCTCGATCGCTCAGCTAAGTCAATCAAGAAAAATATCAGACCACTCGAAACAAATAAAATCAATCAAGCACGAAGATAGCGGTCCAGCTATGAGTTTAACCTGGTATAGCACCCAGGGTCGAACTCGAGGAGCACGGGTTGGCCAAAGGCCTACGAAGTAGTAAAAATGAATAAAATAAAGGACAAAATATTTTTAGTGACTTTTAATTATTTTTATATTTTTTTTGGATTTTTAATATGTGAAGAAAACAAAAGAAACACAAAAATAATCGCACTTTAGCTAATTATTTAATGCATCAAAAACCAAGCAAAAATTCAAACAAAAATATTTTTATGTTTTTTTATGTTTTTTAATGTTTTTGGTGAATTTTTGGAATTTTTATGATGTATATTTTATTTTCTAAAAATCAAACAGTAGCAAAAATGCAAGGTACTGTCCAGCCAGGCCCAAAATCCCTAGATAAAATATCTAAGGACCTCAGAAGGGCCTGGAGGTATTTTTCCTGTAAACTAGGTAAGACAAGGAAAATTTGAGTACCAAAATTATTGTTTTTGGGTTTTTAGATTATTTACTAGAATTTTTATGAATTTTTAGGTGTTTTTAAGTTTTTATGGTTTTTAAGCAGTGAAAAATAGCCAAAATTGGCTAGAAAATCAAGAAACACAAAATAATCAGTACCTAATTTTTATAGAATTTTTAGAGGGGTTTTTATATTTTTTTGGGGTTTTTAACTCTAGACAGTAGCAAAAATGATGATTTTTGAATTTTTAAAAATAGCAAAAATGTCCTCAAAAATTCTCAAAAATCCTACAACATGGCAGGAGCCATGTGTCAAATTTTCATCGAATTTGGAGGTGATTTGATATTTTATTCAAAAATCACAAGAGGGTACTGTGCACAAGGACTGAAGTGCAAATACCCTAAGTTTTGGGGGTCCAGGTGCAATTAACCCAGCAAGTCACGCGCGCGGCGCGTGCCTGGGGCACTCAGGGACCTATCTGTGAAGAAAACAAGTCCCGAGGACCTATTGGTAACTCGTACCAAAAGTCCAGGGGGCTATGCTGCAAATTACCCACAAATAGACGCACATGCGAAATTAAAACGTTCACAGGGGCATAGATGCAAATACTAATAAGATTTCATTCATTCATAAACATCCAGAACTACAGGGGTGTATGATGCAAATAACCCACAAATACACGTGACGAAGCACGTGGCTCACATAGACAGGGGTATAAGTGCAAATAAACTAAAGCTCGTGGTCCATTGTGCAAATTAACCTCAAACTAAACTACGGAATTAAATATTTACAGGACTAAAACTAAAAGCATAAAAGCAAAGGGGGCCTAAGACAATTTACCCCTTATTTAACGTCGAGGCCGGATGAGTGACGCGTGGCGAATCTGACGGCTGAGAACGAAGGCGCCTTTGTCTTTGAAAACGTCGGCCTGATCGAACGACTGAGGGCTCTCCACGTGGCTATCGGACGGCTGTGGTGCGCTGGTGGATGAAACCCTCGAGTAGCTAACGGCTGAGATCGATCCTCGGGAGATCTGGCGGTTGCTGCAGCTCCGTGGATGGACGGACACGATGTAATCTGGAGCGCCGAGGTCAATCCGACGATCGGCGAGGATCCTGGAAGAACAAGTCGCCGGTGACTTTCGCCGGCCTCGTGCGAGCGCTGGGATCCTCCCCTGCTGCCTCTGGAGATCGGAGAAGGTCCACGATGAAGCTCCGCAGCTAACGGTAGGCTCCGATGGCCCAGCCGAGCCCTGGAGGGCTCCGGCGAGGTCAGCGGAGGAGAAGCTCCTGTCTGAATGTCGGGAGGCCTCAGATAGCCTCCTCTGGTCCTGCAAAATGGCTCAAAAGCTTCGCAGGTCGAGGGCAAAATGCCTCGACCCAGTTAGGCGACTTGGGGATGGTCTGTGCGTCGGTGCGGACGAACCCCGGCGAAGCGACGGCGAGGGGATTCGAATCCCAGCTCCTGTGCGAGCTGGGTTGAACGGAGGGGCGGAGAAGGTGCGTGGAAAGAAGGCGGAGGTGACGATGGATTCCGATGATCGAATGGAGGTGTGAGGCGGTCGGAATCGACGAAACATGGCGGCGGTGCGATTTGGGGCAAAATGGAAATTGAACGGAAACATAGAGCTACGGGATTACCTGGGTGGTGGAGTAGACTGGGCTGGAGCTGGGGGAGCTCCCGGTCGTAGCTTCGAGGGTCGTCTGGGCCCGAGGCTCAGAGCTCGCACTAATGGCGGAGCTACGGCGGAGCTACTCGCCGGATCAGTGGTCCGACCACTCTCTCCTCGCTGCGACACGGCCAACCTGGAGCTGTCACCTCGGGGGTAGCTGTGGAGGTCACGGGACGAAGAATGGAGAGCCAAAGATGGAAGAATTTGGTGGCGGAGCTCGCTTAAGTAGGTTGGGGGGATCCGAAAAGAACGGCTCGGGTAGGGTCACAGTGGCGCGCGGACCCCGAGGTCGATGCCCGGCGAGGGTGTCGGATGTGGGAGGTGTCAAACGAAGCCGGGGTTTAGGTGTTAGGCAATCGGGTCGAGTGGGTATAAATCCGAGAAAAGAGTCCGGTGCTCGAACCCGTGAAGAGTGGTCCTGGGGGGGGGTCAGTTGACCGGGCGGTCAACATCCCCAGGGCCAATGGCTGAAGGCCACGTGGCTGAATCAAGAAGTGACAATTACACATAGCTAGGGGCCGAATCAGCAAAAACCCAAAACATGAAATATTTTTATTTTATTTTTTTCTATTTTTTGGTGATTTTCAATTAATTTTTGGAAATAAAAATAAGGTATTTACAATATATAGCTATTTATAGGTATATATACAATATGTTGTTTTTTTTATTTTTGATTTTTAATTATTATTTTTGTACAATTTTATCCTTATTTTATATTTTATTTATTTATAGTATAAAATAAGGAATAGAAGGGTGTTTTTATTTTATTTTTATTATTTATATACATTGGTAAAATAAATAGATATATACACCTATATACATGGTATATGTACAATGTATTTTTGTATTTTTAATTTTGTTATTTTTATTTGATTTTTGTTTTGATTCTTTTTATTTTATTTTATTTACAATATATAGCATAGAGTATTTACAAAAAGTTTAGAAAATAATTTTATTTATTTATATGGTTGAATAAATATAGGAGTATGGTCTATGTACATGGTGAAAGGGCATTTTTTATCTTTTTGGTTTTTTTAACTTTTTGTTTTGTTTTTATATTAATAAATATGTACAAATATGTACAAGCATATTTTTGGGTGAGGAAAATATTTTTATTTTATTTACATAAATATATACACATGAGCCCCTATCTCCCTCTACTTGGCTTTTATGCGGTTAGGCCCATGCTGAGCCCTCCCTTGGGTTAGGTTGCTCAATATTTATTCTAAATATTTCCCTCTTTTTTTCTTTTTCATCTTTATTCTTTTATTTTTGCACAAAAACATGCTAATTATAGGTTTTTACACAATGCATGCTTTTGCTAATTATCCCTATTTACACATATCTACATGCATTTGCAAAGGTTTTTGTAGCTAAAATATAAGAATAAAGAGTGATGAATGGGTATTCATCACATGTGTTCCGTGGAGAATTTACAGGCATACCCTCTGCATTATAGGTAATTGCATTTTAGTCCCCGTATGCATGCTTCTGATTTAGTCAATTTTATTCCTATTTGCATTTACACCCCATGTTTGCATGTTTATTTAGGCACTCATTTAGCATTATTTTATAATTCCAAAAATTACATGTTGTAGAGAAACTTATGCTCTATCATTGTGAAGACTTGTTACATTTTTGAGAGCTTCGAGGAATTTAATATAATTCTTTTTGTGGAAATTTACAGAGTTTGCCCACTGTGTGCCTTTAATTTCATATTAAATTATTTGTTGCTCCAAAATCACTAAAAAATCATAATAGATCTAGTTTAAGTCGTTCTACTTTGTGCCAAAAAACCCCTTTTCATCATTTGTACGTATAACGAGGTCTTAATAAATTAATTAGTATTTTGGTTAATTGATTTTTAATAGGTCTAAAACTCATCATTTTTTAGGTTTAATAATTTTTCTAGTATTCATCTCACATAGAAGTATCTAGGTTAATTTTTGTATCTGAAAATGATTTGATTTGGTATTTATTAAAATTAATTTTGCAAAAACCACCTTGCATTTATTTTAATTCATATTTTTATTATTTTAAAGTCGAAAAATTCCAAAAAATGCAATAGCTTAATTTCATTGCATTTCACATTCTGACCAAATTTCATCATTTTTGGACTTAATTTGACAATACTTCAAATTTTAACCTTCAAATTTGGCTTGAATTGCAACGCATTTTCTTAGTTGTATAAAAAAATCACAAAAAAATATTCTCATGAAAAGCTAACTTCATAATTGACTTCAAATTAATCTAAGGGAAAAGTTGCCTCCCTGAGTTCGACCTTGGACTTGCCCAAGTAAAATAAAAAAATCATCGCTTGCGTTTAATTTGACATTAATCTTAGTGATTTTGATTAGTCTGCTTTTACCCGACTACAATGAACACACATTAAATTTGATCGATAATTCGATTGAATTAAGTAGGGTAACCAGATGCTCTTCAAGTGGCGTCGTTGCTGGGGAGGCATGGCTTAGGTTAATTTTACACTATTTAGATTTTAGGTTTTCCATCCCCGGGTAGTCTGATTCCCGATTTTTCTTGTGAATATTTTTTGTCTAATTTCCAGTATTTGTTTATTTTGTGTCATCCTTTATCTGACCATCAGTTATTTTTGTGTGAGGAATACGAGGAGTCGAAGGTGCTTCGCCAAGCGAGTCGAGGAACCTGGATCGAAGTAAATTGAGTGGTTTTTGAGAGGACTCGTAAAAAACATATTTTGCGTTTTCATTTCCATCGGTTCCCATTTGGGTTCTCGCACGTGTAAGTGATAATAAAATGAGTCCTCGTGTGCTGCGTGGTTGCTTAACGTAGGATAGGACTGCACTTGCGACTCTTAGAGCTCTCTTAAGACTGTTTGTGCTTGTAATATCTAGGGCCACACTTCACCATTAAAAGACGCACTTAGACCGTATGACTTTAACCAAATTTAACTTGTTCTTTATTCGCTAATAGAACTGATTGTCTAGGAACGACTTTTTCGCTTGAATCCATATAGTGTAAAATTTTAATTCTATTTTACATCCCGCATGTAGAGCATGAGGATCACTGTAAGACTTCTGAACTTGGCATACATCATTATTTTATCATGCATCGACTTTTCTCGACTCCTTCTCCCTTGGTTTTCTAACTTACGATTAAAGGAAATTGGGAATGGACGATAGGTGTGCCTTGTGTATGGACTAATCAAGTGGTCATCTAACTTGAAATCAGGACTGCTAAACAAATTGACCAAAAAAATCAAAATAAAAATCAGAAATTCAGTTTGCGGGAGAATAACCCCGACCTTGATTTCAGGCTGAGTGAGGGTACATAGTGTGTTCACACACCCTAAGGCAGAGCCAAAATCCCTGCCTTCCATATCGTGTATCCTAATTCAAGCAAATATCACAGACTGAACTATGGGTTCAACTGACCAGCGCCAAGTAGCCTCTACCTACTCCGGTAGGTAGATAGGGGCGAAATTGCGGTGCACCACGACAAGTTGCTAGTAGCCTCCTCCTGCTCCGGCAGGTAGACAGGGGCAAAGTTAAAGCCCTGTTAGCCTCCACCTTCTTCGGTAGGTAGATAGGAGCAGATCCTTGAACTCTCAGCTAGGGATAGAAGCGAAGAAAGGAAGGGCGTTGGTATCTTAAGCGATAGGTTAAATAGGGGAGACGCATCTGGCTTTGAGCCGACTCCCCTATAGACTGTGTAATCCTTGCTACTTATCTGGAAAATCACACTTAAAATCAATCAGACTAAACTGAATCAATTTTGGATCCTTCACCGTGTTGAGTGTAAAAATCAGGGTTTGTGATTCATTTGCTTGCTTCAGGTAGGAGTAAAATCCTATCTTTACACACTTATACTGTCGACTCTTCTTTCTGCCATCAAAGATGACTGACTGGGGTGATATCTACTCATGCTTCGCAAATCTCTCCTTGAGCCCCTCACGAAGTTCGTCTTCATCGGCCCAAGCGCAACTTGGACCAACCCGAGCTCATGACCCTCTTGAGTTCAGGATCCACCACTCTTAGGATGATTACCCTCAAACCATTCCGTTTCTCTCCTCTCATCTCACCGAGGAAAACCATCGCCTTAGTGAAAATGTCTTCATTACTACATCCTATAATCTAGACCATATTCTTTACCCAGGTTAAGAGGACAAACCAAAAGCCAAGATGCCAAAGAAACATCCAGACAAAGAGGAACCCAAAGATGATCCTATGCACCAAGTCTTTGCCCGATTGGCTAGAGCCGAGCAGTTGAATGCAAAACTAATGGGTAGAATGAGACAGGTGATTGAGGCGGGTGGAATTGACCGACCGATGGTAGATGCCTACAACCCAGCTGAGAATGAAATACATAGTTGGCTTGTACCTGAGGTGTCCCTAGAAGCATTCGAGCTGAAGCCACATTTTCTTAGTCTGCTACCGAAGTTTAATGGGAATGCCACCGAAGAACCATATGATTTCCTGAGAGACTTCGAGCTGGTTTGCAACAACCTTAGTCACCCTAGGGTTGGACAAGATTACATTAGGCTGAAGGCTACGCCGTTCGCCTTAGGAGATAAGGCTACTCAATGGCTGAAGAACCTCGGGGTTAGATGTACGACCTGGATGCAATTCAAATATTTATTCTTGAAAAAGTTCTACCACTCAATAGGACTAACCAAATGAGGACGAAGATCGTGAGCTTTTCCCAGGGTCCCCACGAACCATTCCATGAAGCCTGAGATAGATTCAATGACTTGACACAAAAATACCCCTGCCATGGCATTACTAAGGCGATCTTAGTCCAGACTTTGTCTATGGAATGGACCCTGAAATGCAGGGTTTAGTGAGTACATCCTGTGGAGGAAGCTATCTTAATAAGAACGAAGATGTCGTATGGAAGATCCTGGAGCAGATGGCATAAATAGGCAGATCTCAGGCCACCAGGGCCTATCGATTGTCTCCCTCAAGCCTATCTAATGAGACAACTAGGAGGACTGTAGCGGATCTGACAGATGACCCCATCCCTAGCATGGGGATAATAACTGATAATCTCGCTATGGTAAAACAGATCCACAAGAGGGCCACTGATTTTGAGATGCTTTCACGATTGCTGAAACAAGTGGAGGAATTAACTGAGAAGGTAGCCAAGATATGACGACATGCCCCTTCTGCACCACCTGTACCTGTACATCGAGTTCATCTTGTATAGAAACATGTACAGGGGCCTCAGAGTAGCTGGGTTGAGGAGAAGCAGTACACTCAGCAGGAGCAGCACACACCCCCACAGGTGGAGACAGTCCACGAGGAGCCTCCGCATGTGTTTGAGATCAACAGACTGTGGTACAGCCATGACCCCGTCGGCAGACAGTCAGGGATAGGGAACGGTCAGCCACACCGACCTTCCCTATCTTACCAGGAAACTAGCTCTGTCCCTGCACCACGCTTTGTACAGTCCCGGCCAGGACAAGGATACCAGCCTCAGCAGCACCAGCAACAATGCACATTCCACTCAGGCCACCAGGGCCCTCCACCACCTTCCTACTAGTATCAGTATCGGCACGGCCAGCAGGGCCACCATAGAGAGCCGAATCACTCGTCCTCCAGTCAGTAGCAGCAAGCCCCACCCACTAGCGAATTGGTGTCCCTCACTATGTCCATCCAGACTCTGACTGATAGGGTCCAACAAATACAAAATGATTATCTGGACATCAGAATAGATCTGAATCGTATTTCACGTACCCAAGATCAGCAGATGGCCCCAAAGATCCCAGTTCCTGCTCAGGTTCAGGCCAACCCAGATAGCTTGAAGTAAGGTTAGCACCGACCACGCAATCAGGTATACTATTCAGATTATTCTCTATCTGAACACGAGATTCTTTCGTATGATAATGTTAATCGTATATCCCTCAGGAGCGGAAGGATCGTGACCGTACCTGATCGGGTGCGGGTACATGAGGAATACACCGCCAAGTCTCTACCTGAGGAGAACTTGGAGGCAGAGGAGCAGCATCACCACTACCATCACCAGCAGAATAAGAGGATGTCTAAGTCCTCAAGGCACCATGGAAAGAAGAAGGAGAGGAGCACCAGTAGTGAATCAGGTGAAACAGATGAGGAGCCCGCACCTCCATCTGAGGAGGACATCGCAGAAGTCACGATAGATGCATCACCTGTTTCGCCACAGGAATTTCTTTTTCGTCCGAGTCCATGTTAAAGTTAGAGTCAGAGTCCTGTACAGAACTCAGTTTCCCATTTGTATGAAAATCTTTTAGTTTCAGAATCTGAGTTATCATCATTAATCCCTTTCCCCCGTGCTCTGAAGGGTGGAAAGAAGAAAACCAAAAAAATCCAAAAAGATGACCCTGAGATGGTAGAATGAAAATCCAAAAAGATGACCCTGAGATATACAGAACTCAGTTTCCCATTTGAATGAAAATCTTTCAGTTTCAGAATCTGAGTTATCGTCATTAATCCCTTTCCCCCGTGCTCTGAAGGGTGGAAAGAAGAAAACCAAAAAATCCAAAAAGATGACCCTAAGATGGAAGAATTCTGCAACAAATATATCAAGGTCACAATCCCCATTGATAAGTATGTGGACATGACATCTGCATTTCACAAGTACCTTAAGGTGAGATGCACACCTAGTAGGGTCAGCCGGAAAACCAAAAGCCGTATTGAGAAGCACATTTTGTCAGTAGCAACTACGTGCACCATTAAGAATGCGTTTCCAAGGAATCAAAGGGACATGGGTGTTCATTATGTGGTGAGTCTTGTCGATGACACCGCGTTTGCATGCACTCTCTTAGATAATGGATCCTTAATTAATCTGATGCCCACATCCTTCTATGAGCGGCTAAATCTAGGACCTCTTAGGAAATCCAGAGCCTTACTCCAGTTCGCAGACAAATAAACCAAGAGGTCCAAGGGAGAATTGAGGAACATTATCATCAAAGTCGCGGGGTCAGGATTACATGGTGGATTTCACAGTCCTTGATATGAAGATTCCTAGAAATTGAAGAGATTCCCAGATCATTCTAGGAAGGTCATTCCTTAGAACAACAGGGGCCTTATTTGAATATAAGATCGGGAAGATTCAGTTCCAAACTCCAGGCAGAGATGAGGAACTTGAGATGAAGCATACAAGGTAGCAGAGGCCAGATTCTGAATCTAGCACTCTTCATCAGAAGCAGATTGTATTCATGTAAACACCGTTGGGATATGGAGACAGAACCCGGCTAGCACTGATGAGTACCTCTCCTTCAGAGAAGATCTTGTGCATGAGGCAATGCGAGAAACTTAGGAGCGAGTACAACACCGAAAATGCATCTCCCTACATCTTCAATGACATAGAGGCCTAGCTGGGCCTGTCATTCCTTCCCTCATTAGGACAATCAGAAGATGAGGATGATGAGTCAGACGTGGCTTTCGCCGATTGCTTGGATACTTTTGACGATCCGACTCCAGAGCTGAATGAGTTGGTGGCAGTTACTTTAGAGATAGATCCAACCACTACCAGCACAGAACCAGAGTTGATTGAGCCAGATTTCTTTGATGATCACACCTTACCTGAACTCAAACCATTACCCACAACCCTTAAGTATGTCTTCCTTGCAGGACAAGAGAGGAAATATCCAGTCATCATCAGTTCGCGATTGACCAAGGAGCAGGAATCTCGCTTGCTAGAGATCCCGGAGAAAAATTGCAAGGCGATAGGTTAGAGCATTTTCGATCTCCACGGGATAAATCCCACTATGTGTTCACACTATATCTACCTGGAGAATGAAGCTAAACCCTCTCGTGAATTCCAACGCAGGTTGGATCCAAATTTACGAGAGGTCGTGAAGAAGGAGATTGAGAAATGGTGTGACACGAGTTTACTTACCCCATCTCCAATTCCAAGTGGGTGGCACCCATCCATGTTGTCCCGAAAAAGTCAGGAATCCAGACGACCACCAATGAGGACGGAGAGCAGATTGTGACACGAGTACCCATGTCATGGCATGTCTGTATGGATTACATATGATTGAATGCCACGACAAAGAAGTATCATTTTCCCCTACCATTCATTGATCAGATCTTAGAAAGATTAGCGGGAAAAGAATTCTTCTGCTTTTTAGATGGGTTCTGGGGCTACAACCAAGTAGCTATTGCTCCCGAGGACCAGGAGAAAATCACTTTCACATGCTCCTTTGGTACTTATGCTTTCAGGTGCATGCCCTTTGGGTTATGCAATGCTCCCAGTACATTTCAAAAGTGCATGATTACAATATTCGCTGAGATGGTCGGTGAATTCCTGGAAGTCTTCATGGATGACTTCTCGGTCCACGGTGATTCCTTCAACTCCTATCTTAGAAATCTGGACCGAGTCCTCAAAAGATGTTGTGAGGTTAATCTGGTGCTCTTCTGGGAGAAAAGTCACTCCATAGTGACAGAGGGCATTGTGTTGGGGCATGTAATCTCCAAGAGAGGAATGGAGGTTTACCCTGCCAAGGTGGAGGTGATCAGACAACTCTAGCCACCAACCAACGTGAAATAGTTGCGATCATTCCTCGGGCATGTTGGATTTTATCGGAGGTTTATCAAAGATTTTTCGAAGATTGCCCGACCGCTAACTGAGCTTTTAGGAAAAGACACGGAGTTTATTGTTAATCATAAATGTCTTGAGGCCTTTAAGAAACTTCAAGGGATGATCATGGACGCCTCGATCCTACAAACCTTAGATTGGTCTCTTCCTTTTGAGATCATGACAGACGCCTCAGATTTTACTGTTGAGGCTGTGTTAGGATAGAGTCGGGATGGTATCCCATTCGTTATACACTACGCAAGCAAAGTGATGACACTCAACGTAAATATACAATTACCGAAAAGGAGATGCTTGCAGTAGTGTTTGCCTTGGATAAATTCAGATCTCATCTCATCGGATCTAAGGTGATTGTGTTCACGGATCATACAACACTACGGTACCTAATGAAAAAGAAGAATGCAAAGGCGCATCTTCTTAGGTGGATTTTACTCATTCAGGAGTTTGATTTGGACATTAGAGATAAACCTAGAAAGAAGAACATAGTGACTGATCACCTCTCCCATCTCGAAATCCTTGATACTTCTGATAATACACTTATTTGAGACTCCTTTCCAGACGAGTCGGTTTTTGTTATCGACATACTCTCATGGTACACCAATATAGTGAACTATCTTGTATCCAAGAAAGATCCCGAAGATTGTCCCAAGAGCCACATAGACCGACTTAAATCGGATGCGAGACATTACCATTGGGAGGATCCGATCCTTTTCTTTGAAGGACCGGATTGTGTTTGGAAGAGGTGTATTCCTCAGGAGGAATATCCGAGTGTCCTCACTTTCTGCCATAGTCTAGAGGCAGGAGGACACCACTTCGAGAAGGGGACCACATGGAAGGTACTACAATGTGGCTTACACTGGCTGACTTTGTTTCGTGATGCGCTCAACTTTACGAAGTCGTGCCCAGTATGCCAGTGAATGGGAGGAACCATTGATTCCAAGGATGAGATGCCAATGCAGCCTGTCATCATTTGTGATGTCTTTGACGCCTGGGGCATCGACTTCATGAACCCATTCCTGGTTAGCCATGGTTTCGAATATATCCTTCTTACGATGGGCTATCTGTCAAGGTGGGTGGAGGCTATCCTGCCCTGAGCCGCAGACAGCGAGACTGTCTGCAAATTTATTAGAGATCACATCATCTCTAGGTTTGGATGCCCAAAGTTTTGATATCCGATGGGGGTAGCCATTTTCTAAACAGAGACGTGAAGAAACTCTTAAAGGATTACCGAACACCGTGTCGCTAGTCCTTACCACCCACAGATCAATGACATGGCCGAGGTGTTGAATATGGAGGTTAAGACCATATTGCAGAAGCTTGTTCGCTCAGACAGGAAGGACTGGTCTCAGATCTTGGATCAGGTCCTTTGGACTTATATGATAGCTTACAAGACACCACTAGGAACCTCCCCAGTTAGAATGGTGTTTGGGAAGCTGTGCCATTTGCCTGCTGAGCTAGTGCATAAATCCGAATGGGCAATCAAGAAGGTCAATTGGAACACACACCTAGGGCGGAAACTGAGAGAGATGGATCTGAATGAACTTGTGGAGATTAGAATCTGATCATATGACAACAGTTTGGTGTACAAGGACAAGGTAAAGCCTTGGCACGATAGATATATCAGACGAAAGACCTTTGTTCTTGGATAGAAGATATGGTTGTTCAATGCGAGGCTGGAGGTTTTCCAAGGTAAGATAAAATCCAAGTGGACGGGTTCGTTCATAGTCTGTGCTATGCATTATAGCGGATGTGTAGAGATCTTAGATCTTACAGATGGAGCACATACATCTCTAGTTAATGGACAACTGCTGAAACACTTTGTCGAACCCAATGAACAGTTAGTCCATGTTGAGGAGATTGTTTTCATGTGTGAGGCAGACTCGGTAGACACACATAAAGCCATGCATGAGACCTTGTAACAGTGAGCTCTTACCATTAGTAGCATCGAAAAGATTCAGATCATGATCCTTGTATATACTCACCCTTCATGTATATATTTTCTTTCCCTCCCTCCCGTGACCCCAGTCACTCACCCCGGCTCCATATCTTTTCATTTTATGACTATATTAGGATGACCAGATCCTAAGTATAGGGGGGAGAGTGACCCAAGTCTCTTAATCATTCGATGTACATCCTCAAGATCTCATCGGTTCTCCTTCTCACTTCTGTCCTATACTTAGGCTGACCAGAGCCTAAGTATAGGAGGGGCCGATGCCTGCCATGTATACACTCATCCATTTCCCCTCTTGACCTCGTCCGCCTCATTTTTGTTCTTCTTCTATACTTAGGCTGCCAGAGCCTAAGTATAGGGGGGCAGAGCGACTTCTATACATTTTGTTATTTTAGCTCTCCTATGCTTAGCATGAGCTATGTTTTTTCTCGCTTTTCGTGCTCTGAGGACATAGCACACACTAAGTATAGGGGTGTGTGTATATATTACATATATACTTTACCCATAACTCGTACTTTTGTGTATTTTCACATATTTTTGTATATAATTACAGGGTGGGTAAAAATTGATTTTTTTGTAAAATACATGTATATTTGCAATACTCTTGTATAATTTTGTGAAAAAAGGCTTCTTATTTACTCTTGCATATAATCCCTGCATTTAAAAAGAAAGGAAAAAAAGAGTCTTGCATTCATCTACATAGCATGTCATCTGCACCTCATCTGCATATCTAGCATATGCAAAGTGAAAAGTTAGTGGGTTCTGAATCGAGTTATGAATAGATGTTGAGGAGGGACTTGATTTTACCTTAATCTACCTAAATTCAGAGGAATCTTATACGAACTAGAGTTAAGATTTCTCAGATCAAGTGACTTAATTCTTTGAGTCCGCAAGTCTATGTTCACATGTCATCTTGATTGGTCTAAACAGAATATCTCATGCACACACATGATTCTTTTAGACAATGACCTAACTTGGACAAGCACCATGCATGTAGCTCTTCATTGATGAGGTGGTGAGGAGGTAGAATCCTTTGGCTTGGAGTAGAACACGGGTAAAAATATCCATCCTCCTCTAGGGAGGGAAGCACATCTCAACCTAGTCTGGTGGTGTTGACATCTAAGGACAGGATGCTGTGGGTTGCAATAATGCTTCAAAAGAGGGATAATCTACTGGCTCAAGAGGAAAAAACTCTTGATGTACATGTTGCACCTTGTATATAGTTAAAAAAATGCAAGAAATCCAAAAAAAATGGACATGCCTGATTGAAAATAAAATGCCCGCCGGAGTATGTATATTGGCAACAAGCCTGCAACTGGATGACTTGGCTGCACTAGTCAAGAATCCTAAGATAGGTAGCTACACTGGCTACCATCCATTCTTCTCTTCAGCCCCTCTTCTTGAGCTGGTCGCACTTGAACTTAGAAGGGAATACCCCGCTCCTCGAGGAAAGAGTTACTAGACTGAGGAATTAGAGTTACCTTGTTAGAGGAGGCTGGTTCTTTGCCATTTCTGATGTGGAGAGCTATTTTTCACTTACACAGTACAAGTAAGAATTATAATCATCAGAAATTTGCGTATGAGGATTTGTTCTGACCTGACTGTTGAGGCATCCTGAATAGAAGACTTGTGGAACTTAAAGTCTGTTAGGTCTTAAGTTCATATCCCAATAAGGTTCTGCCACACAATTAATCCAAAGGTCGAGTCAAGCTCCATTCTCAACTTTTTGTTCATGACCTTGGTATGGAACCCAAAATCATTTCACCTTTGCATTTCATTTTAGTTGCTCAGGGACGAGCAAGGTTTAAGTATAGGGGTTGATGAATATGTAATTCATCAATCTAAAAGTTGAAAATAGAGCTTTGTTTTCGAGCAATTAACTGCATACTTCCACTTATATTGCATAATTAGCATTCATGCATGTATAGATAACATCTGCATTTTAGCATCCACATCTGCATTAAATAAGAAGCCAAATTCACTTGTAAAAATAATCTATTTGTATATATTTTATACTAACTCCAAATTCCATAAATTCAACTCTATAGTGTATATATTACTAACACTAATACAAGAAAAATACCAAAAAAATGCTAACTTGTAAAATTGACCAATAAAAATCTGAGTCCAAGTGTGAGACCATGCGCCTTAAAATGCACATATCTCTCTCATACAACCTCTGATTTAGGTCTACTCACTTTTAAAAAAATATATATTTAGAGACCTTCAAAACACGATCAATTTCATTAAAATCGGAGCTCGTATGTAAAACTTGGGTTATTGGGGACCCATTGTATATTGTATGTATTTGTACCCTTGTATTTTATCGCTTCATTTGACCTCATTTCTATTTTTGGTCAATATGAAACTTGTAGATCTCATCGAGATATACAACTTTCATGTTTTGAGATTCTATTATTTTCTATATCATTTTTCTATTTCTTTTTCGTAATAATCTGATTGGGCTACGTGGTCTTCTGGTTGCGCCATGCAGCCCATCTAACCGCTCGACATGCGTCCTCTCCTCTTTACCGTTGGATGGAGCTCAAGCACTCCAATCTCGACCGTCCATGCACGCATCTTCTCGCAACCATCTGATCATCTTCAGATTCGACCATAACCTCCCACTAGCGCCTAATCCTCAGCGCGCCACGTGGCTCCATCATCGTCCTCCATCTCTTCTCCAGGAACCTCATCTGAGTCGCCTACTCGACTTCGTTTCTCACCCTTCGATCTTATCCCAGATGTAATCTTCACCGTTAACCTCCGCCCGTACCTACTCCCGCCACGTGGCACCATCTATCACCCTTCGATCGCACTGCCCTGATCTAATCTAGGCCCTCCACTAGCACCTAGATCTCAGTCGTTGGATCACGAGATCCAACAGCAGAGGACTCGTCTCCTACCTTTCTCTTCCCCCTCGCCCACATCACCCCACCTCGCCAACCATCTCCGCCTTTTCTATTTCCATCGCCATTTCCGCCACCATCTCCCATACTATGATCGCCCCACGATGAAGCCCATACTCCCCTCATCCTCATCAGCGCCGACTCTCACCATGACTCCCTCTCCCTTGCTCCATAAACCCCACGTAAACCTTAACCCCCATCACCGGAATCACCACCTCGTTCCTATAAATACATCACTTCCGGCCACCTTCAGCTCTATCCACCCTTGCACGAGAGTCCCTAGAGCTCTATTTCTCCTATCTGTGACAGAGATTTGGCTTGAAATCGAGAACGACAATGGTTCTTCTCCGACGAGATCCACGACGAATCTTTGCCGTGCAGCAACTCCACCATCGAGCTGCTCGAGCTCGGGCACCTGCCAGCCCTAGAGCGACGACCAACGGCTCCATTTAGAGCCCCAACTCCCAGGTAGATTCCTCCATCTTCTTCTCCTATCTTCACCTTCTTCCCCTTCGATCTTCTCCTAACTTATTAGGCTTCTCCGCCCATATCGCCTCCCACCGACCATCGATCAAGCTCCTCCCTGGAGCTACCATCTTTGCGAACACTCCATTCCTCTCCACGACCCATCGATCCATCAAAGACCGTCGCTCCACCGATCACGACGGAGGAGTACAATGACCCATTCACCGCTTCGCCCTTTAAGGCCTCAGTCTCCCAACTGCACCCATGTGAGAAGGAGCACCTTTTTTTGGCTTTACTAACATTGCAGGGCCACCTTCGTCATTGGTCGGACCTCTCGCTGGAGCTTCATCGAGCTCCTTCTTCTCCGGCCTTCAGATCACGCCCGCCTCTTCCAGGACGTCCGACTGCTCTGCCAAGCTTCCACGATCACGTCCAACCACTTAGGAGTCTCCGGGGGTCTTCATCGAGAACGGTAGAAGGTGATGGAGGTAGCTGCCCTTCACCGGAGTCCAGCCAAGCCCGCCGCAGGAGGCGGCGACGAGGAGGAACTCAATGCACAGTTGCCGTCCGATTGTCTTGATCGGAGGGTCCACATCGTACTACATCGCTCTCTCCAGGAATTGCAGATACCGTTGGATCGCTTGAGGATCTGACGGTCCACATCACGCCACGTCTCCCACTCCAGCCACCGTTTGATCTTTGCGATCTAACGGTCCATCATCGGCTACGTCACCAGCTCCGAGCCTCTTCCCCACCCCTTAGGCTCGGAGCATCCGAGCCTCATCCGAAGCTACGCCGAAGCATGTTCGAGCCTGCAGAAGACCCAAAGCAGCATCCGAGCCTTCGATGCTTCCCAAGCCTAGATCTCACGTGGTGTTTACGTGCGGTTTAGGTAATTTACATCGAGGCCCCTACAAATTTTAGGAATTACACTTCAGTCCCTGCCAGGCAGCATCACGTGAGGTGCACGTATTCCGTGGAGAATTTGCACACATACCCTCTGCATTACAGGTAATTGCATTTTAGTCCCTGTATGCACGTTTCTGATTTAGTTAATTTTATTCCTATTTGCATTTACACCCATGTGTTTGCACGTTTATTTAGGCACTCATTTAGCATCATTTTATAATTCCAAAAATTACATGTTATAAAGAAAATTGTGCTCTATCATTGTGAAGACTTGTTACATTTTTTAGAGCTTCGAGGAATTTAATATAATTATTTTTGTGGAAATTTACATAGTTTGTACATTGTGTGTCTTTAATTTCATATTAAATTATTTTTTACTCCAAAAAATCACAATAGATCTAGTTTAAGTAGTTCTACTTTATGCCAAAAAATTACATCATTTGTACGCAAAACGGGGCCTTAATAAATTAATTAGTATTTTGCTTAATTATTTTTAATAGGACCAAAATTCATCATTTTTGAGGTTTAATAATTTTCCTAGATTCATCTCACATAGAAATATCGAGGTTAATTTTTGTATCTGAAAATGATTTGATTTGTATTTATTAAAATTAATTTTGCAAAAAACTACTCTGCATTCATTTTTAATTCATTTAAAGTCGAAAAATTACAAAAAAATACAGTAGATTAATTTCATTGCATTTCATATTTTAGCTAAGTTTCGTCATATTTGGACTTAATTTGACCATAATTCAAATTTTAGCCTTCAGATTTGGCTTGAATTGCATCGCATTTTCTTAGTTGCGAAAAAAAATCACCAAAAAATATTCTCCTGAAATCTACCTCCGTAATTGACTTCAAATTAATTTAAAGAAAAAGTTGCCTCCCTGAGTTCAACCTTGGCTTGCCCAAGTAAAATAAAAAAATTGCCGCTTGCGTTTAATTTGACATTAATCTAAGTGGTTTTGATTAGTCTATTTTTACCCGATTACAACGAACACACATTAAATTCGATCAATAATTCGGTTGAATTAAGTAGGGTAACCACATGCTCTTCAATATTCATATATATATATATATATATATATAGAGAGAGAGAGAGAGAGAGGGCCGATCCTATGAGATGGGATTTTGATGAGATGGTGAGATGGGAGATTCTGGACCACAAGTTTCAACCAGGAGAGAGACAACTAGGAGAGAGGAGACAGAAACTAGTGGTCCGGAATCTCCCTCTCACCATCTCACAAAATCCCATCTCATAGGATCACTCCTCTCTCTCTATATATATCCCTTCAATATGTCATTCGAATTTCACCAAAACGGAGACTCCTATGCCCCCCATGTAGAACATGTCGATTACAATAATGTTTAAACGGTTAAAATTACCTATTCTAGTGGAGGGCATTGGAGTTTCTGTTTCTGACGAGATTAGAATGACATATTGAAATGATATATAGATGAATATACATCGTAATATTTTGCAAAAAATAAATAAAAAAAATTTGATGGTAAAATGATACGGGGTCACACTGAGCAATTTAAAATAAAGGATGAGGCACCGAAAAGAACAGAAGGATGGGATCATTCTATTCTGTCACGTAAACTTTTGATTGATCATAATCTATGACTCCTGAGCGATTTAAAATCAATGATGAGGAACCAAAAGGAAGACAAGGATGGGATCATTCTATTTTATCCCACAAACTTTTGATGGATGAGATTTGGCAACTGCAATTTTTCTTGCGTCACAGGCAAAGCCACTCACAGGAGATTCCGCAAAAGATAGAATATTGGCAATAGCCAAAAATCCAGAAACAGAAGAAATATATACACCGATTATATGCCCGCATTATAAAAAAACAAGGTAAGAACAACTCCATACCCTATCTTAACATACTTGGAAAAAGATCGAGATGTTAAACTCATCTCTATGCAAGATGAATAATACATCTCGTCATCGTCGACAGGAAGATGGAGGAAATCCTTGAGATCCATGCGGCCCTCTCCGCGACATTCAGCCTCGGCAAGGAGTTTTGCAGGTGGAGCTGACGCGAAGAGAGCCTGATGACGCCACCACCACCATGAGAGCGCGCGCGAGAGAGATGGACATCTTGTTCCTGCTCCACGCATTGTCACCATTGCCATGCCCTCCCGCTCCACGCGTAGCCTCCTCCACATGAAATCACCACTCTTGCTCCAAACATTGCCGCCATCACCACGCCATCCCGCTCCATGCCCTACCGCCTCCACATGCAGCCTCCTCCAAGCACAACCACCTCCTCTCCTTTCACGCACTGCCACCACTGTTGCCATGCATCACCATCCCCGTCGTCACCCACCACCACCACAGCCTCCGGACACAACCATCCCCTATTGCCTGCAGAAAAAAGAATCAAGTTTTGAATACATGGAATGAAATGAATGGGGATAAAACGGTTTCAATCAGATTCTATTTTAATAATTTAACAAAATGATCAAAATAAAAAGTTCAACAATAAATAATAATATCAATATGTCGTTAATGACCACCACTTGATTAAAAATAAACGGATGAGATAGATGACTCATCGTAGATATGGTGAACCCTCACCTCATTTAAAGTTTCTCGCACACACGCACACGCTTGCACACACATGTACACATGCACATGCATATACACGCACACGTTCGCGCACACACGCACAACATGGTATAAGTACTGTCCTTTATGGCTGCAGTGCAATGCCTAATTATCATCTTTTGTCGTGGTTTTAAACTTTGAGTTTGTGTTTTTAATTACTAATAAGAAATGTTAAGATTCATCTTAAGATTGCATTTTTTATATTATAAAATCTAATAGGATTTTACAATGATTAATATTCATTATTATAACTTTAATATTAGAAAATACTACAGTGAATATTTAAAGTAGTACTATCCCTTGAGTCTATTTTCACTATTTGTTTTTCTTCTTCTTATTATTTTAAATATAGTAAAGAATGTTAAGTCAAGGTGCATGGTATATATGATTACCTTAAAATGTAAGCTACCTAAAGCATATTTTTTATCGTTTGAATTTCTAAATGGAAATTTGTAATAGCACAAATAATATTTAATGAAATTGTAGATAATTCTTGATATTAGTTTTTTTACATATACATCCATGCTTTGTTTGAAACATATATACATGGATCCATTAAGTCAATCGCAAAGTTCAATCATTCAAACAAGAAACTTTGGGTGCATAATATCCCAAGAACATATGAAATTAATCGTTTGTTTTATAATTATTAATGTCAATTAGAAAATCAACATTTAAATGTCATATATGTAATCATTTAAACAATCTTAGGCCGGATAGAAAATTTTGATTTTATAGATTAAAGGTTCATGTTTGAGTAAAATATTGATACATAACTAATTTATTTTTTTAGATGATAATTTATTATCTGTCGTATTATATTTTTGATATAACCAATACACCTAGTGTTAGGCACAAGGTTTGCATTAGTGTTCCATTATTAAAGTTGCATCAAATTAACTCAAGATTTTCTAGCCTTTGTCCATAAAGGGCAAGATGTATACACTCTTCTAAGACTAACGCCGAATGTTACTTGGTCATTTAATAGGAATATGTATGTCTTAGGGTCTAGATTTCTTAGATGCACATGTATGATAAGTAAGAGTATGGAAATTAACTTCTTGAATTTGATAAATCAATTTCTAGTTCAACGTGAAATATATTTATTTTCTTATTTTTTTCTCAGTGGACAAAATGCATATTTCTTAGATAAGTAAATAAAATCAGCAGTACAAATGTCATCATTGTTCTTTGCGCTAATTGTAATTTTAGAAATTTTTACGTTTTTATAACTAAAAAAATGCAGTTACAGATGATATTAACATTATGCTCCCTATAGATCCTTTCAATTTAGACATTCACCCATATAACCACTAATCAGTACCAAGGCCGAAACTTACATGTCTTTTAGGGATCATGGTGTAAAAATGAGGGGAAATAATGTAGATAAGTAATAGGTAGGGATACAAGCGTAGTCGTAATGTTTTGATGGAGTACAAGTGTAAAAATCCCAAAATTTAGAAGAAGGAAGTTTTAAAATCTTTATCAAACATAAGCATTCCCACGTAACAAAGACAATCAATCAAGAAAAACAACAATCTTTACATAGAAGGAGTACTAAGCGCATTTCGCGATGGTATAGTTGTTGGGTTTATTGCAGTCGAGCCCCAACTTGGGGGCTATAACTTGGCTTTCCTTTTGCAGGGGCCTTTGTGCTATTTGCCCAGATATTGGAAGTCCCATTTCCTGGGACCAAAATCCCCAATCGGGGGACCCCATTCCAGAGAACCGCAGTTCCCATTCCAGGGAGAAAGAACGACGCCGACAGGAGGGTTTCGAAACCCTCGTTTCCTCCAACCACTAGAGATGCCGAGAGAGAAGAAGAGAGGGTGCAGCTAGGCTCCCCTCCTCTTCTTCGTTGATTGTGCAATAGACGGAGAAGGTGCAGCGAGCTCGAGAGGAGCCGTGGGCTGCGCGAGCTCGAGTTTGGGAGCAATAAGGAGGTTGTTGGGAACGACCTCAAGGAAGTCGAGCCATCATTTTGGGTCTCCATCCGAGAGCCCACAGGAAAGTCACTCCATCTTTCTTGGTTTTGAGCACATTTGGTATTTTATAGAGGTAGTTAGTTACTTGTTGAAGAACTATCATTGTGCTTGTGGCTTGTATCTCGGTTTTGTTGGGCAACAAAACAAAAAGAACATTTGGCTCATCTTGACCGTAGTGGATTTGTTGCCGGTCTTGCCCTATAGTTTTTTCCTTGCTCACATCGAGTAAGGTTTTCCACGTAAAAAGCTTGCTCTTGTGTGGTTGCTTGTATGATTGCTTGTCATTGTTTTCATTTCGTTCCCGTGTGTGGAACATATTGTTGTGTGCCATATTTGCTTCAGGTAAGGGATTTAGGGACATACCTATTATCCCAAACAAGTGGTACCATGGCTCAGGTTGAGCAAAATGGACAAAGATGATGAGGGTACAATGATTAAGCTCACAAGCAGTAATTGACAGATTTGGAAAGTCAAGATGGAAGACGTCCTATATTACAAGGACGTACACGATCTGGTGGAGGGAGAGAGCGCCAAGCCAGAGAAAATATCCGCAAGTGAATGGATAAAGTTGAACCGAAAGGCCATTGAGACCATTCATAAGTGGCTTGACATGTCATTTTCCATCATGTGGCCGAGGAGACAAATGCAAAGGAGTTGTGGGATAAGTTATTCGAGCTCTAGGATCAGAAGACCGCAACTAATAAGGCTTTCTTGTTTAGGAAGCTAGTGAACTTGAAATACAAGGATGGAATCAAAGTGGCGGAACACTTAAATGATTTCCAAAGCATCATCAACCAGTTGACTTCCATAGTGTTGGTACTTGATGACGAGTTGCAAGCACTTCTCTTGTTGGGTTCATTGTCAGACAGTTGGGAGACTCTAGTATTCATTATGAGCAACTCTGCGAAGGATAGCAAGTTGACTATGGCCATGGTCAAGGGTAGTCTCCTGAATAAGGAGATCAGGCGTCGCTCTTCAGTAGAGACATCTTCCTCTTTACATGTGTATGCAGTTGAGAGGAAGATCCAGCAACAGAGGGAAGTCACATGAGAGGTAGCAATCCAGAGATAAGTCCAAGGGTAGAGGAAAGTGTCACCATTGCCAAAAGCACGGTCACTGGAAGAGAGATTGCAGGATTTGGAAGAGAGAGCAAATTGAAGCCAAGAAGAAAGATCAGAAAAATGAAGATGAGAATTTAGCAACAGTTGTGGCAGATGCATATGAGGTGATTCTCACCATCCCGGATCAGTGCTTGCATGCAGGAAGTGATTTGGAGTGGGTCGTTGACACGACTGCGCACTATCATGTAACTCCACATAAGGAGTTCTTCACCACCTACACTAGGGGTGATTACGGACGAGTCTTGATGGGTAACGAAAGTTACTCCAAGATCGCGGGCATGGGCACCATCTCAATTCATACTGATGTTGGGTGCTCATTGACTTTGCAGAATGTGAGACATGTTCCTGATGTGCGGCTTAGCCTTATATCTGGTTCACAACTAGATAATGAAGACTACCATCTGAAATTCGAAAAAGGACAAGCAGGAATTTCAAATGGGCAAGGAAGGGGCGACAACAAGTGCAATATTAGCCAGGGTTCTCTCATCATGGCTAGAGGCAGTTTGTGTTGCGCACTCTACATGACTAGAGTGAAGGTCATGGATGGCAGTTTTCACACCAGTGAGACAGACACTTCAGATTTGTGGCACCGTCGACTTGGGCACATGAGCCAGAAGAGCTTACAGCTTCTTATCAAGAGAGAGTTGATCCCCTATCATAATGGCATCACTTTGTCTCTTTGTGATGCATGTGAGGTTGGGAAGAGCATAAGTGCACCATACAGAGTCAGATCCAAGGTGAAGAGAAATCTTCTATAGTTGGTTCACTTAGACGTTTGCGGTCCTATGGACACAGCCTTCTTGGGAGGCAACATGTATTTTGTCCCCTTCATTGACGATGCATCTAGGAAGGTGTGAGTATATGTGCTGAGGATGAAAGATCAAGATTTTGATTATTTCAAGAAGTTTCATGCCATGGTTGAGCGCGAGATAGGGAAGTTGTTGAAGTGTCTACGCACCGACAATGAGGGAATACACTTCCCTTAGCTTTCAGGGCTACTATGCAGAGCACGATATCAGGCATGAGAGGACAGAGCCAGGCACACCCCAGCACAATGGTCTTGCTGAGCAGAAGAATAGGACCATTATTGAGAGAGTTTGCTGCATGCTGAAGATAACGAAGTTGCCCAAGACTTTTTGGGCTGAGGCGATTCGCACCGCGTGTTACTTGATCAACCGTTCTCCATCAGTTCCTTTGGGTTTTCAGATTCTAGAACGTGTTTGGACAGGGAAGGACCCCTCATATGCTAATTTGAGGGTGTTTGGATGCAAGGTTTATGCATTGGTACCAAAGGAGTAGAGGAAGAAGTTGGATGACAAGGCAGTGCCGTGTATCTTTCTTGGCTATTGGATACCATTTTTGGGATCCAAGGAAGAAGACAGTCACTGGACACAGGGATGTGATCTTTTATGAGAATCAGACATTGGTAGGGGACAACACTGAGAGTGGGGATGGAGATGAGATCTCCATGGATGATGATAGTGATGAGGACACAGATCCCTCTGCAGTACATGGTACAAGTGGAGAGGATGGGTAGCTAGAGCAGCACAAGCCAGATGCAGACCACGTTAATGCAGGTTCAGGGGACTTAGGGCAGGGGGAGCAGCCTCATCCACATGCAAACACAACATGGCCTCAGGTCAGGAGATCTGAGAGGACACGTCAACCATAATCCCGTTACCCCACTTTCAGGTATGTGATGATTACAGATGCAGGTGAGCCATACACCTTTGAGGAGGCACATATGCATAAGGATAAAGATCATTGGTGTAATGCAATGATGAGGAAATGCTATCTCTCAGAAAGAATTACACTTATGATCTTGTTGAGCTTCCCAAAGTCAAGAGAGCCTTGAAGAACAAGCGGGTTTACAAGGTGAAGTATGATGATGGTGGTAAGTGATGAATACTCATTCATCACTCTTTATTCTTATATTTTAGCTACAAAAACCTTTGCAAATACATGTAGATATGTGTAAATAGGAATAATTACCAAAAGCATGCATTGTGTAAAAACCTATAATTAGCATGTTTTGTGCAAAAATAAAAGAATAAAGATTAAAAAGAAAAAGAGGGAAATATTTAGAATAAATATTGAGCAACCTAACCCAAGGGAGGGCTCAGCATGGGCCTGACCGCATAAAAACCAAAGTAGAGGGAGATAGGAGCTCTTGTGTAAATATTTATGTAAATAAATAAAAATATTTTCCTCACCAAAAATATGCTCGTAAATACGTGTACATATTTATTAATATAAAATCAAAAGAAAAAGCTAAAAATAAAAAAGAATCAAAACACCCCTTTTACCTTGTACATAAACCACTTATATGTATTTATTTAACCTTGTAAATATTTATAATTAATTTTTATAATTTTTGTAAATAGTCTATGTTATATATTGTAAATAAATAAAATAAAAACAATTAAAATCAAAACAAAATAAAAATATCAAAATTAAAAATACAAAACACATTGTACATATACCAAGTATATAGATGTACATATATATTTATTTTACCTATGTAAATAAATAATAAAAATAAAATGAAAATACCTTTTTGTTCCTTATTTTGTAATATAAATAAATAAAATATAAAATAGGGATAAAAGTATACAAAAATAATAATTTAAAAATCAAAAATCAAAACCCTAATTGTGTACAAATACCTATATAGTACATACTATGCATATAGCTTATTTTTATTTCGAAAAAATTATTAAAAATCACCAAAAAATAGAAAAAAATAAAAGAAAAATATTTCATGTTTTGAGTTTTGGCTGAATCGGGCCCTAGCTACCCTCATTTGTCACTTCAATATTCAGCCACGTGGCCCATTCTCATTGGGTCCTGGGGATGTTGACCGCCCGGTCAACTACCCCCCCAGGACCACTTCCCACGGGTCTGAGCTCCGGACCCGATTTCTCCAATTTTTGCCCGCTCAACCCGATCACCATTTCATCAAACCCCGGCTCCGTTTTGATCCTCCTACATCCGACATCCTCGCCGGGCATCCACCTTGGGATCCGCGCGCCATCACGACCCTACCCGAGCCATCCTTCTCGGACCCCTCCAGCATATATAAGCGAGCTCCGCCACCTTCTCTCTCTATCTTTGGCCATTCGCCTTCTTCTCCTGTGAGCTCCAGAGAGTGTGTGAGGAGACAGCTCGCGCCTGAGCCTGTTGCGGCGAGGAGAGGAGGAGGATTCCATCGATCCGGCGACGTAGCCGCCGCAACTCCGCCACCAGCGCGAGCTTCGAGCCTCGGACCGAGACGATCCTCGAGGCGACGACCAGGAGCATCCCCAGCTCCTCCCCAGTCTCTCCGTTCATCCAGGTAGCCATTTAGATCCGCCATTTCCTTCGATTTTCGTTTATCCCCAAATCGCACCGCCGCCGTCGTTCTTTGATTCCGACCACCCCGTTACCCACTTCGATCATCGGAATCGCCCATTACGTTCGCCTTCGTCCGACGCACCTTCTCCACCCACTCACTCAACCCAGCTCGCACAGGAGCTGGGAACCAAGCTCCTCCGTCCACCCCCTTCGCCGGAGCTCGCCGTCCCGACGCACCAGCCACCTTCACCTCGCCTAACCGGGTCGAGGCACTTCGCCCTCGACCCGCGAGTCTTCTGGGTTGCTTTGCAGGTCCAACAAAGGCCATCTGAGGCCTTTTGCCGTTCAGACCAGGAGCGTCACCTCCGCCACCCTCGCCGGAGCTCACCCGAGCTCGGCTGGACCATCGGAGGGCATCAGTAGCTGCGCACAGACATGCCGGAGCTTCTCCGATCCTTAGGCGCAGCAGAGGAGGTCGGGAGTGCGTCCACGAGGCCGGCGAAGTTCGCCGGCCACCTGTTCATCCAGGACCTCCAGTTGCCGTCGATCGCCTCCCCCTCGCTCCAGTTTTGATCCTGGCCGTCCATCCTGGGAGCCACCAGCACCGCTCGATCCGAGGAGAGACGATCCGGAGCGCCCACCATCCGCAGACGTCAGATCTCCACGTGGTGCGCATCCAACGCCCCCGCTTAATAAAGGGTAATTTACCCTTAGGCCTCTGTCTTTATTTTATTTCGTTTTAGTCCTGTAAATATTGAAATCAGTTGTTTAGTTTTAGGGTAATTTACATAGTGGACCTTGAGCTTTAGATATTTGCATTTATACCCCTGCCTGTTGTGGACACGTGCATCGACACGTGATTTGTTTGGGTTATTTGCAGTAGACTGATAAACACGGATCTCACGAGGGTCTAAATTGGTATCTCACACAAGGCGGAGATAACCGTCGCTGTTGCGACTCTAAAATGAAATCCGTATTTAATCAACAATTAACCCACACTAGAAATCAATATTTAGAAATAAATGTGGAGTTAAAATTTATTTTTAACTCTGCACAAATGATGTAAAGGGCAAGTATGCAGAGAGTTCGAACACAGGGAGCAAACAGTGTAATTCAAGCAAAAATGCTAAAGTGTGTGAGTGTGTGATGTGTCTACACTAAGCAAGAGAACAAAGAAATGTTTTTGTGGGTTTTTAATTTTTTTTAAAATTTTTTTTTATTTAATTTTTAATTTTGTATTTTGATTTTTGATTTTCTGATTTTTATATTTTATATTTTATATTTTTTTTATTTATTTTCTTTTTCAATGTTGGAAAGTAAAGGCAATATAAGATAAGGCAAGATAAAATATTTATAAAAATGCACAAAAATACTCAAAAATTCAGAACTAAGATGTTTTTGGAATTTTTATATTTTTTACTGTTTTTGTGATTTTTGGGGATTTTTCTAGGTGTTTTTGATATTTTTAAAGACTGAAATAGGGCTAAACAGTGGAAATAGGGCTGGCTGTGACAAAAATGAGATTTAAAAATATCAGACAGTAGCTCAAAATTTTCACACTATTTTTCTAATGAAAAGAACAAAATGAGGGATAAACAGAAGCTGAGTTTGGTATTTTTGGGTTTTTCTACTATTTTATATATTTTTTTGAAGTTTTTGAGTGTTTTTAAATTTTTAGTGTTTTTCTTTTGAGATTTTTAATGATTTTTGGACTGACACTAAAAGGCAATAAAATAGACACTAGGTAATATTTTTGGAATTTTTGGAGGTGTTTTGATATTTTTTTGGTATTTTCTAAGCTAGACAGTGCACAAAATGAGAGTTTTTGATTTTTAATAAATAGGAAAATAAAATAAAATCAAAAACTAAATAGGTGGCGTGAAAGTATAGGTGCACAGGAGCTTAAGTCTATTTTTGTGGGATTTTTGGAGTTAAAAATGATATTTCAAATAAATACAACAAACATCCAAATATTAAACAGTCCTGGCAGGGGCATAAATGCAATATCCAAAACATCCAGGGGCATACATGCAATTTTCCACAAAAATATACACTTTATATTCAATTTTTGGCACTAAAAGACAATTAATAAAACCGCCTGGGCCTCCTGGCAATTTACCCACCAGGGCGCGTGACTTGCACGCGCCTGGGAGGGACCAAAATGTAATATCGCAAAAACCTGGGGGCCTACTTGCAAAATAACCAAATATATTACACGTGCTTTGAAAGTTTCAGGATTAAAACGAAATAAGCAAAAGCCCGAGGGTTGCCTTGCAAAATGCCCACCCCCTCACGTGAACTGGTCACGTGAGGTGACGTGGCGAGGACCTAACTGCAAATAAAGAAAGTTCGAGGGTCTTTTTGCAAATATTACAAAACTTTTACACTACAGATACAAATTTAAGTACTAAATACTAAATACAAAAATGGCGAGGGTGGGGATGCAAAATACCCTCGCTCGGGCGCTCCGATGATGACGCGTGGCGCGCATCCAACAGCTGGGCGGCGTGGCGTGATCCAGCGGCTGGAGACGCTCCACTTATCCACGTGGCGTGTCCTGGGCGCACGATGACGGTTGGGTCGTGCGGCCTAGATTAGATCTCCTTGATTGATCTGACGGTCGAGGCTGAGGAAGATCCAACGGAGGCTGTACGATCTGGAGCTGCGGCTCGATCGGACGGTGGAGAGGCGAGGAGGAAGAACGGGGAAGAAGGCCGGCGGTGGCGAACTTCCCCGACTCCGATCTCGCTTCTCCGGCGGTGGATGGGCTCCAAAATGGAGCTGCAAGCTCCTGGAAGGTCCCTCGAGGAACTGGACGGCTCGGATTTGCCGGAGAGGCGTCGAAGCGCGGGCGCAAAGGCGGCGGAGCTCCACGCTCCAGGTATCTCCGGCGAAGGCGCAAAATCGCCCTCCAGGTGCTTTCAATGCTCTTGGACCTGCAAAAAGAGGTGAGAAGGCCCAGAGCAAATTGCCTGGGCCTCGCGAGGACCTAGTCGAAGTGCGAGGGGGGTTGGTCGACGATGGCCGGAGTTGCGCTCCGGCGATGATGTTTGATTGGGTGAAATGCGTAATGGAACTCTCAATTTTTTTGGGGTTTTTGATCCTAAAGCTAACAGGAAGTGAATGCAATAAAGAAATAGGTGGGATGAAGCCCTCGATGGCCGGAACCAGAGGATGAAGTATACCTCGACGCCGGCGGTTGGCGGAGGTGCTGGAGTCGTCCTCGACCTCGTTCGCCCTTGCTGAGAAGCTCGCGGCGGAGCTGTCACCTCCGGCAAGGCTTGGAGCACAAGAGAGGCGGAGAGGGGTGGACCAAGGGGACTCGAATTCAAATTGAAAAGTGGGGGGCCATTATATTTGGTTTGACCCCTGACTGAGATGCTCCAAAGATCAAGAAATATTTTGCAAATCTTGGGTCCAAAGACCAAGATTAAGCTTGGGCGAGTGAGATAGATGGTTGGTGAGCAATATTGCAGAAGGAATCATCACGAAAACATGAAAGAATCGACTGGGAAAAAGCCACAAAGATGGCTCAAAAACCAAGTCTGACAGGGTCTACAGGGGGTAGGTCAGCTAGTTGACCGAAGTCAACTAGGGTTTGCACCTGGTTGGTCCACGTGGACCAACCAGGAAAAACCCTAAAAAAAATATTTGTTAATTCTATTTAAAATAGTAAATGGCCGAATTAAATAAAAGTTATAAAATAAAAAATGTTCAAAATTTTTTATAGTATTTTATTCTGATTTTTATTTATTTTCAGGAGTTTTATTTTTACAAGTTGCCTTTTTAACCCTATATAGGTATAATACCTATGTATTTTAATATTTTATTTTATTTTATGTATTTTTAATCTTATTATTTTTATTTATGATTTTGTAAAATTATAACATACTTTTATATGCATAAATATATTTTTATTTTATTTTTTCTGAGATGTTTTGTATATTTAATAAAATACAAGTGTATTTTATATAGGTACAAGTATATGCAGTATACCTATGTATTCTTTATACAAGTATTTTTATTTTTATTTTTCTTTGCATTTTATTTCAATTTCAATGCACATATACAGTATAAGTAATATTTACAAAATTATAAAAATATAAAAATGAATAAATAATGAATAAAGAATAAATTGAATATTTTATTCAGTACAAGTATACAATGAGGGTCCAAAAGTCAACTTTCAAACCGTAGCTCCGCCAAATGCGAAACCACCGCCATTGGATAGATTATTTTATTCTATATACAATTAAAGGTGAGTACACTGCATTTGGAGTTGTCGTTTGTGAGATACGGGTCTGGGAAGTTGGGATTTTGGATTCTTATTCAGACCATATCTTTTTGTCTGTACATGACTTTTCTGTGAAATCAATTTTGTCTTTTTCTTTATGAAATTATATACAACTTTCATGTATAAAGTTTCTTTATTTGATGTACAAAAAGTGGAACCAAAAATAGGTCCCAAAATGAATAAAGAATAAGCAGGAAGTATAGGTATTTTGACTGTATTTCAGACCTTATCTCCCCCTACTTTATTCCTTGTCGACCTATTCATCCAGATGCCTAGGTCTCGGGGGTTTTGAGTCATAAAATATTTACAATATTTTATTCTTTTTCTTTTCTTTATTTATTCTATAATTTTGGCCTTAATTACAGTAATTTACACACTGTTGAGATGCACATGCATGAATGCTAAAATGCTTGATTTAAGGCTATTTACAGGCATTTGCTAGGGTTTTAGGTGCCAAAATGATAGAATAAAGATGATGAAATGTGGATTCATCATCCCCCTATACTTTACCTTTGCTAGTCCTAGCAAACACTTATGCAATAAGTGCAAAAAGAAACGAAAGAAAAGAAAAAGAAGAACTTGGATTTTATTTGATTATCAAACTTGTTTTCGCAAAATCAAAGTTTGGAGCTTAAGTCGGACCTTTGGAATTTTAGTGCGGGCGGAACCTTAATGAGAACCGTGTTTGAAATTCAACAGTCCTTGAGAATCCCAAAACTCTGTCCAAGTCTCCTCAATAGCCAGATCAGAAATATCTCAATTCATACGCAAACCCTTACGACTATGAATCTGACTCGTACAGTGTAAGTGATGGTGGCTCTCCCCAACTAGAATGACAAAGAAACTGACTTCTCCAGTACGACAACCCAATGATTCCCCAATCCAATGACTCCATCCTCGAGGAGCGGGGTATTCCCTTCTAAGTTCAAGTGGCAACCAGCTCAAGAGGAGGGGGTGAAGAGAAGAATGGACGGTAGCCAGTGTAGCTACCTATCCTTGGATGCAAGACCAGTGTAGTCAAGTCATCCTGCTGCAGGCTCACATGATATGACTTTGGAACTCAAGCTTGCTTATTGACTTTACAACATATGTACATACTTTGCAGGCTTTTTATTTTTGTACATGCCTGAACTTTTTTTTTTTTGAAATACTATTCACAGCAGCATTTACATAAGGAGTTTTTCCTCTTGAGCCAGTAGACTATCCCTCTTTTGAAGCTTTATCGCAACCCACAGCCTCCTGTCTTTAGACTTCCTAATCACTGGACGGGTTGGGGTGCACTTCCCTCCCTAGAGGAGGACAAGTGTTTCCACTTGTGTGCGTCTCATACCGGCAAATCCAATCCCCTCACCACTCCAACTGAGTTGAGCCATGTGAAAGGTGCAGGTGTCCAAGTTAGGTCATTATCAACAAGAATCGTGCGTGTGCTCCGAAATACTCTACTTAGGCAGTCAAGAATCCATTGAACCAAGTCCCGTGATCCTCAAAGAATTAAGTCAACTAGACCTGAAGTACCTCAAACCCAGTTCCTATAAGGTTCCTGTTATTAGGTAGATTATAAGGTCCAATCAATCTCCAATCTCCGAATTTTACTTAGAATCGTTCAACTATCAAACTCAATCCGAAAAATGCGAATGCTATGCAATGTGATGCAGGAAATATTTTTGTGATGCAATTTTCAAGAATTTTGAACTTTTTATGGATTTTTGAAAATATGATGCATGCAGATGCAATTTTTTGTATTTTTCAAAGAAATTTTTTTTTCAAATGTTTTTGGATTTTAATTTTTGCAAATGTTTTTGGGAGTTTTTGAAAAACAAAAAGATTTTGGCTCAAAACTAGGTGAAAATATGTACACGGGAGTGCTTCTTATATACACAAGAAGTGGATTTTAAGAATTTACAGGGTAAGTGGTCAATTTTATACATATATATATAGTGGATTTTGGTGTGATGTGAATATTCCTCAAACTTATTTGAAAACAAGCTTTTCACACAATTTTTGAAAACTATAGTCCAAAATAATTTTTACAAATATTTTACACACATTTGAAAATCATTTTGCAAAGGCTCTTCAAACAGTATATATAGGTTTTTCAAATCATTTTTGCAACCATTTTTCAAACCATTTGCAAATCATTTTTCAAACATTTTTATTTCACACAAAGAAAAGAAATTTTGCAATCCACACAATTTCACACAGGTTGAAAACACGAAACAAAATATTTTCAAAATAGTTTTCAATAGATGTTCACAAAGATTTTCAAACTATTTTTCAAACATTTTGCAAAAAACATTTTCACCTGATTTATTAATCAGTAAATACAAAAATAGTCTGAGGAATAACCACATCTTTTTATTAAGGATTTTTAATGAATTTTAAAGAATTATTAGCCATATTATTGAGAAAATACGAAAGTACGAGTTATGGCTAAAGTATATACATAGTATATACGACCCCCCTATACTTAGCTTGAGCTATGTCCTCATAGATCGGAGAGAAAAGAGAAGACATAACTCGTACTAAGTATAGACAAGCCTAAAGAATAAAGAAATAAATGAATGAATCAATAAATGAGAAGTTGACCGTCCCCCCTATACTTAGGATCAAATAATCCTAAGTATAGCAGACTGTACACAACGCAGGGAGGGTCAAGGGTGGGAATGAACAGATCGTACTCAGATTGTCTCCCCCTATACTTAGGGTAAGATATCCCTAAGTATAGAAAAGAAGAGGAGACAATGGAGAGGATCGAGATGAATGAGAAAAACTCGGGGTGCACACCCCCCTATACTTAGGACAAAGTGCGTCCTAAGTATGGAAAACTGTCTACAAGGGCGGCACCTTTTTGATAGATAAAGAAGATGGAAAAGGAAAAGAAGAAAAGAAGAAAAGAAGAAAAGAAGAAAATAAATCAACAGAAAACAAAGCGATATAAACAGATGGATCTGTACAGCGGAAGATAGACTTGATCACCATGTATGAGATGTAGATGATGAGAGTCAAGTGACACATCTCATACCAGAAGAATGGGGGCAACGTCAATGGTCGGCGGATCATGATCAAGATATAATTTCAGACGTTGACCATTGACGCGGAAGGTAGAGGAAGATGACGGTTCGGATATGTCGATGCTACCATTGTCATGTACCTTCCTGACCACATACGGTCCTTTCCACTTGCTCTGTAACTTTCCTGGAAATAACTTTAGCCTTGAATCAAACAACCATACTCTCTGATCTGGCTCAAACTGTTTATGGCTGATATGCGAATCATGCCATGTCTTCACTTTCTCTTTGTACTGTAGGCTGTTGGAAAAGGCTGTATCTCTCAATTCTTCCAGGGCTGCCAATTCTGCTCTTCTCTGGTCTCCTATACTCTTAGGATCTAGAAGCAACTCAGTAACTGCCCAAAAAGATTTGTGCTTGATCTCCACTGGCAAATGGCACGGCTTGCCATAGATGAGACGAAAGGGAGATGTTCCCAATGGATTCTTGAAAGATGTCCGATATGCCCACAAGACCGAGTCCAAAAGCTGTGACCAATCCTTTCGGTCTGGCCGGACAACTTTCTGCAAGATAGTCTTTATCTCCCTATTCGATACTTCGGCAAGACCATTAGTCTGAGGGTGATAAGGAGTGGCAACTCGATGGTCAATGCCGAACTCGTCTGCAAGGGCCCTGACTTTGTCATTGATGAAGTGAGACCCCCCGTCTGAAATCAAGACTCTAGGTACTCCGAACCATGAAATAATATTTTTCCTCAAAAATTTGCAAACAGTTTTAGCATCTGCGGCTCGGGCGGGGATGGCCTCAACCCATCGGCTGACATAATCCACAGCGAGCAAAATATGCTCGAATCCCTGACTCTTAGGAAATGGGCCCATGAAATCAATTCCCCATGCATCAAAAACCTCACAGAAGTGAATGGGTTGCATGGGCATCATGTCTCTCTGTCCGCAGGTTCCCATTTTCTGACAGTTAGTACATCTCTTCACGAATTCATCAGAATCCTTGAAGAGAGTAGGCCACCATAAGCCGGATTGAAGCACCTTCTGTGCTGTCCTTTTTCCAGAATGATGTCCTCCTGCCTCAAGCTTGTGGCGGTATGTGAGGACACTATGCTGCTCTTCCTGAGGAATGCACCTCCTCCAGATACTATCCCCTCCTTCATGATAAAGGACGGGATCCTCCCAATGATAAAACTTGGCCTTAGCTAGGAAGGTCTCAAGTTTCTGCCTGGGCCAACCCTGAGGGACCGTCTTGGCAACAAGATAGTTTACAAAGTCAGCATACCATGGGAGTGAGGTGACAGCCAAGATCGCCTCATCTGGAAATGTCTCTGTGATAGGTGCGCTGGGCTCAGATTCCTCAAGATTCTCCAATCTGGAGAGATGATCCGCCACCACATTCTTGACTCAAGGCTTATCCTTAATTTCAATATCAAATTCCTGGAGTAGAAGGATCCATCTGGTGAGACGTGCTTTGGCATCCTTCTTAGCCATTAAGTACCGGATGGCGGTGTGATCAGTGTAGATTGTTACTCTAGATCCGAGAATATACGATCGATACTTATCAAGAGCAAAGACTACAGCCAGCATCTCTTTCTCAGTTACAGTGTAATTCCGCTGCGCGGCATCCAAAGTCCGGCTGGCGTAGTGAATGGCAAACGGTAAACCATCCCTCCTCTGTCCAAGCACAGCCCCAACGGTAAAATCTGAAGCATCCGTCATGATCTCGAATGGAAGAAGCTGAAGGACAGGAGCTGAAACAACCATGTTTTTGAGAGTCTCAAATGATTCAAGACACTTATCATTAACAATAAACTCGGTGTCTTTGGTCAGTAAGTCAGTGAGCGGTCGAGCAATTCGGCTGAAGTCCTGAATGAGCCGTCGGTAGAAACCGACATGCCCCAGAAAAGACCGTAACTGACGCAAATTGGACGGCGGATTGAGTTTTCTGATGATGTCCACCTTAGCCGGATCGACCTCCATGCCCCTGTTGGAGACGATATGACCAAGGACCGTCCCTTGAGTCATCATGAAATGACTCTTCTCCCAGGATAAGACAAGATTGACCTCTATGCAGCGCTTCAGCACACGGTCTAGGCAGTCAAGACAAGCATCAAACCCGTCGCCATAGACCGAGAAGTCATCCATGAAGACCTCTAAACAGTCACCCACCATGTCCGAGAAGATGGACAACATGCACCTTTGGAATGTCGCCGGAGCGTTACATAGACCAAAGGGCATCCGTCTGAAAGCATACGTCCCAAACAGACAGGTGAATGTCGTTTTCTCCTGGTCTTCGGGCGCAATGGCCACTTGATTATATCCAGAGTACCCATCAAGAAAACAGTAATGGCTCTTCCCGGCTAACCGCTCGATAATCTGATCAATGAAGGGAAGCGGGAAGTGATCCTTCTTGGTGGCCTCATTCAATCGTCTGTAGTCCACACAGACCCTCCAAGAAGTTGGTACTCTGGTAGCGATCTCCTCTCCAGACTCATTAACAACTGTAGTGATACCCGTCTTCTTGGGTACCACATGGAGTGGACTAACCCATTTGGAGTCGGAGATGGGATAGATAAAATCGGCGCTCCACCACTTAGAAATTTCTTTCATGACTACGTCTCGAAGATTCGGGTTCAGCCGTCGTTGGAACTCACGCGACGGCTTAGCATTATCCTCAAGATAAATATGGTGGGAGCAAAGATTTGGGCTCAGCCCCTGGAGATCAGCTATACTCCAACCGATTGCCTTGCGGTTTCTTTCAAGAACCTCCATCAAACGAGATTCTTGCTCTCCAGTCAAATCTGCTGAGATAATGACTGGGTGCATTTCTGGCTCTCCCGCAAGGAATCTGTACTTCATCGACTGCGGCAGAGGTTTTCGTTCCGGACAACTGGGAGGTGGCAGATCTGGCTTCTGATATGTCTGTGTGAAGGCGACCAGGTCTGCATGAGAGAACTCTCGCTCTGCATGAATCGCTGACGAAGGGCGGCCTGATGGATCATCAATAAACTGCACTGGCTCGCACTCTGTCATGGCTGTCGGCTCAGAAGGAATCAGACAAGGCAAATAATCATCAAAGTCATCCCAGTCAATGTCTGAATCCGAGGGATCAGAAGATGATGAGCAAGATTGAAATTCCTCGGCACCACTCATCACAACACTGTCAGCCTCAGAGATATCCTCATCCAGGAATGCGCTCTCCCGGCTCTCGACTGCCATGAGCTTGAGATACAGTGAATCTGTAGGCAAGGCGAGGGTCGGTGCTACGGGATCTTTCCAGTTGGATTCATCATCAGTCATCTCAAAATCACACACCTGGTGGATGTCTAGCTCCTCCTCTGTCATTTGCTCGGCTTCGCTGGACTGCTCTGAGCATTCTGCTTCTCTGGCTCTGATCTCTTCGATCGTCTCTATTTGTATGGTTTCGCCCTCTACGCGAAAGCATACCTTCCCACTATCATGGTCGGTCACCGCCTTGGCTGTGGCCAAGAATGGACGTCCGAGAATGATGGGGGCATCAGTTACCGCCTCAGGGATCTCCATGTCCAACACAACGAAGTCCACGGGGAATTTCAGGCCCTGAATGGTAACGACCACGTCTTTCAATAACCCCTTCGGCCTCTTAATCGACCTATCAGCAAACTGAAGGACGGTTCTGCTACGAAGAAGAGGGCCAAACTTGAACTGCTTGAGTAAGGCTGCCGGAAGGAGGTTAATTGAAGAGCCGCTGTCTAATAGAGTCCGATCAAACTGCTGCTCCTGAATCTCGCATCTGACATAAGGAGCTCCTGCGTCTGGTCGCTTGGCTGGCAATGTGTTCTGAATGGCGCAGCAAGTGTTGTGAGTGAGCATATGGATTTGATCTCTGTGCCTCTTCTTCCTTCGGACGGTAGTTGTCTCTTTCAAATTCTTCTTGAAGAAGGGGATATGCTCAAACGCTTCTCGTAGAGTCAGCTGAATGTGAAATCTGTCAATCATTTCGTTGCCAAACTCTACCTGCTGATTCTTTTTAGGATTTTCTTTTTTATTCCCCTTCGCTCGGCGGAGTGCCTCGGGAAAGGGATGGTAGGGGCCTCCTCAGATGGAGGACTAGGAATCGGTCCCTGTGCCTGTGCAGATGGAGGATCCATACAATCATCATCATTCATTACATATGGATCCGCAATTTGAACAGAAACCTTTCCTTTATTCATATTTTTGCTTTTGTTTTTCTTCCCATAGTCACTAGATACAAAAAGTGGTGGCATCACAGAAGATGGCTCAACAAAAGTAGATGTGGTGGCCTCAGCACCACCACTCGCACCTGTCTTCGCGGCATCAGCACCGCGCTCTGGTTCAACATCCAAAATGGTGGCATCAGCACCACCGTCTGCATCTGGTATCACGACGGCATCAGCACCGTCGTCCTGGACTCCATCATTGGTGGCATCAGCACCACCGTCTTCAACTTCATCATTAGCGGAATCGGCACCACTAGTCTGCTCCTCTGGCGCTCCTGGTTCTGCGTCTGGTTGTCGCTCAGAAGAGGCGCCGCCGGCTGGCATCCTACCGCTCCTAGTAGTCACAAAATCAGCATCATTCACAAAAGAAGACATATCATTCACATTGTCACTAGGAGAGGCACCCTCTATGAACTCTACCTGCTCAGATTTTCTTTTTAAATTATTAGGATTGGGTTCGATCTGAGCGGGTATGGCGGCTTTGCCTTTGATGATGTCCCGCATCTCCTGCCGGAACTCATCCATTTCTTGCCTGAAAGATGCTCGCTGTTCAGATAGCAAGCGGGCAAGATCGTCAAGGGCTGGGTTCTCATAGGCTTGACCCTGAGAACCGGATGTCTGTCCCTGCTGGACATGGGGCTGCTGCTGCTGGTATTGTTGCTGAAATTGGGGGAAAGGCTGGTGATAAGAATGCTGAGGCGGCTATCGCTGCCTCCACTGCTGTCCATGATAGGCGGGACGAGGACCACTCTGATACTGCTGGGGCTGGTTGTACTGGGGCTGCTGGTGTTGTTGTTGTTGCTGGCCGTTCTGCTGTCCTGGAGCAGGGGAATGCTGTTGGGATGAGGATCCACCATTACCCCAACGGAATCCGGGGTGATCCCTGCGAATCGCTGGCTGAGGGTATCGGTCATACCAAATCCCGTTGACTTCCATCAACGGTTCCTGCTCGAAGGAGGGTGGAGGAAGAACTGCCAGTGGCTGCTCCGGCTGATACACCACCATCTGAGTCTCCTGAGATGGCGGTTGCTCTGGATGGTACTGCAACAATGGAACCGGCTCCGCTTGGATATGGTTCACCTGGCGGTATGAGGTGGAGGCCTGGTTGGGATTGTTGCTGCTGGAAGCAACCTGTGACCTGGGAGGCTGTTGGGAATGGGCTTGTGCCTCCTGAATACATAGAATTTGAGTCTTCAGGTCACTCATTGTTTTGGTAAGAAGGTCCATCTGGGCTAGACCTTGGTTCTGCTTCTTCTCGAGGATCTCCATGCGGTCCAACTTTTCACTGATGATGCCCATGTCGGCTGCTGCTGATTCTGCTTGGGCTGCGGCTACCGACGTTGTGCTAGGACCGGCATCGATGCGAGCGATCCTCTGAAATGATCCCGCTCCTTGCGGGGGCTTCTGCTGAGTGTAGACTCTGGCCTGGGTCATCACTGTGGAGTTCTCTGCCATGCCTTCGTAGATGGCCCAGACGTCGTCTTCTCCCTTGGAGAAATAAGACCCTCCGCAAGAGGCGTTCACAAGCCCCTGCAGCTCCGGTGTCAGCCCACAGAAGAAACTCTGCACCAGGTGGGGCTTGGAGATATTGTGATGTGGACACCGATCTATGAGCTCTCTAAATCGATCCCATGCTTCATGGAACTGTTCATTTGGGATCATGGCGAAATTGCTGATCATGGCTCGAGCTGCGTTTGTCCGGCCGAGAGGATAGTATTTCTTCAAATATACGGACCGGAGATCTGCCCAAGTGTCGACAAATCGCCCTAGATGCTTGAGCCAATATGCAGCTCGATCAACCAATGAGAATGGTAAGGCGATCATCTTGATAGTGTCCTCGGTCAACAACCGATCGTGGATGGTGCTGCATATCATTTCAAACTCTTGGAGATGGAGGTGCGGCTCTTCGGTCGGCAACCCATGGAACTTGGGTAGCATCTGAATCGTGTTGTGCCGAAGCTCGAAGTCTCCGTGGATTGGCGGAAGTCTGATCCACCGGTGAGTGAGGGACGAAGCTGGGTTGTGAAGTTCCCTCATGATAGTCTGTGGCGGTCGCTCACCGTCTGGGTCGCCTCCTCCTGCATCGGGTCCTCCTCCTTCTCCGCCACCGCCTCCTCCAGGTCTGTTCTCTCTCATCTGTGCAATCTCTCTCATAAGGTCACCCATGAATGCACCCTGGTCACGGATCTGTCTCTGCATATTCTCCAGGGATGCTAGCAAGGAATTGTTGATGGCCGCCTGATCAATAATAAACGGAGGATGGTCGTGGTCATCTGGGTGCTCGCCTCTGTCAGCCATTACTGGATTCTCTGAAAATGCAAAAGAGGCCATTTCAGGTGTTGTTGAATTAGTCGAACTCTGTGATTCACTGAACTCTGAAATGATTGGACTGAGGGAAGGAGAATGGGAAGGGTGGTCGAGGGGGAACAGGGTGGATGTGAACTCAGGCTCGGAGAGCGGACTCTCCGAGTTATTCCTAGATGAATAAGGAGGAGTGCTGGATAGCGGTGCCGACAAGGTCGGCCTAAGAGATCTCCGTCCCATCATCTTGATTATTCGGAAAGAGTGGAGGTAATGCAAGAAAAGAAGAAAATGAAATGCAACAAAATTGTGCACAATTGTGCGGTGTTTTTGATCTTGACCTTAATAAATCTAACAATCAAACACAAAGCAAGGGTGAGTTCACCAACTCAACTCGTGAAGCCGTGAAGGTTCGGCTTTTATCTTGTTAGTTTTAGCTTGTTTTTCAAGTATTAATCTTTTCACGAGTCCTTAGAGCGCTACGCCTATAGGAGCGAGAGTACTGCCAGGAAAGTGTCCCCGTACTTGTCCTCCTCCTGTGTAACCTGTAACTTGCGCTTTTTAAGGTCCTTGTAACCCTTCCTGGATCCCTACTCAGCCAAAGAAAAGAGAGAGGAAGCCGATAGGCGAAACCGATACTTCGGACCTCGCTCGCAACGGAATCACCCGTGAGCGTACAAGGTCCTACTCGGACGCAGCCGGTGAGACAGACACACCCGTGAAGGCGTGGCCTAAGCTCGGTACTTCGGACAAGGCCGTCGCTCACACAATAGAGAGTCACCAATGGCGACCAAGTCCTACTCGACTACGTACGATAGTAGCGCCAATACTTCGGAAATCCAGGCGATACACAAGGCAGCCACAAGTTGGGTTTTGGGCTCTAATCCTTACGAAACGCTCACCTCACTTGGAAGGAGACCTTCCCATGCAACCTGAAAACAAGTGAGGGTGTTACTCTCCCCAAGCAATGAATCCAATTACCGATTTTATTTTTTTGGTCAAGTTTTCTTTAGCAGTCCCTTTTTTAATTTTTTTGGTGTTATCGCTTCTTTTGAGTCAATTCAAACAAGCGCCTAACGTTTTTGTATTTTTCCTTTATCCTACTTTGTCCAAAAACAGAGGGAGAAAAGAGTCGGAAAAGCCGTGCAAGTCGACACCAAGGTGGAAATCTCACCTTTGTGCCTAGATGATGCGTGCAAAGTAAGAAGACTTACAGCGAATCCCAGCTCTCTCCATGCGGGATGCAAAGCATAATTTTTAAACCTAATCTATATGACGATATGCAAGCGGAAAGCGTCCTAGAACAGGCAACTGCTAGCGTGAAGAACCACAAGTTAGCTAATAATTCCCAATCCGAGTGTCCGGTCTTGGCTCACCCCTCCTCTGCCCAACACATTTGGAGTAGGAGAAAGCGCTTGTTCGGGTGTGAGCTCGCGGCGCGTGGATTTGGAAGTTACTCGCTAACTATTTAATTAGTCTAAGTCCAAAACGTAACTATAGGAGCATGCAAAGATAATTAGGTGTTTGGACCTATTCTAATCGAGTCAAGCAGACCTAGATCTAAGAGCTCAATCCACAAAATAAAGTGAAAAATGAAATCAAAACCGGAAAATGACAAGCGATGAAAACGCGGTCAAAACGGCGGTGAGCCCCCGGGTGAACAGACACCCGGAAATTAGGCCCGAATGTTCAAGTGTCCAAGTCCAAGGTACCTGTATTATTACAAATTAAATAAATCACTCTCTCACCAAATAAAAGAAAAGCTAACTAATCACACTCTCTCTCACTCCTTGCTCTCTCCTGCCGGCTTGGCTAAAGAAAAGCCGGCTCCACGTCCCAAGGTTGCGTCGGGTCACCTAGGCGATCCGCCTCGCTCCGTGGTCCCTCGCAAGAAGACAAGAAAAGATATGGTCAGATAACTCAACAAGATATATCAAAAATGTGAGAAATGGAAAGTAAAGCTATGGTAAACAATCACACAATCAAGTAAAAATGAACTACAAGCTGTTGCTCCCCGGCAACGGCGCCATTTGATAAACACGGATCTCACGAGGGTCTAAATTGGTATCTCACACAAGGCGGAGATAATCGTCGCTGTTGCGACTCTCAAATGAAATCCGTATTTAATCAACAATTAACCCACACTAGAAATCAATATTTAGAAATAAATGTGGAGTTAAAATTTATTTTTAACTCTGCACAAATGATGTAAAGGGCAAGTATGCAGAGAGTTCGAACACAGGGAGCAAACAGTGTAATTCAAGCAAAAATGCTAAAGTGTGTGAGTGTGTGATGTGTCTACACTAAGCAAGAGAACAAAGAAATGTTTTTGTGGGTTTTTAATTTTTTTAAAATTTTTTTTATTTAATTTTTAATTTTGTATTTTGATTTTTGATTTTCTGATTTTTATATTTTATATTTTATATTTTTTTTTATTTTCTTTTTCAATGTTGGAAAGTAAAGGCAATATAAGATAAGGCAAGATAAAATATTTATAAAAATGCACAAAAATACTCAAAAATTCAGAACTAAGATGTTTTTGGAATTTTTATATTTTTTTACTGTTTTTGTGATTTTTGGGGATTTTTCTAGGTGTTTTTGATATTTTTAAAGACTGAAATAGGGCTAAACAGTGGAAATAGGGCTGGCTGTGACAAAAATGAGATTTAAAAATATCAGACAGTAGCTCAAAATTTTCACACTATTTTTCTAATGAAAAGAATAAAATGAGGGATGAACAGAAGCTGAGTTTGGTATTTTTGGGTTTTTCTACTATTTTATATATTTTTTTGAAGTTTTTGAGTGTTTTAAATTTTTAGTGTTTTTCTTTTGAGATTTTTAATGATATTTGGACTGACACTAAAAGGCAATAAAATAGACACTAGGTAATATTTTTGGAATTTTTGGAGGTGTTTTGATATTTTTTTAGTATTTTCTAAGCTAGACAGTGCACAAAATGAGAGTTTTTGATTTTTAATAAATAGGAAAATAAAATAAAATCAAAAACTAAATAGGTGGCGTGAAAGTATAGGTGCACAGGAGCTTAAGTCTATTTTTGTGGGATTTTTGGAGTTAAAATGATATTTCAAATAAATACAACAAACATCCAAATATTAAACAGTCCTGGCAGGGGCATAAATGCAATATCCAAAACATCCAGGGGCATACATGCAATTTTCCACAAAAATATACACTTTATATTCAATTTTTGGCACTAAAAGACAATTAATAAAACCGCCTGGGCCTCCTGGCAATTTACCCACCAGGGCGCGTGACTTGCACGCGCCTGGGAGGGACCAAAATGTAATATCGCAAAAACCTGGGGGCCTACTTGCAAAATAACCAAATATATTACACGTGCTTTGAAAGTTTCAGGATTAAAACGAAATAAGCAAAAGCCCGAGGGTTGCCTTGCAAAATGCCCACCCCCTCACGTGAACTGGTCACGTGAGGTGACGTGGCGAGGACCTAACTGCAAATAAAGAAAGTTTGAGGGTCTTTTTGCAAATATTACAAAACTTTTACACTACAGATACAAATTTAAGTACTAAATACTAAATACAAAAATGGCGAGGGTGGGGATGCAAAATACCCTCGCTCGGGCGCTCCGATGATGACGCGTGGCGCGCATCCAACAGCTGGGCGGCGTGGCGTGATCCAGCGGCTGGAGACGCTCCACTTATCCACGTGGTGTGTCCTGGGCGCACGATGACGGTTGGGTCGTGCGGCCTGGATTAGATCTCCTTGATTGATCTGACGGTCGAGGCTGAGGAAGATCCAACGGAGGCTGTACGATCTGGAGCTGCGGCTCGATCGGACGGTGGAGAGGCGAGGAGGAAGAACGGGGAAGAAGACCGGCGGTGGCGAACTTCCCCGACTCCGATCTCGCTTCTCCGGCGGTGGATGGGCTCCAAAATGGAGCTGCAAGCTCCTGGAAGGTCCCTCGAGGAACTGGACGGCTCGGATTTGCCGGAGAGGCGTCGAAGCGCGGGCGCAAAGGCGGCGGAGCTCCACGCTCCAGGTATCTCCGGCGAAGGCACAAAATCGCCCTCCAGGTGCTTTCAATGCTCTTGGACCTGCAAAAAGAGGTGAGAAGGCCCAGGGCAAATTGCCTGGGCCTCGCGAGGACCTAGTCGAAGTGCGAGGGGGGTTGGTCGACGATGGCCGGAGTTGCGCTCCGGCGATGATGTTTGATTGGGTGAAATGCGTAATGGAACTCTCAATTTTTTTGGGGTTTTTGATCCTAAAGCTAACAGGAAGTGAATGCAATAAAGAAATAGGTGGGATGAAGCCCTCGATGGCCGGAACCAGAGGATGAAGTATACCTCGACGCCGGCGGTTGGCGGAGGTGCTGGAGTCGTCCTCGACCTCGTTCGCCCTTGCTGAGAAGCTCGCGGCGGAGCTGTCACCTCCGGCAAGGCTTGGAGCACAAGAGAGGCGGAGAGGGGTGGACCAAGGGGACTCGAATTCAAATTGAAAAGTGGGGGGCCATTATATTTGGTTTGACCCCTGACTGAGATGCTCCAAAGATCAAGAAATATTTTGCAAATCTTGGGTCCAAAGACCAAGATTAAGCTTGGGCGAGTGAGATAGATGGTTGGTGAGCAATATTGCAGAAGGAATCATCACGAAAACATGAAAGAATCGACTGGGAAAAAGCCACAAAGATGGCTCAAAAACCAAGTCTGACAGGGTCTACAGGGGGTAGGTCAGCTAGTTGACCGAAGTCAACTAGGGTTTGCACCTGGTTGGTCCACGTGGACCAACCAGGAAAAACCCTAAAAAAAATATTTGTTAATTCTATTTAAAATAGTAAATGGCCGAATTAAATAAAAGTTATAAAATAAAAAATGTTCAAAATTTTTTATAGTATTTTATTCTGATTTTTATTTATTTTCAGGAGTTTTATTTTTACAAGTTGCCTTTTTAACCCTATATAGGTATAATACCTATGTATTTTAATATTTTATTTTATTTTATGTATTTTTAATCTTATTATTTTTATTTATGATTTTGTAAAATTATAACATACTTTTATATGCATAAATATATTTTTATTTTATTTTTTCTGAGATGTTTTGTATATTTAATAAAATACAAGTGTATTTTATATAGGTACAAGTATATGCAGTATACCTATGTATTCTTTATACAAGTATTTTTATTTTTATTTTTCTTTGCATTTTATTTCAATTTCAATGCACATATACAGTATAAGTAATATTTACAAAATTATAAAAATATAAAAATGAATAAATAATGAATAAAGAATAAATTGAATATTTTATTCAGTACAAGTATACAATGAGGGTCCAAAAGTCAACTTTCAAACCGTAGCTCCGCCAAATGCGAAACCACCGCCATTGGATAGATTATTTTATTCTATATACAATTAAAGGTGAGTACACTGCATTTGGAGTTGTCGTTTGTGAGATACGGGTCTGGGAAGTTGGGATTTTGGATTCTTATTCAGACCATATCTTTTTGTCTGTACATGACTTTTCTGTGAAATCAATTTTGTCTTTTTCTTTATGAAATTATATACAACTTTCATGTATAAAGTTTCTTTATTTGATGTACAAAAAGTGGAACCAAAAATAGGTCCCAAAATGAATAAAGAATAAGCAGGAAGTATAGGTATTTTGACTGTATTTCAGACCTTATCTCCCCCTACTTTATTCCTTGTCGACCTATTCATCCAGATGCCTAGGTCTCGGGGGTTTTGAGTCATAAAATATTTACAATATTTTATTCTTTTTCTTTTCTTTATTTATTCTATAATTTTGGCCTTAATTACAGTAATTTACACACTGTTGAGATGCACATGCATGAATGCTAAAATGCTTGATTTAAGGCTATTTACAGGCATTTGCTAGGGTTTTAGGTGCCAAAATGATAGAATAAAGATGATGAAATGTGGATTCATCATAGACCACCCTGTAGTTCTAGATATTATTAAATGAATGAAAGTTTTTAGATAATTGCACTTATACCCCTGTGTGTGGTTTATTTGAGCATGTGCTGCTTATTTTGGGTTATTTGCAGGTAAGCCCCCTGGACTTTTGGTACCTGTTACCAATAAGTCCTCGGGACTTATTTTTCTTACATTTAGGTCCCTGAGTGCCCCAGGCACGCGCGTGGCGCGTGTTTTGCTGGGTATTTTGCACCAGGACCCCCAGAACTTTGGGTATTTGCACTTTGGTCCCTGTGCACAGTGCCCCTCTTTTATTTTTGAATAAAATATCAAATCACCTCCAAATCCAACGAGAATTTGACACATGGCTCCTGCCATGGTGTAGGATTTTTGAGGACATTTTTGATTTCGTTTGTTATTTTTAAAAATTCAAAAACATTCATTTTTGCTACTGTCTATCTTTAAAAATTCACAAAAAAATATAAAAACTCACTTAAAAATTCTATAAAAATTGTCTACTATTTGTTTTACTTAGTTTGATTTTCTAGCTAATTTTGGCTATTTTTCATTACTAAAAACCACTAAAAACATAAAAACACTCAAAAACCTATAAAAAATCTAATAAATAAATTAAAAATCCAAAAATAATAAAATTGGTACCTAAAGTTTCCTTGTTTTATCATCTTTACAGGAAAATTACCTCCAGGCCATTTTGGGGCCCTTAGATATTTTATCTAGGGCTTTTTGGCTCGACTGGACAGTACCCCCTGTTTGTTTCACTTTCTGATTTTTAGAAAATCAAATAAACATCAGAAAATTACCAAAAATTCATCAAAAACACTAAAAAATATAAAATATATAAAAACATTTTTGTTTTAATTTTTGGTTGATTTTTAGTACCTTAAATAAATTGTTGAAGTGTGCTTTTCTTTGTTTTCTTTATTGTCTTAATTACTTAAAAATCCAAAAAAATATAAAACAAATTAAAAACCACTAAAAATATTTTATTCTTTTATTTTCTTTCTTTTTACTACTTCGTAGGCCTCTCGGCCAACCCGTGCTCCTTGAGTTCGACCCTGGGTGCTATACCAGGTTAATCTCATAGCAGGACCGCTACTTCGTATTTCGATCGATTTTATCTTTATATAGTGGTTCATTTTTCTTGATTGAGCCGACTTGATCGTGTGGGTCGCAACGACCACTTTAGCACCTATACCCTAGCCTTCAGGCCGCTCATCAGAATAGCGCCATTGCCGGGGAGCACGGCTTAGTAGTTTTTATTTTATCTTTACTTTTGTTTTCGCGGCTTTTTGCGGCTCTTTCAGAGCTCGCGGTTTCTTGCGGCTTTTGTTTACATTTTCTTTTATTTTTATTTTATTTTATTTTATTTTCTTTTTCTTTTATTTTTGTTTTTATTATTTTGTGTGTTTATTTTATTTTGCATTTTTGCACATATACCCTTATTTTCATTTCCATTTATTTCTCTTTTATTACTATTTGATTATCTGGTTCTGACCACTCTGTTCTTTCTTGCGAGGGTCCGAGGACCGAGGCGGCTGATCTCGAGAAGCCGACGCAACCGCGGGATTCGAAGGCGGCTTCCTTCTCTACGAAGCCACAGGAGAGAGTGAGAGAGAGCTGAGTGGGAGAGGATTTTTGTTTTTATTTCCATTATTATTGTAATAATACAGGACACTCTCAGAGACTTGGACATTGCTTGTGACTTAGCGGGTCTGTTTCGCCGAGCACCGGTGTGCTCGGGGGACCCTTAGTTTTTCGCGGCTTTTTACGTGGTTTTGGTTTTCTTTTATTTTCTTACTGCCTTTTCCGGTGTTTACGCGGTTTTTGCTCGAGCCCCTAGACTTAGGAATTTCTATTGCTTGTGCCGTAATTAGTAGGATCCCCACACCTAATTGATTGCCTGTTCCTATAGAACGTTAATTGGACCTACTAAAAATTATTAATAAAAATAACCGAATCATCTTCTTCGTAGCCTACGTGCCGCAGCCCGTCCTGTAAAGCGCTTTCTCCTACCCCCGATTTGTCGGACAGAGGAGGGACGGGCCAAGACCGGACTCTTTGGCTTGGAGGTCGGTGATTGGTTAGACGGTTCTTCGATAGAAATTGCTCATCTAGGACTCGGCTTTCCCGTTGCATCATTTAGGTAGTTTACTTTTCAGTCTTTCAATTCTGCGTGGATCACTTGCATGTAGAGTGCTGGAGACAAGGTACGCATTTCTTAACTCAGCATGCATCATTGATTTCATCGCGCATCGGCTTTTTCGTCTTCTCCCCCCTGTTTTGGATTAAATAACCAGGAGAACCGAAAAATTCGTTAGGCCTTTTGTTTTGATTTGAAAAAGATTAAAAAGAGAAACCATAAAATTGGGATTGGTTAACACTATTGATCTTAAAAGACGCTCACCCTAAAAATTTTGTCTTGGGGAGAGCAACCCCCTCATTGTATGGTTTGGATGCGCGAGAGAGTGACCCGCACCCTAGGTAGAGCCCTCCGGTGCTAGTCCCGACTGATTACCGACTTCTCGGTGCGGGCCAGTCGGTTGGGATAGCATCGGGCATCCTAACAGGTCACGTAAGCGCTCTGATATTTTGTGTGTTCACCTAATAAAATTGACAAGATAATTTGACCGAACTTTCACGGTCTTCAGCTCGCGTCGCGTTGGTGAACCGGGGGTTTGTTTTGTGATCATAGTTTTTCCAGATCTCATCCACCCTACTCGCCAGATCAAGATGATGGGTAGACGCTCCCTTAGGCAGCCTCTGGCTGCACCGCTTCCGAGCACGTCTACCCAGTCATCTAGGTTGGCCCGCGAGAGCCGAGACCAGCTCTCCAAGCCCGAGTACGACTCCACCCTGTTCCCCCTCGACCCCCTTTCTTTCAGACCTGAGAGACATGAGCCCGAGGAGAGATTGATAGATTTAACAGCACCTGAGTTGGGCTCATTTGATTTTGCAGCAGACGTCATGGCCGGCAGTTCTGAGGATCGTTCTCGTACAGAGCACGTCGTGATGGATCAGGGAGCGATCAACTCCACCTTGATCGCCTCGTTAGATGCAGTTCAGCAGCAGTTACACGATCAGGGAGCGTTCATGATTGAGATGAGGAGAGAGTTGGAGCGCCTCCGAGCAGAGCGAGATGAGCAGAGCGAGCCTGAGGACGGACCAGATGCAGAGGCACGAGCCGCCGCAGCAGCAGCAGCAGCAGCCGCAGCCGCCGCCGCAGCGGCAGCCACCGCGGCAGGAGGACCACCTAGACCGATGCGGGAGTTGCACAACCCCGGATCTACACTGATGCACCATTGGGTGGTGGTACCTGCTATCGTGGGGGACTTCAAGTTCCCCCCGAACACCCTGCAGATGCTTCCCCGTTTTCACGGACTTGCCACTGAGGAGCCCCACCTCCACCTCCAGGAGTTTCTGATGATTTGCAGTACTGTCCACGGCCGGCATGTGGACCAGGATACGATCAGGATGATCGCCTTCCCCTTTTCACTGGCAGATAGAGCAGCCACCTGGTTGAAACACTTGGGGAAGTTTGTCTACACCTGGGAGCAGCTCCGCACCGAGTACTTGAATAAGTACTATCCACTCGGGCGGACGAATGCAGCGAGGGCCCTGATCAACAACTTCTCCATGCTCCCCAACGAGCAATTTCACGAGGCATGGGAGAGGTTCCGAGAGCTCATAGACAGATGCCCGCACCACGACATCACGAAGCCGAACCTTGTGCAGAGCTTCTTCAGCGGGTTGACACCAGAGCTCCAGGGCCTGGTGAATGCTTCTTGCGGTGGGTCCTATTTCGCCAAGGACCACGACCAGGTCTAGGCCATCTTCGAGGAGATGGCTGAGAATTACATGGTGATGTCCCAGACCCGGTTGTACACTCAGGGGAGACCCCAGCAGCAGCCAGGACCCGTGCAGTACCAGCGGATAGCACGGGTCGATGCAGGTCCATCCAGCTCGTCCGCAGTCGCAGCAGCACAGGCAGAGTCGTCCGCTGCGGACATGGGTATCATCAGCGAGAAGTTGGACCGCATGGAGCTGATTGAGAAGAAGTAGTGCCAGAGCCTCACTCAGATGGATCAGATGGCACAGACTCTGAGCGACATGAAGACCCAGCTCATGTGTCTCCAGGAGGCACAGACGGCTTCTCAGCCCCGTCTTCAGTCGTGAGGCGATACCGGCGGCAGCAGCAGCTCGTCCCAGCGCTCCAGCTCCCTACAGCAGCCTAGACAGGTTCACCTTGTACAGGCGGAGCCGTACCAGCACCCGCAGCCCACCTACCAGTCCCCACCATCTCCAGACATGCAGATGGTGGTCTACCAGCCGGATCAGCCTCTGGCCGTACTCCCGCCAGCCCCCTACGATGCAGAGCCGTTGATGGATGTCAACGGGATTTGGTATGACCGTCCCCAGCCTGGGATCCGACGAGACCATCCCGGATTCAGGTGGGGGAGTGGAGGTACCCAGCCCCAGCAGCAGCCAGCCGGTCAAGGAGGGCAGTACGCCCAGTAGAGAGATCACCAGCCGCAGCAGCAGCCCCCAGCATACCAGTCACACCAGCCTTCGTCCCCCCCCCCTTCGGTCCTCGTCCCTATCAGCAGCAGGGACAGGCGTGAGCAGCAGGCTCACCCACCTTACCAGCAGCAGCATCCTACCTCCTACCCCTCTCAGCAGCACCACCAGCAGTTCCAGCAGTCTCAGCACCAGAGAGGCTACCCGTCGGGCTCCCATGAGAGCCCTGCCTTGGATGACATAGCCCGCCTCCTCACGGACCAGCAGGCTACTTTTAGACGGGGAGATGGACGAGTTCCGCCAGGAGATGCGGGACCTGGTGAGAGGGAAGGCCGCTATTCCTGCACAGATTGAGCCGAATCCGAATAGCCTCAAGAGGAAGGTCTGAGCAGGAAGTTCACACTGAGTACACCACTCCTAGTGATCCATTTATTGATACATCTTCGGATCTATTTTGATGCTAATTTTGTTACACTTAGGAGCGGTAGAGCACCAGCAGGCAGCGCCTCGTCTGAGCCACACCACGAGGATACTTCCGGAGCCCCACATGAGGAGGAGAGCGGTACTGATGCCGCTCCAGATGATGATGGTGGTACTGATGCCACCAAGGATGCTGATTCTACCGGCGGTACTGAGGCCGCCGCTTCACCAGATCGAGGAGGTGGTACTGACGCCACCCATTTAGCCGAGCCAGCCCGCGGTACTGATGCCGCGAGACGTCCAGCAGCAGCAGCAGCAGAGTCAGCCCGTGGTGGTACCGAGGCCACCGGTGTTTGTTTTGATAGAGATGTTGTCTTTCCTCGTATGGATGTATCTCAGAACTCTATTTTGAATAAAGGAAAAGGTTTAGTTTCTTCTGGTCCCACTGTGGTGCTTGATGTATGTGCGGATCCGGCCGTCGAGCCGTCTAGGCCTTTTCCTAGTCCTTCATCTGCGAAGGACCTTGTGATCCCCTTTCCTAGAGCCCTTCAGATGGGAAGGGGGAAGCAGTATGGGCAGATCCTGCAGCACAGGCCATCCTCTCATTCCCAGACACCACTGATGCAAAGATGACAGCAGAGAGAGCTTGGAGAGCACAACCCTGGTTCAGGATACCATAGAGGCAGCAGAGCCGGTCCTTGATCGCGACACGATTTTCGGTGATGGTGGTGCTGAGGCCACCTTGCTTTACGGTGGTACTGATGCCACCGCGGTTGATACAGATCCCTCGGATTCAGAGTCTGATTGGGCCGATTGCTATGATCAGATGTCAGACTTGAGTCCACCTGAGCCTACGGATGAGGAGGAGGTTGATACAGAGCAGATTAGAGACAGCACAGTTGAGCAGCCTTCTCCAGATCCAGTTTGCGAGAGTTCGCTTTCTTTCTCCCAGGCAGATTTGGCAGACTTAGCAGCATTCACTCATTTCCTTCCGCAGCCAGATTTGCCAACACCCAGCCTTCCAGAGCTGAAGCCGCTCCCTACTTCGCTGAAGTATCGGTTCCTTGCGGGCGAGCCAGAGATGTACCCTGTCATCATCTCCGTCGATCTGACTGGAGAGCAAGAATCCCGTTTGATGGGGGTTCTTGAAAAGAACCGCAAGGCAATCGGATGGAGCGTAGCAGATCTCCATGGGATTAGTCCATCAGTGTGCTCCCACCATATCTATCTCGAGGAGGGGGCGAAGCCGTCGCGTGAGTTCCAGCGGCGACTGAACCCCAACCTGAGAGAGGTCGTGATGAAGGAAATATCAAAATGGTGGAGTGCAGATTTTATTTATCCCATTTCCGACTCCAAGTGGGTCAGCCCCTTGCATGTGGTGCCCAAGAAGACGGGCATCACGACTGTGATCAGTGAGTCAGGAGAGGAGATCGCTACACGAGTACCCACCTCTTGGAGGGTCTGTGTTGACTACAGGAGACTCAACCAGGCCACCAAGAAGGACCATTTCCCCTGCCTTTTATTGACCAGATCATTGAGAGACTGGCAGGGAAGAGCCATTATTGCTTCCTGGATGGGTACTCGGGCTACAACCAGGTGGCCATCGCTCCTGAGGATCAGGAGAAGACCACCTTTACCTGTCCATTTGGTACATATGCCTTTCGACGCATGCCATTTGGGCTATGCAACGCCCCTGCGACTTTTCAGAGGTGCATGCTGTCGATATTTTCGGACATGGTAGGGGAGTGTTTGGAGGTCTTCATGGACGATTTCTCGGTCTACGGCGACGGATTCGACTCCTGTCTTGACTGCCTAGACCGAGTACTCCAGCGATGTATTGAGTACCATTTGGTTCTATCTTGGGAGAAGAGTCACTTCATGGTGACTCAAGGGACGGTGCTTGGCCATATCATCTCCAACAGGGGCATGGAGGTTGATCCGGCCAAGGTTGATGTCATTAGGAAACTCGCACCGCCGTCCAATCTGAGGCAGCTACGGTCATTCCTGGGGCATGTTGAATTTTATAGGAGATTCATTCAGGATTTCAGCAGGATTGCCCGGCCGTTGACTGACCTCTTGACGAAAGACACCGAGTTCCTTGTCGATGACAAGTGTCTTTCATCCTTCGCGACTCTCCAACAGTGTGTGATTGAGGCTCATGTTCTCCAGCCGCCTGATTGGTCTCTCCCATTCGAGATCATGACGGACGCCTCCGATTTTGCTGTAGGGGCAGTGCTGGGACAGAGGAGGGATGGAGTTCCATTTGCTATCCACTACGCTAGCCGCACATTGGATTCCGCCCAGCGGAATTACACGGTCACAGAGAAGGAGATGCTAGCCATAGTGTTCGCCCTAGATAAATTTCGATCTTATATCATTGGATCTAGAGTGACTTTGTATACAGATCACACCGCCATCAGGTACCTCATGGCAAAGAAGGATGCCAAGGCCAGATTGACTAGATGGATCCTTCTACTCCAGGAGTTCGACATTGAGATCAAGGATAATCCTGGAGTCAAGAATGTGGTGGCGGATCATCTCTCCCGTTTAGAGAAGCATGAGGAGTCTGAGCAGATTGATCCTATTAGAGATACCTTCCCAGATGAGGCGATCCTTGCTATCGCCTCACTCCCATGGTACGCCGATATTGTGAACTTTCTCGTTGCTGGGAAAGTCCCACAAGATTGGCCCAGGCAGAGGCTTGAGACCTTCCTCGCGAAGGCCAAGTCCTACCATTGGGAGGATCCCATCCTTTACCACGAAGGAGGGGATAGCGTCTGGCGTCGGTGTATTCCTCAGAAGGAACACCATAACATCCTCACTTACTGCCACAAGCTTGAGGCAGGAGGACATCATTCTGGGAGGAGAACGGCACAGAAGGTGCTCCAGTCCGGCTTGTGGTGGCCTACTCTCTTCAAGGACTCAGATGAGTTCGTGAAGAGGTGTACTGACTGTCAGAGGATGGGCACTTGTGGACAACGTGATATGATGCCGATGCAGCCCATTCACTTCTGTGAGGTTTTTGACGCATGGGGCATCGATTTCATGGGTCCATTCCCTAAGAGTCAGGGATTCGAGTACATTCTGTTGGCCGTTGATTATGTTAGTCGTTGGGTGGAGGCTATCCCCGCCTGAGCCGCTGATGCAAGGACAGTTTGCAGATTTTTGAGGAAGCATATCATCACGCGGTTCGGGGTTCCACGAGTTCTGATTTCTGATGGGGGATATCACTTCATCAACGACTAGGTGAAGGCACTTGCTAGCGAGTTCGGTATAAACCATCGTGTTGCTACACCTTACCATCCACAGACGAATGGTCTAGCCGAGGTGTCGAATAGGGAGATCAAGACTATATTGCAGAAAGTCGTCCGCCCTGACCGAAAGGATTGGTCACAGCTTTTGGACTCGGTCTTGTGGGCATACAGGACGTCTTTCAAGACTCCATTGGGCATATCTCCCTTTCGCCTCGTATATGGCAAGCCGTGCCATTTACCTGTTGAGTTGAGGCACAAGTCACTTTGGGCAGTCACAGATATTCTGATGGATCCAGATGGTATGGGAGACCAGAGGAGGGCAGAGTTAGCAGCCTTGGAGGAGCTTCGAGATGCAGCGTTTTCAAACAGCCTACATTATAAGGAGAAAGTGAAGGAGTGGCATGATTCTCATATCAGCCACAAGCATTTTGAGATTGGACAGAGAGTATGGCTGTTTGATGCGAGGCTACGTTTATTTCCAGGGAAGCTACAGAGCAAATGGAAGGGACCCTACTTGGTCAGAAAGGTACATGACAACGGTAGCATTGATATATCTGAGTTGTCTTCTGAGAGTACCTTTCGAGTGAACGGCCAGCGGCTCAAGCCACTTCTAGATCATGAGCCGCGGGTCGCTGATCTTGCCCCTATTCATTTTGCATGAGATGTGGTCTTTTGACTCACATCTAATGCATCTCACGCCTGAGTTTCACTGATCTTCCGCCTTGTATAGATCCAGATGTCCATATCATTACATTCTTTAGTCCCACATCCCTTTCTTCATCTTGTGATTATGCTATACTTAGGGTGCACTTTACCCTAAGTATAGGGGGGATGTGAGACCTTTTGGGTGTTTCTTTTGTTCCTGTTTACCCCTGTTTTTGCTGCCTATACTTAGGGATATTTTACCCTAAGTATAGGGGGGGGTAGACCCTGTACATTCTCCACTCGGTTTTTCCCTTAGTATACAGCCTGCTATACTTAGGATTATTTAATCCTAAGTATAGGGGGAAGAACCGAGCCCCTCTTGACTTTTCATTCTTCTTCTGTGTATATAGCCTTTCTTTTCACTTCTCTATATCTAGCACGAGTTATGTCTTCTTCATCGCTCTTGACTCTGAGGACATCGTTCGAGCTAAGTATAGGGGGGTGTGTATATATTTCATATATACTTTAGCCATAACTCGTACTTTGTGTGAGTGTGTTTATAAATAAAATGGCTAAAAATCACAAAAATTAAAAATTTTCATGTACATAATCTTCTTTTATTTGCACATAAATAGCTAGTGTACAAATTATTTTTGTAAAAATGATTTCAAAAATCTTTTGTGTAAAGCTTGTGTAAATATTTTTTGTATCAAAATTATGTATATAGTACAAAATTTTTCCAAAATGTTTTGAAAATCAAAAGTTTGCAAAAATCTTGTGTAAATGTGTGTAAATATCTTTTTGCAAAACTTGCACTTCATGCATCATTCATACATGATTTCAAAACATTTTTCAAAAATTTTGCTTGTTTGTAAACTTTTTGTAAATAAGCATCTTTTGTACATATGTATATAGTTTTTCTGGATGATAGTTGACATTTAAACTAGCCTGGAATCAAATTGAGAAATGGAGCTTGATTAAGATCTTAACCCACCTAACTTCTAAGAGGAACCTTATAGGGCTTAGGTTTAAGGCTTTTCAGGTCCATGGTGACTTAATTCTTTGAGTCCACTAGGCTATGATCACATGTCATCTCAATGAGCCTAAGTAGAGCACTTAACAACAACACATGACTCATATAGATTATGGCTTTACTTGGACACTAGCACTATGCACCGAGCTCTCTACGGATGAGGTGGTGAGGAGGCAGTCTTCCTTGACTTGGGGTAGCATATGAGGGTAGTACTTCTAGGCGGAACCTCTCTTCTTCTTTTAGTGAAGGAAGTGCATCTCAACTTGGTCTGGTTGCCATGAAGTCTAACGACGGGAGTTGTGGGTTGCAATAAAGCTTCAAAAGAGGGATAGTCTACTGGCTCAAGAGGAAAAACTCCTTGTATATATGCTGCACATGTATATGTTGTACAGATGCACTTGAAAAAAAATGTGCAAAAAGAAAAGAACTCCAAAAAGTGGTGGGTATGATAGAAAATGATAATCCCACCGGAGTATGTATATAGAGTGCAATAAGCAAAGCTTGAGTTACATGATCCACCTGTTGTAGTTTGCAGCAGGGAGACTTGGCTACACTGGTCAAGCTCCCAAGGGTACTTGGCTACACTGGCCTTGACCCATTCTCTTCTTCCTCCTCTTCTTGAGCCGGTTGAACTTGAACTTAGAAGGGAATACCCCGCTCCTCGAGGAAAGAGTGGCCAGACTGAGGTCATAGAGTTACCTTGTTGGGGAGGGTTGTCAAGTTGCCATTTCTGAGGTGGAGAGCTTAGACCTCACTTTCACAGGACAAGAAAAGGTTCATGGTCTTCAGGGTTTGTGATTGATGACTTGTTCTGATCTGGAGCATTGAGGAGTCTTGGTTATAGATTAGTGGAACTTAGAGGTTGTTGAGTTTTAAGCTTAAGTCTAAATAAGGTTCCGACACATTAATAATCCAAAGATCTGATCGAGCTCCATACCCCAATTTAATGAAGGCAAGTTTAATAATCAACCTTGATCCATGTACATCCTCTTTTTCTTTTTCTTTCTTTCTTTTTCACTTCTTTTTCAAATAAGTGTTTGCTAAGGGACTAGCAAAGTTAAGTATAGGGGGGTGATGAATACTCATTCATCACTCTTTATTCTTATATTTTAGCTACAAAAACCTTTGCAAATACATGTAGATATGTGTAAATAGGAATAATTACCAAAAAGTATGCATTGTGTAAAAACCTATAATTAGCATGTTTTTGTGCAAAAATAAAAGAATAAATATTAAAAAGAAAAAGAGGGAAATATTTAGAATAAATATTGAGCAACCTAACCCAAGGGAGGGCTCAGCATGGGCCTGACCGCATAAAAACCAAAGTAGAGGGAGATAGGAGCTCTTGTGTAAATATTTATGTAAATAAATAAAAATATTTTCCTCACCAAAAATATGCTCGTAAATACTTGTACATATTTATTAATATAAAATCAAAAGAAAAAGCTAAAAATCAAAAAGAATCAAAACACCCCTTTTACCTTGTACATAAACCACTTATATGTATTTATTTAACCTTGTAAATATTTATAATTAATTTTTATAATTTTTGTAAATAGTCTATGTTATAAATTGTAAATAAATAAAATAAAAACAATTAAAATCAAAACAAAATAAAAATAGCAAAATTAAAAATACAAAAACACATTGTACATATACCAAGTATATAGATGTACATATATATTTATTTTACCTATGTAAATAAATAATAAAAATAAAATGAAAATACCTTTTTGTTCCTTATTTTATAATATAAATAAATAAAATATAAAATAGGGATAAAAGTATACAAAAATAATAATTTAAAAATCAAAAATCAAAACCCTAATTGTTTACAAATACCTATATAGTACATACTATGCATATAGCTTATTTTTATTTCGAAAAAATTATTAAAAATCACCAAAAAATAGAAAAAAAATAAAAGAAAAATATTTCATGTTTTGAGTTTTGGCTGAATCGGGCCCTAGCTACCCTCATTTGTCACTTCAATATTCAGCCACGTGGCCCATTCTCATTGGGTCCTGGGGATGTTGACCGCCCGGTCAACTACCCCCCCAGGACCACTTCCCACGGGTCTGAGCTCCGGACCTGATTTCTCCAATTTTTTCCCGCTCAACCCGATCACCATTTCATCAAACCCCGGCTCCGTTTTGATCCTCCTACATCCGACATCCTCGTCGGGCATCCACCTTGGGATCTGCGCGCCATCACGACCCTACCCGAGCCATCCTTCTGGACCGCTCCAGCATATATAAGCGAGCTCCGCCACCTTCTCTCTCTATCTTTGGCCATTCGCCTTCTTCTCCTGTGAGCTCCAGAGAGTGTGTGAGGTGACAGCTCGCGCCTGAGCCTGTTGCGGCGAGGAGAGGAGGAGGATTCCATCGATCCGGCGACGTAGCCGTCGCAGCTCCGCCACCAGCGCGAGCTTCGAGCCTCGGATCGAGACGATCCTCGAGGCGACGACCAGGAGCATACCCAGCTCCTCCCCAGTCTCTCCGTTCATCCAGGTAGCCATTTAGCTCCGCCATTTCCTTCGATTTTCGTTTATCCCCAAATCGCACCGCCGCCGTCGTTCTTTGATTCCGACCACCCCGTTACCCACTTCGATCATCGGAATCGCCCATTACGTTCGCCTTCGTCCGACGCACCTTCTCCACCCACTCACTCAACCCAGCTCGCACAGGAGCTGGGAACCGAGCTCCTCCGTCCACCCCCTTCGCCGGAGCTCGCCGTCCCGACGCACCAGCCACCTTCACCTCGCCTAACCGGGTCGAGGCACTTTGCCCTCGACCCGCGAGTCTTCTGGGTTGCTTTGCAGGTCCAACAAAGGCCATCTGAGGCCTTTTGCCGTTCAGACCAGGAGCCTCACCTCCGCCACCCTCGCCGGAGCTCACCCGAGCTCGGCTGGACCATCGGAGGGCATCAGTAGCTGCGCACAGACACGGCGGAGCTTCTCCGATCCTTAGGCGCAGCAGAGGAGGTCGGGAGTGCGTCCACGAGGCCGGCGAAGTTCGCCGGCCACCTGTTCATCCAGGACCTCCACTTGCCGTCGATCGCCTCCCCCTCGCTCCAGTTTTGATCCTGGCCGTCCATCCTGGGAGCCACCAGCACCGCTCGATCCGAGGAGAGACGATCCGGAGCGCCCACCATCCGCAGCCGTCAGATCTCCACGTGGCGCGCATCCAACGCCCCCGCTTAATAAAGGGTAATTTACCCTTAGGCCCCTGTCTTTATTTTATTTCATTTTAGTCCTGTAAATATTGAAATCAGTTGTTTAGTTTTAGGGTAATTTACATAGTGGACCTTGAGCTTTAGATATTTGCATTTATACCCCTGTCTGTTGTGGACACGTGCATCGACACGTGATTTGTTTGGGTTATTTGCAGTAGACCACCCTGTAGTTCTGGATATTATTAAATGAATGAAAGTTTTTAGATAATTGCATTTATACCCCTGTACGTGGTTTATTTGAGCATGTGCGGCTTATTTTGGGTTATTTGCAGGTAAGCCCCCTGGACTTTTGGTACCTGTTACCAATAAGTCCTCGGGACTTATTTTTCTTACATTTAGGTCCCTGAGTGCCCCAGGCACGCGCGTGGCGCATGTTTTGCTGGGTATTTTGCACCAGGACCCCCAGAACTTTGGGTATTTGCACTTTGGTCCCTATACACAATGCCCCTCTTTTATTTTTGAATAAAATATCAAATCACCTCCAAATCCAACGAGAATTTGACACATGGCTCCTGCCATGGTGTAGGATTTTTGTGAATTTTTGAGGACATTTTTGATTTCGTTTGTTATTTTTAAAAATTCAAAAACCTTCATTTTTGCTACTGTCTATCTTTAAAAATTCACAAAAAAAATAAAAACTCACTTAAAAATTCTATAAAAATTGTCTACTATTTGTTTTACTTACTTTGATTTTCTAGCCAATTTTGGCTATTTTTCATTACTAAAAACCACTAAAAACCTAAAAACACTCAAAAACCTATAAAAATTCTAATAAATAAATTAAAAATCCAAAAATAATAAAATTAGTACCTAAATTTTCCTTGTTTTATCATCTTTACAGTAAAATTACCTCCAGGCCATTTTGGGGCCCTTAGATATTTTATCTAGGGCTTTTTGGCTCGGCTGGACAGTACCCCCTGTTTGTTTCACTTTCTGATTTTTAGAAAATCAAATAAACATCAGAAAATTACCAAAAAATCACCAAAAACACTAAAAAATATAAAATATATAAAAACATTTTTGTTTTAATTTTTTGTTGATTTTTAGTACCTTAAATAAATTGTTGAAGTGTGCTTTTCTTTGTTTTCTTTATTGTCTTAATTACTTAAAAATCCAAAAAATATAAAACAAATTAAAAACCACTAAAAATATTTTGTTCTTTTATTTTCTTTCTTTTTACTACTTCGTAGGCCTCTCGACCAACCCGTGCTCCTTGAGTTCGACCCTGGGTGCTATACCAGGTTAATCCCATAGCAGGACCGCTACTTCGTATTTCGATCGATTTTATCTTTATATAGTGGTTCATTTTTCTTGATTGAGCCGACTTGATCGTGTAGGTCGCAACGACCACTTTAGCACCTATACCCTAGCCTTCAGGCCGCTCATCAGTAAGCAGGTCAAGTATAAGGCCATATTGGTGGTGAAAGGATTCAGTCAGAAAGAAGGAGTGGACTATGATGAGATCTACTCCCCGTGGTGAAGATGAATTCAGTGAGAATGGTGCTAGGACTTGTTGCTAGCATGGACCTTGAGCTAGAGCAGATGGATGTGAAGACGATGTTTCTTCACAGTGATTTGAAAGAAGAGATCTACATGGATCGGGCACATAGATTTCAAGAGAAAGGGAAAGAGCACATGATTTGCAGGTTGAGAAAGAGTCTTTATGGCTTGAAGCAAGCTCCGAGATAGTGGTACTTGAAGTTTGATACTTTCATGGCAAAGCAAGGCTTCAAGAGGACTACAACTGATCCATGTGTATATGTTCGTCGTCTTCCCAATGACAGGTTTGTCATTCTTTTGATCTATGTGGATGATATATTGATTATAGGTTATGATTCTGAATTGATTGCAAAGCTCAAGAGAAAACTCTCTAAAGAGTTTGAGATGAAAGATTTGGGAAAGGCAAGTCACTTCCTTGGGATGTAGATTACAAGGGACAAGAAGAAGCACATGTTGTGGTTGTCGCAAGAAAGTTATGTTGAGCGCGTGTTGGAGCGGTTCAACATGAAGAATGTAAAGCCTGCCAGCACACCCTTAGCCTCTCATTTCAAGCTAACCAAAGAGTCATGTCCTTCCACTTCTGATGAGAAAATAGAGATGATCAAGATCCCATACCAATCCGCAGTTGGGAGCCTCATGTATGCAATGGTTTGCACTAGACCCAACATAGCCCATGTAGTAGGCGTGGTGAGAAGATTCATGTCCAATCTGGAGAAGGACCATTGGGAGGCCGTGAAATGGATCTTGAGATACTTGAGAGGTACCTCAAGTATGTTTCTTGTTTTTGGAAGGCCAGATCCCAAACTATATGGCTACACTGATGCAGATATGGCAGGAGACATGGACCAGAGAAAGTGTACCTCAGGCTACATTTTCACATTTGTAGAGGGAGCCATATCATGACAATCCAAGCTAAGAAATGTGTTGCTCTCTCGAATACCGAGGCATAATATTTAGAAGCAACAGAGGTTGAGAAAGAAGTGTTGTGGCTACAACGCTTTCTTGGTGAGTTTGGATTGAATAATAGTGAGCTAGTTGTGTTTTGTGATAGTCAGAGCGCTATAGACTTGAGCAAGAGTACCATGCACCATGCTCGTACAACACACATTGATGTGAGATATCATTGGTTGAGGGATGCAATTGAAAAGAAGCAGCTCATGTTGAAGAAGATTTATACTGATGAGAACCCCTCAGACATGTTGACCCCCTACACAATCACCCGTGACAAGCTTCAACCTGTAGAGAGCTGAGCGGTGTCACTTCTTCTTGATCTCCATCACTGGACAACACTTCCCGGTTGGGGCTGGAGGGGGAGGTTGTTGGGTTTATTGCAGTCCAGCCTCAACTTGAAGGGAACTTTCACTATTGGACTCAATTGCCTGGATTGGCTCCATTACAACATCGTCTACTCGCACTTCAATGTCTATTCTTATCACGATGGTGACATGGTCAATCGGGATGGAACACAATCGGAGATGGGCTCTTTCAGGATTCCGACCTTCGTCATGCATAATTTCCAACATCATCTGTGACTTCCCCATGATAATTAAAAATTGATGGCACCTGGGATTTTGATCCACTCAGATGTTCCTATTATGGGCTTCATGTAATTCAACACGCCACAGAGTGGCTATTTTTGTACAAGTTTTTTGGTGAAGTTATAAATACAATTACTTTTACGTATAAAAAACCGAAAGAACATTTGGCTCATCTTGACCGTAGTGGATTTGTTGCCGGTCTTGCCCCGTGATTTTTCCCTTGCTCACATCGAGTAAGGATTTCCACGCAAAAATCATGATCTTGTGTGGTTGTTTGTGTAATTGCTTGTCATTGTTGCCATTTCGTTCTCGTGTGAGGAATATATTGTTTTGTGCCATCTTTATTGCAGGTAAGGGATTTAGGGACACACCTATTATCCCCAGTAGTAAAGAAAAACGACTTCTGCATTGCAATTTGAATATGAAATGTAAGCATAAGTTTTTTAATTTTTTTCTATATTCTTAAGACATCTATTGCAAGTATCTAGACGATTTCGACCCATATCTATATCCGATTTTAAAGATAAGTGAGATCATCGTTTCATGTAAAACTAACATTCATTTGCTTCCCTTTGGAACCCTTCCAAAGGTTCCATTACCGGATCCTAAAAGCAAATCGGATCCTCCCCTCAATAAGCCCGACCCGTTTAACCCGCACTTCGGGTTACGTGCGAGCCACCACCACCTGGAGCACCCGACTCGCGTTCTCTGACGCAGTCCCGCTGACGTGGCGGTATTTCATTGGCTTCCAACACGTAGCTCGCGATATCATTGGTCACCCCCGCGTGGCCGAGCCCTAGAGCCCTTCCCTCTACAAAACCCTCGACCCCCTCCCCCCAATCGCGATCTCCACTGCGAGAAAGCTCCCATCTTTCGCCGGGATTCGACTCCCGCCGGTAATTCTGATTCCATCTCTCCCCCTTCTCCCATCTCGCAATCTTTTGTCCAATTCGAGGCTGTATTTTGGAACTCAATGCTTTCCTTCTGGTGGATCTTAGGGTTATGGTAGTGCTTTGATTGTAGACGATGGGGATCCGCGCTTTTTTCCTACTTACAGTCGTTGCGAGCTTTGCGTTGCAGCTGCGGGCGTCGGATGAGGTAGGAAACGGGTCGATCTGTGAAAAACTAGTTGTTTTTGGATGTTGGGGGCGTTGATCTGATGGATTTGGGATTGTACAGGTGTTCTACGAGTCGTTTGAGGAGAGCTTTAAGGGGCGGTGGGTCGTTTCAGGGAAGGATGACTACACCGGTACGAGATTTAATCAATGCTTTTGATTTTCCTCTAGATTTGCTGCGTTAATTATAACTGGAAAAAATCTGTTTTTTTGGCTAATAATGGAGTGTTTTGTACGTTTAAATCCTGATTACACTTCTCAAGGTCAACGTGTACAAGATCTTGTAAGCTTAGATGCAATATAGTTGTAATGTATTGTTTCACACTTCGGAGTTCGGACGGTAATTATTTCAAGTTTAGTATTTTCGCACGCTTCTATTTGGGTACTAATGCGTTGATTGTCGAGATGATTCCATCTACTTTTTCCTACGTAAAGTGTTTTTAGGAGCCGTTTCTTGTTGTAGAAATATGACGAATTATTAGTTTAACTTGAATACATTCAGACTTCTTAAGGGAACGGCAGAACTGCGATTTGGATATTGCTATAGAATTTTGGTTGCTCTAAAACGAGGCCTTGGACATCCGCGTCCTGTTATTAGTTTTGCATTTCCCGAGTTGTGTGATAGTCATCTTTGTATATGGTTGCGTGATTTCAATATTATTCTCAACAATTTGCCACCATGTCACCATACCAATCCTCTATAGAAAGAGATGGAGACAAATACCAGGCTTCGGTCTGTGCAACAGATTGCTTTGCAGAATATATAGTTATAATTGCAAAAAGATTGATTATTAAAAGCAATAGATATTGATCATATGCAAAATATTTTTTATTTTCTTACAGTATAGAAGACGATGGGATATTAATTACAAGTCAGCAACTTAATGATCAACGATTTGTCATAATTTTCTTGATTATGTAAGAATTTACTTAATTTGTTTAAGATGAAGCAGACATATTACTGTATTTTTTTGGTTTATATTTATGGGTTTGTTATTCGTGTGTCGAATTTAATCTCTAGTTTTTTGAGATGGACTTTTGCTTATATATGGCTATTTAAAATAATATAAATAATGGCCAATGTAGAGTAATAACTGTCTTTATATGGGACATGTTAGCCCTTTGATTGGTTATTATTGTTGGGTTTTCTGAACAATTCTTCTCTGTTTCAGGTGTGTGGAAGCATGCAAAGAGCGAGGGTCATGAGGATCATGGTCTCCTTGTGAGCGAGAAGGCAAGGAAGTATGCCATTGTAAAAGAACTCGAGGAAGAGGTCAACCTCAAGGATGGCACGATTGTCCTTCAATACGAGGTCCGTCTTCAAAATGGACTTGAATGCGGCGGGGCATACCTGAAATATCTTAGGCCACAGGGAGCTGGTTGGACTCCCAAGGAGTTTGACAATGAGTCCCCCTATTCTATCATGTTTGGCCCCGACAAGTGCGGTTCTACGAACAAAATCCATTTTATTTTGAAGCAGAAGAACCCCAAGTCTGGGCAGTATGTTGAACATCACCTCAAGTACCCGCCATCTGTCCCATACGACAAGTTGTCGCATGTGTACACCGCCATCATTAAGCCTGATAATGAACTGAGAATTTTGCTTGATGGTGAAGAGAAGAAGAAAGCAAACTTCTTGTCCTCGGAAGATTTCGAGCCACCTCTTATCCCTGCAAAGACCATCCCAGACCCAGATGATAAAAAACCCGAGGATTGGGACGAAAGGGCGAAGATCCCAGACCCTGATGCGGAGAAACCCGATGACTGGGATGAGGATGCTCCCATGGAGGTAGAGGATGACGAGGCTGTCAAACCTGAGGGATGGCTGGATGACGAGCCTGAGGAAATTGATGACCCCGAGGCCACAAAACCTGAAGACTGGGATGATGAGGAGGATGGTGAATGGGAGGCCCCGAAGATTGATAATCCGAAGTGCGAGTCCGCACCTGGATGTGGAGAGTGGAAGAGGCCAACAAAGAGGAACCCTGCGTATAAGGGCAAGTGGCATGCACCTTTGATAGACAACCCTAACTACAAGGGCATCTGGAAGCCCCAGCAAATTCCCAATCCTGACTTCTACGAACTCGACAAGCCTGATTTCGAGCCTATTGCTGCTATTGGCATTGAGATATGGACGATGCAGGATGGAATTCTCTTTGACAACATCCTCATTGCCACCAATGAGAAGGTTGCCGAGTCTTACAGGGAAAAAGCATGGAAGCCAAAGTACGATGTCGAGAAGGAGAAGCAGAAGGCTGAGGAAGCAGCAGCCACTGTTCCTGGTGAATTGTCAGGCATTCAGGTTTATATATGGCAACATTTGCTCCCTTACAGTAGCTGAGTTATGTCTCGAGAGTGTTTCTTACAGAATTTCTTGTTATTTTGCAGAAGAAGGTGTTCGATGTCCTATACAAGGTCGTGGATGCCGTACCTTTGGGAGAGCACAAGATCAAAGTCATTGTATGCATCTCACACGCCGTGAATCTGCTATGAATTATTTGTTTCTTCTTTGTTTTGACAGTATGATTGTTTTGAAATTTCCAGGACCTCATAGAGAAGGGAGAGAAGCAACCCAACCTTACGATCGGCATTCTCGTCTCCATCATTGTCGTACTTTTGACGATCATCTTTAAGGTTCTCTTTGGTGGAAAGAAACCTGCGGTGAGTTACGGTCATTTTCGTACATAGCTTGTGAGTTAAACAACTTAAACACGTTGCTTACACAGTGCATCAGTCTTGCATGCAAAATTTAGTTTTATAACTCAGGTGCAACTTCAATCTTTATGTTAGATAGTTAGGTTCTAGGTTAACTTTTTCAATGATCTTGTTCAGTATTTGGTTATAAATCTTTGCCTGCATGATGATAGTAAGCTTCCCATTCCATAGATCTTTTGAATTCCTTCTTTTTTCTCACATCCTTGAATGTGTGTTTGCACCGGTCTTACCAGGCTCCTGCAAGGACAGCCCCAGCTCCGGCAGCAGCCTCAGCATCCAACGGCACGGAGAATAAGGAGGATGAAGCCGAGAAGATCGATGATGAAAATGAGAGCGAGAAGGAGAATGCAGCTGCCCCACGGAGGAGGGCGAGACGAGAAACATAGGGCAAAACAAGTGCGATTAGAGAGTAGGAGGGTGTCAAGTTTTGATTGTTTACCTTAATGCTAAGCTGTAGTATTCATGTGGATGGATGATTTACATCGAATGCGACTTTTGAGTGATTTTTTTTTGCTCCTTTTCCTTTTTTTGGTTTTGGGCACTTGTTTTGCCTTTTGCAAGTAGTAGAACTGTCAAGAACACTGAGGAGGATCGGGATGATGATATTTGGTTTTCTGATATATGCATCACTTTAGGAATGGGGGGCAGACATTTGATAAAATTTCTCCAGAGTAATATTTACGATACCGTTCAAGTTAAGTTGTATTTTCGTCGATCAGTAATTTATTCATGTTTATGGATCTTCTTTAGATCTGAGTAACTAAGGCTCAACCTATAAGTTTGGGGTATTGCGGCAATTTATTTAGAGATACACAAAACCTATAAACATCATGCCTCATTGTCACATCAGCTCCTGAGAATGGTCAGAGGTTTTTTTAACGAGTGAAACCAGTTATACAGCTGAACTAATAATATACGAGTTTGAACTCCCAGCAAAGGAGGTACAATGAAACTTGTATGTCTACGATGGCACATGATGGATGGCATTACGATTTGTCACGACTCGTCCCGCTAGACAGGACGAGTGTGGCATTCGAAACTGTAATCATCTCAATCATAAATAGCAAATAAAAAAAAATTCAACAGCAATTCCTCTATTTTGTGGGCACCCAAATGCTGTCCTTTACTTGAAACAATCCATATAAAACTTTGAATAAAATTTCCACATAATTCACTATCACAACCACCCAAGTCATAATCCACATTCATAGTATCAAACACATTTCTTTTGCTTCTTATGTACAACCATTATCTACTACCATAGTTCCAATACAAGTCTTTCTACTTCACAAAAACATCAATGCTTCCAAGTATTAACCATTCTACCCGAAGAACCCAAAAATTTTGCTGCAATATCACAAAATGGAGTAAAGGTCCCCACGGTCAACAAATGACTTAATTCCTTCGCACATCCTATAGCTCCTTCTCTAGTATATCTATAAATAGTATTTAATAATAGAGGGTTGAGTCTAAACTCAAAATAGGCTTAGACTCAGCAAGTGGAACTCAAGCATTTTAGTAAGAAAATATATATGCTATTTTGAAAATATTTTTTTTGCTTGCTATGTGAGATAGAAACGGAATGCTACAACATGGCATTTGCATGAAAGAATATAAAGTTTAGTTTTGTAGGACAATGATACTGTAAAGAGATTGAAATATTGAACAAACTAAATGAAAGCTAATTTACTAATTGCAATTAAAAATCTTAAAAAAATGAAATTTCTATTTTCCAGCTATTTTATCCACACCACTGTGGCTAACGTACTATATCCATGAACACTGAAACAATTAGGTCATATGCGTAGACAGTCCAAAGGCCAAACAACACCCTGCATACGACCCAAAGCCTATGTGCACACAGAATGCGAATCCGAAGTCCTCTAAACCATATCTGATGGTTTCGTCATATATGATGACAAGTTTCAGGGTCATATCCGATGACATCACCATATTTGATGGCCAATTCATGACTATATCTGAGAGCTATTGTGGTGGTCATTGTTTCCAACATATTTCTGATCCATAGAGATACTGTAAGCTGGAAAAAAATATTGATATCTGAATTATACCATCATATTGAACTTATCTGTATTATCTGGAAACTTCTGTAGTAGTAAAACAACATAATTGAATAATGAAACACAAAACTAAGCTTCTCTACCATGCATTAAGCTTGCATGCAATATCTACTTTACTAAGTTGTCATCATCTTGGATGAAACTAAAACTTATCCGATTATCAAGCTAGATTACACATATATAATTGTATAATCAGAAAGCATCAAAACTGCAATATTGCGATGTAACTGTGAAAATATAGATTATATCTTAAAATAGGCTTGAGACCACTCACCTTTACTTGATTTTTCTTCTCTCTTACAACGATCATGATCTGCACCTCTATCTTTACCTAAGTCGATCATTTAGAATCGGTTAATATTACAATCATGATGGGAAATCAAAACAAGTTGTGTCTCCCTCTGCTTTACTATATGTCAAATTTACCTCAGTTTCTTATGCACAAATGGGTATAGCTCCAACTACTTTATATGTAGGCTAGCTCCAACTACTTTATATGTAGGCATTACGTAAGGACTTGAGTTCTCCCTAGCATTCCTAATCTTACCTTATTTGTTAAAAGAATGTAATTTTTATCTGTTGTTTGTACAACTCTTCATTGTAGATTCCAACCAAATCTTTATAACCATTTTCATTTCCGAAAACTCTTCAACCCCTATCTTCCGTTTCTCTCTTCAAATATAGCTCATGCTTGGAGTCATAATGCAACCTTTTTGTCACTATGGAAGATAAACAGTTAAATCAGAATTATCAAAGTTGTTTATTTCCTTGAGATACAGAAACAGATCTAATAGTATCTTATACATCTATCGTTATTAGTTGACTTAATCACATACTCCCACCATGTCTCCAAGCCATGATTAACGGAAGTTTTTAATCTTGCCTCCCTCAAAATCACCATAGAGTTGGTTAATAATTAGCAATAATATCTCGAGACCGTCCCTTTTCAACGCAAAATACCATTTCCATAAAAAAAATTCCTGACATCTGTGTATCGTTATAAAGTCTATATCCATAACTGCCTTTACACATTCATGGGGTGGAGTTCCAGAGAATAATATATATGAATCCAATTTACATATCTTACATGGAGACGACATAAATGGTTAATGAACAAACCTCAAGTACAGAACTCTTCCCCTCTCAAAGCTGTGTCGAGCTTTCTTCGTGTTCCTCCTCGCTGCTCTCTTATCTCCATATGACGACACAAAAAATAAATAGTCTTGCCTCTTTAAATCATGCAACGGCTGAATGATATTGGTTTTACATGTGAGTCATAACTTAGTAGCCACGTTGCTACACCTCTCTCTATTTCTCTGGAAGGTTTAGATAATCTTAGGGCCACACTTTCCATTTCCTTTATTTCGTAACTCACGTCCATGCATTTGCACGTATTCTTATCGTGACCATAACATATCATGCTCATACACATAAGAATGCCTTACTTATTATTATTTGATGACTATAAATAAAATACATGGATTATATAACTCAAATATTTGACTTTGTAAATGTTTTGGAAATCAATACAGTGATACACTTCTCGTATCCGTCAGTAGTTGTATTGCATATGTATTCATATCTAATAGGTTTAGGATATCACCAACAGAATATAATCATTTATAATACACAATCTAGATTCCCCATATCGTAATCAATCCGTTCTCTTATCTGTGATGTATACTTTTGGCCTCCTAAAGCCATATCACAAATTTGTATTTGTATTAATCTGTATTTACATGCCTATTCTAGAATAAATATAGTAACAATATGCTCGTATCCACCCATCGACATTCATGAACCTTTGGTTTAGTACAATTTTTTTGTAGTATCTAAATGTTATACGATGGCTCTTGAGATTATTGTTGAATGGAGGAGGAAGAAGATCATTGATTTTCTTTTGTGGAAAGTGAACTTGTCCGAGCCTACTATTATCTGTTGTTGAATTGTAGGCGGGTTGAGGAGTTCTTCCAACCTCACATGGGAGTTCACTATGGTCACCCACTAGCGCAACTGCTTTTTAATCTTGTGGTTGATGTCGAGAATATATCTGTGTAATAATTATGGTGATACTACTTCCTTTGAGGAGGGTGATGCTGGGGCAGTTAAGAGAATGAGCCTTTTGCTTCAGCTAATTGGGATAGTGCCTGAGATGCAATTCAATCATGACAAGTCAGTTTTTGTTCCCTTCATGATGGTAAAGGACGATGTGGAAGGGTGTGTGGCTTTCCTTCTAATGCAGCAAGGGCGCTCTCGTTCACCTTAGTTTGTCTTTGAATGGCGGTAGGTTGAGACATGCTAACTGACTGCCTTTAGCAGAGAAGATGGAACACAATTTGGTCAGATGGTAGGCTACGCGTTTGCCTACAGATGGGCATCTTGTGCTTCTTTAGGGAGGTCCCATATGTTGTATCCTTTATCTTCATTTCATCACGTTTCGTTTCGATTGGGGTGAAGGGAAATGAGTCATTGACAATGAGAGTTTTTTTACCTAATATGAGAATGTGATGGGGTTGCCCCTACTTGGTTGGAGGACTTCGATGCTCTAGAGGATGGGGGCACGTAGATTTTGAGCTTGGAGGCGATAATGATGCGCTCTTGGCGAAGTGGGACTACTCACATTTAGCGTGGTGGTTCAAATTTTGCTATGCAATATGATTCACACCATTTATAGGGTCAATTTGGATCTCTCGATGCATGTTAGGATTAGTATGCCCTTGTACTTGAGAGGCATATGTTTTGTGCTCCTAGTGTTGCCTGGCTCGTGAGGCCTATTATGTGGGATGTCGGTACTTTGTGGTTTGGAATGGATGATTTTATTGGGCGGTGTGTACTTAGAATCTGCTTTCTACGTCTATTTGATTCGGAAGTCGACGGGAGTTGCTTCGTATACCTCTTTGAGGTTCAAGTAATAAGGAGTCAGTATACATATTTGAGATGGAATTCATGAATGTGTTAATACGAGAAGGGAGGTGTGCGTGGTATCGATCCAAAGCTTGAGTACGCGGTCAAGTTCGGCTGAGATCTGACCTCAATATTAGACTATATTAATAAGCCTCGATCTTCTCCTTATATACTAGGATATCTTGCCTTTGTCCGATCGGTGTCGTTCATCAGATCTAGTGGACAAGGAGAGAACTCGATTAAGAGTAGAGAATTCCTGACCTCGAACTCTCCTAAGGGAGTTTCTCAAATCTTCAAATATATAGTAATAAGCCTGAGTTCTATCACCATCCGGGAATCACCTAAATACTACTAGGTTTTCTAGTATTTATAGGCAGATATATCTAGCTAGATTTCACATGAAAGATTAGTCCCCCACCTTCCAAAGGAGGTGCCAGAGATGAGTCCCTATTATATATATATATATTAGGAGGTCACGGATAAGATATGTAGTCGGAGGCTTGTTGACTTCCTGTAAGCATCGGGAAAGGAAAGAAAGTCTAGACTAAGCAAGCATTCCGCCCAGCAGAACCAAGGAGAAGGTAGTTGCAGTGCTCAGTTATGAAGGCTGCACAACAACGAAAGAGAGGCGGGAACCATAGTAGATAGGATCTCTAGACCTCCCAATAGTAGGGGGGAAAGCTCTGCAACTGATTGATTGCCACACACACTCTCTCAGTAGATTGCAATTAGAGGTAGGATCTCCCTGAAGGAGGGGGGATAGTCTCCGAGTTCCCTTCCTTTGTGGTTTGCTTTCTTCAGCGCTTTTCTGAGCTATTTCTTTGTTCTCAACTTCATCATGTCCTGCAATTCTCTTAGTTCTATCTGAAAAGTCACATCAGCAGGACTTTCTAGACATCAGTGAGTCTGAAGCCCGAACATTCTCTACGGAGCCTTCTCGAGTGCGCATTCTATCTAAGTCAGAACTTGGAATTAGCGAGTACATTTATTTATCAAGTGCGAATTCATGCCTCAAGCGATAACTACAGATAACACGATTTTTCTCGCTCGTTCTTGAGACTAGGTTATGCATACTTTCCGACTCTTCTTGGTTCCTCTTTATGTGAGGCGGTCAAAGATAGGTAGTTTTTCTCTAAGATGAAAGCATAATTCCGAAAGATTGGGGGACTAAAGAAAAAAGCCAGAGAGAGAATCAGGAAGTCTCACTGAATAAGCGTGGATAAGCTAAGCCCTTGCTTATATATACCGCTCTGGAAAGTCCCTTAAGGTAAGGGAAATTCTCTCAAGCCTCTCAAAAATGCCCTTGAAAGTCTATTATCTAAGGTTGCTTCCTCTCCCTTCTTCTTTCATCGAACACTCCTGACCTCACTGCGAACCTGATGAATCTCCATTTCATCACCTTTTTCTATCATTTTGACCTTAAGAACCCTAGCCAATGCATGTAAATAGCATTAATTTATACAAAATAGCATCAATCATTTATTACATTGTGTAAATAATTCCGTTTTCAATGTAAAATTATAGAATAAAGAGAAAAAAAGAAAAAAAGAATAGAATATTGAAAAATATTTTATGATCCTAAACCCCGAGATCAAGTCAAGAATTGAGTTGGTCGACAAGGAATAAAGTAGGGGGAGATAATAAAAATGCCATTTATATATTCTTTAATTTTGCATTTTTTATACCTATTTTATTCTTTATTATTTATTCATCAAATAAAGAAATTTTGTATATGAAAGTTGTAGATGATAAATAAAAATATAAAATCGAGTTTGTACAAAAATAATACACACTGTGCATTTTATACACAAAATAAAAAGCCAAAAATCAAACTTCAGAGACCCATATCTTTCAAATAAAAACTCAAAATATATCAAAATCACTCTAATTGTATATAACTTTTCACAAGCTATTTAATGGTGGTGGTTATATATTTTTCAGAGCTACTGGGTGAAAGTTTGGTTTTGGGCCCTTATTGTACATTCTAGCGATTAAAATATTAATTTTATTCATCCCTTATTATTTTAATAAATTTTCATTTTTATAATTTCGTAAATATTATTTATAACATATGCACATATTAAACTTAGAATAAGTCCAAAAGAAAAATGCAAAATAAAATAAATATATGTGAAAACATTGCTAAAATACATATGATTATCCTTGTATAAAAATAAAAGGGAAAGCATATTCTTTTGTTATTTATTCTTCATATTTTTCTAATAATGTAAATATTATATATAGCCTAGTAAAAATACAAAACTAAAATAAAACTCAACAAAATACATTGAAATAAAAAGATATATATAAAACATAAGTAAAATACCTATAAATATACCTACATAATATACTCACCTATTTATTTAAGTGTATAAATACCATCTTAAAAATAAAATAGAAATATATTTATACTCACAAAAATAAGTTGTAAATATATAAAATAGAATAATAAAATAATAAAAAATATAAAAATAAAAATAAAAATTTATAAAATATAGATGAATATACCTATAAATACACTAATAAAAATTAACTACTAATAAAATACACCAAAAAATAAATAAAAATCATAATAAAATACTACATAAAATAATAAATGTTTTTTATTTTATACTCAAAAATTAATAAAATTGTTTACTATTTTTAATTAACTATTCTTTAATAAAATACCATGTTTTGTCGTTTAGCAGCTTAGGTGGCCCAATCAGGGTGCTTCGTTCGTTGACCTCGGTCAACATGACCCCCCCTCTTGATTTGACACGGCGTGTCCTTTCCCCGATTTTGTGCCATTTTTCCCGACCACAACATCCATCTATCGCCTTCGATCCCTTCATAACAAGTGATCATTGATCATTGTACATACACGACATGATCTCTAATCGCGTGTACATACACCCTAATCATTGTTTTCAGCCGGTCAATAAGGGTGATGAACAAGGTCTATAAATAAAACCTCTGTTTCTCCTTCCAATTTTGGTCACCGTCTTGAGTCTAGGAAGCATCGTCTTGGATCTAGATAGCTTTCTTGTGAAAGGGGAAGTCAATTTGTGACTGGGCTGAGCTCCAGGAGCACGGAGGTGCACCCACGGTGGTTCTCCGACCACCTTGCTCTCTGGACATCCCCCAGGTATCAGAGCTGCGCTTTTATCCTTCCATTTTGCTTATGGTAGTCGTAGGTTTAATTTTATGTCGTTAGTTTAGGAATTAGTTAAGTAAATTAGTCTTGATTGCTCCACTCGTACTTCGCCGGAGTTGAGCTCCGGCGAGCTCCTCCGCGCGCCTTCATCGCCACTTCGCCGCTTTATCCGCCTCTATTTCGATCTTCATCGCCTCCCGATCATTCTATGTACATCCAATCCACCAGAACCACCTTGGTTCTGTGAATTGAGGATCCCCTCCGCCGCTTCACCGGAATCCTCTCCGCCCACCTCATTTTTGCGTATCCAGCTTCACATCTAGTTGAGGAAGAGCCCCTCGAGCCACTCATTCTTCCTGTGAAGGTATCGCGCGCAAAGGAGCCTCTTGGGCTCAAATCGAGTTGACTTGAAGGTCCCCAAGCCCCTCTTCTTTCCTGAGCTCTCCAGGCTTCTCCATGGGGTCCTGGACCTTCTTGTGCCCACCTGCAGCTGCAGAAAGCTGCCCCAGACGTCTAAAGCATCTCGCCAGTGAAGAAGATCGTCGAAGGTCGGAGAAATCGACGATCGAAACTCAGAGGCAGGGACCTGCTTCCCTGTTCTTCCAGCGAAACAGCAACCGTTCGATCAAAGGCACATCTCCAGTTCTAATCTCTACCGTCCATCCTCGCCATGTCTCGACCGTTGATGAAGACCCCAGATCTGATCCAGAGAGCACATCTTCGAAGGGGTATCGGCTCACCAGAACGCGCCACGTGTCTAAGTGAAGGGAGGAGGATCGTCCGATAGCGCGCATATATGGGGTAAATTATATATCTTGCCCCACATTTTTGTATTTATTATTTAGTCCTGTAAATAAAACTTAATGTTTAAAATAAAGTGGGCATTTTGCATAAAGGCCCCTGTATTTATTTTAATTGCATTTGGGTCCAGTCCACATCACCTCATGTGTCGTCCCATGTGAGTGGAAAAATTGCAGCGATAACCCTGTAGGTTTTGTAAATTAATATTTAGTCCAATAAAATTTAAAGCACGTTATATATTTTTTGTGAAAATTTCTAAGAGGCCCCTGAACTTTTTTGTGATTGTATTTTAGTCATTCCAGCACGCATCACGTGTCGTCCCACGTGATGGGGTAATTTGCATGTACGCCCTGGCAGGTTTTGTAATTATAAATTAGTCTTCAAAAATTGAATAAACGTTGTAAACTTTTAGCATTTTTGCATAGGACCCCCTGGACTTTATTTTTATTGCAAATATACCCCTGTCGGGATATTTATTTTTGTGCTATTTATCTATTTATTAAAAATGCCTATTGAGCTCCTAAAAATATGAAAAATTAGGGATAAATGCTTTATATTATGTAGTTTCACTCCTATATTCTTAATTAGAATTTTTTGCATTTTATCTATTTATTAAAAAGGAAAAGGAGATTATATAATCCTGTTTACCTTTAAACATTCCAAAAAAATATAAAAACTTGTTGAAAAATTACAAAAAAATTATATATAAGACATTTTAACATTTATTGAGTCCAAAAAAACAAAACCCCTAAAACTAGTAAAAGAAAATGAAAAAAATAAGAAAACTCCAAAATCCAACAAAAAATATAAAAATTCTATAAAAATACCAAAAATATGTTTTTCTATTTTATAATTATCTATATGTTATTATTTATCTATTAAAATTAATTTAGGTATTTTTGGGACTTTTTTATTATTTTTAAAACTCAAATTAATTTCCGGTATTTTATTAACCCCATATTTGGGATTTTTGACTTTACACATACATAAAAAATAGCAAAAAATTCTAGAAAAATAAAGAAACATTAGAAAAATATAAAAAATCCAAAAACAATTTATTTTTTGAATTTTATCTATATTTAATACTATTTTTAAATATATTACTATATATTATATGTATAAGCCTTATAGAGGCAATATTGTTTATATTTAAATAAAAAAGAAATATAAAAATTGAAAAATATAAAAAGTAAATACAAAATTATAAAATAAAAAAAATACAAAAAATAAAAAATCCTAAAACCCACAAAAAGACACATGTAAATGAATAACTTGATTGTACATAGTTAACATTAGGATACCTTTATTGCTCTCAGTGGTTCAACCTCTACATGATTGCTTGCTATGTATTTTATGGTAGAGAAAATAAAATTTTTTCCACATTTTTGCCATGAATTGAATTATTTATATTATGGGTTAATTGCTGAATAACCGGGATTTATTGAGTGGTCAACGCATCGACTATTGATCCGCCTTATGGATTAATATGACCCTCGACCAAATCCTAGTTATCAGATGGCGCCACTACCGGGAAGCAATGAACATAGCCTATTTTCACTAGTTATTTTTATATAGTCATATTTATTAACTCATTGTTGTAAATATTCATTAATTTATTTGTAATTATTTCTTTGATTATTGTTGTAAATATTCATTGCTTTTGTAAATATTTATTGATTTGATTAATTGATTATCTATGCTAATGCCATCTTTTTGCGACTTTGTTGCAAGGGTGAAGGATATGGTTAGATCCTCAAGCTCATCACGGAAGCGTGAGCATCGTATCGAATACGACGAAGAACGACTAGTCAGACTAGTTGTTCTATGCAACAGAAATTAAAAATGTTTTCATGCGACGAAATTACATGATCCAAGAACACTTCTCGGATCATTTCGTCTAAACCACAAACAAGTAATAGGATTACCTCTTGAAGCGTGGTTGCGGTCGAGTCTCTGAATGAAGAGACCTTCTGTCTCAAGTCCGATCCGACGGAGGAGACGCTTGCGAGCGCGGGGATGAATCGCGTGTTTCTCGCAATCCATGTTGATGATCCAAGCGGCGGATCTATTGATCTCGACACACGAGATTCGACATCTTCTTCACGAGCGAGGAGCACCGAAGGAGACGGAGATCCACGAGCAAACGATCGGACAACATAACAACGACACTGCGGTGATGGAGACTCTCTCTAGGGCATCCATGGTGGACGTCCATGAGAGAGGATGAGAGAGAGTTGACGTGTAGAGAGAGAGAGAGAGACTTATGTTCTCTTGTGTGTATAGAAGAGCAAAGGGGTACCCTTCTATTTATAATATTTTGGGATCCATGGATCTCAATCCATGGGCAACACAAATCCAATGGCTCTCATTGATTTGTGTTTCTTTTAGTGGCCAAGATGTGTGTAGGTAAAAACCAACAACAATTAATTTAATTCAGATTAATTATATATTGATAAATTAATATAAATCAATCCTAAAATTAAATCAATCTCATATGAAGATCAAGGAGTAGAGATTACACCAATCCATGATTATAAGGGGACGACCACCTATTCCTTATAGGAGTTGGTGGCCGTCCACCATATATCTTTGATATGTAATCTCATGCAATCTCATGAGATTGCATTACTCCTTGAAAATCTCCAAGATTTACAACAACACTTGTTATAAATTATTCAACAAAAATAATTCATAATTATTTTGTGAATATTGCAATCTTGCCATTGGAAAATTGTGAATCACATTCACAACCCAAAATAAAATGTGAATTACATTTTTAATTTAATGTCAATGTGGATTCAATTCACATTAACATTTAATTAACAAATGTAAATTACAAAGAGCTCTCTCTTATATATTATAAATCATATTTATAATATATATGATTAATATGGATAGTGATATCCACATTATTCAATATCCATGATAATTAAATCACATTTAATCATCTTGGATCTCTATTCTCATGTGCTCAAATAATATGAATCATATTCACATTATTCACATCTTTGATGATCAAATCACATTTAATTATCTAAGATAACTCTCTTTATAATATGAATCGAATTCATATTAATCATGATAATTAAATCACATTTAATTACCAATTTACTCAATGCTTGGATACATATATCAACAATGAAATTATCCTGAATTCTTTCAATGATAATGCGCTTTCTCCGCGAATACTTGGAGATAAGGACATGGCGATTGTATTGTTCCATGATATAGTGACTTGGATATTGAGATCACATCTCAATCCAGATCTCGGGCCTCCCATAGATGCTTGATTAAATCAAGACCACAAATCTAATCTTCTCATTGCATCTGAATCACATTCGGATCAATATCCAACATTTTGACTAAGATTATATTACTTCTCTACTGAGAGGAGTCACTAAAATCCAGACCCGTTTCATCACTCCTTAGGAATGGAAGCATCATGTTTATACAACCGTTTATGATCACATCACCTTCAGGTATTCCCAATACCTATACATCCTGCATACTGAAAGACTCAGAATAAACATGAAGTATAAGATCAATTTTACACTGTCTACTTCGGAGTTTTATCATTAAGTTTCTCATTCGATCATTGGGAGTCGGTATTGATCGTATACTTTCCAAAATAATATATCATACCTAGGTCTTGATCATATACTTTCCAAAAGTATATATCAAACCTACAAATTCAGTCAAGCTTCCAAAGCGAGACGACCGTGCACGGAATTTGATTCTTCCGAATATCTCACGAGTGAGCTCATGTCTTCCGGTTCGGTAACTGAACATGTATGATCCCTTTGAGAGATTGTATTACTCATATGCCCTTGCATGCACACCAACGCGCCGCTATATAGACCTTGATTAGGTCATCAACCTATTGGTCTGCCAAATATACATACTCAAACATATAGTAACACATCTGTCTCTGGTCAGAGGATGTGTGCCTATATCATGACAACATACAATATAGGACTTTGGTTATATCGATCTCGTCAAGTCATCTCTCTGACCTAACTAATCTGACACCTCCGAATCTCTATTCCTATGTAGAGGACCTGCATCAAGAGGTCGGTCAGATATCAACCTAACTGAAAAAGGATTGCCATCTCCTACTTAGGCTGGAGATCATCTCTTAACAATCATTTGACGGTGCTTGATGAGTCCTCAATCTAACTCATTAGATATTCATCCAAGCACCAGCCTCTATGATACAATAATTGAATCAACAGTTGTATGATCATTAAGATGGCCATGGTACATACCCCTAATTGTACTAAGGGACCTATTATGCAAATTATGTATTCTTCATTTCAGATCAGGGAATGATATTCGCAATAACATTTATTGCATAATGGCTCGCCATGGGCTCGCATGTCCAACAATCTCCCACTAACCCAAAGAGCCATTAATGGGCTAATCATTTAAACCCACACTCATGTGAAAATCATAAGCTATTTAGAAAATAGCTAGGTAATCTGATCAGTAACTCTGTTCTCACGAGACTACGCCAAGTCCTTTTACGGCAATTGCATATCCCCAGTAACAGTGCTCGCATCTAATGCGAATGTTGCATCTTATGCAACCAATACTCAATACAGTCAAAGCAGTTATAGTGTCCTTGATACTACTGCCCAACAATTATTATAATTATTATAACTAGTATTCCCATAATCCTTATCAGAATGCCTTTATTCATGGAGATCTCTACTCCTAAGGTATCTACAGTTAAGACCCTTATAGATCACTATCTACAAGGTCTTAAACTTTTGAAGATAATACTTTGAGATTACTATCTCTAAGTTTCATCATCTTTGAAGATATTGTTATTACTGCAACCAAGTGTTTTATTTCCAGAGTAGGATTAGTAACAGTTTACTACTCCCACTACATGGCAGCCATCTGGCCTTTTGTACACATCTAGCACACACCCGGCTTCTCAGAACTGATGCCCAAGGGCTAGCAGTTTTAGCATTTACATCCTCAACTCTTTGAGGTGCTATCCCATTAGATAGGTTAGCACCTTATCTTGAGGGAAATAAGCCTTTCTTGGAATTTTCCAGAAAATGGAAATGTCCAAGATGTACCATTAATGTAACGGTCCGAATATCCTCTTATTTTTACTTCTGAACAACTTCAGAACTAAGATCTAAGAGGTATCCTTGAGATCATATCTCGAGGTATTAAACAACCAAATTATAAAACACTTATTATTATCATCCTTAGATCATTCCAAATGATTAGGATATCTACATTTAGCATGATGAACACAATGGCACTCCCACTAAGCTTCATATGGTTTATCAAGATTCTATCTGAAATCATAACATTTATGATTTCATCAAATCAATTACAAGAAGCTTGTTTGAGTCCATAGATGGAGTTTCTTTAACTTGCACATCTTGCCTTCCTCAACCATGAAGCCCTGGGGCTGCTTCATGTGAATGTCCTTAGAGAGGTATTCATAGAGGAATGCAATCTTGACTTATATCATGAAGATGTCATAGTCAAGTTGTGTAGCTATGGTTAGCAATATTCTGATGGGTTTAAGCATGGTCACTGAAGAGCAAGTCTCATCGCAAGCAATGTCTTCTCTTCGGTGTGTAGCTCATGGCTACGAACCGTGCTTTGAAGGTATCTACCTTCTCATCAGATTTCCTCTTTCTCGTGAAGATCCAGTTACACCTTAATAGGTCTGACCCTTATAGGTGGATCCTCGAGGGTCCACATACAACACTTGTATATGAAGTCTACTTTAGACTTTTATTGCTAACATCCATCTTTCCATGTCATGATCCTCAGGAGTTTCATCACATGAAGTCAGATCATTGTCAGATTCAACTGACACATGGAATCCATCTTCAAACTTATATGAAGAGGTATTCGTGTTTCATCTTTAATTTTCCTTTTTAGTTTCCAATTTTAGGAGCCTCATTATCTTCTCGAGATTAAATGAGTTCCTTTACTTCATTTTCATCTTGATTCTCAAGAGAGTCATCCTCTAAGAATCATATTCTCAAAGATGAGATCTTTTAAGAATCTCAAGGTCATAAAGTAGGTATCCAATACCATCCTTTATTTTCCTAATGAAGTAGCACTCTCCAGTGCCATATTCTAGCTTAATCGCATGGAACCTTATTAAGGATATATATGTAGTTTCTACTACATATATATACTTGGAAACTAAGAGATAATTATGCTAAGATTAATCATTGATCAAATCATATCACACATGATCAATTCTATCTCCCTACAACTCTATTGAGTTAATGTTCATTAGCAGGATTGAAATAGGAATGATATTCACATCTCCATAAGGTATTCCTTGAATTCATCTAATAGGTACAAGCTACCTTGGTTAGGTCAAATTCATTTCATCTTCCTTAAAACTTTGGTTCTAAATTAAAATTGTGAAATCTTTGAACATTTCAAAGGTTTCTTAGGTGAAGAGAAGAAATCTCATATCATACATAATCATCAATAGATATCACATATCCATAATGTTTACTATGATATAGATGATTCACATACATCAATATGTATGAGATCCTGAATACCTTGACATCTTACACCTTTCCCAAAGAAGGATGTATTGGACATTTTACTTTGAATACAATATTCATAAGTATGCAAGTTTTGAACTTTTAGACATTCTAAAGTTTCATCTCTTACTTGTCCATTGATCTCATCAACAGACATATGTCCAAAACATGATGCCAGATCATTGTCAAATGATCTTCGTCCTCCTATTGATCTTTAAAAGTTTAATTTTCAGTATTAGAAATCTTAGTGAATCATTCATTAATTTTCTAATTTAGCGGAGTCCACTAGATGTTAGATTACTATCTGAAATATATCCATCATAACTCTCTATGATAGGTTTATTCCAGAATTCATGTTTATTTCCAACATTTAGAAATAAACTATGAGTGTATTCTAATATCCAGGTCACAGAGACATTCTCTAAGACTAATTGCTCCCACTGAAAATATGAAGTCTATTGATCCAATGAAAATTGTTGCAACAATTATATCACTTCCAATATGGATGACCATTAAACTTTAAGATCAAATTTTTAATATTCTGATACATATGCAACCAATTGAAAGTGTCATTAGAAGATTGAGATACAATTATTCGACTTTATCTTATCAAATAAGTAAGTCAATTTCAATGATTATATGTAGATTATTCTGATTTACTATCCGATTCCTTCTCTAAGGATTCTAGATAGATTTGATAGTCATACTATCAACACATCAACTCATTACAGTATTGGCATTCATCCAAATCTTTGGATGTCATACAGAAGTACAGTCAAGTCTTTGACTATACTTCTTACTTGGGTCCAACCCATGCTTCCACTGCGCTCCCTTTATCTATAAGAAACCATTGCTCAAGACAAAGGATCTCTTATGTTGAAATCAAACATTTCAATATAAGAGTATTTCAACATTTATACATGCTTCATTCAATTCATACAATATCAATATTATGAAGCTTCATGAATGATTAAAGTATAGATAGTAGAATGATGACACTCATCGTATCTACATCCATTTAAACTCTTAAAACTTAGGTTCAGGTAGGTACTCAAACAATTTGAATACATCATCTTCTATAGAGCCACCATTCTGCATAACGCAGAGAACCATGTCATTCATGATTATATGTTGAGAGCACATATGTATGCTAGAACATCTTCTTAGATTTTATAAGGATTATTTGATAATTATGATCATTATCGACATGTCACTTCAAAAGTACATTCGATGAGATCAAGACTTATAGAGACATACAAACCCTAGGGTTTTAGTCAATTGTCTATTTAATTATCATTCTTCATTATTATGAGGAAACTTGCACATTGCAACCACATACATTATGTGTCCAATTGCAAGTACAATATCTGGATCATGGGTCCAATCCATGATATTCTACTGGTTGTTATTGAGTATAACATTGAGTGGGATTAAAGAAGGATTATCTGAAATAAGTAATTTGCATAAACATATATAAATATATAATTTACTTTGATTTAGGAATTTTTATATCAAAGTTGTCTTGCCATGTCAACAATGAGAGGTTCATTCCCTTAATCACTTTCAATGTAAGAGATATACTTACCATTATATCTCAAGCAAGACCTGGGATCTTCTTCCTTATCTTTGTTACATCCCAATAATATGAGAACCTGTAACTCGGATAAAAAGAAGCGGGAACGCATTCCGCCTTGCAAGTCCAACTTGCATCTCCCAATTCGGTCTTTAACACTCGGGCCCACCACCCCTAAGGTGATGTTGACCCTTCATTAATTGAACCAACCGTCAACAGGAATACAACTTGCTATGCGCAATCCAATATCACCCCAATAATATGAGGACCCGATATTGGGGTTACTACGCATACGTCCTTACTCTTTCGAGAAGCGACGAGCCCGATCCAAATAGATCGTATGCAGGAGCTGTCACTTTGGACATGCGTCTCCTACATACAATATCTGACGACGGAACCCTTCGCCTTGACGGGAGACCATGGATGTCACTTATGTGATCCTCTACCTCATATTCAAATTTTAATTAATTATCATGAATCATATTCACATAATTAATTCTTCCAAGGGAAATACACATCTATTCATAATAGAGTATTTTTAATTGGATATAATTAACTTAATCATATTAAACTAATTTTCAATCCAATTCAATCAACAAACTTGATTTTACTTGAATATATGGTATTATCTCAAAATACGTATTAATTCAAGTTTTAATAATTAGAAAAATACATCATGATCTCTCAGGCATCATTCGTTCCCTACCTGCTGTCATGGCCAGTACCGGCGGGAGTGAGACGGACTGCATCCGGTGCAACCCGCTACCCCATCGATCCCCAACTAGACACCATATCCGCCTCGGGAAAAAATAATATCGAGTCATTCACTTTGTACTTGAGATGATCATCGGTTCTTCAACCGAACTTATACTATATAGTAATAATCAAAACATTTTTAATTATAAGGAAATTTGCTAGACAAATTCCCAATCATATTCAAGCAAGGAGCTTGATGATTGTGTTTCCAATTATGATCTAGATCAAATCTAATCAATTTATTGGTTGAGGCCAAGTTAATTAAGAAAATAATCACCATTCAATATTTTTCAAATATTTTCCATAATTATTTCATTAAATTAACAATTAATTTCACTAATTGACAATCACATGGTTCTTGATTAGGACTGTAATTTGAGCAGTGACTCCTACTTACTAAAATTAACATATCTCAATCAATTTAAATCCAAATTAGACAAAATCAATTTTCAAAGATTGCTAATTTTATTTAGGATAGAATCTAAGTGATATTTCACGCATTTTGAGGTGGATCAAAACAATAATTAACTCATTAATCATGTTAAGATTCACAGTTCTCGCAACAGTGAACACATGTTCATTAAAACAACCATATCTCGAGCAAACGGAATCCAAATTACGTAAACTCAGATCCTATAGTTTCCTTATTTGATGGGGAACAAAATCCAAGTTTTATTTTTGTGTTTAAATTTAAACAGGATCGAAAATAATCACTAAACAGAGATGCAAAAAATGAAATGCGATAAAACTTTTGCAACCCTAGCGAACCCAAGTTGCCTTCAGTTTTATGGATCGTATCAAAAACCATCGACTTAAGACTCTGATACCACTTGAAGGATATGGTTAGATCCTCAAGCGTATCACGGAAGCATGAGCATCATATCGAATACGACGAAGAAGGACTAGTCAGACTAGTTGTTCCATGCAACGGAAATTAAAATTTTTTTATGCGACGAAACCACATGATCCAAGAACACTTCTCGGATCGTTTCGTCTAAACCACAAACAAGTAATAGGATTACCTCTTTAAGCGTGGTTGCGATCGAGTCTCTGAACAAAGAGACCTCCTGTCTCAAGTCCGATCCGACGGAGGAGATGCTTGCGAGCGCGGGGATGAATCACGTGTTTCTTGCAATCTATATTGATGATCCAAGCGGCGGATTTCCTGATCTCAAAACACGAGATCCGACGTCTTCTTTACGAGCGAGGCGCACCGAAGGAGACAGAGATCCATGAGCAAATGATCGGGCAGCATAACGACGACGCTGCGATGATGGAGACTCTCTCTAGGGCATCCATGGTGGACGACCATGAGAGAGGATGAGAGAGGGTTGACGTGTAGAGAGAAAGAGAGAGAGAGAGACTTATGTTCTCTTGTGTGTATAGAAGAGTGAAGGGGTGCCCTTCTATTTATAATATTTTGGGATCCATGGATCTCAATTCATGGGCAACACAAATCCAATGGCTCTCATTGATTTGTGTTTCTTTTAATGGTCAAGATTTGTGTTGGTAAAAACCAACAACAATTAATTTAACTTAGATTAATTATATATTGATAAATCAATATAAATCAATCTTAAAATTAAATCAATCTCATATGAAGATCAAGGAGTAAAGATTACAACAATCCATGATTATAGGGAGACGACCACCTTTTCATTATAGGAGTTGGTGGCTGTCCACCATATATCTTTGATATGTAATCTCATGCAATCTCATGAGATTGCATTACTCCTTGCAAATCTCCAAGATTTACAACAACACTTGTTGTAAATTATTCAACAAAAATAATTCATAATTATTTTGTGAATATTGCAATCTTGCCATTGGAAAATTGTGAATCACATTTACAACCTAAAATAAAATGTGAATTACATTTTTAATTTAACGTTCAATGTAAATCCAATTTACATTAATATTTAATTAACAAATGTAAATTACAAATAGCTCTCTCTTATATATTATAAATCACATTTATAATATATATGATTAATATGGATAGTGCTATCCTTATTATTCAATATACATGATAACTAAATCACATTTAATCATCTTGGATCTCTATTCTCATTCGCCCAAATAATATGAATCATATCCACATTATTCACATATTTGATAATCAAATCACATTTAATTATCTAAGATAACTCTCTTTATAATATGAATCGAATTCATATTAATCATGATAATTAAATCACATTTAATTATCAATTTACTCAATGCTTGGATACATATATCAACAATGAAATTATCCTGAACTCTTTCAAGGATAATGTGTTTTCTCCGTGAATACTTAAAGATAAGGACATGGCGATTGTATTGTTCCATGTATAGTGACTTGGATATTGAGATCACATCTCAAATCCAGATCTCAGGCCTCCCATAGATGCTTGATTAAATCAAGACCACAAATCTAATCTTCTCATTGCATCTGAATCATATTCAGATCAATGTCCAACATTTGGACTAAGATTAGATTACTTTTCTATTGAGAGGAGTCCATAAAATCCAGATCCGTTTCATCACTCCCTAGGAATGGAAGCGTCATGGTTATACAACCGTTTATGATTACATCACCCTCAGGTATTCCCAATACCTGTACATCCTGCATTCTGGAAGACTCAGAATAAACATGAAGTATAAGATCAATTTTACACTGTTACTTTAGAGTTTTATCATTAAGTTTCCCATTCGATCATTGTGAGTCGGTATTGATCATATACTTTCCAAAAGCATATATCATACCTAGGTCTTGATCAAATACTTTCCAAAAGTATATACCAAACCTATAAATTCAGTCAAGCTTCCAAAGCGAGACGACCGTGCACAGAATTTGATTCTTCCCAATATCTCATGAGTGAGCTCATGTCTTCCGGTTCGGTAACTGAACCTGTATGATCCCTTTGAGAGATCGTATTACTCATATGCCCTTGCATGCACACCAGCGTGCCGGTGTATAGACATTGATTATGTCATCAACCTATTGGTTTGCTAAATGTACATACTCAGACATATAGTAACACATCTTTCTCCGGTCAGAGGATGTGTGCCTATATCATGATAGCATACGATATAGGACTTTGGTTATCTCGATCTCGTCAAGTCAAAGAGCTCTTTGACCTAACTAATCTGACACATCCGAATCTCTATTCCTATGTAGAGGACCTGCATCAAGAGGTCGGTCAGATATCAACCTAACCAAGAAAGGATTGCCATCTCCTACTCAGGCTGGAGATCATCTCTTAACAATCATTTGACGGTGCTTGATGAGTCCTCAATCTAACTCGTTAGATATTCATCCAAGCACCAACCTCTATGATACAATAATTGAATCAACAGCTGTATGATCATTAAGATGGCCATGGTACATAACCCTAATTGTACTAAGGGACCTATTATGCAAATTATGTATTCTTCATTTCAGATCAGGGAATGATATTCGCAATAACATGTATTGCATAATGGCTTGTCGTGGGCTTGCATGTCCAACAGAGGGTCCGCCACGCGAGGACGACTTCTTAGGAGGCTGATGTAGCCAAGCTTGGAGGAGACTGGTCTTCTCATTGTGACCAGCTGGAGAGAGCACCAAGGAAGCAAAAAGTGCAAATTATCTTAGATTTAATTTAAATATTCATTCATGTAATTTATGGTGAGAGAGAGATAATTCTAGCATGTAATATAACTTAGACTCTACTCTTCACAATGAGATCCAGTGCCCGGGTGTTTGTTCACCTGGGGACCTCATCGTAGTTTTTCACGTTTTCCCGCCTTCTTTTATTTTATTTTCCGCTGTTTTGAGCTTTCCGTCTTATTTTACTTTGTTTTGTGTGTATGAAGCCCCTAGATTTAAGTTGCTTGACTCGGTAACTTGGTCCAATCCTTAATAAGAATGCATGTTCCTATAGTCTCTCACATATGGATCTAGTCAAACTAATAATGTTAGTAATTCAGATATGAGATCGCGTGCCGCTAGAGGTCGTATACAGCGTGTGCAGGACCCGTTGTGGCGAGCACCTATCGGCATCAGAGACTGGACCTTGGTCCCATTTCTGAATAACTAACAATTAGTTCTTCACGATTAATAGCAGCTACTGTTTAGGACGATTTTGTCGATTGCACGTCGTCATGTAGATAGATTTAAAAAATTCTATTTTGCATACCACATGGAGAGAGCTGGGATGCACTGTAAGTCTTCTAACTCAACATGCATCATTAGGTTCAATGGTGAGATTTCCATCATTGAATCGACTTGCACGATCTTTTCGCTATCTCCCTCTGATTTTAAGTACCTAGGAATAAAATGGAAATCTACAAAAATGTTAGGCATTTGTATGAAAACAAACTCAAAAAAAGTGAAAATCCAAAAATTAAAACAGGGGGACTGCTAAATAAACTTTAACCTTAATTAAAATCCGTAATGGACGATCATTGTTCTGGATTCATAAATCCCTCATTGTTTTCAGGTACTTTCAGAGGGGACCAAAACCCCTCCCATAAGCGAGGCACGTCCTGTTAGGAATAGAAGACAAATCCCAGTCTGTAACTGCCATGTGTATCGCCTGAATTTCCGAAGTAATGACGCTTCTATCGTACGTGACCAAGTAGGACCTTGTCAACGATGGTGTTCTTGCCTTGTGTGGAACATCAACATGATCCAAAGTACTGAGAATAGGTGTTAAACTGGAAAATCGCAGAGGTCGTGTCGACTCACAAGGCGAATCAACAATCGCTGATTTGACCTCCAACGAAATCCGAAATTCAAACAACAATTAACCCACAACAAGTAAATCAAGCAATGAAAGTAAATGTACGGAGTTAAAATTTATTATAACTCTACAACAAAGATGTGTATAGTGCAAGTATGTGTAGAGGTCGAACACAGGGAGCAGACAGGTAGAACGAGGCACAAGTGCTCAAAAATGTGTGAGTTGTGATCAAGTGTCTACTAAGCTATTTTTTTGTGGGTTTTTAATTTTATATATTTTTTATTTAAATTTTAATTTTATATTTTTGTATTTTGGTTTTTGATTTACTGATTTTATATTTTCTTTTTTTATATTTTATATATTTATTTTTTAATTTCTTTTTCAATAATGGAATATAAAAGCAATGTAGTAAAAGGCAAGCTAGAGGATTTATAAAAATAGATAAAAATACTCAAAAATAAGCAAATAAAGTCTTTTTGGTCTTTTTATACTTTTTACTGTTTTTGTGATTTTTGGGTAATTTTTAGAATGTTTTTGGTATTTTTAATTAGCAAAATGAAGAAAACAGTGAAGAAAATACAAGGCTGAAGCTAAAATGGAGAAACAAAATAACAAACAGTAACAAAAATTCTCCAAATTAATTTTCACTAAAAGATAATAAAACAAAGAAAATTTAGGAAAAGAAAACACTATTTTTGGATTTTTCATGAATTTTATAAATTTTTATGAAGGTTTTTAGAGTTTTGCAATTTTTAAGAGTTTGGTTTTGTATTCTTTTATGATTTTTGGCTGGGAGTTAAAACTAACTACAAGGAACAAAATATATTTTTTGAGATTTTTCTAAAGGGTTTTTATAATTTTTAGGGATTTTCTAAGCTAGACAGTGCATAAAAAGCATGTTTTTGATTTTTAATAAATATTAAAATAAAATAAAATAAAAACTAAAATTAGGGCGTCAAAATACAAGTATCCAGGAGCTTAAGTTCAAAATTTGAGAATTTTTGGATCTAAAATGAGCCTTCAAATAAATACTACAAGCAAACAAAAATTTCAAGGCCTGGCAGGGGCATACACGCAAATATTCAAAAGTCCAGGGGAAAACTGCATTTTTTCCAACAAAAATTATGCTGAATAAAATAACTTCTAGACCGAAATTAAATTACAAAACCCGCAAGGCTTTTTTAGCAAAAAGCCCACCCACGCGCGTGCGGTGCACGCGCTTGGGAGGGACTAAATAACAAATATGCAATAATCTGGGGCTGAAGTGCAAAATTCCAGAAATTATAGAACTGCAAAAGGAAGTTTTAGTCGTAAATATTTATTACAAAAACAGGCGGGATGGGTATTGCAAAATGCCCACCTGGGACATGTGTCGCTGCGAGGCACGCCTATACCCCTCGGGTTATAACGGCTTAGATTAAACGCAGAGCCCCGATCTGACGGCTTGCGCTGGGGCGCGGGCGGACGGTGGATCCTTGCCCACTTAAACACGTGTCGACTCCCTGGCGTCCGATGCCCCTTCAGCTCCAGCGGCTAGGATTAAATCGTAGAAGCTCGATCGGACGGTCCAGGCACACTTGATCTGACGGCAGCTGTACACCCGTTGGGGTGTTCTTGATCCTACGGCGTGGGCTGCGGGTGGAAGATCCAATGAAGAACTCGGCCGTGCCGAGTTTTGTTCGCGCGCAAGTGCCTCCTCCAGCCACCAAAATCCACGGCCGAGGTTGTGTTCGCCTCCAGCTGCTTCTCCCCGACACCCAGGCTGATCAGATAGGGCCGACGGCCTACGGGTGGCCCTCAGCCTGTCGTCAAGGCTCCAGCCGACCTGGGGGGCTGTTCTTGCAAAAACACGCCTCCAGATGAGGCCTCCTTCCCCTGGGACCTGCACGTGAAACGCACAAACAACAGTAGACGGTCCCTAGGAAAAAAAACGAGTCGATTGGGTGGCGGAAAATAGATCTCGCCGGAGCAAGCTCCGGTGAGGGGAAAATGAGTGATGAATGGATCGCAAAATAGGAAAATCAAAGGCTGGAATTAAACCTAGCACTACAACTATCCTACAGCATGAAAAAGAAAGAGAAAAACTAGTAAAAACGACCTCAAACAATGGGGAAACTGTGAGATAAACCTCACGGCCAAGCTTGGCCGGAGATGGGTGGAGACCGCCCCACGACCGCCTAACCTTGCCTCTAGAGAGTTGGAGGAACTCCTGTCACAAGCTCCAGTCCTGAGCTCTCCAAAGAGAAGGAAAAAATGGTCTAAAGAGGGTTCAAAAATGAAAAGGGAGGTTATGGGTTGGTTTTGAAAGCTGGGCGAGGAGGCACTTTGATCGAGGCGTATCTTGCGAATACGGAAGATTTAGGAAGATCTACAAGGTTGGCGCGAATCACGGATGAATAGTGAACAATTTTCGTGAAGGGACCATCTTCCCTCGAGCAACGCAGCGACGGCGAAAAATTCGAGAAAAGGGAGTCACGGGCTTCTGACAAGGGGGCAGGCTAGGGCCAGGGAGTTGACCGACTGGTCAACATCCCAGGCCACCTGGTTGGTCCACGTGGACCAACCAGGAAAAAGCCCCCAAAAAATGTTTTATTATTTACTTTTAAAATAGTAAATAGCATTATTAATTTATGGTTATAAAATAAAAAATGTTTATTATTTTATAAATAATTTTATTGTGATTTTTAATTATTTTTATGAAATGTATTTTTACAAGTTTGCATTTATACCCCTATAGGTATCTATATCTATATATTGTAGTCTTTTATTTTTAATTTGTGTGTTTAATTTTATTATTTTTATTTAGTATTTTATAAAGTTGTAAAATACTTTTATGTACATAAATATATTTTTAGTTTATTTTTCTGATATAATTTGTATATTTAATAAAATAGAAGTGTATTTTATATAGGTACAAGTATATGTATAATACCTATGTATCAAATGTGTATACAATTTATTTTAAGTTTTATTTAGGTTTTTATTCCAATTTTAATGTACATAATTATTATAAGTAATATTTACAACCTTATAAAAATATAAAAATATAAAAATAATAAATAAATAATAAATTGAATATTTTAATATGTACACGTATACAATAGGGGTCCAAAAGTCAACTTTCAAACCGTAGCTCCGCCAAATGCGAAACCACCGCCATTAATTAGATTATTTTCTTCTATATACAATTAAAGGTGAATACGCTGCATTTGGAGTTTTTATTTGTGAGATACGGGTCTGGGAAGTTGGCATTCTGGAATTTTATTCAGACCATAACTTTTTATCTGTACATTATTTTTCTGTGAAATCAATTTTGTATTTTTCTTTATAAATTTATCTACAACTTTTATGTACAAAGTTTCTTTATTTGATGTATAAAAAGTGGAACCAAAAATAGGTCCCAAAATGAATAAAGAATGAATAAAATGTATAGGTATTTTATCTGTATTTTGGCCCTTATCTCCCCCTACTTTATTCCTTGTCGACCTATTCATCAAGATGCCTAGGTCTCGGGGTTTCGGGTCATAAAATATTTACAATATTTTATTCTTTTTCTTTTCTTTTCTTTATTCTATAATTTTGGCTTTAAAAACCGCATTTTATACAATATTTACATACATATACATGAATGCTAAAATGCATGAATAAGGCCTATTTACACGCATTTACTAGGGTTTTTAAGGCCAAAATGATAGAATAAAGATGATGAAACGTGGATTCATCATCCCCCTATACTTGCCTTTGCTAGTCCCTAGCAAACACTTATGCAATAAGTGCAGAAAATAAAAACAAAGAAAAGAAAAAGAAGAAAGATGGACTGAATTTAATGGTCAAACTTGTCTTCACAAAATCAAAGTTTGGAGCTTAAGTCGGACCTTTGGAAATTTAGTGCGGGCGGAACCTTAATGAGAACTGAATTTGAAATTCAACAGTCCCTGAGAATCCCAAAACTCTGCTCAAGTCTCCTCAATAGCCAGGTCAGAAATATCTCAACTCATACGCAAACTCTTACGACTATGAATCTGACTTGTACAGTGTAAGTGATGGTGGCTCTCCCCAACTAGAATGATAAAGAAACTGACTTCTCCAGTACGACAACCCAGTGATTCCCAATCCAGCAACTCCATCCTCGAGGAGCGGGGTATTCCCTTCTAAGTTCAAGTGGCAACCAGCTCAAGAGGAGGGGGTGAGGAGAAGAATGGACGGTAGCCAGTGTAGCTACCTATCCTGGGATGCAAGACCAGTGTAGTCAAGTCATCCTGCTGCAGGCTCACATGATATGACTTTGGAACGCAGGCTTGCTTATTGACTTTACAACATATGTACATACTTTGCAGGCTTTTTATTTTTGTACATGCCTGAACTTTTTTTTTTTGAAATACTATTAACAGCAGCATTTACATAAGGAGTTTTTCCTCTTGAGCCATTAGACTATCCCTCTTTTGAAGCTTTATCGCAACCCACAGTCTCCTGTCTTTAGACTTCCTAATCACTGGACGGGTTGGGGTGCACTTCCCTCCCTAGAGGAGGACAAGTGTTTCCACTTGTGTGCGTCTCATACCGGCAAATCCAATCCCCTCACCACTCCAACCGAGTTGAGCCATGTGAAAGGTGCAGGTGTCCAAGTTAGGTCATTATCAACAAGAGTCGTGCGTGTGCTCCGAAATACTCTACTTAGGCAGTCAAGAATCCATTGAACCAAGTCTCGTGATCCTCAAAGAATTAAGTCAACCAGACCTGAAGTACCTCAAACCCAGTTCCTATAAGGTTCCTGTTATTAGGTAGATTTTAAGGTCCAATCAAGCTCCAATTTCCGGATTTTACTTAGACTTGTTCAACTATCAAACTCAATCCGAAAAAAAATGCTCATGCTATGCACTGCAGAATGCAGAAAATATTTTTGTGATGCAATTTTCAAGAATTTTGAACTTTTTATGGATTTTTGAAAATATGATGCATGCAGATGCAATTTTTTGTCTTTTTTCAAAAAGATTTTTCAAATGTTTTTGGATTTTAATTTTGCAAATGTTTTTGGGAATTTTGAAAATAAAAAGATTTTGGCTAAAAACTAGGTGAAAATATGTACACGCGAGTGCTTCTTATATTTACAAGGAGTGGATTTTAAGAATTTGCAGGGTAAGTGATCAATTTTATACATATATATATAGTGGATTTTGGTATGATGTGTATATTCCTCAAACTTATTTGAAAACAATTTTACACACAATTTTTGAAAACTATAGTCCAAAATAGTTTTTAAAAATATTTTACACACATTTGAAAATCATTTTGTAAAGGCTTTCAAAATAGTATATATAGGTTTTTCAAATCATTTTTGCAACCATTTTTCAAACCATTTTGCAAATCATTTTTCAAACATTTTTATTTCACACAAAGAAAAGAAATTTTACAATCCACACATTTTTACAAAGGTTGAAAACGTGTAACAAAATATTTTCAAAATAGTTTTCAATAGATGTTCACAAAGATTTTCAAACTATTTTTCAAACATTTTGCAAAAAACATTTTCACCTGATTTATTAATCAGTAAATACAAAAAGAATTTGAGGAATATCCACATCTTTTTATTAAAGAAATTTTAATGAATTTTAAAGAATTATTAGCCATATTATTAAGAAAATACGAAAGTACAAGTTATGGCTAAAGTATATACATAGTATATACGACCCCCCTATGCTTAGCTTGAGCTATGTCCTCATAGATCGGAGAGAAAAGAGAAGACATAACTCGTACTGAGTATAGGAAAATCTAAAGAATAAAGGAATACATAGATGAATGAACGAATGAGAAGTTGACCGTCCCCCCTATACTTAGGATCAAATAATCCTAAGTATAGCAGACTGTACACAAAGCAGGGAGGGTCAAGGGTGGGAATGAACAGATCATGCTCAGATTGTCTCCCCCTATACTTAGGGTAAGATATCCCTAAGTATACACAAGAAGAGGAGACAATGGAGAAGACCGAAGAGAATAGAACAACTCGGGGTGCCAACCCCCTATACTTAGGACAAAGTACGTCCTAAGTATAGAAAACTGTCTACAAGGGCGGCACCTTTTTGATAGATGAAGAAGATAGAAGAGGAAAAGAAGAAAAGAAGAAAAGAAGAAAATAAATCAGAAGATGGAATAGATCATGGGGATGTACACACCACTCCCCCTATACTTAGGGTAGAAGAAGCCCTAAGTATAGGCAACAACAGGAGTAATGAAACGGAACGAAGAAAGAACACTCGGCTCGTCCACCCCCCTATACTTAGGACAAAGTACGTCCTAAGCTAGGCAGACGCGAGAATGGGTGGACGAGCAATACGGAAGAGAGACGGAGGTACACAACACGAATGTACAACAGGATGGATGTACACATGATCAAGAAGGCTGAAAGCGAACCTTCTTGCGGGACCTCGGAGGAATAGATCTAGTGTGGTGCAGGTCGACATCGGGGTCCATAGTGGACGGAATCCGATCAGGGTCGACAGGGAGTGAGTCCTCAGTGGTCCTAGGGTGTAAAGGCACAGACAGAGTAGTGGAAGAAGTACGGCTAGGTCCGGCCTTGGGAGTCTCGCTGATATCAAAGTGGAATGGGACGAACTCATCATCATCGGAAGTAGTGTACTCAGTGTCGTCCTGCGAGGTCTCGTCCAAGTCAAAATCAAAAGGCACGAACTCATCGGTGGAAGTAGTCGAACTCTGTTCGTCCTCTATAATCTCAACTGGATCATCTTTTTCATCAAAAGGCCCGAATCTCTGAAGAAAAGCAACTAAATCAAATTCGGCCTTTGGCTCATCAGCATCTACATGAACAGGAGCGGACTCATCGGTGGAAGTAGTCAAAGCATGTCCGTCCTGTATAGTCTCTAAACCTGCCCTCCGCTCAATGGTGTCAATCGTGTAGATCCCGCGGATGTCATCAACACAACGCCAAGTCCCAGAAGAAGGAACGTCGAGGTCCATGCTTTCCAAGTTTTCCTCAACCGGGAGGAATTCTCGGGTCTCAGTGGAATCCAATAGACAACAAAATTCTCTGATAGTATCATCAAGGTCAAGGTCCTCGAGGTCAGCCAAGATAGGTGTGGTCACATCAGGTGCAGGTCTCTGGTCGGCAGTGGGTGCGGTGATCAATGCTTCGCTCTCGTCAGCAGAGCGGAAGCGAATCTCTCCTGATCCGTAATCAATAACGACTCTCGCAGAGGCGAGGAATGGTCGTCCCAGGATGATTGGGGAGTGCTCCCCTATGGAGGTCTCCATGGGCAATACGACAAAATCAACATTGTGGCTCGTGCCCTGAATCGATATGACGGCGTTTTCAAGGATACCCTTCGGCCTCTTTATTGATCCATCAGCAAACTGAACGATCATCCTGGTCTTCTTGAGAGGCCCTAAGTGAAGAGACTGTACCAGCGAGAAGGGTAATATGCTAATCGAAGCACCGCCGTCTAGGAGAGTGCGATCACAAATATGGTCAGAGATGGTGCAAGTGATGAAAGGTGTAGCTGTGTTCTTCTTCTTGGGAATGGGACGGTGTGTGATGGCGAGGGCAGTGGCCATGGTCAGAATGTGACGCTCAGATCTGCTCCTCTGCTTTCTCTTCTTGGGAAGAGGAGCAGATGAATCGGTCATGGCCTGCTGAAGTGGGGCCGGGGAGCAACAACACGTAGTTCGGTTCTTGTTTGTGTTTGTGATTGATTGTCTATTTCGCGGCTTTTATTTTTTGCTATTTTATTTTCTTTATTTTTGATATATCTCTTGAGCAGTCTAACCTTCTCCTTTGTTGACTTTGTGCGAGGAACCGCGGATCGAGGGAGGCGCTCCACCCTAGGCGCCTACGCACCCACGTGAAGCCGGCTTCTGCCAGCTTAGCACCGCAGAAGAGAAAATATTTATTACAAAAACAGGCGGGATGGGTATTGCAAAATGCCCACCTGGGACACGTGTCGCTGCGAGGCACGCCTATACCCCTCGGGTTATAACGGCTTAGATTAAACGCGGAGCCCCGATCTGACGGCTTGCGCTGGGGCGCGGGCGGACGGTGGATCCTTGCCCACATAAACACGTGTCGACTCCCTGGCGTCCGATGCCCCTTCAGCTCCAGCGGCTAGGATTAAATCGTAGAAGCTCGATCGGACGGTCCAGGCACACTTGATCTGACGGCAGCTGTACACCCGTTGGGGTGTTCTTGATCCTACGGCATGGGCTGCGGGTGGAAGATCCAATGAAGAACTCGGCCGTGCCGAGTTTTGTTCGCGCGCAAGTGCCTCCTCCAGCCACCAAAATCCGCGGCCGAGGTCGTGTTCGCCTCCAGCTGCTTCTCCCCGACACCCAGGCTGATCAGATAGGGCCGACGGCCTACGGGTGGCCCTCGGCCTGTCGTCAAGGCTCCAGCCGACCTGGGGGGGCTGTTCTTGCAAAAACACGCCTCCAGATGAGGCCTCCTTCCCCTGGGACCTGCACGTGAAACGCACAAACAACAGTAGACGGTCCCTAGGAAAAAAAACGAGTCGATTGGGTGGCGGAAAATAGATCTCGCCGGAGCAAGCTCCGGTGAGGGGAAAATGAGTGATGAATGGATCGCAAAATAGGAAAATCAAAGGCTGGAATTAAACCTAGCACTACAACTATCCTACAGCATGAAAAAGAAAGAGAAAAACTAGTAAAAACGACCTCAAACAGTGGGGAAACTGTGAGATAAACCTCACGGCCAAGCTTGGCCGGAGATGGGTGGAGACCGCCCCACGACCGCCTAACCTTGCCTCTAGAGAGTTGGAGGAACTCCTGTCACAAGCTCCAGTCCTGAGCTCTCCAAAGAGAAGGAAAAAATGGTCTAAAGAGGGTTCAAAAATGAAAAGGGAGGTTATGGGTTGGTTTTGAAAGCTGGGCGAGGAGGCACTTTGATCGAGGCGTATCTTGCGAATACGGAAGATTTAGGAAGATCTACAAGGTTGGCGCGAATCACGGATGAATAGTGAACAATTTTCATGAAGGGACCATCTTCCCTCGAGCAACGCAGCGACGGCGAAAAATTCGAGAAAAGGGAGTCACGGGCTTCTGACAAGGGGGCAGGCTAGGGCCAGGGAGTTGACCGACTGGTCAACATCCCAGGCCACCTGGTTGGTCCACGTGGACCAACCAGGAAAAAGCCCCCAAAAAATGTTTTATTATTTACTTTTAAAATAGTAAATAGCATTATTAATTTATGGTTATAAAATAAAAAATGTTTATTATTTTATAAATAATTTTATTGTGATTTTTAATTATTTTTATGAAATGTATTTTTACAAGTTTGCATTTATACCCCTATAGGTATCTATATCTATATATTGTAGTCTTTTATTTTTAATTTGTGTGTTTAATTTTATTATTTTTATTTAGTATTTTATAAAGTTGTAAAATACTTTTATGTACATAAATATATTTTTAGTTTATTTTTCTGATATAATTTGCATATTTAATAAAATAGAAGTGTATTTTATATAGGTACAAGTATATGTATAATACCTATGTATCAAATGTGTATATAATTTATTTTAAGTTTTATTTAGGTTTTTATTCCAATTTTAATGTACATAATTATTATAAGTAATATTTACAACCTTATAAAAATATAAAAATATAAAAATAATAAATAAATAATAAATTGAATATTTTAATATGTACACGTATACAATAGGGGTCCAAAAGTCAACTTTCAAACCGTAGCTCCGCCAAATGCGAAACCACCGCCATTAATTAGATTATTTTCTTCTATATACAATTAAAGGTGAATACGCTGCATTTGGAGTTTTTATTTGTGAGATACGGGTCTGGGAAGTTGGCATTCTGGAATTTTATTCAGACCATAACTTTTTATCTGTACATTATTTTTCTGTGAAATCAATTTTGTATTTTTCTTTATAAATTTATCTACAACTTTCATGTACAAAGTTTATTTATTTGATGTATAAAAAGTGGAACCAAAAATAGGTCCCAAAATGAATAAAGAATGAATAAAATGTATAGGTATTTTATCTGTATTTTGGCCCTTATCTCCCCCTACTTTATTCCTTGTCGACCTATTCATCAAGATGCCTAGGTCTCGGGGTTTCGGGTCATAAAATATTTACAATATTTTATTCTTTTTCTTTTCTTTTCTTTATTCTATAATTTTGGCTTTAAAAACCGCATTTTATACAATATTTACATACATATACATGAATGCTAAAATGCATGAATAAGGCCTATTTACACGCATTTACTAGGGTTTTTAAGGCCAAAATGATAGAATAAAGATGATGAAACGTGGATTCATCAATAGGTCATGCCTTCACGGGGGTGTCTGTCTCATCGATTTGCGTCCAAGTAGGTTCTTGCACGCTCACGGGTGATTCCATTCTGAGCAAGAACCAAAGTATTGGTTTCGTCTATCGGCTTCCTCTCTCTATTTCTTTGGCTGAGTAGAGATTCAGGAAGGGTTACAAGGACCTCAAAAAGTGTAGACTACATGTTACAAAGGAGGAGGACAAGTACGGGATACTTTTCTAACAGTTCTCTCTCCTATAGGGCTAGCGTGCTAAGGACTTGTTATGAGATATGCCTGAAATAACAACTCTAAAAATGAAAAGATAATAAGTAGCCGAACCTTTACGGCTTAACATGACGTGAGTTGGTGAATCCAAATTTGTATTGTGTTTGTATGGCTCTAGATTAAGGTTCAAAGATCAAGTCCCGCACACTTGCACAAATTTTGTCATATGCTTCTCCCTTCGACCCCCACTCAATTTGAGCCTTTCTACTATGTTGCATTCCAATTTCTTCCTCGATCACTGTATCTTCCTTCCTATATCTACTCCTCTCTTGCTTCACGAGGGTGATCCATGGATGGTTTAGTCAGGATTCCGCTGATACCCACATCAAGTCCATGGACTCAACCTCGCTAATAATTAGAGGCGATTCCCGAGAACCCGATTCAGACCTTGTGGGTCGATCTCTTGACCACCCAATAAACTAGGACCACTCTTGTCCCACTTTCTACGTTGTGAATGAAAGTCGATTACAGTCCATATCCTTTTTCATTCACAACACTCTGGAGTTGGCCTTAATTCCAGATTCATCATGAAAGCTAGGATTCAATTGCAAGTAGTCTGATTGGGATTCTCTCATCTTGCAGATAAAAGACAAACCAAGCCCTGGATCCCAATCCAGAATTCATTTCTTCAGATTCAGATCCTAAGATGGCTCCTCAAGGAAAGGGCAAGGGTCAACAACCCCCTCAGCCAGAACAAGGACAGATTCCTGATCAGAATCATGTTAATGCACAGTTGTTGGCATCTATCCAAGCTATCCATTAGCAGCTGACAGAGCATGCCCTCGTACAGACTGCATTTCAGGAAATGTTGAATGATGTGATGAGCAGACAAGGAGGAGGAGGTGGTGGACCCTGTGATAATCTCGATGAGGAAGGGCCTGAACAAGGAAGGCCGAAACCGACGCTGACTGAGTGGATCCGCATAACATCGGTGCACACTCACTTTGAGCTAAAGCCTCAGTTCCTTGCTCTTCTCCTTTCTTTCCACGGGAACACCAGTGAAGAGCCGTACATTCATCTCCAACAGTTTTCACGCATTTGATGTACTATTCATTACCCAATGTCCCTCTGGACATAGTAAAGATGTGGCATTCCCATTCAGTCTATAGGACAAGGCCCTCTACTGGGTCAACCATATGGGGAAGGTTGTGACGACTTGGGAGGAGCTGAAGTACGCATTCTTACACAAGTTCTATCCTCTCGGTTGGCTCAATCAGATGCGAGCCCGAATCACAATTTCTCTCAGGGTGCACATGAGAGTATCCACGAAGCCTGGGATAGATTCATAGATCTGCAGTAGAAAATCCCTCACCATGAGATCCTAAGGACCAGCTTGGTCCAACACTTCTTCGGCAGTCTGAATGTAGAGAGTCAAAGGCTCGTTGACGTGGCCTATGAGGGCTCACTTTTTAACAAGGATGAAGATGTTGTTTGGCAGATTTTTGAGGAAATGGCTGAGGGAGAGGCCACCCTCTCTTCATCCAAGGCATATCAGAAGCAGCCCCAGATTCTCCAGAAGCAAGTGCACATGGCAGCATCCTGTGAGGCGGAGAGAGATGAGAGCTCCAACCTTAGCATTATCGGGGGCCATCTCTCGAAGGTTGATATAATTGAAAAGCAATCACAAGACCTCGAGAAGCTTGCTGTGATCGAGAAGAGGACGCAGAATCTCGACAAGATGGATCGAATCGGATCACCAAGCAGTTGGAACTGCTGGTGGGGACCATCAACTTTGTCCACTCGGCAACACCATCTCTAGATGCTTCAGCTGAGAAGAAGGACGATCCATCACCGCCACAACAGCCTCAGCCAAGCCAACAACCACCAATAGTCCAACACGTGTATTACATGCAGACACCCGACCAGGGCCAGCCGTAGCAGCAGATGGTTGTCTACCAGCCAGATTTCCTTCAAACGTCAGATCCAGCATTCCCACCACTACCCCTGATCCAAGAAATACATGGGATATGGAGTAATGATGCGTAGTTGGCTTGTCCTACCGGACACCCACATGGCCAACAGCAAGCCAATAGGCAGTACCACCAACCACATGGTGGTCGTTTTGGGCAGTCCTCGCAGCCGTCGCCACAATATCACCAGTCTCCCCAGTATGCCAACCAATGGAGGTAGAACCAACACTACCAGCAGCCGCCATACCGCCATAAACTGCCTTATCATTAGTATGCAGTTGTCCCATCCCCTCAATATCAACGGTATCCTCCTCCCTCCTACAATCAGTTTCAGCTTCCTCCACCACCACATCACCACCAACAGTCGTTGCCTCAGCTCCCGCACCCGCAACAACAACGTGGTCTGCACGCTAAATCTTCTGAGGCAAATCCCGTGATCCCGACCATGGATTGCTTGGCCCAGCTCGTCAAAGGCCTAGCTGACATGATAAGGAAGTTGGATGACCTAACCGCCAATAAAACTACCATTCCGACGCAGGTCGAAGCTAACCCCAACAGCTTCACAAAGAAGGAGCATGTAGAATGTGATTTCCTGTCTATGACTGTAGAGTCAGATGATTGTACTATTGTTTTTATCTAATGATGTAACTCTCAGGAGCGGTAGGTCCTTGCCTCCGCCTGCCACCAACAAAGGGGAGAATACAACTTCATGTGAATCGTCATGTTCTGCATCAACTATGCTAGCTACAGGGACGGGTGAGGAAGAAGAAGAAGGAGGAACCATTCCAGATGCCACTCACTACCATCTGCATCAACAAAAAGAACAAAAAAATCAGCAAAAATAAAAAGAACAAAAAGAAGATCGTCACCGAAGTGAAGCCACACCAGCCTTGGAGGAGCCGCCAGCAGCAGCCAATCCCACACTAGCCGACGGAGCAGAGGCTCTACTTTTTTCCCATCCACCAGCACCAGCACCTCAGCTTCCAGATTGTACACCTTTTTGTAACCCAGATGTACAATATTTTGTGGACGATGATTTTGCTGTAAATAAGAATTCTAATTTGGATTCCAGCAATGTACATATTCCTTTTCCTGATGTAATAGAAAAATCCAAAAAAATTGCAAAAAGAAAAAGTGCATTATCTGATCCTGGAGTAGTAGATATTATTAATAACTTGACTGTTGAGATTCCTCTGATGAAGGCCATGGAATACATGCCAGCTGTGAAGAAAGGTTTAAAAGAGACATGTACAAGCAAGTGTCGTCCAACACGAAAGAACGGACGCAAGCACGTTCTCACCATGGCCACTGTAGCAGCCATCAGCAACCTCCCACAGAAAAAGCAGGACAAAGGAGCACCTCTTATCAGTTGCGAGATTTTTGATCAAGCCTTCGAGCGCACTCTGCTTGACAATGGTTCTTTTATCAACCTTCTACCTTCATCACTACTGCAAGAATTTAGGCTAGGTCCGCTCAAGCAGACACGAATGATTCTTTAGTTCGCTGACCGATCCATCAAGGACCTAGAGGTCTTTTGGAAGACGTTGTGGTAAAGGTGCGGGAAATGCAGTTCCCAGTTGACTTTGTAGTCTTTGATATGGACTCTCCCACACCCTTACTCCAGACTCCTATCATCCTTGGTCGGCCATTCTTGCGCACCTCAGAAGCCGTGGTTGACTATGGGTCTGGCAAGATCACGTTCAGCTCAGGCAGCAAGAGAATCACTATAGACATGATCAGCGAGCCGAAAATCGTGACTGATGAGAGCTGTGCAGCAGACTGTGACTTTATGGCGGAAATCAGAGATACACTACTCTCTTTGGATGATCCATGGACCCTAGAAATCCTCTCTCTATAGGAGGACTTGGAAAGCACAGTCGACACACTCTCCGATGATATTTGGGAGATAGAATTCAATGTGCTAATGCACCTTTTTGACCCCAATGATTCACTCCATCCCAAACGCGATGAGACTAGTGCAGAACTGTTCGGCACATTACCAGAATCTTAACAAAGTACGGAGGGCAGTAGCTCGATTAAAGTTCAAGCACCACATCCTACCACCAGTACAGTCTTCAAAGTGACTAATAAGTTGGCCAGATCTGAACCAGAACTCAAGCCACTTCCAGCAGGCCTGAAGTATGCTTTCCTTGTGGGTGAAGAAAACATGTATCCGATTATCATCAGCAGCAGGCTGACTCCAGAGAAAGAGTCTCGACTCCTCGAGGTTTTAGAAAAGAACTGCTAGGCACTTGGTTGGCATGTATCAGATCTCTGCAGGATAAATCCTTCGTTGTATTCACACCATATTTACCTGGAAGAAGATGCCAAGCCGTCCCGCGAATTCCAAAGAAGACTGAATCCAAATCTCTGGGACGTCGTCATGAAAGAAATCACGAAATAGTGTGACACATGCTTCATTTACTCCATCTCCTACTCAAAATGGGTGAGCCCCTTGCACGTAGTTCCAAAGAAGTTGGGGCTTACTGTGATTACAAATGAAAGAGGAGAGGAGATATCTACTCGGGAACCAACATCCTGGCATGTATGTGTTGATTACCGCCATCTTAATTCAGCAACAAAGAAGGACCACTTTCCTTTACCATTCGTTGATCAGGTTTTGGAAAGACTAGCCAACAAGGAGTTCTTCTGCTTTCTCGATGGGTACTCCGGGTACAACCAAGTAGCAATCGCCCCCAAGGACCAAGAGAATACTACCTTCACTTGACCGTTCGATACCTATGCTTTCAAAGAATGCCCTTTGGATTGTACAACGCACCAGCGACATTTCAGAGGTGCATGCTTGCAGTCTTTGCCGAGATGGTGGGCAGTTTTCTTGAGGTGTTTATGGACGACTTCTCTGTCTATGGTGACCGTTTCGATTCTTGTCTTGAGCACCTGGACAAAGTACTTCAGAAATGCTGTGAAGTCAATCTAATGCTATCATGGGAAAAGTGCCATTTCATGATCACAGAGGGAATTATGCTGGGTCACGTCGTTTCCAAACGTGGCATGGAAGTTGACCCGGTAAAGGTGGATGTGATTGCCAATCTTGAGCCACCTCAGATAGTAAAGAATGTGAGGTCATTTTTGAGGTATGTGGGATTCTATAAAAGGTTCATCCGTGATTTCAACTGCATTTCGCGATCTTTTACAGAACTTCTATGCAAGGAGACCAAGTTTAATGTTGATCAGCATGTTCTCCTTTCGTTCAATCAGCTGAAGGAGCTTATCACTCAAGCTCCAGTCCTACAGCTACCGGATTGGTCTCTCCCTTTTGAGATCATGGCAGATGCGTCAGACTTTACAGTTGGGGCTATTTTAAGACAGAGGAAGGAGTGCCCTATGCCATTCCTTATGCCAACAAAACATTAGATTAATCTCAAAGAAATTACACTGTAACAGAGAAAGAGTTGTTGGCTGTGGTATTTGCCCTGGAAAAGTTCAGATCTTATTTGATTGGATCGAAAGTTACCATCTTCATAGACCACTCTGCTATCAGATATTTACAGCAGAAGAAGGATGCCAAGCCCAGACTGATCAGATGGATCCTTCTCCTTCAGGAATTTGATTTGGAAATCAAGGACAAGCCTGGAGTTTAGAATGTGGTAGCAGATCATCTCTCTAGAATTGAGCAGCAAGAGCCTCCACTGAGCAGTGCACCCATCACAGAGACCTTTCCTGACGAGTCGATTTTGGTCGTGGATTTACTCCCTTTGTATGTTGATATTGTCAACTACCTCGTTTCGAGGGTAGTACCGCCGGATTGGACGAAGATCCAGAAGGACAAATTCTTGTCGACAATCCATTTCTACCAATGGGAAGATCCTCTCTTATTCAAGGAAGGGGCAGATTGCATTTAGCGCAGGTGCATTCCTCAGGAGGAACATCATAGTGTCCTCGAGCATTGTCACCCGCTCGAATCAAGTGGACACCACTTTGGAGACAGGACGACAACAAAAGCACTTTAGCGTGGCTTTTGGTGGCCCACACTATTCAAGGATGCAACAACGACAAACGATGTACTGACTATCAAAGATTGAAAGGTACCCTCACAGCAAATATTGAATGCCCCTAAAAATTATTCTGACCGCAGACATGTTCGATGCTTGGGGCATCGATTTCGTGGGACCTTTCCCTAACAATCAAGGATATGAGAACATCCTTCTCGCTGTTGACTATGTGAGTCGCTGGGTTGAAGCTATCCCCGCTCGGGCTGCTGACAACTGCACAGTTTATCGATTTATGAAAGAAAATATTATTTCGCAGTTCGAGATTCTGAAGATTCTCATATCAGACGGGTGTAGCCCCTTCATTAACAAAGAGGTCAAGAAATTAACAAAGGAATACGACATCGAGTATCGAGTCGCATCTCCTTACCATCCGCATGCCAATGGCATGGCCGAACTATCGAATAGAGAAATCAAGACGATCCTGCAGAAGCTTGTGAGGCCGGACAGAAAGAATTGATCCCAACTCTTGGACTCCGTCCTGTGGGCATGCCGAACCAATTACAAGTCTCCTTTAGGCATGTCTCCATACCGTCTTGTATACAGAAAGCCATGTCAACTTCCCGTGGAACTAATTCACAAATCCTTATAAGCGATCAATCTGTGCAATTTGGACTCACAGAAAAGTGGTCAGAAAAGAAAAGATATTCTGAACAGACTCCTAGAATTCCGAGACTATGCATACGATGAAACATTGATGTACGAGGAGAAGGTGAAACACTGGCATGACCAGCATATCAGACGAAAGACCTTCAAAGCTGGATAGAAAGTGTAGTTATTTGATGCAAAGTTAAAGATTTTTTTGGGCAAACTAAAAAGCAAATGGACAGGGCCATTCCAAGTTCGTGAAGCACGTGACAATAGAAGTATTGCCATATCAGAATTGTCTCCTAATGCACCATCATTCGTCATCAACAGTCAGTTACTGAAGCCTTACCTTGAGCACGATACTTTCTTGGCTGTTGTCGACTCAATCTAGGTACTGCGCTCTGAAGATACATTCACAACACTGGCAGCATCAAAAGATTCAGAAAATACACCTCAAAAACTTTTCCTCTGACCTTTTCTTCTTTTCTTCTTTTCCTTTTCTATTTTCTTTTTCTATCAAAAAGGTGTCGCCCATTGTTGTCCGTCTTCTATACTAATGACGTATTTTATCCTAAGTATAGGGGATGGGCACCCCGAGTCCTTTCATTTCTTGATCCTCTCCATTGTCTCCTGTTCTTGTCTATACTTAGGGATATCTTACCCTAAGTATATGAGAAGACAGTCTGAGTATGATCTGTTCATTCTCACCCTTGATCATCCCTGCCTTGTACAGTCTGCTATACTTAGGATATTTGATCCCAAGTATAGGGGGACGGTCAACTTCCTATTCATTTATTTATCCCCTCATTCCTTCATTCTTTAGGCTTTTGTATACTTAGTCTGAGTTATGTCTTCTCTTTCTCTTAGATCTATGAGGACATAGCTCGAGCTAAGTATAGTGGGGTCGTATATACTATGTATATACTATATACTTTAAGCCATAACTCATACTTCTGTATTTTAAAACAATACCTATGGCTGAAAATAATGTTAAATTCATCATAATATTCTAATTAAGGATGTTTATAGCTCTTCAAACTCTTTTTGTACATTCTGATTAATAAATCAAGCAAAAATACTTTTGCAAAATATTTGAGAAATAGTTTGAAACGCTTTTTGATAAATCTTTTGAAAGCTGTTTGGAAAATATTTTGTTAGAAGTGTCCAACCTTTGTAAATATTTTTATTTCCAAAAATATATTTTCTTTGTGTGAAATAAAAATGATTGAAAAGTAATTTACAAATGGTTGGAAAAATGGTTGCAATTTATTTTTAAAATCTATATATACTATTGAAAAACCTTTACAAAATTATTTTCAAATATGTGTAAATGTTTGTAAAAACCATTTCTGAAAATTATGTTGGACTATAGTTTTCAAAACTGTTACAAAATAATTTTCAAATAAGTTTGAGGATTGTACACACTATACTCAAAAGTCTTTATACATGTATAAAAGTGAGCAATCATCCCTTGTAAATCCTTTAGGAACCAAAACCTTCTATACATAAGATATATCTCCTTGTAAAGATATGTACCCATTTTCAAAATCTCAGAAACATATAAATACAAAAATATTTTTGTATATACCCATCCTTCTTCTATATACTGATTAATAAATCATGTTAAAAATGTTTTTGCAAAATGATTTAAAAAGTGGTATGACCCGTTTGGAAAACTTTTTGTGAACAATTTTCAACCTTTGTAAAAATGTATTGATTTGCAAAATTTTTTCCTTTGTGTGAAATAAAAAGTTTTGAATACCTATTTGCAAATGATTTTGAAAATATTTGTAAAATTATTTGAAAAAATGTATATATACTGTTTGAAAAATCTTTGCAAAATAGCTTTTAAATGTTTGTAAATATTTGCAAAATTATTTTGGACTATAGTTTTCAAAATTGTTTTCAAATAAATTTGAGGAACCAATGCATCAATAAAATGTGTATATACTTAAATATAAAAATGCATAAAATTCTGTATCATATGTATATATACCTAGAAAATAACTTATTAACACTTGTAAATTTGTGACAGTTCTTAATAAATAAAAATGAGCACGCCCCTGTATATATCTATAAATATTTTATGTGTGCAAAAATTCTTTTTTATTATAAACTCTTTGTGTAAAAAATTCTTTTCGTTTGCAAATTCTTTGAAAAATTGCATCATTTTTCTGCATTGTGCATAGCATTTGCATAACATTCATATTCTTTTGATTGAGCTTGATGATTGAACTGGTCCAATAAAGTCAAAGATTGGAACTTCGTCGGACCTTACTACACCTAACTGCACTGGAACCTTAAGGGAACTAGGATTAAGGTACTTCAGGTCCAATAGGACTTAATCCTTTGAGACTCGGACTGGGTTCAAGTCACCTCAACTGACTAACTAGAACTTTTCGAGACGCATGCATGACTCTTATAGACCGTGACTAACTTGGACACTTGCACCTTTCACTTGGCTCAACTCAGTTGGAGTGGTGAGGGGAAGGGATTTTTCAGTTTGAGATGCACATGAGTAGAAACATTCGTCCTCATCTAGGGAGGGAAGTGCACCCCAACCTGCTCCAATTGCCATGAAGTCGAATGACATGAGAGTGTGGGTTGCAATAAAGCTTCAAAAGAGGGATAGTCTTCTAGCTCAAGAGGAAAAACTCCTTGTAAATAGTACTTCAAAAAAACTCCAGAAAAGTGGACATGCCAGAAAATAAAATTTAAATGCCTGTCGGAGTATGTATATATGTTGTACAGAAAATAAGCAAGCTTGAGCATCAAAGTTATACCGTGTGAACCTGCAGCTGGATGACTTGACTACACTGGTCATGCATCTCAGGACAGGTAGCTACACTGGCTACCATCTATTCTTTTCTTCAATTCCTCCTCTTGGGTTGGATGCCACTTGAACTTAGAAGGGAATACCCCGCTCTCCGAGGACAGAGTGCTGGATTGGGGAATCAGTGGGTTGTCATTCTGGAGAAGTCAGTTCCTTTGTCATTTCAGTTGGGGAGAGCCACTGTCACTTACACCGTACAAGTCAGCTTCATAGTAATAAGGGTTTGCGTAGGATGTAGGCTAGTTCTGACCTGGCTATTGAGGTGGTTTGAACCAAGTTCTATGACTCTCGAAGGCTATTGTGTTTTAAATTTGGTTCCCGACGAGGTTCCACACACATTCTCACATCAAGGTCTAACCTGAGCTCCAAACTTCGATTTTATAAAGACGTTTCTAACAACTGAAAGCAATTTCATTTATTCTTTCTTTTTCTTTTCTTCTTTATTCTTTTTGTACTTATTGCATAAGTTTTTGCAAGGGACTAGCAAAGACAAGTATAGGGGGGGGGTGATGAATCTCCATTTCATCACCTTTATTCTATAAAGTTTGGCCTTAAGAACCCTAGCTAATGCATGCAAATAGCATTAATTTGTATACAATAGCATCCAGCATTTAGTACATTGTGTAAATAATACTGGTTTTAATGCAAAAATTATAGAATAAAGAGAAGAAAAGAAAATTGAATAAAATATTGAAATATTTTATGACCCTAAACCTCGAGACCAAGTCAAGAATTAAGTTGGTCGATAAGGACTAAAGTAGGGAGAGATAAGGGCCAAAATAGAATTAAAATGGCATTTATTTATTCTTTAATTATACATTTTGACACCTATTTTATTCTTTATTATTTATTCAACAAATAAAGAAATTTTGTACATGAAAGTTGTAGATAATAATGTAAATAATAATAAAATTGGGTTTATACAAAAATAATACTTAGTGTGCATTTTATACACAGAATAGAAAGCCAAAAATCAAACTTCACAGATCCACATCTTTCAAATAAAAACTCAAAACATATCGAAATCACTCTAATTGTATATAACTTTTCAAAAGCTATTTAATGGTGGTGGTTTCATATTTTTCGAAGTTATAGGGTGAAAGTTAGATTTTGGGCCCTCATTATACATTCTAGCGATTAAAATATTCATTTTATTTATCCCTTATTTTTTTTTCAAATTCATATTTTTATAATTTTTAAATATTATTTATAACATATGTGTATATTATACTTAGAATAAAACCAAAAGGAAAATGCAAAATAAAATAAATTTATGTGAAAACATATCTAAAATACTTATGATTATATTTGTATAAAAATAAAAGGGAAAACATTTTTTTTATTCTTTATCCTTCATTAATGTAAATATTATATATATCTAAGTAAAAATACAAAACTAAAACAAAACTCAACAAAGTACATTAAAATAAAAAGATGTATATAAAACATATGTAAAATACCTATAAATATACCTACATCATATACTCACCTATTTATTTAAGTGTACAAATAACATCCTAAAAATAAAATAAAAATATATTTATACTCACAAAAATAAGTTCTAAATATATAATATAGAAGAATAAAATAATAAAATAAAATATACAAAATAAAAATAAAAATGTATAAAACATATATCAATATACCTATAAATACATCAATAAAAATTAACTACTAATTACTTCAACCATTTACGAACACCTCGTATAATTTCCAGGGTATACGACAGTTTGATTATCTATGGACGATTCCTCGGCCAATACCCCTTCCAATGGGTTTCAAACATCAAAAAATAAATAAAAATCATAATAAAACACTATAAAAAATAATAAATATTTTTTTATTTTATACTCAAAAATTAATAAGATCATTTACTATTTTTAATTAATTTTTCTTTAATAAAATGCCCTGTTTTGTCGTTTAGCGGCTTAGGTGACCCAACCAGGGCGCTTCGTTCGTTGTCCTCGGTCAACTTGACCCCCACCTCTTAATTTGACACGACGTGTCCTACCCCCGATTTTGTGCCATTTTTCCCGACCACCACATCCATCTATCGCCTTCGATCACTTCATACGAAATGATCATTGATCATTGTACATAAACGCCATGATCTCTGATCGCGTGTACATACGCCCTACTCATTGTTTTTAGCCAGTCAATAAGGGTGCTCAACAAGGTCTATAAATAAAACCTCTGTTTCTCCTTCCAATTTTGGTCACCGTCTCGAGTCTAGGAAGCCTCATCTTGGATCCAGATAGCCTTCTCGTGATAGGGGAAGTCGATTTACGGCCGGGTTGAGCTCCAGGAGCACGGAGGTGCACCCACGGTGGTTCTCCGACCACCTTGCTCCCTGGGCGTCCCCCAGGTATCAAAACTGTGCTTTTATCCTTCCAATTTGCTTCTGGTAGTCGTAGGTTTAATTTTATGTCGTTAGTTTAGGCATTAGTTACGTAAATTAGTCTTGATCGCTCCACCCGTACTTCGTCGGAGTTGAGCTCTGACGAGCTCCTCCGCGCGCCTTCATCGCCGTTCTACCGCTTTATCCGCCTCCATTTCGATCTTCATCATCTCTCGATCATTCCACATACATCCAATCCACCAGAACCGCCTCGGTTCTATGAATTGAGGATCCCCTCCACTGCTTCGCCGGAGTCCTCTCCTCCCACCTCATTTTTGCGTATCCAGCTTCACATCTGGTCAAGGAAGAGCCCCTCGAGCCACTCGTTCTTCCTGTGCAGGTATTGCGTGCAAAGGAGTCCTCCTGGGCTCAAATCGAGTTGTCTTGAAGGTCCCCAGACACCCTTCTTTCTCGAGCTCTCCAGGCTTCTTGATGGGGTCTTGGACCTTCTTGTGCCCACCTGCAGCTGTAGAGAGCTGCCCCGGACGTGTAGAGCATCTCGCCAGTGAAGAAGATCATCGGAGGACGGAGGAACCGACAATCGAAGCTCGGAGGCAGGGACCTGCTTCCCTGTTCTTCCAACGAAGCAGCTACCGTTCGACCAAAGGCACATCTCTAGTTCTAATCTCCACCATCCATCCTCGCCACATCTCGGCCATTGTTGAAGACCCCATAGCTGATCCAGAGCTCTCATCTTCAAAGGGTATCGGCTCACCAGAACGCACCATGTGTCTAAGTGAAGGGAGGAGGATCGTCCGATAGCACGCATATATGGGGTAAATTACATATCTCGTCCCGCATTTTTTGTATTTATTATTTAGTCCTATAAATAAAAGTAAGCATTTAAATTAAAGTGAACATTTTGCATAAAGCCCCTGTATTTATTTTAATTTCATTTGGGTCCATTCCACATCACCTCACGTGTCGTCCCACGTGAGGTGGCAAAATTGCAGTGATACCCCTACGGGTTTTGTAAATTAATATTTAGTCCAATAAAATTTAAAGCACGCTATATATTTTTGTGAAAATTGCAGAGAGGTCTCTGAACTTTTTCGTAATTGTATTTTAGTCCTTCCAGCACGTATCACATGTCGTCCCAAGTGATGGGGCAATTTGCATGTACGCCTTGGCGGGTTTTATAATTATAAATTAGTCTTCAAAAATTGAATAAACGTTTTAAAATTTGGTATTTTGCACCCTGGACTTTATTTTTATTACAAATATGCCCCTACTAGGAGGTATATTTTTGTGCTATTTATCTATTTATTAAAAGTACCTATTGAGCTCTTATAAATATGAAAAACTAGGGATAAATGCTTTATGATATGTAGTTTCACGCCTATATTCTTAATTAGCATTTTTTGCATTTTATCTATTTATTAAAAAGGAAAAGGAGCTTATATAATCCCTGTTTACCTACAAAAATTCCCATAAAATACAAAAACTTGTTAAAAAATTAAAAAAATTATATATAATATATTTTAGAATTTATTGAGTCAAGAAAATAAAAACCCCTAAAAATAGAAAAAGCAAATGATAAAAATCAAAAAGTTCCAAAATCCAACAAAAAATAAAATTCTATAAAATACCAAAAATATGTTATTCTTATTTATAATTATCTATATGTTGTTATTTACCCCATATTTTATTTACCCCATATTTAGGATTTTGTGACTTTAAAAATACATAAAAATTAGAAAATATTTCTAAAAAAATACAAAAATATTAGGAAAATATAAAAAATCCAAAAAACATTTTATTTTTTTGAAAAATATCTATATTTAATAGTATTTATAAATATATTAATATATATTTTATGTTTAAGCCTTATAGAGGTTATATTGTTTATATTTAAATAAAAAAGAAATATAAAAATTAAAAAATATAAAAAGTAAAATAAAATTATAAAATCAAAAAAATTAAATAAAATTAAATACAAAAAATACAAAATCCTAAGACCCACAAAAAGACATATGTAAATGAATGACTTAGTTGTATACAGATAACATTAGGCTACCTGTATTGCTCTCAGTAGTGCGATCTATACATGCTTGCTTGCTATGCATTTTATGGTAGAGAAAATAAATTTTAATTCCATATTTTTGCTATGAATTGATTTTTTGATAATTGCTTAATAACAAGATTTATTGACCGGCCAACGCATCGACTATTGATCCGTCTTATGGATTAATACACTACAAGAAAGTTTAGAACAAGTGACAACCATTATCCGTCGCCATTTACAGATTGATCGTCCCATCTGATCAGAGGGGACGATCAAAAAACCGTCTCCATATCCTGTGTCCCATTTTCTATAAGCGACGGTAGTTGACACCGTCCCCTATAATCATACATAAGGGATGGTCGTGATCGTCTCGTAAAGTCAATTAGAGGGGACGATCTTGACCGTCCCTCTTAGTGACAGCAACAGGAACGGTCATCTTCGTAACCGTCCCAAAAAGTTTAAGAAGCGGAGACGGTCATGACCGTCTCGTACATAACTAAGGGGACGGTCATCGTGACCGTCCCCTTTGTTGCTCTGCTAACAAAATTTTTTTTAATACCCCTAATTTGCTCTATATTTTACCCTGCAAAGAGTGACAATAAACATTGAGTACCTGTAACAATAATTGTATCTTCATCATAAAGAGTAAGATCAACACAGAAAATAACATTCATTCCACATTCATATCTAGATGAAATGTTTGAAATGACGACTACACTACAAGATTCAAATAAAACTACTCTAGCATAAACTATTCAAACAAAGTAACCTACTTTGCAAAGTAATTGTTCCAATTAATTATGCAATATACTAAACTATATCCTACCAACTAAATAAAATATCTATATCCTAATCGTCATCTCCATCCGCATTGTCATCGGCGTCGTCGTCGTCGTCATCATCATCATCATCTTTTTCTTCTCCTCCATCATCGTCGCCTAGCCTCGCAACTAGATTATCCACTTGTGTTGGGTGGCTAGTCGACGTTGCACCCTGATGTGCCTGCATGAATGCATAAAAAATTAACATTTGCCGTCGCAAATCCTGAATCTCGATATTCATGCTAGACACTTGACTCTCTAATTCCCTCTCCCTTTGTGTCTTCTGAGAGGAAGATGATGAGCCGCTCCCTACTCCATACCAATTCCATATGGTGGCACCACGACCACCACAACGGACTCGTCCTTGATGCTCCGGACCGGTCGCCTGGAGGAAGGCCGCATCACGAGTAAGAGGCGGTTGACTCATTCCAGTGTTGTCTAGAGAGCCAGTGGTCGTGAGTCTGATCATTTCCTCCTGAAAATTTATTTAAGTAAGTTCAAAATCTATTTAAATTGTAAAAAAAATGCAAAATTGTTATGAATAGCTTACATGAATTGGACCATAGGCAGGATCTACCCAATGAACTTTCCCACCCACATTGCGACTCTTAGACTTCTCAAAAACTTCCATCCGACTGGGCACACGATTGTTCTCCACTGCTTAATGTGAAAAATAACTAAAACTTACGATACGATTTTAAGATATAATAATGGATGAAATTTAAACATAATTCATATAGTAGATTACTTACAAAGTCATCCTTCAGTTGATTTGTATTCCTTCTTCTCATTCTATAGGCAGACATGAAACCTTTCCTTCAATTTTGAGCTTTTCGCTTTGAGATACCCTATACAAAGATAATAATTTCAATAATAGAATCCCAAATAATTGATAATACTCACATATGTATCATACCACATGTTCTTCCCCCATCCAAATATATATCAATGCTCTCCAGTGTTCAACGGGTACATTTGGAGGATAATTAGCCAAGAGTTTCTCCAATGGAAGCTTAGGATCGAAGTACTGAATTTTTTTAAGAAAATTACTTACATACATAAATGATGAAAAACCAAGTTATTGTACTTATTAGACGACCTCGATATTTACGCAGTAATTCCGTGCCATGTCCTAAAATTAGAGCATCCGTGACCGGGTCACGATCCCATGAAAAACTAGACTGCAAAGTAAAGGAAGCAAAAAAAATTAAGTTAAATTTATACACTCAACAACAACTTTGCTTTATTATTAGTTTTAAATACCTCCAAATCATGAAGAATGTCATCTTTTATTGACTGCTCCACTAAACGTCAGTCTGTAATGTGGATAAGAACCTTGGCTCTGCACACCTGCCCCTGCCCCAAGTAATTCTGAAACACAGTGAGTTCTCCCCCACTACGTCACCTCCAACTATCTGTACCCTAAGTGTCTCACCGGGACGCAGTCGGTCCAACACTCGGCACTGTAATGGGCCTCTACGTCTAGCTGAGCCACTTGATCCGTCAAGATCAGAGGTCTCACTCCCTGCACGTGGTGCATGTGCTGTATCCTGAATGCGTCTAGGACGCGGAGATATATATGCATATATAATGAAACATTTAAATGATATAACAAGAAATGTATATTTCTCATATTAAATCAAATAATTTGAAAAAATTTAATGATGAACTTACACTTTAAACATCCGCATCTACAATATCAGATGGATGTTCTTGTATCTCAGCTTGATATGCGTCGTTTATATTTAACAACTCATCATCATAATTGACATCAAAAAAATCTCTTGGTACTATCCTTACGGGTATGATCCACCCATCACTTAAGTTGTCTGGAATGTAGAATACTTATTCTACCTGACTGGCAAGAGTAAAAGGCTCATTTGTTTGTAATTTTTCAGATTGTTTTAAAGAAGTAATCCCATTTCTATCTCTTCGATATTTTATCCCCTCGCGACCCACATCGAACCAATTGCACATAAAAAGAACACATCGACATTCATGAGTCAAGCTGATCTCTATTATGTCAACTATTTTCCCATAGTAGTCGTTTAAACTTGAAGGTAACTCTGTTTTTACTATAACACCAGACATTTGCATTGATTTCATCTCGTCGGCGGACTTTGTTCTAAATCTGTCACCATTCACAATATAACCCTTGTATGAAATAACTTGTGAATATGGTATACGTCCAAGAATATCAAGGTTAAAGTTCCACCTATCATCTTGCATTTCTTTTAAATGTTTTACACGTGAACAGAACCAATTGATGAATTGAGATTTATTGTGAGTCTTATTAAATAATGAATTGTACTCATAAAAAAATTCATCAATCTCAGATAACACTACTACATATGTTAGAACAAGCAATGGTATTATACTGTGGCAAAAGAGTAGTTTTCCGTTGAGATAACGTATTCGCTACAATAATTAAACCGTAACATAAAAGGCCGTGGCAAAAGATAATACCGTTGCAAATGAAATAGTTATTTGCAATGATAATTTATTCATTGTAATACGTCTTTCACGATGGAACGTATAGTGTAACAAAAAGTTGATTGACATGCAAACGCAACCGTTACAAGTTCTTATTTACAACTAAAATAATATGATTGTTAACAATTTGTTGTCATGGTATAAATACCGTTGTAAATAATATTTTGTAATGTTAAGTAATTTTTCTAATATGATATTGTAATGTTATGTGTCTTTTTTGAATTTATATATATTCTGATAATTTACAAATTTTAAATGCTAATGGTTAATTCCTCATTTTTATATGGTAGTTTACAAAGATAGCATCTGTTTTTATATGTTCTCTACAAACAAACCACTTTATTGTCCACATAAACTCTAGCTCAATAATTTTCACTAAACAAAATCACATAACATGCATTTTTCAGAATACCATATACATGGTCACAAAAGTACGAAATGGAATAAAACTGAACCAACTAAATTCCACATTACATCATTAGTTCATAAAGGAAAATAAAAACTACAATAGAACATTACATCAAAACTAAAGTTAAGATAAGTTCTGGAAGATTAAAGTGATAATCTACTCTTCATCTAAAAAATAAGCATCCTCGTCCTCATCTTCATCATCATCCACGTCCTCGTTACTCTCAACATGCATGCCTCCTTTTCTTTTACCACATTGGGAGCTCAAAGAAGGTGCAACTTGTTGTTGCTTGCTTAGCATATCCATCATAAGTGCAATTCTTTTATTTTGTTCCTCCAACATATTTTCCATTTGTTGGAAACGACTTTCAACCAAATGATTCAAGGATGCACCATCTCCTGCATAATAACATGAAGGGGTAATACCTCGACCAACACCACGTACACGACCCGGATGTTCAGGTCCTGTAACTTGTAGATATGCTGCATCTGGGGAGAGTACTGAAGAATTATTTTGCCCTTCAACTGGAGTTTGTAACTTTTTCATCATTTCCTATTGAAAAATTCACAACTTACTAATTATTGATTGCACACATATTTAACTTAATAAAAATCAGATCTAGAATGTAAATAACTTACATATTTCTTCTTATATGTAGTATCTCTCCAAACTCTAGAGCCATCAGATGCTTCTCGACTCTTTGAATATAAAAATAGATTTGTTCGATGACTATCAACCCCATCTCTCTCCTGAAATTGAATCCTGCTTATTAGAAATGCACAAAAATAACTCGAAAACATATAAAGCTTGGAATTTTTGTATTACTAGTTTAGTCCTCAGCTGGTGCAAATTTTTTCTACCCATGCGATGGGTAACTTCTTCTCCCTTTGCTCGATTTAATATATTCCTCTTTGACATAGCCTACAAGTAAGACCAATAAAATAATCACTTCACTTCTATAACTACATCTTTCAAAAGAACAAAGAATTATATAAGCAATTCTGTTGACATATAAATATACATACATAAAGTTTGTAAAATGATGATATACAAAAAAAACTATCTCAATGTTAATATTACACTATGTACCTTGTATTCATTAGAAGTCCAATAATCAACTAGATCACGCCAGTCATCTGGATGTACTCCTTCAGGTACATTTTCAAGCATTTGGGATACAGGAGCTTTCTCATCAAAGTTCTACGAAAGAAATTAAATAAGTTAGTTATACATACACCAAATAATGTTATAAATAAAATAAATATAAATCACTTACATCCTTCTTTAACTTAAAACGAAACTGACGATGTAAATCACCTGCATGCTGAATGATAAGCTTGTCAACTTTAGAAGAGCTTTCCCAAGTGAATGATTCCTAAATTTTTATATCACAAAAATATGATGATTATACTTTTACTTTAACTTGCGCAAAAAATGAGTTTCATACCTTTAATCGCTTAAGAAGGATGTCCTTCATCTCTTTTGTTACATCCCGCCTAAAATCCCTAACTGTAATTGGTATGATAGCACGAGCAAGCGCACCCAACTGACTTTGAAAGTAATCGCTATTGAGACCAACAGCATAGCCACCGTCTACTCTCACCGTGTATGTCTCTCCCTTCCCTAAACGTTCAAGTGCAACACAACGAGCAGCTCCTCGTCTTCGTTGAATCGCAACCTCATGGGTACTTGGTGTATCTATATATACTTCTGAGCTACGTGAAGGTGTTGTAGTTGGTGTTGGGGTCATTGTTGGAGCCATCTACATGATATTAGCAAATTAGTTAATAAAATAAACAGAAAAATATTGTAAATATAGAAATAAAGTAATGATTGGCATTTTATATATAGCATATTGGTGTTCCACACGAACCTGTGAGTTATGGGAAAGTGATGTAACCAATGGTGGTGGTGGTGTTACAGGAGATTGATGGGAAATTGTTGTTGAATCTCGAGGAGGTGCTTGCATTTCTTGTGTACTAGCCTGATAAACACGATGATGTCGCATTCTTGGTCGTTGAGCCATCTGTAAGATATTATACTTAATTTAAAAAATAAGATATAATTGAGAAATATAAAGAATGAAAAAATTGAACCATTTATTACATATGTTTGATTCATCAATGGTAGTCGCTTTATTCGTTTACATCTTCTTGATATGCTTCATTATCTTCATCATCATCATCAGAAATCGAATCTTCCTCTGGGACATTATAGTATTCTCTAGGTATTGTCCTTATCGGTATAATCCATCCATTTCTATAATTATCAAGAACAAAGAAGACTTGTTCAACTTGACTTGCAAGCACAAATGGTTCATCTGTTCCCAATCTACGAGTTTGCTTCAAACTAATGTAACCATGTTTGTCTTTAATAAATCCAATATCTTTATTAAATACGTCAAACCAATCACACTTAAAGAGAACAATATGTAGCTCATGTGTAAAACTTATTTCAACTATCTCAATAATTTCACCATAGTATCCATCTAATCCAGAATCAAGCTGTGACTTAACAATAACCCCATCCATTTTTGTCTTTTTTGTCACATCTACTGATTTTATTCTAAATCTGAATCCATTCACAATATACGCAGAATGCGTATAAACAAAACTGAAAGGTCTTTCTGCCAAAATGTCTAATTCAGATGTCCATTTGCTATCTTTCTTTACTTTTAGTTCATGCACTTTCTTTCTAAACCACTTTAAGAAATTGGATGCATGATAAGACATGCGAACTGGTGAAGGAAATAGATCTTTGTACTCTATAAAGAATGAATCAAGCTCCTCAATTTGCATTAATATGTAGTAGTGTGCTAAGTTCACATCTTCTTCTGATACTATCTTCCGAATTGTTCCACTTACAGCCTTTCCACATGTGGAAAAGATAGACAACATGCCATCATATTTGTACTCTACATGACAATCAGGATTTCTTTGTACTTGACTGAATCGATTATCTGCGTCGTTCATGTACATTGAACAAAAGTTCATGCACTCTTTTAAAAGATAACCTTCAGCGATCGATCCTTCAGGGTGTGCCATGTTAAATACGTAATCTTTGAGCTTCTTCAGAAATCTCTCGATTGGGTACATCCATCTGTATTGTACTGGACCAGCAATCCTTGCTTCATTTGCCAAATGAATTGTCAAGTGTACCATCACATCAAAGAAAGATGGAGGAAATATCTGCTCCATTTTACACAGTGTCTCAACTATATCACTTTCACACCTTGCTAAAATTACAGGATCAAGAACCTTAGAACATATGCTTCGAAAATATTGACTTATTTCTACCAATGGGTCAAACACATTAGATGGAAGCATCCCACGGAGTGCTAATGGAATGAAAACCTGCATACACACATGGTGATCATGACTTTTTAGGCCACTTATTTTTTTATCTGCTATATTCACACATTTTGAGATATTTGAAGAATATCCATCGGGCACTCGTATGGATTTCAGAAATTCTAATATCAATTGACGCTTTGGAGCTGGCAATGTATAATCTGCTACAGGTAATTCAAACTTACCATCACCAAGATCTATTGGTTGTAGATCACTTCTTATACCCAGTTGTTGGAGATCTCGTCTTGCTTTTATGGTATCTTTTGAGATACCAGATAAATTCAACATTCCAAAAATATTCTCCATCACATTTTTTTCAATATGCATCACATCTAAATTGTGTCTAATTTGTAAATCCTTCCAATAGGGCAATTCTTGAAAGAATATACTTTTCTTCCTCCAACAACCAGTCCCTGGTTGCTTAAAAGGACGACCAAGAGGAATATCTGCTAGTTGTTGTTGTTGTTGCCACATCTGAAGTCCAGTTAGGCGCAAGCAAGAGAGGTTAAGACATTCTCCTGCATTTTGTCCATCAAATCTTTTGTCATATCGACGCTCTCTCCACCTATGGCCATCTGGAAGAAATCGACGATGTCCAAGATAGCATTGCTTTGAACTCACTTCTAGTCGTAGACTATATGTTTCTTTCATGCATACAGGACATGCCTTATATCCCTTGGTACTCCATCCTGATAAGTTAGCATAAGCTGGAAAGTCGTTAATGGTCCATAATAATACTGCTCGCATTGAGAACATATCGTTTCTATATGCATCGTATGTTTCCACTCCAGTATCCCACAACAACTTCAATTCACTAATCAGTGGCTGCAGATATACATCAATTGCATTTCCCGGGCCTTTATCACCCGGTATGAGTAATGACATTATCATGAAAGAAGACTTCATGCACATCCATGGAGGCAAATTGTAGATGACAACAACTACTGGCCATATTGAATAATTGTTATTCATATTTCCAAATGGGTTGAAGTCGTCGCTTGCAAGACCAAGTCGAACATTACGAATCTCCTTTGCAAAATCCGGATATATATTGTCAAATCTTTTCCATTCTTCAGAATCAGCTGGGTGGCACATCAAGCCATTAGAATTTTGTTCCCTTCTATCGCCATGCCATGACATCCATTTTGCCGTTTTTGAAGATAAAAAGAGACGCTTTAATCTAGGAATCAATGGAAAGTAGCGAAGTATCTTTTCTGACTTTCGCTTCTTGTTATAATTCGCATCAGCAGTATTATTCTTATATCTCGAGTGATTGCACTTAGAACAATTTTCCAGTCCACTGTTCTCATTCCAAAATAACATACAATTATTTGGACATGCATCTATTTTTTCATATTTCATCCCCAATATATGAAGGCTCTTTTTTGCCTCATACCAACTTCGAGGATAATCTTCGGGATTGTCTAACAAATCCCTAATAAGGTCAAGAATATCTGACATCATTCTTGATGTGGAGCAATGTTTGACTTTCAGCTTGAATAGCTTCAATAAAAAACTAAATCGAGACATCTTCAATCCTGGAGCAATGGGTTTTTCAGCTTCTGATAAGGTCTCATAGAATTTTTCTGCTTCTGCATTGGTAGATGTGTTATTCTCACAATCCTTAGGGGCCGCTTCCATATCATATAACATATTAACAATATCATCATGTCCACTATCAAGTTCATTTTCAGTGTTCGTGTTCTGTCTTGGTGGTTCTCGTTGATCTTCTCCATGCATATCCCAAAATATATATCTTGACCACCAACCATTTAATATTAGATGATTATACACTTCTAAGCGTCCGTTCTTTTTAATATTCTTACACTTCTTACAAGGACAATATATCCAATCCTTCATGGATCCAAATCTATAAGAAGATCTATCATCATGAAATGCCCAATCCAAGAATTGGCGAACACCCATATCATAGGCTCTGACGTCGTCATATCGTTTAAATATCCAGTTCTTCTCCATAAAATCTTCAATTTTAAAAGTACCTAATAGATTAATCATATAATAAATATACATATGAGTGCACATAAATTCGTAATAGTTCAAAATGAATCACTAGCTAAATATAAAACAAATGATTCGAACATCTATTACAGAAAAAGGAGACATTTGCAAAGTAATTTGAAGAAGTTGAATTCAAATTTGTTTGTGCTCTGCATCCCTGCAAACTGATTTCATCCAAACCAAATCAGTCGTTTATTTGAACTATGGTTTGGATCAAATCAAATAGATATTGGGTGGATTCATGATTCAATATTTGAAACAACTTTATAACACAAGTTCTTTTTAATGGCTTTAAAACACATTTAGTAAAATGAAATGTCATCATTTTTAATGCATTATCTCTTCCAAAATAAGTCCTTGGCATGAAAATTTCCATTTGATGGTAAACCTTGAAGTGTTATTCCATTGCGAATGATCTTTACAATAACCTATGGCCACATCTATTACTAAAACTAGACCATCAATGTCATTTATTATCAACACAAATTAGGCAAGCATCTATCAACATGCGTAAGTAGCCCATCATATGTTTCCAACGGAATGGGTTTCCATTAGCAGCCCCTTAAAAATCTTATACATGACTGATTTGTTTAGAGTAGACCGATATCTCTTGATCTGATGATATGGTGGTTGGGTCATAGAAATGATGTGGATACTCTCCCCGTGAACAATCTATGTGTAGGAGTCATTATTAACAATAATCAAACCACAAGTAACTGTTTTATCATTTAGTATACGTTACTTTTATCAATTTTCTTATCCAATATACATCAATAGCTTAGAAATTTATATTAGATGGTGAAAACTAAAGTATCGTTCTATTGCTAAAAATATATTTATTAATGGTGAAATCATGGCTCCCATAACCATAAAACTCATCATCATCTTCAAAACCAACGTTCACCATCTATTATGAATATAAACGGTGCAAAATTATGATGAGGTGCGAACCCATCATCTATTATACTGGCATATTTCTACAGGTATCCCATCAACAATCTTATTAATAACAATACAAACATGTTATATAGAAATCTATTACCAAACCACAAAAAACTAATTCACGGATATGGGGAAATAAACATTGATCACTGAAAAAATAAATTTGCAAAAACCCTAACGTGTTTGGGTTGTAGGGCATACCGTACACCTTGAAGGGAGCACAGGAGGGATGAATAATGCAACGTCTCTGTGAGGCGTGATCTACACCTTGAGGCGTGATCTGATTTTGTCAAGAAGTTAAAAATAGAAATGGAGGTTACACATTTAGAGGAAGATTTGTTTAGGAAGTAAACGGAGGGAAATTAGGGCGCCGAGAGGAGGGGGGACGTTAAAGTGAAATTGGAAAATTTTAGGCGCTGAGATGAGGGAGGGAATTTTTACATATTTATTAAACCTTAACCACGTTTTCGAAACCGTTGCAATACTGGTTTTTTTTGAAACAATAATTTATTGTATCCTATTTTTTTTGTGATGATTTATTACTGTCACAAAAACTTTTTTACTATGGTAATATTTCTGTAGCCTAAACCATTAGAAATGGTAACAAATATTGTTACCAAATTGTGTTGCAAATTATCATTTTTCTTGTAGTGTAACTGTATCAAAATATAGTAGTGCATGAGATATCTATCCTCATCGGATATTGCACGAAGGATACCACTAAACATATGCATGCCACAAGATTGAAAGACCCATAATTTGGATTCGTCCTCTTCCACTACGACTTCGCCTTCATCATTTCGTTCAAATCGGTTGAAAGACACACTTTCACCTTCCATATAATTTCACAAAAATTAATACACTCTTCACAAAGATAACCTTCAGCAATACATCCTTCAGATTGTGGCTAATGTATATATCGCTTCAGGAATAGTAATCCGCCCATTGTCTAATTCAATTGGATGTAATTCTTCGCGTATACCAAGTTGAACTAAATTGCGTTTCATCCTTCAATTATCTTTCGATTCACCCGAAAGATCTAACATCTCCAAAATATTTTCCAAAATATTCTTCTTAATATGCATGGCATCCAAATTATGGCTAACTTGTAAATGTTTCCAATAAGGTAACTCTCTGAAAAAATACTTTGTTTCCTCCATCTATTGGCTATACTTTTCTTTGAAGTCCGTCCTAAACAACTGCTTTGTACAAGTAATTGTTGTTCTCAAATATTGCTGCCATTCACACGAGTTAAGTCAAGTCAGTGTCGAAATGGTAAACCGTCAAATTTCTTAATATTATCTGCCCTATGCCATCTATACTTCGGTGGCAGGAATCGACGATGACCCAAATAGCAATGCTTCATACTTCCAGTAAGCCAGGTTGAATGTGTTTTTTCAAGACAGACATGACATACGAGTTTTCCCCAACCAGACAAATTTGCATAGGGAAATCATTTATAGTCCACAACAGTGCAGCATGCAATGTAAATATTTCTTTCCTACATGCATCATATGTAGGTATTCATGTGGTCCATAATAGTTTTAATTTATCTATTAGCGGTTGTAGGTACACATCAATTGCGTTATCAGGACCTTTAGGACCTGGAATCAGCAGTGTCATCATCATAAATGAAGAACTCATTGACATCCATGGTGGTAGATTGTAGACCATCAAAATCACGGGCCAAATACTGTAACTTAAACTCATATTACCAAACAGATTGAAACCATCAAAAGCTAATCCCAACCGAATATTTCTCTCATCTTGAGAGAAATGAGGATATCTCTGATCAAATTTTATCCATTCTTCTGCATCAGATGGATGTCTTATAATTCCATTAGCATCTCGTTTATTTGAACGAGAATGCCACATCATCCACTTTGCAGTTTTTTCTGACATAAAGAGACGTTTTAGTCTTGGAAGTTAATGGGAAGTAACGTAATATCTTCACCGACTTCTTCTTCCCCTTTAAATTACTTTTTTCTTCTTTATACCTGAAAGCTTCACAATAGGGACAAAGTACTAAATGTGAATTTTCTCCTCGGAAAAGTACACAATCATTAACACAAGCATCGATTTTCTCGTATTTCAGACCTAGCGATCGGAATCGTTACTTCGCCTCTTTCCAATCCTTTAGATACTTCTCAGGATTATTCAATAACTTTCTGATTAAGGCCAGTACATCTATCATCATTGCAACAGTTGATCCGCTCCTTACTTTCATCTTAAACAACTCTAATAAAAACTGTAAACGCGTTATTTTCACCCCAGGAGCCAACATGGCTTCTGCATCTGGCAAACTGCTCTCAAACCTATCATCTAAACCAATGTCTTGTGTTTCAGATCTTCTTAAGTCGTCCACTAAATCAAATAACTCGTGATTAACATTATTCAAGGATTGTGTAGGGTCTCCTACACCTACGTTCATATCATCATCCATTCACATATGATCTATAACCTCTCAATATTCAGTCCAAATGGAGTAATGCAACCAAAAACCGTTGAGTATGAGATGGTTATAAACCTTCCCTCTAACATTACATTTAATATTCTTACATCACACACATGGACAATAAATTTTAAAACCACCAAATTTTTTTAACACTTTCTAATTGAAATGCCCAGTCCAAAAACGTGATCACTCCTCTCTTATTTAGCTGAAATCATCGTATCCTCTTATCCATCCATGTTTTATCTATTTCGTTGTACAATCAGAATAATAATTATTGTCACTTCACCAACATGTTTTAGTTTTAGAAGGGCGGACATCAAGATAATATCAAGATCATTTGCTTATAAAATGAAACAAAACAAGGTAATTGCTCATTTAAAAACAAAAAAGATACACAACAAGTTATATGGAGACAAGTTAAACATGGGGCACAAGTTAAGCAAGAAAAAAAATCATATGGAGACAAGTTATACATGGAGCAAAATGGAAAAAAATCATATGGATTGTTGATAATCAACTAACCCATCTTTTCTATCTTCATCTTATAGAAATGGAGAAAAAATTCATACATCTTTCACGAGCAAAATGGATAATAATGAACGTAAAAGAGTGTTGATAATCACCAGAAACTAAGATGGAGGAGGTCGACAAGCACGAGAGGCTACGGGGCAGCGAAGGGGACTTCGGGCGGGGGAGGGGGGGAGTTGAAGGTGGGAGTTTGGGATGAAATGGGAAAGTGAGGAGGCTGAAGGGGTTTTTTTCGACCTGACCATCGGGGACGGTCATTTTGACCATCCCCGATGGTATAGCGAGCGGGCGGAGGGGATGGTCACTAGCGACTGTCCCCTTTGGTCCACCACCCATGCCCTAAATCAGTCGCGACGCCAACAGAAGCGCATTAGGGACGGTCAGAACCGTTCCCAAAGACTCACCAAGGGGAAAAATAGGGCAGTAACTTGGTGAGGGCAGAGGGGACGGTCACTAACGATCGTCCCCTCTGGTCCACCACCCATGCCCCTAGGTCGGTAGCGACGCTAACAGAAGAGCATTGGGGACGATCAGAACCGTCCCCAAAGGCTCATCAGGGGGAAAATAGGGCAGTGACTTGGTGAGGGCAGAGGGGACGGTCACTAACGACCGTCCCCTCTGGTTCACCACCCATGCCCCTAGGCCGGTCGTGACGCTAACAGAAGAGCATTGGGGACGGTCAGAACCATCCCCAAAGGCTCATCAGAGGGGTAAAATAGAGTAGTATCTTGGTGAGGGCAGAGGGGACGGTCACTAACGACCGTCTCCACTGGTCCACCACCCATGCCCCTAGGTCGGTAGAGACGCCAACAGAAGAGCATTGGGGACGGTCCGAACCGTCCTCAAAGGCTCATCGGGGGGGGAGGGGGGGAGGGGGGGATAAAATAGAGCAATAACTTGGTGAGGGCATAGGGGACGGTCATTAACGATCGTCCCCTCTAGTCCACCACCCATACTCCTAGGCCGGTCGCGACGTCAACAGAAGAGCATCGGGGATGGTCAGAACCATCCCAAAGGCTCATCAGGGGGGAGGGTAAAATAGAGCAGTATCTTGGTGAGGGCAGAGGGGACGGTCACTAACGACCATCCCTAAACCCTCATTATAAAAGGAGATGATGCCCCGCAGACTGTCTCCAAGTATGTGGGTATTGGAGACAGTTGTCGTTTGACCGTCCCTGAAAACACTCAATAGGGACCGTCGTTAGGGAACCGTCGCTAGTTGTCGTCCTGAAAAGCCTAAATTCTTGTACTAAACTATGGGAAAAGTGAGAGCCTACTTCAAGTTTAGGGATTAAACTATGGGAAAAGTGAGAGCCTACTTCAAGTTCTAGTACAGGAAAGTAGATATATACCAAATCTCAAATCACGGTCAGACCAATGGGAAATGGGTCATCGAATGGATCTCGGACGACTCACCAAAGCATGAAAGACAAGAGATTTCAAAAAATGGATTCCTATTTGAAGAGTGCATAACCACACTCACACCAACCCATTCATTTTGGATCCAATTCGGGATTTTCCTTGGGAGGTCTCGGGAAGAAATTGGAATGTCATAATCTCGATTCATACAGAGGAAATTGTTCTCTATTGATTCAGACGCTATACCTATGAGATAGGGATAGAGGAAGAAGAAAAAAGAAAGAAATTCAAACTCGAAAATGATCATTCTGATAAGTAGAAGAACCCATATTCCAAATGAAGAAATTCAAACTCGAAAAGGATCATTCTGATTCTCGAAGAATGAGGGGCAAGTGGAGGGAGAAGATGGAAACCGATAGCTGGCTACCTTGGTTTCGTGGAGATACATCGAAGCAACACTTTTGTAATTTTAAGATGATTTTGGAGTTGTTCCCCGTGGTTGATAGACCGACGGAGAGTTTGGACTTATGGACATGGGATGATAGGCACTTCACGGTGAGGAAGGCATACAAGGCTTTTTACGTAAGGACGATCTTTGACCAGTATATAGATACAGAGATGGAAAGTCCTATGAGTTGGGTTATTCGACTGGTTGCTGAGGAGGAACATATTATTGACTGGAGAGAAGAAGGCCAAAATTTTCCCCAATGCCAATGTCATGTGTCACCAGTGCAATGTGATGAAGGAAGCCGCTCAACACCTTTTTTGTTGTTGTGGTGTGCGGAAGGTTGTATGGGTGGCGTTGCACATTGGCTCGGTGGCGATGGAGAACCACATATGCTTTTTGAGTGTTCATCGACAATCTGGGTCATGTGACTAGACCTGTTTTGATCAAGAGATCGCGACTATTCTCTGGTCCCTATGGTTAGCTAAGAATGGTGTCGTCTTCGGGGAAGAGAGAGCTTGTGTACAAGGTACTTGAGCATGTCAAGAATCTTCGTAATTCTTAGCTTATGTAACATATAACGGTGAACTTGGAAATAGCGTCTCATCAATGTAGCACCCTTTCCTCTAAAAAAAGATGGAGCGGGGATTTCCAATGATCTTCACGAAACCGTTGCTCGGGGATATGGCGGCCCGACAAGACGGTAAAGGTGGGGGGGCGTCGGCCTAGCAGGACAGTGGTGACAAGCTTGAGGGAGACGGAGGCATGCGGTCTAACGATTGAGGATTGGAGGTGAAACGGGCGACCGAGAATGGACATCATGTTGATCATATTTTTCACATTGTTCATCAGTTTGGATGGTGATATGGGACTCGTAAGGTTATGTATAATTTCTTAGTTTGAAAACTAATTTTCCCTTTACTTATGCTTAACCCCCTCCTTACATCAATGCATCTCTCATGAGCCAAGAAAGATGTTTGGATCGAAGCTTATAACTGACTTGAAACATGCAAATGGCATGGAAGCTTTTAAACACTAGACTCTATCATCCATAACCCATGAACGCTTTCTGGATGTCCAGCTGCTACTAAAGACTCCTCTATCATGAATCCCACATGAGGACCTTCCTCCTCGACGACTCGAACCGAATTCTTTGCGCGGTTAAAATCGCATATTCGGTCAGCATGGCCGCATATAAGCTGGGTCGAGAATATACTGCATATTGAGTATGTAACCTAGATAGAGTTGATGTATAAAACTTACATTTTGAACTTTTTTACTTTTGGTAGAACCTTCTGCGACATGTACTATATAAGCTCCAAATCTTGGATTGCATATTTGTTATTTAACCCTGGGAATTAATAAAGTGTAATTTATGTTAAATGTAAAAATAAGTGAAAAGGTACAAAATCATATGTATCCGAGTAGTTGCTATGATGCGAGTTGTTCGGATGAATCCGTATACCACATTTCTGAATCTTGAACTCAAAGATCGATCCATTTCTTATAGCTCTAGTAAAGGAATCCCCGCCGTCACGATCCGACACGAGAATGCGCATGCGAAAAGATGCGATCTCTAGATCCCTCGACAAAGTCGCAAAGAAGACAGACATGAGATGGTGCCAGTCCGATCTCCGCAAGACGATCGCTTGTCGAGTCTCGAATTCGGCCTAGCGTACTTTAAGATTAAGTTATCGTCTTTACTTAATCCCAAGAGAAAAAGGGAGAAAAATTATGAGATACATGGGCAATCAACATCAACTGAAGTGTCCAAAACAATCAAACCAAACATTGAACCCAAATAATAATAACCACCACATAAAAATGTTTGACCACAGTCAAAACCTACTCATTTGCCATCGACTACTTCCAGAGAAAAAAGGGTTGGCGAAATCTTTGGGTTGTTTACTATTAAGCCTCTGACCAACACGTGTTGCTTTTGCATTTGTTTTTTTCCCTTCTCTGGATAAGCCGTCAGTATAGTCCAATCAAATACTTTGACTATAAAAAAACTATCTCCATTTTTCTGGTATACCGTCACGAGTATTGATTCCTGATCTGGAAATCTACAAAATCTAAAGACTAAATTAAAAGAAAAACAAATTTTATTCTCAATGTCTCAGCTAATTTTCTCGATTTTCCGCTTGTCTTTCTTCTTTAACTTGCACATGGCATTTGCCATGGACCATCGCGGCGGAGGCGGCGGCGGCGGAGGTGGCGACTGATCGTCTTGACCGGGAGGATCCTTCTTGTCTTCTGATTGGATTTTCTCTTTGTTGATCTTCGATTTCTTCATCTTTTTCTCCTTGGGGAGCGGTGGTGGTGGAGGAGGTGGAGGAGTCGATGATGACGAGCATTGGTTATCAATTTCCTTCTCTTCATCGTTTGACTCGGGCTTTAGCTTCTCCTTATCCTTACGCTTCTTTTTATTCTTTGGAGTAGGCGGAGGAGATGGTAGCGACAACTCCTTGTCTTGTGATTGGATTTTCTCCTTCTTGATTTTTGGGCTCTTAGTCTTTTTCTCCTTAGGGGGCAAAGGCGACGATGGAGATGGAGGTGGAGGCGGAGGTGGAGGTGGAGTTGGCACTGAAGAATCATCATCGGTTGCTTTGTCATCTATCTTGGGATTCTGCTTCTCTTTCTCTTTATCTTTCTTTTTACTCTTTATCACTTTTGACGGAGGTGGCGGCGGCGGAGGAGGATGAGTCTGACGATGATTCTTCTTATCTCGCTTGGTGTTATTCTTCTCCTTTTTTTCTTTGATCGTCTCCAACTTAGGCTTCCACACCTCACCCTTCTTCTTGACCATGACCTTGTAGTCCCTCTCCAACTCCGCGGTGGAGCACACCCTCCCTCGCGCCTCCTCATCCTCCTCGTCGCTCCTCTCCATGAATTCCTCGCCCACCCTTATCCTCAGCTTCCCAGAGGGAGTCCTCTGGATCTCCACCATCCGGAGGAGGGCGGCGCGATCTGAGGGGGAGAACGAGGAGGCGATGGACACCAGAGACAAGGCGGAGTTGAAGAATTTCGACGGTAGGAGGAAGTAGGATTGCCCAAGCTCGAGAACATCCTCCGCGTCGAGCGCGGGCACCTTCTGGCCCACGAGGAAGGAGTCGGAGCGGCACACGAGGTGCGAGGGGTGCTCCGACATGAGCGTTGACGCGGGAACCGGGCGGTGGAAGGTCTTGATCTGGCCGGTGCACATTACGAGCTTCACGGCGGAGGCCGAGGCCGCGGACGAGGGCGAGGAGGAGGTGGTCGTGGAGGGGATGCTAAAGCACGACCATGGTAGCATGTTTGGCATCGGTGTTTGCTTTGGATCAAAATTTTGGCAATTGGTTGGGAAGGGAATGTTAGAATGTGGATTATATAACTATATCATAGAGAGAGAAAGAAAGAGAGAGAGAGATTAGAAGGTTTGAATGGGAATTCGAGAGTACGGTAAGTAGGTGGAACTTTGCACGCCATTTTGTTTTTTTGTGGGTAATTTACGGATCAGGTTCTCGATGATGTTTAAAACTAAGAAACGGTCCTTTTACCAGATATAGCTGTGATTGTTATCTGGTATTCCACGACGTGACGATCGAGACAAAAATATGACGATACCTTTGTGATAGAATGTCAAAAATAGCGGTAGAAAAATAAGAGCACTCGTGTAAGTAATGGATAAGTTTAGCATCGTCATTTTTGTGTCAAAGGAAATTTCGGATTTCTTTGATATATGGACCAAAAAATATAAATAATAATGGAGGAACGGTCAACGTATAACCATTGCTGAATGGATCGTTATTATTAATATATAACCAACATTCGTTGCGAATTTGAAGAAAAAATCAAAGATGATTTTATGATAAATATTTTATATTATTACAAATTCAAAAAATGTAAATTATTACAACGAATACCATAGAATTATTAACTTTTCAAAGTTATGGGCATCAAGAAACAAGGTGCTTTTTAATCCTTTTGGAAGGATATGATTAGGGGACAGACGTGCATATATGTGTCTCAATAAGTGCTCTGATTACTCGATTGTGTTCTTTGAATATATTGATGCAACGCTTTGTCATATGCTGGAAATTACATGCACGATTTGCCCATCAAATAATATGTATTTATGAAATATTTATTCGGGATAAATAAGCTTTGTCACAGTATAAACTGTTCGAGAATACATGATTACATCTTATTTATACGATCCATTATGCTTTTGTCTATGCTATTATTTAGTTCTTCAAACTAACCGAAAAAATGCTGTATTTCTTTATACAAATCATAAGAAATATTGATTATCCGAATTCGATTCTTTACCGTATATGTTTTACATGTATTTCAACATCTATACAAATATCCATATATATATATATATAGACAAACACATGTAATAGTTATATATTTATTTATGATTGTATTTAGCAAAATTTTATGTAGTTATTACAAAATAAGGATATTTGATATGTTTGTCATAATGTGTGAGTCAAACAGTTTATGTATATTTAATATAAAGTACATCTAAGGTTATCTATTATTGGGATATTTACACTCACAATTCTTAGTAGTTTCATAATTACATACATAGCTTTGCTTAATCGTGAATTACATGAGGAATCTTGAACAGTTCTTAACTCAAACATGATATGACCCTGTGTTAATTCCGTCTGTTTCTCCGTTAATTTTTGACGGAGTCTGTCATTTTTTGACAGTTTTACCCTTGAATACAATTATATTTTCAACTCCATCTAATGATTGGGAAAAGTAAGGTTATTGGGACCCTTTCTTCCCCTTTCGATGGACTCGATTAGAGACGGTGCACAACTGCAGTGCACGATGTCTCACGAGGATGCTTGATGGAGCTTTGTGCAGAAGGAGGTCTGATTTCTATCAAAGATTGCTTCTGGAAATGTCGACGCAATAGAGCTCATGCCATGAAGATAAAGCTAGACAAGGCTTGCTGATCAAATGGGTTCGGATGTGTGGCTTCTTCCCCATGCAAATGGTGCACAATGGAATCAGGCTTGAGCTACTCGACGATGACTCAGGGGGAATCGAGGAGATATTCTACTGTTGTTTAATGGTAGAGGAAGAAGATCTGATGGGTGATCCTTCGCTAGTGATGAGTTCAGACTAGAAGGTGAACCATGGAGGGGCTCAGTTGAGCTAGTTGTCCTCCCCGTGACGACATCCGCGTTCACTGACGACGTAGGGGAGGACGTCAGGGAGGAGGCGGAAGGAGGCAGGAAAGCTTGGAGGAGGAGAGCAAGCGACAGAGGCGGAGGGGTGGGAGGGAGGGGGAGGGCGTCGGAGAGGAGGCGAATGGTGGCAGGAGGGTTTGGAGGAGGAGGGCAAGCGACAGAGGCGGGGGGGGGGGGGGGGGGGGGAGGGGGAGAGCATCGGGGAGGAAGCAGAGGGCGGCAGGACAGCTTGGAGGAGGAGGGCAAGCGACATAGGCAGAAGGGAGGGGTAGGGCGTTGGAGAAGAAAGGGGGAGGGGATTAGGGTTTATTTTTATTTTTATTTTTATTTTTATTTTGGAAATTTTACACAGCTGTTGGATAGATCATGGGTTAGATTAATCCAATGATATGATTAAGTTAACGGGGAAAACTAACAGAGGATTATCGGTATGAGACGGATTGACTATTCTGGATTTCTCATGTAATTCGCGATTACGTAAGAGTTATGTACGTAATTATGAAATTACTCAGAGTTAAGATTACAAATATCTCTTTATTATCCGCATCTAATATGTACTTATCAATTTTAAGAATACAACACATAATTTTCGTGTGTTTTAAATCAGATAAAAAAATGGTAATATCTATTTCTACATCCGTATCCGACCATTTACATCTTTTATAAAGACGGAAATCTTGTACGTCTTTGCCATGCATATGAAGCAAATACATTATTTGTTGCGAATTTTGAAATATGTACGGTATTAAAATACCAATCTCCATAGGTTTGTTTGACTGAAAAACTCCAGTAGTCAAGAAATATGGTATACGACCTAAACTTGGACTTTACGGGGCATTTTATTCTATGATATGTATATAATTAAATGTTGTGCACGAGGGGAAGGACTTGGACTAAGAACTATGCAGTTTGCTTCTCCTCTCTTTCTACATATATATTTAAATAAATGGGAATTTCATGTTTTTTAATAAAACATTCGTAATTATAAAAATGCACTGTATTGATTTCTTGACATAAATATGCATCTGATTTATATAACAAATAATTTGAAGATTCATCTTATCTCTTCCACGTTAAATTTATAATTATCATAAAACTATATCTATTTCAAAAAAGGTTGTATTATCTTATTATCGTCATCATGTAAATGGTAGAAAGAACACGACCTTGCTTTTTCAAGAATGAAAGATAACGACGAATAATATCTATTGTAATATAATTAATACTGAAAAATATAGCGACGAATAATTAGCTAAATACAAACGTAATATCAGCAGTTAGAGGGACGTGAAAGTAAAAATTCCAAAATAGAAAAAAAAAGGACAAAGACATGAGTAGAAGAAAAGGAAAGGTTGAGTTGGACTTCAACTGAGAGAGAACAAAAAGAAAGAAAGAAAGGGAGCAATAAAGAAAGAATAGTCACACACACATACATTGGATGTGCATGAGTGCTGTCCCATATGCTCTTGCTTTTCTCAACACTCCAGTACTCACCTTTTTTTTATTTTTCATCTATGATTTTAATTGACCACATATTATATATAAGGGAATTGAAAAAAAAATAGATAAATGCATCAAATCAAATCCTTGCACGCAAGTGCCAGTCTACAGAGGAAGTTTGACATGTCTATAATAAAAAGAGACACTCACAGTATACATGTAGGCGAAAATGGAGTTGTATAGTGCTACAACTAAGTTGCTGTAATCAGACCATTTGATCTTCATCTAATGGTTCCCTATTATATTTTTATTAATTTAATCAGACACACACTATACAAGAGGCTCGACTTGGAGAGCAGATCCTATGCAATACTGCAAAGATCTGCAGTAGAACCGTGGATCATCCCAACTGCTCGATCTTGATTGAGTGGTTCGCACGAATTTCCAAGGAAAAAGCCCACAAACCACCGAATTTACGTGAACCGCTTGATCTAGATCGAGCGGTTGGGATGATCCATGGTTCTACTGCAGACCTCTGCGGTACTGCAGAGGATCTGCTCTACTCGACTGGATGCTCCAAGGAGAAAAAATCGGTCAGTGCTCTAGGAAGGCATGGCCCACAAAACCACCGAATTTACGTGAACCGCTCGATCAAGATCGAGCGGTTGGGATGATCCATGGTTCTACTGCAGACCTCTGCGGTACTGCAGAGGATCTGCTCTACTCGACTGGCTGCTCCAAGGAGAAAAACTCGGTCAGTGCTCTAGGAAGGCATGACCTATGGGAGCACGGATCCTCTGCAGTACTGCAGAGGACGCCTGTAAAAGCTGGAGCGTTGTGAGCTGTTCGATGAAGATCGATCGGTTCACACGGTAAGGGCTAAAAAATACTCTGATTTCATGTGAACCGCTCGATCTTGATCGAGTGGCTCACAACACCCAGTTCTTAAAGCCGGCCTCTGCAGTACTGCAGAGGATTCGGTTCCAACCTATGGACTCCTCACAAATTTGTTGGTTTTTTGTGTGAGCTAGCTAGATTGGAAAGTTAGAATCCACACCCTCTCTACATCAAGGTTTTTTTAGTAGTAGGCCCAGTAATTCCAGGAGTTCGGAACGTTCATCTTAAGATTGTCGTTCTGCCTTTTTTTGGGACTAATGTTCCTCCCGCTTGTGGGAGTTGATCTGCGGAATCTTATGATGTATCTAAACTCTATCTTTTGGTTTTAATGATGGATGAACTCTTGGCCGTTTTTCTAAAAGAAAAAGATATTAGTTACAGTCCAATTAATCCGTGCTATGTACATGTATCAACTGTAGATTCATGGCATGTTTTTTTTTTATTTTGAAGAAATAGAAATCCTTGGTATTCTAACTTTCGGTATTTTCAATTCGTTATACTAGTTCTTCAGCTCATGGATTTTTTACCACCATGTTATTTTTCCTCTTCATGCTATCACTACAACAAAATTAGGCTATAGTGAATGTGTTCTAAAATCCATCACTAAATTAATCATGGTTAAATATATAGCGACGATATTATTCATTGCGAAATTATTTTTTATACTTAAAATTAACGATGAATATTATATCCATTGTTATATCATCAACGACAGTTTATATAGCGATGCTTATCTGTTGTTATTTTTTCAAAAATTGAATTAATCATCGCTAACTTTCAAACTAAAAATTAGCAACCCTTCGTACAAATTTTGAAAAAATAGCAACGCGTAAGCGTTGCTATATGAGCAGTCGCTATACCATTAGTGACGGATGTAATATTCGTTGCTAATTTTGAGTATAAAAATCATTTTGCAACGGATAATATTACCGTTATATATTAAACAATGGCTGATTACATAACTTTTAAGAAAACGTAAACAATGGCTGATTACAAAACTTTAAAAAAATGTAACTATAGCTCAATTCTATTGTAAAATGCCATGCTATTTTTTTAGTTTTTTTTAAAGGAAAAAATAAGACTCCTTTAGAGGCTCCTTTAGAGGGTCATCCAAAATAAATAAATTCATGCTGTTTTTTAGTTGTCCAGCTATTCTTCACCAGCTCTACTATTTTTTTCACCCGTCCATAGATGCTATTTTTGCACCTGCCAAGTTAGTTTTCACACAATGTATTATTTTTTTCCATGCATGATATTTTCCCCTTCATGTTATTTTTTTCACGACCATGCTATTTTTCTACTTCATGCTATTTTTTATTTTTCTACCTCATACTATTTTTTCCCTACGTCATGCTAATATTTGAACCAACATAGTGTTCACACCCATCATGTATACTAATTTTCATTCAGCCATCTAAATTTCCATCCTCTATTATTTTTTTCATTCGGCATGCTATCTTTCCACTTGTAATGCTATTTTCTTCATTACATGCTATTTCTCCATCCCATGATACTTTTTTCATCTCTCTCTCTACTATTTTTCTCTAGAGCAGCATGGGATTGAGTGAGATATTAAAAGTCCTCTCTAACAAGAAGGAAAATAACTTCTTATGATTCTAATGATGTGTATGCATACTATTTCTTGCTAAAACCGTTTAGGTTTAGTCTTGCTAAAGTCCCATCGCCCGCTCGTAAACCTGCACAACTAGACATGTGTGCACATATACGAGGACAGTGTTGGAATTAAATGTATTGGGATAGTTTGATGCAATTTGATGGTCAATATCAAGTTGTATTAATGTATCTCAATTCCTGAAATTCAATGTTTCAATCATGTGGGGTGTTGTTTAGTCCCACATCGTGGAGAGATAAAACTGACACTTGGTTTTTATGTGGGAAGTCTTGATACTAGTCTGTAAACAAACTAGAGAGAACTTTAGACCACAACACACGCACGCACGCACGCACAGGCTGCGCCGCGCCGTGGCAAAAACCTGGTCAGTTTTGTAACCGCACGTTTGAATTCCAAGGGATACACCCCATTATCCTCTCACGAAGCGTAACCGCCCGGACGCCTTTAAGTATCTCTTGAAGTGCGTGGGTGTAAGTTACGAACATTCAATCCTCATTCTCAACGTCTCTTCTCTCTCGAGGATGCTCGTTTTCCTCTCCTCTCTCGATCTCGGGCTTCGTCTACGGAGGTGACTTTCGAGGACGCTCAAGCACGGTGCGCACCGTCGACGAGTGTAGACCGTCGGACCTTGGGAGCGGCACATCAAGCCCCTATGCGCCGGTAAAGAGGGGGGCGTTGTCTCTCTAAGGGGAGTCCTACTACAAGACGCTTCGGTTGTGATTTCTAACTCTACTCTTTCTTTGTCGCATTGTTTGTCATGATATTGGTTTCCGGATTTTTCCCTTGCTTTAATATGCATATGTTCTTAAAACAGATATTTTTCTTATCAATGTTAATATGGTTGCATACCTACATCGATCTGTCATGGAAATATGTTGATAATCGGATTTTTGTATGTATGCTAATGACGGCTTTTTCAACAATCTTAGAGAGACAGTGTTATAACGTGATAAGAAAAATGTCGGATTTGAGGTTTCGGTCTCGTGTAGATTTCACTGATATTCCAGAGAAATTCGGGGGTTAGAATTTCAAGCGTTGGCAACAACACATGAAAATCAAGCTGACCACTATTGGCCTGATTTCGATTCTGGAAACCAAGTGCCCTAAGTTATCTGAACAAAATCTGGATCCTGAGGCGGTTAAGATGGCGGATGCGTGGAAAGAACATGACCGTCTGTGTCATGGGTGCATTCTTACTGCACTATCGAACGTTCTGTTTGATGTTTATGGCGCATCCACCAAGATCGTTAAGGATCTGTGGGAGGAACTGGACAAGAAATACAACACGGATGATCTGGGTATTGAAAAATACTCAGTATCCAAGTTCCTGAAACTTCAGATGATTGAGGGCAAATCGGTTTCGGAACAGGCTCATGAGTTTTTGTTATTGCTCCATGGGTTAACCGAGGCAGAAATGAAACTTCCTGAAAAGTTTCAAGTTATGTCGATCATTGAGAAATTTCCCAAGTCCTGGGAAGATTTGGGATGTCCCTAAAGCATAGGAAGGGGAAAATCTCTATGGATGATTTGATGGTCTCGATAGCTATTGAAGAGGAGCATAGGAAACAAAAACCTGTGATGCCTGTAGACGTAAACACTAAGGTTAATGTGATAACCTCAAAGGCAAATATTGCTAAAGGGAAAAATAAGAAACTGAAAGCCAAGGGAAAAATCAAGAAAAAATCAAAGAACAAACCTTGCTGGCAGTGTGGACAGGTTGGACACTGGAAGAAGGATTGCCCTTCTTTAAAGACCCAACAGAAGTCTACTGATGTCGTTCCTCAGGCTCTTGTGCTGACTGAGGGAGGCGGGCTCGGTGAAGGGTATGTCTCAGTGAACCCTGAACTCTATATACTAAACGAGCCTAATAGCTTGTTGATACTGGTGCAAATGTACACATTTATACTGATAGGACCTTCTTTGTGTCTTATCAGGCTTCAGCCGGTGGAACAGTAATGATGGGGAACAGATCTGCAGCCAAGGTGCTTGGGTCTGGACAAGTCGAGCTGAGATTCTCAACTGGACAAGTTTTGTACTTTGCGCAGGATGCTGCACGTTCCTAATATTAAGAAGAATCTCTTGTCTGGTTCTTTATTAGTTAGAAAGGGGTTTCAATTAGACTTTAAATGTAATAATGTAGTTTTTCTGAGACATGATGTTTTCTTTGGCAAAGGATATTTGGCTGATCATGATCTTTTATTTAGAATAAGATGTGACATTGATAGTTCAGTTAATAATATTTCTGGTTTTTGATTCTTCTACTTATGTTGTTTCAAATATTGAATCTACTGATTTATGGCATGCTAGGCTAGGACATGTGAATTTCAATTATATGAAAAGAATGATGAAACTTGACATGATTCCTAATCATACTACAGACAAACTCACCAAATGTGAAATGTGTACTCAAGCTAAGTTTGCCTAGAAAACCTTTTACATTCTGTGAATAGGGAAACTGAAATCCTAGACTTAGTGCATTCTGATATTTGTGAGTTTGATGGCGTGATGACTAAAGATAACAAAAGATATTTTATCACCTTCATAGATGATGGCAGTAGATACTGTTATGTTTATCTGCTTAAAACTAAGGATGAAGCCTTATAAAAATTTCTTATTTTTAAGAATGAAGCAGAAACACAAGTCAGAAAAGTAATTAAACGTCTAAGGTCAGATAGGGGTGGTGAATACACATCTAAGATATTTGATGAACAATGCAAATTATTTGGCATAGTTCATGAGGTCACTACACCATATTCACCACAGTCCAATGGAATAGCAGAACGAAACAATAGGACCCTAACTGATATGGTCAATGTACTTTTACAAAGTTCTGGGCTACCATCTTACATGTGGGGGGAAGCTTTGAATACGACCTGTCATATTCTGAATAGAGTTCCCCTAAAGCATAAAGATAAGAGTACATTTGAACTTTGGAGAAATAGGAAGCCAAGCCTAAAATATCTCAAAGTGTGAGGATGCTTGGCTAAGGTCTTAGTCCCATGACACAAGAGAAAGAAGCTTGGACCTAAAACAGTTGACGCGGTCTTCTTGGGGTATCTGGAAAATAGTTATGCCTATCGATTCTTAGTAATTCGGTCTGAGATCACAAGCATAGATACCAATACTATTATTGAACTTCGTGATGCTACATTTTTCGAGGATATTTTTCCAATGAAAAAAGGGATTCCTGAAAACCTGACTTGTGACGTAGCCTCAACATCTAGTTCTATTCCACAATAAATAGAAAAGATGTCAAATGTGGGGTCTACCTCTTCTGAACCCAATGAATCTTTGGAGGATGTTGAACCTAGATGAAGTAAGAGACCTACGATTGCCAAGGATTTAAGTAGCGACTTTGTCTCCTACCAAATCGAGGGTGATCCTTCCACATACAAGGATGCCATGGCTTCTACTAAAGTAAGGCATTGGAAGGACGCCATTAAATCTGAAATGGATTCGATCATTTCAAATGGCACGTGGGAATTGGTCGATCTACCTGCTGGGTGTTCCACCATAGGAAGCAAATGGGTATTCAGAAGAAAACTTAGACCAAACGCATCCATAGAAAAATATAAGGCAAGACTTGTAGCCAAAGGTTTCAACAGAAAGAGGGTATTGATTATTTTGATACCTATTCCCCTATTACTAGAATGATTACGATTCGGATGCTCATTGCGTTGCCCTCCATACATGATCTCACAATTCATCAAATGGATGTGAAGACTGCCTTTTTACATGGCGATCTTGAGGAGGAGATCTAAATATACCAACCTGAGGGATTCGTAGCATCTGGTAATGATAGAAAGGTCTGTAAGCTTGTAAAATCTCTTTATGGATTAAAACAAGCACCGAAACAGTGGGATGACAAGTTTGATAAGACTATCCAGTCTTATGGCTTTATTGTTCATGAATCCGATAAATGTGTGTAATTTATGATTAAGGTGATATGTTTGTTGTCTTATGCCTATATGTAGATGATATTTTGATATTTGGATCAAACATAAGGATAGTGGAAGAAACCAAGAGGTTCTTGAGCAGTAAGTATGAGATGAAGGACTTAGGAGTTGCAAATGTGATTTTGAGGCTCAAGCTGATTAGATCTACTAATGGGATAGCCGTGTCTCAGTAACATTATACTGAGAAGTTCTTGAAAAATTTGGCTATCAGAGCTGTAAATCTGTATGCACTCCTTATGATTCATCTAAATCCCTCTGCAAGAACAAGAGTGAAGTACCTGTAGCACATCTACGATATTCTCAGACTATAGGAAGCTTGATGTATCTTGCGAACTGTACTCGACCTGATATTTCATTCATGGTCGCAAAGTTAAGTAGATATACGAGCTATCCTGACCGTACTCATTGGGAGGCTTTGGATCGAGTGTTGAAGTACCTTAAGGGTATTGCACTTCTTGGACTGCAATATGGTAAATATCCTCCTGTCTTAGAAGGATGTAGTGATGCAAGTTGGATAGGTCAAATGGAGGACTCTGGGAGTAACGGTGTGACTGGGTATGTATTTATCCTTGGAGGCGGTGCAGTCTCCTGGAGGTCTGTGAAACATACCATCTTGGCTCGGTCTACTTTTGAGGCAGAGCTGTGTGCTTTGAACACAATAGGTATAGAGGATGAATGGCTTAGGGAGCTTCTCTCTGAGATGCCCATGGTGGGTAAGCCGATACCGATAATTTCTTTACATTGTGATAGCATGACTACTATTGCAAAGGTAAAGAGTTCAAAGTACAATCAGAAAACAAGAAGACATATACAAGTTAGACTTAAGTCTATTAGGGATTTGGTATCTTCTGGAGTGATTGCTGTGGAATTTATTGGTACCAAAGATAACACGGCAGATCCACTTACAAAGGGACTTGATAGATCTTTAATCCAAAAATCCAGACTTGGGATGGGGGTGAAACCCACTGAGAGTTTACCTGCAGTAGCAACCCAACCTAAATGAGTGAAGATCCCACAAAATAGGTTCAATAGGAAAACAAGCTGTAAGGGGAACTGGTTGGCACTCAATATGCAATATTTTGCATGTGAGTCCTATCCCTGAAAAGTCGAGTTCCTGAAAACTGTAGGAAAAGGTTGAGCACTATGCTCTTAATGGATTCAAGCTTTTTATAAGCAGGATGTGAGCAGTGCATCCTTGGAGAATGCCACCTATATGAGTATTTCTGTGGGCCGCAGATAAAGGATGAGGGTTTATCCTTAATATACTAATGAAACAGGGTAGGAAGCATGGCCTTTAATAGCATCAAAACCAGAAGATTATCACCATAGACTTCACTCTGTTGTTACCACTCGATACCATTACATCAAAGGATTAAAGTTCAAGACTTAGTTCACTTTATTCCTGTGATGGTGAAAGGGGATAACTCAGGTAAAGGTTCAAACCGGAAGGTACCTTTACTGAAAGCAGAGTGTGGAAACCCGAGATCCTTGACTCTTTGTGTTTCAACAATGAATCGTGGGGGATTGTTGGAATTAAATGTATTGGGATAGTTTGATGCAATTTGATGGTCAATAATGTATCTCAATTCCTGAAATTCAATGTTTCAACCCTGTGGGGTGTTGTTTAGTCCCACATCGTGGAGAGATAAAACTGGCACTTGGTTTTTATGTGGGAAGTCCTGAGACTATTCTGGAAAACAAACTAGCGAGAACTTTAGACCACAACACACGCACGCACGTGCGTGCGCGCCGCGTCGGGCCGGGTCGGGCCGGGCTCGGACGCGGGTGCGGCGCGGTCGCGGCTGCGGCGTGGCGTGGAAAAGACCGGTCAGTTTTGTAACTGCGCGTTTGAATTCCAAGGATACACCCCATTATCCTCTAACGAAGCGTAACCTCCCGGATGCCTTTAAGTATCTCTTGAAGTGCGTGGGTATAAGTTACGAACATTCAATCCTCATTCTTGCTCGTTTCCTCTCCTCTCTCGATCTCGGGCTTCATCTACGGAGGTGACTTTCGAGGACGCTCAAGCACGGTGCGCACCGTCGACGAGTGTGGACCGTCGGACCCTGGGAGCGACACGTCAAGGCCCTGTGTGCCGGTAAAGTGGGGGCGCTGTCTCTCTAAGGGGAATCCTACTACAGGACGCTTCGGTTGTGATTTCTAACTCTACTTTTTCTTTGTCGCATTGTTTGTCATGATATTGGTTTCCAGATTTTTTCCCTTGCTTTAATATGCATATGTTCTTAAAACGGATATTTTTCTTATCAATGTTAATATGGTTGCATACCTACATCGATCTGTCATGAAAATCTGTTGATAATCGGATTTTTATATGTATGCTAATGATGGCTTTTTCAACAGACAGATCCTTTGTTGTAACAGCCTCTGTTATAACGCAGAGGATCCATTAGACGAGGGTCAAACGACCTTCATAGGGAGCGGGGGATGATTTGCATGCATCCCGAGGTCGTCCAATCGTCATCCAACGGATCCCCTGCATTACAGCAGGAGCTGTAATAGCCGATGATCCTCTCTGGTACATATATAAGAAAGGAGCTGAGATAGTAACTCAGAGGGGGCATAAGTTGAAAATAATATTGTATTTATCGATGTAATAAAATCGAGTACAATATATATATATATATATAAAATAATTACAACGTAAATATAAACTAATATAACTTTTTTTGAAATTATTTTCAAATTAGGTTTGTCCTCGACAAAATTTTATAGTTTCAAATCATTGAATAATTCCTTCATTGCCAATATTTTCGATGCTCAATGTAAGTAATCAAGCTATCATTCAACTGTTGATCATTCATCTTAGTTCAGAGATAATTTTTTATATGCTTCATTGCGGGGAATGCTCTTTCAATTATAGAAGTTGTAACATGTAAAATATAATGCTAGTTTCATAAGCTTATAAGCCAAAGAATATGAAATGTTTTTTGGATAGTTAACTTTTTTTTCTATTTAGATAGTTGAGTTTTTTTAAATAGTAAAAATACAACTTTTGCTTTTAGAGTTTTTCAATAAGATTTTAGCTTTTTCCACAGCTTCTTTTTCACCTATGTAGATACACTTTGTTTGATCCACATGTCTCACATGAAATGCACTTATGTTGGTTATTTTGACTTGTTGACCTAATCTCCAAATCAGAAACCGAATCTATATAAACTTTTTTATATGATTATAATTGAAATGTAAAATATTTTATTTTTTTATCTCCAGATCCAAAAGATCTTAGGCTGAGGAAAATTGAATATTTATTTTTATTTATTAGCCTTTGTCCCTGTTAATAAGCAACACGCATTAGTAATATAACATTTTCATTTTCCAAGATATTTCTGATTTTTTTACGAACAAATAATAGACTCTAGATACTTCAATATTTAAAAATCCAAATGCATCTAAATCATTAAAAAATTTTCCCTTATTTTATTACTTCCACATATTTCGTAATGTCTATCAACACAACTGCTTGTAAAAGGTCGTTTGAATTGCCTGATATCTTGTTAAAAGGAATATGGACGTGCTTTAATTTTGATAATTTCCTTATGTAAATCATTCTAAATTCTATCTTTATATTCCTAAGATTTATATACTATAAGTTTATAATAAAATTTGTTCTGGATTGCCAATAAAATTCATTTCTGTATTGTTTTTTCATAAAAAAATGCTTAATGAACTCATTCTATTAAATATATAAAAAAATGAATAGAAATCAAAAGACAAACATTCTAAGAAAAAGTAATAAAAAAGTTTCAGTTATGAATTTAGCGGAAGAATGGTAGGGGGAGAGAGAGTGAGAGAGACTTTCTTGGACTCTGTTTTTAAGATCCAACTTCGATATAAAAAGTAATAATAATTAAAATTTTATTGGGCACAATATCTATCTCTTTGAATAAATGAGCGGTGTATAATATTTTCACTGAAAATGGAGGCGGGTCAGGGGTGGGCATGTGCCCCTCCTTACCCCTATCATTTTTACACTTATGCCCCTCAGATATAATACAATCACGGTTATCCCTTAACTTTTTTAGTAAAAGATATTTATACTCATAATCTTGAGTAATTTTGTATTTACACACATAACACTCGATAATCACGAATTGCACAAGAAATTCCCAATAGTCAATTCCTCTCGCACCATTAACTCAACTACACCAACGGGTTAATCTAACCATCTTCATTCTAACCGTTGTGAATTAAACTAAAGAAAACTAAAAAAAAGGAGAGAAAAGAACACCTCATCCTTCCTCCTCCAACCCCCTCCTTCCTTTACCCACACCCCATGTCCCTTCGCCCACACCCCTCCCCGTCTAGCCACCTCCCCCCTCCGCTCACATCCTCCCCTGCCGACCGCCTCCCCCATCTGCTTACACCACTCCCCCTTCACCCCCACCTTCGCTGCCCCATCCTCAACACCCTCCGTAGCCTCCCTCCAGTCCTCCTTCTAGCTCTGCAACCCCCTCCTCCAAATCCTCCACCGCCCACTTCGCTGTCCCTGTAGCCCCACTTCAAGCCCCATCCTCTACCTCCTTCGCCATCCCCTCCAATGCTCCTTCCAGCCCCTACTCCGTCTCCTACAGCTCCCTCCTCCAACTCCTTCTTCCCCTCCACCGGGCCCCTCATCCACCTGCTCCAGCATCGTTCTGCAACCTCTAGCCCTCTCCAACGTCCACCATCATTTGCGTACATCACGGTAAGCTCTGTCGTGTGTGAGATCAAAAGAGAAATACGAGGTGATGCTTCGATTGTTCAAGTTGAGGGAGAAAGATGGGGAACATCTTTTAAAAATGTAATTTTTTAAAGGGGTAAAATGGTCAAACACTGACAGATTCCTTCAAAAAAAATTAACAGAGAAATAGATGAAGGTAATTAACACATGGTTATGCCATGTAAGAGTTAAGGACTTTTCATGATTATAGTTGTAATTCGTGATCATTGAGGGTTATGTACATAAATACGAAACTACTCAGGATTATGGGAATGAATATCCCTTTTAATAACCTCGCGCCTCTATATTATGACAAAACTCAGGGTACGTCCATCAATTAAGGTAAAATAGGAGCATAAGTATAACAATAGAAGGGCAATACACAGAGTTTTGTAAGAATAATGTTATTGTAATTGCAAATCTCCCCTTGGACACATACGCATATTTACCAAGTAATCCTAGCCCTTGGATTGGTAGTTAGGGTATTTCCAAAACGTGTAGGGACATGCCAACCATCAACAAATTGTAAGCATGGATCGCCTTCATAATGTGATCGTCCCAATAATGATATATGTATACACAACACCTCGTTACAAAATGGAAATGTTATAGCTGCCACTTGTCCATCGAAAAATATGTTCTTAGATTCCAAAAGATATTTTAGTCTTATACTAAGAAAAGTCAAAATTTGGGTATGGCATATAGAGCACGGGGATATCCACATCCAACTCCCAAACCCTAATTATAACCGCATGCTCTTCGGCCAAACTTTGATTTTGACTCCACGAGTGTTTGATATACGTAAATATATATACGTGCATTAAATTAGGTGAAAGTTTCATTGTCTTACCAAGGAAAAACAAAGTTAATGTCAACATAGGCGTCTTGTGGGTTCCAATCATCAACGTCCAATCATTCGCCTTTTCTTTTGGAACAAATGATACCATTCTTCCCATAGTTTTCTCCTCTTCTTTTTTTGGAATTTCTTTACAGGTGTCCAAATTAACTATTTTACAATTAAATTTCCGTTCTACTGTTTGATACGTGTGAGAGTAAAATATATAAGAATTATAACATTTTTACCATTGTAATACACGGACACTACAACATAAAATATCACTCGTTACGTATCTCGGAGGGGCACAAGTGATAAAAGCCCATAAAATTTTAGAGATTCGATGGATGCATGAAGGTGACACTAAGAGAGAGAAATTAAGAGGAGAAAGGAAGAAGAACAAATGAATGGGGAAGAAGATAAAGAGGTCTGGACAATAATACCCCTCTTAACTGTACCAAGGTTTGAAGAAACCATGGTTAAATCAACTCATTGACGGTCAATCTGACGGAAGGGCACAAGTGATAACGGCGAAAGAAGTGAGGGGCACAACTGATATTACCAAAAAGATAGAGACATAACTGATATTACGATATCTCAGAGGGGCACATGTGATAAAACCCTAATTTTATTCATCGCGACATCATATTTTTATAATTGAAATTAGCAAGTAATGTCATATTGGTTGTTGTATTATTAGTGATGGTGCATATAGCAATCTTTATCCGTTATTATGTTTCAAATTTTATTCATGAGGTTTTTGGATGGGGCATCATCATGGTATAAAGAGTACTTTATCTGGTGTGTTCAAAAGGGCACGCGTACATTTATGGTCAAAATGCATAGATCAAGCTAGGTACCTGCTGTCCAGATATTTTAAAATACCTTAATTATATTAGGGTGCACACGGATTGGATAAATCCGTAATCCGCTCCAATCCAATATTATTGTATTTGATTGGTTGGTTTTATCATTTTAATGGATCGAATTGGATTGGATTTTTGAAAATCCTTTGAAATATGGATTGGATTGGATCATTATCAAAATCCGATCAGATCCCAATCAGTTAATCCGTTAACATATATTTATATATTTACATATATAAATATAGTACATATATATTATATATTTTCACCCATCCGTAATTTGCCATAAAATCATAATCATTGTCATTCATCGCATATTTGTTGGACATGCGTCCTCCTACCACCCCCATCTCCTTCTCTTGATAATCAAATGCTAAATAAAAAATTATAAAATATGATTATAACTTGTAATGGTGTGAACCCTCTTTGGCCATTACCATCTAATTCCTCTCCCTCTCATTCCACTCTCAATCGCTAACATCTAACTACCCGTTCCCTCTCCCCTCTCGATCCATTTTTATGCCTCCTCTCCTGCACAACATTGTGGACTATATTAAATTGGTTTCGTCTTTGATACACAATCAAATATGATTTTTTATGATTCTTGTATGTTGATGATATGTTATAGTGCATTGAAGGGTGTTCTTGAGAGTAATTTGATTTTGACATGGCTTAACAGTCTAAATTCATCATAGACTTCATCCAAAGCAATCACGTTTTTTGTTATCTAACTAGTTTTTGCATCCATATTGATAACTTATATAGTTCTTATTTGAATCATATGCCAGAAACCATTTACAAAAAAAATACTATTGTACCATTAATTAAAAGAAACATTGATATCAAATTCAATATAGTCATTTAGCTTCATCGTGTAGTCTTCAACTTTTTATAATGGATTAGTAGAGTCTTTCAACTTTATTTGATTGTGCACTCTTCGAATACTTTTTTATTATATTTATCCATATTATCATTTTTGAAGTCGTAATTCAAATGCCGAATGCTAGTGTACTATAAAATACAAACATTACATGTTAAACTATGGGATAATTACACCCATAACCCTGAGTAATTCCTCAACCTCAATCATAACCCTGGCATAATCGCGAATTACATGAGAAACCCTGAGTAATGCTTAACTCTTACATGACATACCCCTGTGTTAGTTCGTTTAGAGTAGCCGTCATGTTTGACAGTTTCCGTTAAAAAGGACAAAAGTACCCTTAAAGTTCTTTCTTATTTACGATAAGATGCCATCCAAGCATCTCCTGCTAGCAACCCCATTCTCCCCCGTGCCCTCTGGCTCCGCTACTCCCTCCGCCATGCCCGACCCCCTCCTCCTGCGTGCATCACGCGTTCACGGCGCCTTACGCGCACTGGGCGGAGGTGCTGGTGCTTGGGATACCGTCCCTCTGCTCGCCCCTTCTCCTCCGGCAGGTGGAGGGCCATATGGTGACCCCTCCCACCCCCCGCCCCGCAGAGCATGAAGCCCCCGCCCCCGCGCAGAACCCCCCCTCCCGCCCGAGCATGGAGCCTCTCCCCCGCCTCCCTCCCCTGGGCATGAAGCCCCTGCCCGAGCACGAAACCCAACGCCCCTCTGCTCGCCCCTCCTCCTGCGGCCCAACGCCCCCTGCTCGCCCCTCCTCCCGCGATCCAACGCCACCCTTCTCGCCCCTCCTCCCTGCGATTGCCCCCCCTGTCCCACTGCTCGCCCCTGTGAACCCACGAGCTCCGCGCCCCCGGCGCCGCCCCCCTACAACCTCCGCCTGCACCCACCGCCCCCCTGCAACCCCGCCTGCACCCTGCAACCCCCGCCTGCACCCACCGCCCCCTACATCCCCCGCCTACACCCACAGCCGCCCTGCACCCCCCCTGCACCCACCGCCCCCCGCATCATCCCCTAGCAACGAAACTTCCTTCCGCGTCACCCCCAACAACGAAGAAGCTTCATTTTTTTCTTTTGTATTTTTATTTTTGAGTAATCCTAGCCGTAGATCCTATGTTGGTTAGATTAACCCACTTATATAGTTGAGTTAACATGTTAAACTAACGGAGGGTTATAAGTGTGAGACGGAGTGAATATCGGGGGTTTCTCGTGTAATTCACGATTATGCAGGGTTATGATTGAGGTTGAGGAATTACTCAGGGTTATGGGTGTAATTATCCCTTAAACTATCGCGTGAAAATAAGTAAGTATAAAAAATTCAATCCAATCTGTAATCCGATGGATTGAATTGATTTGGATCACAAATTTGATGGATTGGATTGAATTTGGAAAAGCTAAAATCCGTTAAGGTTGGATTGGATACGGATTAGGATAAAATCTGATCCAATCCGATCTATGTGCACCCTTAAATTATATGGGTAAAATGGGGCTGTCCCCTAAGGTGGAGCTGGCTTGGCTCTCCCCACCCCCACATTTTTTTATTTTTTGATTTCTTCAAAAATGAATCCATGGATTTTCATCATGTATTATGTCATTCAAATTTCGTACAAAACAGAGACTCTTATGGTCTCCATCTAGACAGTGACGATTTCAACAATTCCGTGACTGTTAAAAAATGCCCTGTCTAGATCAAGGCCGAATGAGTCTTTGTTTCATACAAAATTTAAATGACATAATATAGGGATATGTGGACTTTTTTAAGAAATAATTATTAAAATATTATTAATTAATTAAACAACCATCGAGTTAAAAAATTTTAAAAATATAGCCATCAATCGGCACCTTAGGTGCCGATTTGGGAAGTAATGCCCAAATCGGCACCTCAGGTGCCGATTTGGAGACAAGAGGGATGGAAGTGTAAAATACCCAATGTGTTTGCCCAAATCGGCACTTGAGGTGCCGATTTTGGCATCCTCATTGGGTATTTTACATTTCCATCATTGGGTAATTTATGTTTCATCCATTGTAA